>CM062804.1:888841588-890041588 GCA_031772625.1 Pinus tabuliformis | reverse complement strand
CTCCAAAGGCATTAAATCCAATAGATTTTGCTAAGGAATAAACAACCTTCAGATGAAGCTCAACCCCATATTCGATATACATCACCAAAACCAAGAAAAACCTAGGCTAGGAGGCAACATCCACGAGGTGCACATGTTATATGCATGTGCAGTCCATACAACACCAACGTCATCTACAACAATACTTGTTGCACATTATCAAACACCAACAACATTTCCAACCAAAACTCATCCCTATCCTATCCAGATGTCTGATGTAAACTCAGTTAACCTCGCTGTTATCCATAGAACATTCAATCTCAGTTAATCTCCACATTAATTAAATCATATTAAATCTCATTTAACACTTCAAAACTTTCATCATACTTCAATAATATCCTCATATGATATATACAAATTTCTTATTATAATTTTTGCAATTTTTTTTAAACTAATATATCCAATCTATTATATAATTTCTTCAAACGAGGTAGATTTTTGTTGAAATTTCATCATTTTAATTTTTACTGTTATTACTCATTATTTTAATTTTCATTATTATTGCCTCGACACTATTGAAATTTAAAGTACCGACTACCTACCAATTTGATAGTTTCAATTGAAATGGTGGTTGTTGATGCTCAACTAGGGTTTGATTATGGCTAACCATGACCATCCACTATAGACCTCCATGGTAAAAAATGGTTATCGAACATGGTTCAATATAGTTCAATATGGTCGACAATGAGCCACATACTCATAAATTTCCATTATAACTATGGTTCACCATGATAGTCATATTCAATATTGTTTTCCATTATAACTATGGTTCACCATGGTAATCATGTTCAATATTGTTGACTATAGTTAATCACGTCAACAATAGTTAACCATAATTAATATATTTTAATGGATAAATTAATTTATAAATAAAATATTATAAATGTAAAAAAAATATATTATTATTGTACCATTAATATTATACTAAACTTTTATTAATATCATTTTAATATTTTAATAATATTTTGTATATTTCTTAATATTATATTAATATCATAATTAAATATTTAAATATTAATGTATCAATTGCGTATTTTTTTCGTAGGTGCCATGCCCATGCTCATACTCTTTGCATCATATCCGGTAAGAATTCCCTAAAAAATTATACAACAAATTTATTTGTTTGTGATGAGATATATAACCTTGCAGCACCTTCCTTAAGCAATATTTCCTTTCTTGCTTTTTTAACAAGCTTCATAAATCATAATTATAGACATATTCCGGTGAATTGTTTTTAATTCCTTATTTCCAAGGAACCGTTGTCCTAAATATTAACAATTCTCCTTTGTACTTTATTAATTTTTTTTGCTACAAACACAATTTTTCTTTTTGTATGACTTTCTTTGGTTCTATATCCTTCCCTTTCTTTTAAAATATAACTTACTTTGGTTCTGCTGACTTTAATTTTTCCTGAACGCCATGATCTGAAGTGCAACGTTGGTCATTCAATGGAGGAAGAGATCGTCAGCTTTTGAACAATAATCGAGGAAAACACATTTTCAATTAATGTTATACATAACACTGCAGCAGTTTGATAGCGGCTAATTTCTTTGTTTTTTTCATTTCCCCAAGGGAAATTTGATCATGTTTATTAATACTCGTCATTAAATTGATTAAAATGTACATTTTAACAAATAACCATTCATAAGAATCATATTACATCTCAACAATTTATTTATTTGAAACATGTGATTTCATTCGATACATAGAAAAACTTGATTATGAAAATAAATAAAGACCAAAAAATCATCACATCAATTACCTCGTATTAAATCTCATTTAACATTTCGATAGTTTTATCATACTTATGCTAATACATTCTTTATATGATATATAAATTTCTTCTTATATTTGTGTTGGCCGAATATAACATATTCAATTTTTATCGATTTGTTATTACTTTTTGTTTAACTAAAAAAAATTTAAAATCTATCTAAAGTTAAATATTATGAAATTAAATTTATTATTTTTGAATATTTTTTTTTCTATTTATTTCAAATATGATTTGTTAAAATGTCTTCCCTCTTATTGTGTAATGATGACAAGAATTGGCTTTTATGTACCATATTATTAAATACTATGTACTATATCATTAATTACTATGTACAATAAATAAAAATAATTAGAAAAATAACATTAAACACAAATGGTTTGTAATTAAATTCAAAATTCATTTTTTCATTGTTGTAAATTATTGAATAGACAATTTTTATGGGTTTTATTTTTTAATTTAAAAAATATAAATTTGAAAAAAAAATATAAAATTAACATGTGTATAATTTGTACAACTCTCATTATATTAATCTATACTCTAATGACATGACATGTGTACTATAATATGAGAATTATATAAAAAAAATTGTCTTCCTTCAATATTAAATAAATAATTATTAATTTGTTATCATGATTTATATAGATATAAATATATATAAAACTTTTACTACCAAGAAAATATTTAATTATATTAAAAATAATAATAAAAAAAATTAAACAAATATTCATATAACTTATTTTACAATTTTATTATTGTTTAGAGTAAATACAACACGTCATCATATTAAAATATTTTATTAAACTAAATGGCAAAAAAACTAGTTATACTGCCTTATTACACTCTTATTACACTCTTTGCCATAGTTATATCTAACATATCTAATCTTTTCATATATTATACAATTTCTTCTGACAAAATAGATTTTTGCTGAAATTTCATCATTTTAATTTTCACTACTATTGCGTCGACACTGCTGAAATTTAAAAGTACCATCTGCGTACCAGTTTAATAGTTTTAATTGATATAATAAAACGTATTTAGAATGGACTAGAGCTCTGATCGAGGAGAAGGAAAAAAATAAAAAAATAAAAATTATCGTTGTCTTCAAGTCGAAATAACCCATGCTTACCTAATTGTTTGGCTTTGGATCATGATTTCAATGATTCACTTTTTTTCTCAATTCTCATTTTTACCAGCTGCGTGGAGTTCACATTGAAACCTTCTTATCAGTATCCACCACTTTTAGAACTAATCAACCATGGCCAAAATGCTCCAAACCACCAATGGGGCTATGCAAGAAATCACTGAAGTGCAATAATCAGACTCCATTTGTAGATGGTTTGTTTGAGAAAATGGATTTAATATACAATCGAGCATAAGCTTCTTCATTGTTTTCAACCTTGCATACGTGTCCATATTCAGTACAATACATGAATCTGATGTGTGGGTAGTAATTCAACTCAGGGTGATGGAGCTATACATGATTACATATGTTGAAATGGTACAAAATTGGTGCATGAATTGCAATGGACATCAAATATATTTCAAACTACCAACATGAGTAAGGGGATCTTCTCGATCTCATGATTTCCCTATGTGACCCTCCATGGCCTGGACCTGGCCAATGGCTCTACAAGCCCCATAGAGGTTGATTGTAATCTGCATACAAAAGATCTTCGGGCAAAGTAGCAAATCATTATTCATCTTGTGTACACGCTGTAAGGTGGAATTTATCCATCCCGTTGTTAGTATAACATAACCAGAATTGAGTTGTTTTTAGTATGGTTTTTTGGAAAAATTTTCTAGTGATGGATAATCTTTGCACAGTTTAAGTGTTTTTCGAATTTTTGAGAGTGTTAAATCTATATATACAATAAAAAACCATTTTAAATAATATAATTCAAAATCACTTCAAATTTTTACACCAAATTCCAACACTGTAAAATCCAAAAAATCACATTAAAAACACCTCCGACTAAAACTAAGATCGCATTAAAACCAACATCGTAAGTTGGAAGAGGTAAAAAAAACTTGTAAATACCTTTGAATACATGCAAACCAGTGCATTAAACCAGTGGGCCATCGATTGCCATGAAACACACAGTTCAGATGTTTCAAATATGGTTTGAAATGGTTATTGAAATACACGTGCTCGAGAGTTAAAATGCACAAACGATGGTGAACCCAACCAATCCCCCTACCACCTAACACGTCCCCAAATTTATTATTAGAATATTTATTGAAGTTTGTATTTGGCCAGATGAAACGGGAGTGTTAAATCACAGCACTCCAAAACACAAATACGACAAAGAATAAAGAATATTCAACATAGATGAAGATACACTTATCTACCTAATTATTTTAATATTACATTTTAATAAATTTTATTTCTTTTGATATTAATATTTTCGTTTTTATTTTGATAATTTAATTATAATTATTTTAATATTAAGTCTCATAATAATGATAATCATTTTAATATTAAGTCATAATTATAGTTATCTCTTATAATAATTTCAGTAACCTTTTTCCTTCAAATTTTAATATTAATATTCTAATTATAATATTGAATAGTATTTTAATTATAGTTTTTTTAAATATTAAATAGTTATAATTAATATTTATTATGATAATAATAATTATAATTTTTAATACTAAATAGTTATAATTATAATTTGCTGATCGACGAATATATATGAATTTTAGATGAAAAGAGGTGTGTTGACTTTTTTTATTGAGGGTCTAAATTGATTCTCAAGGGAATATGCTTCACATATTTTTTTTCTTAATGTTTATCAAAGACTATACTGTGCTACAAAGTTTGTTAGATTGCATTGGATTTTAATAAATTAAAAGATTTATATTTGTGCCACGTGGCTCCCCATCCACCAATTTCCTTTTAATAAATTTAAAAAATTAGATTCGTGCCAAGTGGCTCCCTACTCACCAATTTCCTCTCGATTTGATATTATTCCAATTCTAATAAGTTCCTTATTATTATTTATAACATTCATTTATATATAAACACATTTTATCTAGGGAAATGGTCCATTACTTTCATAAATTTAAAAAATTTGATGTGTGCCAAGTGGTTCCCAACCCACCAATTTCCTAGGGATTTGAGATTATTCCAATTCTAATAAGTTCCTCCATGTTGAGATTATTCCAATTCTAAGAAGCCCCTCAATATTATTTATAATATTCATTTATATATAATAAAATTTTATTTAGCAAAATGGTCCATTACTTTTAATAAATTTTAAAAATTAGATTCGTGGCATGTGGCTCCCCACCCACCAGTTTCCTAGGGAGTTGAGATTATTCCAATTCTAATAAGTTCCTCCATGTTGAGATTATTACAATTCTAATAAGTTCCTCCATGTTGAGATTATTCCAATTCTAATAAGTTCATCCATGTTGAGATTATTCTAATTCTAATAAGTTCTTCCATGTTCAGATTATTCCAATTCTAATAAGTTCCTCATTATTATTTATAAAATTGATTTATATATAAGGAAATTTTATTTAGTAAAATGGTCCATTACTTTTAATAAATTAAAAAAAATATATTCATGCCAAATGGCTCCCCACCCACCAATTTCCTAGGGATTTCAGATTATTCCAATTCTAATAAGTTCCTCCATGATAAGTTTGTCATTATTATTTATAACATTCATTTATATATAAGAAAATATATAACAAGGTATTTTCCTACACCCTCACTACGGTGCAAATAAATTCCATCCATTTTCCCTCAAAGTGTTTGAAGAGATCATATGGTCTACTCTAATCTTATGCTCATGCTAGAAGAATGTGGGCTACAAGTTGTGAGTGCAAATAAGTTTCATCCATTGTACCTCAACGTGTTTGAATATCATATTGTCTACTCCAATATTTTTCTCACGGTAGAATAATGTGAATCTACGTCTTCTTTGATTAATAACAAAGTTTTCCATGCCATATATAACAAGGTATTTTCCTATAATAGTGGCAACAACTTACCTCCCTGTCTGCTTTATGAATATTTGAACATAAATATATTTGTATGTTGCCATAGGTGTCTGATAGTGGAAAATTTAACGTGGACAACCTTTATGAGAAGTTTTGGCATGTGATATTGCATCACGAGGCCGACATAACTGACCTTGACTCTTCAGAGGAATATGTGTCGTCACGCAAATGAGGAGTACAAGGTTTGACCAATTTCTACCACAAAACTCCACGAGATCAATTATGTGTCCGCTATAAATTTAGTAACGTAGTGTGGTTTAGATGTTAATGATTTTAAGGAATGTTCTATGGAAGATTGCTTTAATTTTCAAATAGAAATATATAAAATTATATCAGCTATGAATTTCGTCTATCCTAGTTTTTCAGTGTAGGATTAGTGTAGAATTAGGCAGAGTAGCATGAATGAATTTGTGCTCTAAAATGAACTAGCAACCATTCAATAACAAATTTTCAAATTGCAAGCTGAGCTTATTAGTTTTTTCTTTAAAGATCAATATTGATCTATTTCAACAAAAAATATAAAAAGTGTTTAGAGTGATATAATTTCTTCTTGTGTAATTTTTTTTAAATGCAAAATTAGAAGAAAAAAAAAATGTTTTCATCTCAAAGATAAAATTGACAAAAAAATATAGCCGAAATATGAAATAGTAGCATTACTTCAAATGCCTAAAAATGTTTTAACCATGAAAATTTATTTCTTTTCAATGCACATATTAGTTGACATTGAAATATTTTACTTATGAAGTACATTGTTCATATAAATAAGTTCCATGATAAGTTCCTCCATGATTAATAAATTATGAAAATTTGAAATTATGGTTGATATTTTGAAATGTATTCTTATTTTAAAAAATTGAAGTGCATTATATTATAAATTGATTATAAGTAAAATAGATAAAGTAAAAATATAAAATTGGTTTTTTTTTTTTTTTTTTAATTATCAATTTTTGAAATATGTCATACATTAAACAAATTGTGAATTTATAGATTTCAAATTCCATCAATAATGTTTCACATTATATATCTTTTAAAAATTTAATATATTCAAATGCAATTATAGTAAATGAGTTTATGAATTTACAAATGATTATTTTGTTTTATTTTATTTTATATGAATTTATTTTTGAAAAATTCATTATCTATTATTCATTTGTTTTTAAGATTTAGCACTATATTTTGAAATTATTTCATTAAAAAAGCTTATAAAATAACAATTTATAGGGTTTATTAATCTAAGGCTTAATATTCCTAGGGTATAATATTATTCATCAGGTTTATAATATTAATATTTAGGTTTAATATAAATCCATTGGGTTTATAATCATGGTCAACCATGGTCCAACGTCACATTGCGATAAAGATTTTCTCAATATGAAAATCAACCAATGTCGCATTGTGACAAGCATTGTCTCAATATGAAAATCAACCATGGTCAACCATGGTCCAACATCGCATTGTCACAAAGGTTGTCTCAACCATGGTCAATAACCATGGTTACGTTGTGACAAAGATTGTCTCGTGGTACAATGTCACATTGTCACAACCATGATCAACAATGGTCCAACATTGCATTGTGATGCAGATTGTCTCAATATGGAGATCAACCATGGTCAATGATAGCCAGCCCTTGTCCAGCATCACATTGCGACAAACAATGTCTCAATATGAAAATCAATCATGGTCAACCATAATAAAATGTCGCATTCTGACACATATTTATCTTAGGTTTTATAATATTTATCTTAGGATTTATATTCCTTGGGTTTATAATATCTATCCCTTGGGTTTAATATTATTCCCTTGGGTTTATAATCCCTTGGGTTTAACATTCCCTTGGGTTTATAATATTTATCTTAGGGTTTATATACCTTGGGTTTATAATATTAATCCCTTGTGTTTAATATTATTCCCTTGAGTTTATATTATCAATTTGTTGGGTTTTTAGTATTAATCCCTTGGTTTTTAGTATTAATCCCTTGGGTTTATAATATCAATCCCTTGGTTTATAATATTATTCTCTTGGGTTTATGATACCATTGGGTGCAACCATGGTCAATAACCATGGTCAACAATGGTCACACAGTGACAAATACTATCTCTTGGTTCAACGTCACATTGTCACAACCATGCTCATCAATGGTAAACCATGGTCCAATGTCGCATTGTGACAAAGATTTCCTCAATATGGAGATCCACCATGGTCAATGATGGTCAGCCATTGTCCAATGTCGTATTGTGATAAGTGTTGTCTCAATATGAAAATGAATCATGGTCAACAATATTCCAATGTCGCATTGTGAAAAATATTTATCTTAAGCCTTATAATATTTATCTTAGGGTTTATATTCCTTGAGTTTATAATATTTATCCCTTGGGTTTAATATTATTCCCTTGGGTTTATAATCCCCTGGGTTTATTATTACCTTGGGTTTATAATATTTATCTTAGGGTTTATATACATTGGGTTTAGAATATTAATGTCTTGGGTTTAATAATATTTCGTTGTGTTTATATTATCAATCTGTTGGGTTTTTAATCCCTTAGGTTTTGAGTATTAATCCCTTGGGCTTATAATATCAATCCATTTAGGGTTTATATACCTTTCATTTACAATATTAATCCCTTGGTTTTATAATACCTTTGGGTTTTAGAATATAGTCACTTGCTTTTATTATTCCCTTGGGTTTATAATGTCAATTGCCTCGGTTTATTTGGTTCATATTCCTAGGTTATAATATTATTCATAGGGTTTATAATATTAATCTTGTGGTTTAATATAAATCCCTTGGGTTTACAATAATGGTCACTAACAACGAGCCACTATAGATAATGGAGATAGAGAGAGGTAGGGCCTGACATTTACAATTATATGAAGAGTAAAATCAATAGAAGATTTGGAGATTTCATAGCCTTTTTCTTTTCAATGTTACGCAAAAATGCAAGAAAATGTGAGAAGGGATTGGTTGGAAAGCGTGAATGATTGTGATCATTATCTTGTTGATTTGAATTGGTGCAACTTTTGTTATGAATCTTAGTGTGTTTTGGAAGAGACTAACATTTAATAACTGTATTCTGGTGGCGTGCTTAAAGTTGAATTTCCTATCAACCACATTTAAATTGTTGTTTGATTTTTATTAAATATTTATTTCATAATTACTTCATTATTATTTATTAAATGATTATTATATTTCTTTACTATTATTATTATTATTATCATTATTATTTTTAATTATTATTATTTAATATAATAGTAATAATATAATATTAATTATTATTAATATGGTTCTTATATTTATATTAATATTATTGATAATAACGTTAATAGCATTAATTCTTAATATTATTGATAATTGATATATGTGTTTGATATGGGCATATCGACGTTTATCAACCACATCAATAAATGTGGTTGTGCTAGCTATAATTTCAATAATATCACTTTATATTGTAATTAATATATTTTGTTAATTTCTAATTATTAATTAATAATAAAAATATTTTTATACATGTTAGGATATATTATTTTTTCTTATAGTAAAAAAACTTGACTTTTAATTAGTTTTGAAATTTCTAAATAGATTTGATAAAGTTCATTAAAACTTTGAAAAAATTAAATATTAAACAAAATATTTTGAAAATAAAATATAATTTTTTTTATATTTTTAAAATTGAATTTCTATTTTCTAGTTGGTTAATTTGCATGAAATGACTAAATTCATGGTGTTTAAAATTGAATTGTCAAAAATCAAATAAATCTTATAGGCAACCAAGTGTCATAATATTTAATAAAGAGTACACCCAACAAATCTAAATATTTATGAAAATGAATTGTCATTGTATAAAATTCCAAACCAAGGGTCATAAAATTTAATAAAAGGTACGCCTATGAAATCTATTTTAATATTTATTTTTATTTTATAGTTTGAGGACAATAAATATAGTATTCATATATTATTTAATATTATTTTTGAGTTCACAATTTTTAATTTTTTAATCAATAATTAGATAATAAATTTAATATAAAATAAATAACAACATATTTTTTAGCTACAATATTCATTTAAATGAATTTATTTGCATAAAATATTTAGATTTTTTTTTTTTGTTAAGCTTGGCAAGTCCATTCCATTTTCTATTATATTGTAAGCAAGTTTACACCACACAGATTAATCAGGTGGCCTCAATTTGCCCCGAGGGGAAACCAAGTTTGTTGGCCATCGGTCAACATTATAAGCCATCCAAAAACATAATTGTTTCAGTCTTTCTAGCCAGGCTAGATATGTCTCTATCTCATGTCCAAAAACTACATAACTGTAAAAGATAACATATGCATCATAAAAATTAAAAGCTAACCATATAAACCAAAATTATGCATAGGGGAGTCTAGTCCTTCTGTTCCTCTGAGGCAGATGAGACGGGAGCAAGATATTTAGCAGTAGCCCTTGACATACCATACATCTCCAAGATGCCAGGGATGTGGCAGTCAATTCTGTCCATCTTGACGTCTTGTTTGTGAAGCTCGAATATAATTTTCTCCATGTATTTATTGTAATCCAGTAGACCCTAGACTGTCACTGCCATCCCCACAGAAATTTGCTCCATCACCTTACCGAGTAGACACTTCATTAACTAGTACAGGTGGAGCGTTTGTTTAAACTATGTGATTCTCCCTTGAGTGTTCCCTGGATCTGGAACAAGAGCCCTCCAATTGTCCATCTCTTCCTCAGCCTCACTTTCTTGCTTTACCTCCTCTTCCCATTCTTCCATCAACTTCTGAATGCCAGCATCGGTCCCTTCAAAGTATGCCATTGTTGCTTGAGTAATGATGTCCTCTACAGATTTACGACCCCTATGAGTTTCTAATGTGCTCAACCTCTTGTCTGTTTGGGGGGTCGGGCCTCTCCTGCCACACCCACGTCGTCTCGCTTCTCGGGCCATGACTTATTTGGCGAAGCCCTAACGACACCCAGAAGAAGTTAGATTTATCAAACTATTCTTAACAAATCCCCTTTCCCAAGCATGAATTTCCTCTCCTCCATACCTCTCCGCGTGTGTACAGGGGTAGCCCAAGGCCCATAGAAACTAGAGGGGGGCTCTCAGACTCTTACTCCAAGGCTCGTCATTATTCCCTACCCCCTTACTATGGATTATATTTCGGTCATCCTGCTGCGTCCCAAGCCGAGCCCACAGGCCCTTCCTGAATCTGGCGGGACACCTGCAGTGATTCCATCTTCTTGCACCCTTGGCCCACAAAGAGATGGCTTGGCCTCTCGTGTCCCCCCTACAAGTTTTCCACACAAGGTTCTTGGCTTTTCCTTCAATTTCATATGGGTTCTAGCTATCCTAGTGGTTTCTCTGCAAACTATTGCCATGTTTTCATCCCCATACCCCTACCCTCATCTTTTCCCTGCCTCTCGCTACATCTCCCATCCCCTCTGGAATTGTAGTGCCTCTATCTCATGTCTCCTTGGCCTTAAGTACAAAGTGCATACCCTCATAGCCCCGCAGCCCGCTTTTGCCCCCCGCAACCATGGTTCTAACCCCATTGGGAGAAAATATAAATGCAAAACCAAGACATGGCATACAATTGCTACCTCCAATGCCATCTGCAGTGTTCTATTCCTCATTGCTTCGGTCGCTTTCCCCTCCCTCCTCCCCAGCAGAACCCCAACCATAACATTGAAGCAATGTTGAGGCAAGGCCAAGATACATACTCGGTTTCTGCAAGCGTTTTTCCACGACCAAGGTTCCTCTCTTGTCATCGACCTTCCCTTGTTCGGTATCACCACCCTTCTCCATAGCCTTTCCCATGTGCACTGCACGTCAAATGGTCTTGCCTAGTCCACCACCCTATCATATTCTCTTCCCCGCCACCTTGCCCACTTACCAAACATGCATTCATGTCGAAGGACACTACACCCCCTGCCTTGAGCATGTGGGGGATGATAATGATTATTTCCCGAGTACTACAGATATCTGCAACCAGCATGGTCGGACTAACAATGAACCACATCCTGATCGGGAGATTTAGATTTCTTTTTAAATATAACTTATTTATAATTTATTTATTTAGACAATCTTTAATTCATTTTTTTTGTTTTTTATATGAAAAATATTGATGTTGCATTTCAAAATTTATATATTTTTAAGTTTTAATACAAACTTTTACATAATAATAATAATAACAATAATAATTTATTTTTAAGAGATATAAATATGATATTATATTTAAGGCTATCTTAAATTGGGGTTTAGGATTACTATGTAGCATATTTTATATATACATTGTTTTTAGGGTTTTTAACTCTATAAACATTTAAATTAATCTAAAGTAGTTACCAATTATTTTTACATAAGAAGAAGGTATTAAGAAACAATGTTGCATATTACACTTGTTTTATTTTATAATAATTGTTAATTAATAATTTAGTTCTATTCATCCCGTTATTATTAATTTTTTAACTTTCTTCATTTCCTCTTTGATGTATTTTTGGAACTATTGCATTTTAAAGAATTTATCTCTTTCTTTTTACATATGTTTTTGCGTCATATCCTTGATAATGGGTAAAAGGTTCACCCTAAATGTCTTCGATGTTTTAACTATTTGTAACATATTTTCTCAAAAAACATTTTCTTCTCATTATAAATAAGATATGATTTATAATACCTTAAATATGAAGGATAAAGTATTAAAGTTTAAATATTTTTTTATATTAATATATTAATAAAATATATTGATGAGAGAAGAAAAAAATTGAAATGTTTTTAATAATAGGTGAAGTAGGAATTGTTTAAATTTGATAGATGTATTTTATCTTTTTTTTTGTTCATTATTTTTTTTATTAGATTAATATATATATATATATATATATATATATATATATATATATATATATATATATATATATATAAGTCTCTTCACTATTGTGGCTTGTTATAAGGGAAACTAAACAAGTTACAATGGAGATGTTGTTGTATCAATGTTTTGTATATTAAAAGGAGTAAAAATAAACTTATTATTTGAACATTCTTACACCAAGAAAGATATTTGGCAGCATTAACAAAATTATTACATTCTATTGGTTAGACAACACTCTCATACCATAATTATATATTATATAAGAAAATAAAATAATGTTCCTTAATCATAAACAAAACATAAAACTTATGTATGGATCAATCATTGAATGATGTTACTCGGGCAAGGTCTTGTTTGCTTGGGCCTACTCAACACTAATTCCCACACTGAAGATGCCTCTCAAAATGGGACAACCAAGCATCTAAGCTAGCCAAACAAGATCCTTGGTGTCTTTGAATCCACTGGATGTCATTGAGGCAGGATATAATTTCATTATGATCCACATGTTTCTCTTTGATGATATTGCCCATTAGAGGTTTTATTTTCCAGTAAGGGGTCATGGAATGAAGGTACTTTACTTCTATTCCCCTTGGTATGGCTAGGATGAGGGACCCTGCCAGAGACCTCAGCTCGAATCTAAAATTTTGAATGGACTTGCCGCTCTATAGCTGCGAAGGCTTCAAGGTGTTGGATTTCTTATTGAACTTCAAGAGGGGTAATAGAGGTAAATTTTAGAGGCTAACTGAGCTTAGGATTGGGTTTTGGGTCAACCATATGAACCACGATTCCTGGAACCACACTTTGGAGGCATTCTCTTCCTTAACATTTCAACTAGAAGGGACGAGAACCCTACACTAGGGATCTTTAGAGAAGGGTGTGGGGTAATGGATATACTATAGGGAGGTTAAAGTGGAGAAGGCCTCGAGGGGGGTGACTAAGATCGAGCTAACCAAAGGAGTTGTTACTGAAGAAAATTGATAGATAAGTGAATAGGTAAAGAGATTTGGATGAAGGATAGAGCCATAAGGAAAAGCAATGGTCCAAACCGTAAAGAATTAGACCTCAGTGGTGTAACTCAGAATCCTAGGTTCGAGAATCATTAACACAACACTAAAAAGAAAATACCAATGATAGGTTATGCCCAATAGATAGTTACCAACTTGTGAATTACATGGTCACTCAAGTTATTGCTTGATGGTTATTGGCATCAATTCCATTCTGGAGTTCGCTAAGTCTCCTCCCCTACACTCGAAACGTCGTGAATGAGCAACTACTTGTCCAAGCAATAGTTTAATGATAACAGAAAAGGTCTAGGTTAGGAGGGCCTGGGAATATTTTAGTTGGGGTCCTGAGGGAGATGCTGAGGGGGGGAATTCTCATTAACGACCTCGAAAAAATAGAGAACTAGTACAAACTGGTAGAGCAGGCTCGAACAAGCTAACAATATGTGAAGGACGCATGGGTTACCATATTAATTCATTGTGTTGTCATGACTTGTAGCATGTGTGGTTGCATTGGGGAGTTTGTCATACCATCACCCTCTTTAATGCCTTAAACAACAAGGTGGAAAACCTCAACCCACTCCTGGCTCTATTTCTAACAACCCCATCAAGGATTATAGATGTATTTTACTACTCCATGGAAATGTTATATAAAGAGAAATGAAGAAATAATATATATCCAAAATATTATTTAAAAACAAAATAAAGAAAATTGAGTAAATGAAGTGAGATAACTAATTTTTAAATAATATTAAATCTACGACGATGACGATTAATGTCTATTAATACCTATGTGACCTACCATACTTTAAGAAGATAAGAGATTAATCAAAAATATTTAACATTTTATTTTTATGCTAAAATTTATGTGAAAATAGAATTATGAGATCATCATAGTTTTGTTGAGTTAAAAAGGTTAAGAGGTTAGGTAGTGTGACCAATATTTTGAAAATTAGATAAAATGTGAGTATAAGATAAACCATCTAAGAGAACTACTTTTCATCTTCAACCTTCTTAGGATCTCACAATCAACAAACTTTTTCACCCCGTGGATTTTTAGAAATTGACCAATGGTTAGTTTTCAATGTGAAACTCATAAAAATTAATTTTAATCTTCTCAAATACTATGAAGCTCATGATAATTAGTTCTAATCATTACGATGTTAAGTTTTTTCATCTTTTTAGTTTTTTATTGCGCTACAATTTTTTTTTTTTAATTTGAAAATAATAATATTTTATTAATAAATTAAATATATTAATTTTGTAGATTTTATGATTTTCCATTTCCATTTATTATTTAAAGAATTATATTTATGCCATGGTAAAATTTGACCAAATTAATAAATAAATTATTACTTTATATAGATACAAATTAAAGGAAAATAAAAATACTAAAAAATAATGATGTTTTTTCGCACAATTAAATGAATCAAATTTTAACGTTATATTAATTAAATTGGTAATGAAAATTTTGAGCCCGTTATAAAATTTATAAAAAAGTATTGTTATATATATATATATATATATATATATATATATATATATATATATATAATATTTAAAAAAAATTTAACATATTAATTTATTTTTATATTTTCTTAAAATTAATAAAATAAATAAATATAATTTATTTATAATATTACTTTTATCTAAAAATAATAAAAATATTAAATTATTTTAAAAATAAAAGCAATAAATATAATTAATTAATTTAGGAATAAATAATAAATATAATTAATTAATTTAAAAATAAAAAATAAAAAATATAATTAATTAATTTTTTCTTGAAGATGAACCACATTGGGTGGTTCTAAATGTGTGGATAAAAATATTTTTTATGTGATTTTCTCCAGAAGATGTTATTAATAATATTATGAATCACAAAAGTTTTAGCTAAAAAATAATTTAAAAAAATTAAGTTAACTTTTAATTGAATTTAAAAAAAGATAAATTGAATTAAAAAAAAAAAAACAAATGTCTTTATCAATATGCATACATTATAAGTATGCATAAAAGAAATTAAAGAATGAGAAGAAAATATAAATTACAATTTGAAATTTAGTAAATTTGAAATTTAGAAAAATGAATAAATTAATTGAGTTTTTTCTTATTTTTTTTAAATAGAAAAATAAAAACATGTTAATAATAATAAAAATAATTAAAAAATAAATCAAAAATTAAAATAAATTATAAATTAAATTGTGACAAGATAATCCGTAGTGATCTAAATTCAGCTTACTAAGTGAATCTCCAAAATTAACCATCACATTAATATTTATAAATAAATACTAAATGAAAATTTATAAATTAAGATCTCAATCAGGTTTCTAAGAACTAATCGAATTAAAAATGAAAATTCAACATAAATGGACATAATCAGTAAATCTCTAAAATTAAACATCACATGAATATTTATAAATAAACATCTCATTCTAGAGTAAATTGAATTAATAAAAAATTCAACCGAAGACAGCAAAACAAGTGTGTAATCATTATAAATACGAAAGCTATTTTAGACATACACACAGAAATTAAAATGAAAGTAACAAAGCGGGTATAACTCATTAGTTTTGCGTTGAATATTGAATTAATTTTATTTATTTGAGTTTTGATTGTTCAGAGAGTTCAAATTTTATTTTGCAATTGCTTTTCAGCGGCGGGATGTTGTTTGGTAAGGATGTGTTGAGTGAATACAATGTACGATCTGCCCTCATATCAAATCAAATAAAAATGATAATATTTTTGTTAAGCGGCAAGTTGCAACGAGAACCGTGGTAATGCATAGAGCATCCTATGTTTTTGATGGTTGTGGTGAAGTTCAAGTGAACATGAATTCAAAAATAATTAAATAAATTGCCTGCATGTGTGCATATGAGAGAGTATGTCTTCCATTAAACAAATTGACATATGGTAAAAGGGATTATTGTGAAAAGTTTGACCATATTTAACAATTCATTTTATAAAAGAAAAACCACTTAAAAATGAAAAAATTTAAAAAGATTATTGTGAAAAGTTTGACCACATCTATTTATTATCCTTGTCGCCCACGACAGGGTATAACACATTCGTTTTAAGTTGAATATTGAATTAATTCACAGTTGACTCAAAATCAAACAACCATTTTATAAAGTAGACATTGTAAATTAAATATAATTTAGTTTTAATTTAATTTAAATTCTATTTATTTGAGTTTTCATTGGTTTAAAGAGTTCAAGTGTTATTTTGCAATCATTTTTCAACTGTAGGATGTTGTTCGCAGCAATGTATTGAGTGAATACAATGTACCAATATAATGTACAATCTACTCTCGCATCAAATCAAATAAAAATGATAATATCTCGGTTAAGCCGCAAGTTGCAACCTTTTTTATGGTTTTCCATCGAAATTGCTAAATCACAATTCCACATGAGGCTCAAGTATATAATTATTTGAAAATTAAACTACAATCTATTTACTCATAATTAAATAAACAATGCCTATGGCAATCTGAGAATGTTGACATCGCTCTTGCAATAATCTTGTCACTATGTAACTTTTAGATGGGTCGAACAAACTTATCTTGATGTTTTACATTTGTGTTGCTTATCAGTTTGGTGCATTGACCAAGAAGTAATTATGTGCAAATTTAAACCAAAAATTGATGTTACACAATTAGAAATGGCACTGTACATGTGGATGGTGAAGTATGCCTCATCTCTTGATCCAGGGGGATGTTGGTGGCCACTCGTCTATCCCATTTGGACCTCCAAAACTGTCTCTATCAGCTTTTCAATTTCCTTAATTGTAACACAGTCTACTATTTTTAGCAGTTTTTTTTGGTCCTGAACTTTCAGAGCTGTTTTGAGGCCCTAAAAGACATTTTTTTGGAAAACTGGGAGCAACCTGGGTCCATGGACTGATGTTGTTCACTCAAAAGTTGTAGTCCTTGGATAGATATTTCTAACGAGGTATTGTGCACATCAAACGAAGATTGTATGCCAAAGTTACGACCTCAGGAAGTTGATGTACCAATTTGCCAAAAACGGGGCCCATAGTTTGGAGCTTCATCTCCTAGGGTTAGGTTTTTGGATGTTTAGGGTTTTCCATTGTTTCTCAACAATAAATAGGCCTTCAAGCCTCATTGTAAGACATTTTAGAGGCATGCAGCTGCCACATCTATCCTAGGAGATAAGCTACCATCGCCCGAGCTATTTTATTTCCATTTCTCTTTGTAAGCATATTCCGTATTTTACATTAATGAAATGAAGTATTATTTTCGTTGTATCTCTGTATTTATGGTTATCTCTGTAATTTGTTGTGTTCTTGTTTAAATCTAGATCAATGGTATCAGAGCGGTCTGCTCTTTCTCTGTTTTCTTTGCATGTCCCCAACGAGGTTGGGATATAAGGAGTTAGGGCTTGAACTGGTCAAAACTTTGCAAGACCAGCTTCACAAATCTCGACGACCTACCATAGCGGATGAAAAGAAAGACGAGGGGGCAGGAGATCCTATCAAAATCTTGCTCGAAGAAGCCCTCGAGCGACAAAGTAACGCGATGATGGAAAACTTTTCCAAGATACTTCAGCGGCTACTCAAGGGCGACACATCTACTTCAAACAAATACTCTGAAAATGCCACAGCCTTTAAAGTACAAGTTAACCTTAAAATCCCCATATTTGAGGGTTAGATAGACGCAGATGCCGTAGATAAATGGTTAAATCTATTAGATGGTTATTTTTATGTTTATGGTTTTTCCAGCTAGGAAAATATCACTTTTGCACTTATCAAAGCATCCCCCCACATCGAAGACTAGTGGGAAACCTACTGCAAGCAGAAGAATGAAAGTACGGGCTCACTATTTTCAGCCGCACCCACTCGGAATTCATTCCGAGATGCCATCAAGGAGTAGTACTACCCTGTCAAGAGCTATGAGGACAAATACATAAAGTGGACCATGCTGCGGCAGGGAAGGGACCAAGATGTGCCGGAGCTCACAAATATTTTTCATACCCTTCGCATAAAGTTGGGTATCAAGGATTGTGAGCTGCATTTGGTACTCGAATACTGCAGCTGCCTATATGGGTACATCCAGGATGAGATGGATTTCCTGGACATCTCCTTGCTCAGGACGTCATATCGATACGCTGTCAAGATTGAGCAGAAGTTTAAACAAAAGAAGCAAGACTTTAGATCTGTGAATTCGAAGAACAAAGGACAAAGCCAAGGCAGGGTGACCCAAGACAACCTGTCGAAGCCGCAAGAAAAGAACAACACCACGAAGTCAAAGAAGGACACAGGAAAGTGGTGTGACTTCCATAAGAGCCCCACTCATAACACAAGTGAGTGTCAGACCAAGCAGTCGTTGGTGGCCGAGTTGAAGGCTTCAAAATCAGATTCATGTTCTGACCTTGAGTTAGAAACCGATAAGGGGAATGACAAAGGGAAGAAAATAATTGATGCTGAGCCCAGCACCATTGTTGTCACTGCCAAGGTCTAGAAGAATGAGCCCAAATATCCACAGGAGGGGGAGTGTCTTTTCCACTCACAGATGTGGGTGAAGGGTTTGCCATTGCGATTCATTGTTGGTAGGGGGAGCCAAAAGAACCTAAATTTAGTAGAGGTCGTGAAGCAGCTCGGACTACCAACCATACCACACCCGCAACCGTACAACATTGGATGGCTTCACCATGGATGAGATATCCAAGTCCGCTAGCAATGTCGCCTTCCCTACAACATCAAGCCCCTCACAGATGAGGGATTGTGTGATGTTGCACCGCTTGATGTTTGTGATGTATTATTAGGCCATCCATACTTGTGGAAGTGACATGTTGTGTATGAGTCAAGGCCTCGCGTGGTTATTATTTCTTTGTGTAATACATTATACAGGATACTGGAGGTAGCCCCACCTACTGCCACTTTTTTGATCTCTGCTAAGAAAGGCAGTAAGATCATCTCCCAAACTAGGAAATTTATTTTCTATCTAGTTCGCTCTCAAAGTAAGGGGAAGATCGTAGCCACATTCATGGCCCTTGGGAAGGGTTCCTCCATGTAGCAGAAGCAGGTGGATACGGTCATGAAATAAGACAGGGACATCTTCTCCTCACCCACAGGGGTACCGTTGCACTGTCAGGTCAAGCATTCGTCCGATTTGACTTCTGGAGAACCTATACCCAACGGGCCAATCTATTGCCACTCCATTATGGGAAATGCCAAGTGCAAGCATCGACATGATCAGTAGCAGGTACCACACAAGTTTCAAGTGGGCGACAAAGTTTGGTTGCATCTGCAGAAAGAATGGCTTACAATATCCCATCAGAAGCTCAGACCACTCTGATATGGTCCTTAAACCATTACCAAGGCTGTGGGAAACAATGCTTTGGAGTAGAGCATTCCACCATTCCTTCTCTTGCACCAATTTTTCAATGTGGACCACCCTCGACCATGCTTCCCACCATTACTAGACACATCAGAGGTTGCAGAACAGCTCACCAGGGACCAAGTTTAGCAGAAGTTTCCTCATCTCATGGAGGAACTCAACGCCATGGGGACCGTTGCTTCCTAAGGGGGGAAGAAGGATCCAGGTGGATGTTGGTGGCCAACTGCCTATCTCACTTGGACCCCCACAACTGTCTCTTTCATCTTTTCAGTTTCCTTAATTGTAGCACAGTTTACTATTATTAGCAGTTTTTTCGGGTCCTCAACTTCCGAAGCCGTTTTGAGACCCTAAACGACATCTTTTTCGGAAAACTGGGAGCAACATGGGTCCATGGACTGAGGTTGCTCACTCAAAAGTTGTAGTCCTCAGATAGATATTTCTAACGAGGTATTGTGTGTGTCAAACGGAGATTGTATGCCAATGTTACAACCCTAGGAAGTTGATGTACAAATTTACCCAAAATGGGGCCCATAGTTTTGCACTTCATCTCCTAGGGTTAGGTTTTTTGATGGTTAGGGTTTCCCGTTGCTTCTCAACAATAAATAGGCCTTCGAGCCTCGTTGTAAGATAGTTCAGAGGCATGTAGCTGCCACATCTCTCCTCAAAGATAAGCTACCATCGCCTAAGCTAGTTTATTTCCATTTCTGTTTGTAAGCATATTTTAGTATTTTACATTAATGAGATGAAGTATTATTTCTATTGTATCTCTGTATTTATGGTTATCTTTGTAATTTGTTGCATTCCTGTTTAAATCCAGATCATCTCTTATGCTAAATATAACATTGTATTTGTATTTATAATAAAATGCATGGATCTTGAACTTGCATGAAGATTAATAATACTCAACAACATATATATCTTTTATTTACATTCATGCACAACTCTTGGCCAACTAATATCATTAATGGTAAAAATCTTTGTACAATTCTCCCTTGAACATTACTAATACTAAATAACCTAAGAGGGGGATCATAATCAAAATAAATATACTTCAAAAAGGAAAGATTCACAAAATATTCAAAGAGAGATGATGCTTGTTCTTTATTACTCTCAAATTTAAGATAAATTATAATATATACATTGTTAGCAACTTTCAAGAATATTTGCTGCTTAGAAATATGGACATTACTCCTTATTTAATTTATTTCGATTTTTCTTCCACTCATAAGCTATATATTCTTTATCTATGTTTGTGGTCAATGATCTCAACTTCTTAAACACTTCAATACTAAAACACATTTTAGTATCTTTTTGAATAGGCCTCCGTTATATTCCATCCAAGGAATTATAATGTATAAGTGCATCCAAGGAATTATAAAGTATAAGTGTCTCCAAATATTTGCAATGATTTTTTATTTCTTATCTTATTTCTTCTTTCTTCTCTGCACAAAATATCAATAAACGATTTTGGTTGATCTAAAAGAAGTTTCATAGTCGTTATTATTTTTTCTGTATTATTTGTACATCAAAAGATTAAAAATTTAATCTTATTTATTTGCAAAGGAATATAAAATATTTACTCATTAATATTAAAAATTTCATTAAATTTATCGTATAATGAATAAAAAAATTATAAATTTATCATTCCTTTCATGTTATTTTAATCATTGTAGTTGGTAAACTTTATCATCGATCATATTATGGTATTAAATTTATTATTAAAGCTTATGGTAATAAATTTACTTTTAAGGTTGAAAATTGACATATATTATAATGTAATATTAAAATTTACATTTTAAATATTTTATTTTTATTTATAAAATTAAAATGTTTTTATTTTATTAAAATTTTGTTTTAAATAAATAAATAAATAATTTTTTTTTAAAATTAAATGTATTTAATTTACAATTTTAATCATTGTTTAACCATATTTTAAATAAAATTAATTAAAAATATATGTGGAAAAATCCAAAATTTAAATTTAAATTATATTTTCAACCCTTTTTTTTATGATCATTTTTTTTCAAATTCAATACAATAAAAACATTAACTACAAGTAAAATTTAATATATATATATCTGTATAATCCAATAAAAATAACAATTATTTTTGTTGTTGTTAAAATTTATTTAAAAACATTATTTATTTATGAGTGGAGATTTGCATAGTTATTCATATTGTCAAGATCTTTCTACACATTACGCATCTGAAAGATCGTGACAATTTTTTTTTTTTTTTAATGGCTTCATGCAAAAAGGGAATCAAATTAATTTGGTTTTCTTCGTTATTTTTTCATTTATTTACTTTAATCTAGCTATATCTAAACTAAGCAGTGGGGAATGCTAGTTATGCAGCCTTGTTAAAAGATACATTATTATATACATTCATACTTCTAACATGGAACTGAAATTCTCAAGTATCACCACGAAAACTATACACTCACTTCAGCTGGTATACATAACAACAATCATGTTAATAGGTATATACAAGGAGAGGCTTATAAGATTAACTAAGCTCTAGAATGCCCTCTAATGATGGTCTCCATCTACCGTTGATGCATCTTCTTGTGGCGCCATAATATTCTTTAGCCACATTCATCTCAAGTTGAAGAAACAATGATTTGTCCCCTATACGACGATTCAAAAGAGAGGCTTCCAGTTCTATTTTCGATATTACCATCTTAACCCTTGCAATAGTGTTGCCACCATGCCTAGATTCAACTAAAAAAGGGGGAGTACTTTCTCACCTTTCTCTTCTCTCTACTCTAACCCTTCCATTAATGAGTGGTGGGTGGTGGACAAAATTTTGTATCAGAACCATGACCGAGTCAACCAACTCTTATTGTCACCTATCAGCAAGTCACATCCCTAAGCGCTCGACGGTGGGTGGTAAATTGTGGTGGTCAACGTTCCATAGTGAAACCATTGCTTGGTTGCAAAACTCTTATCTTCACCTACTAACAAGGTTACATCCCCAAGCACTCATTATTAGGTAGTGAGCATTGTCAGGCCTCACGTGCCCATCGTCATATGGACTCGGTGTGGGGCCCATCGGGTCCTTATCCATGGTGTGCTTCAAGTGTTTCCCATTATAACGATTCTAGACCAATTCTTGATCCAACTGGGGTTCGCAAACCCATGTAATGCTAGACTGTTGTGATGCTCCATGTCCTATCCTTCTCTCCATTACTCATAAGTTTTCAAACTAAGAAGTGGGCGACTATTTGGTCGTTTTCCTAAAGGTGGGCTCATAGGAGAATAGGTTATGCAATGATCATTGTCATGCCCACGAGATGAGCCAGGTGCACTCATGTGCGACGGTGGACTGAATGCATTTATGTGCGACGGTGGGGAGACATTCTCGATTTTATGCAATGAGATGAGTTGGGTGTGGCGACATGTGCGACGGGTGCCCAAGCTCAGTGATGTGCAATGAGTTGTGCGGAACAGTTATGTGTGATGAGTTGGCATTTCGATTATGTGTGAAGAGTCATCCGGAGGCATTCTCAGTTTTGTGTGATGGACAGTTGCGCCATTTGCGATGGGCAGATGCACCCCAAGACGTGCGATGCTGTGGAGGCCAACTTAACTTATGTGGACTTGACAAACTGAGTGATGGGGTTGGCCAACGTAGAAATGGACAGGCTGACCCATACTTGGGTGGATGGTTGTTTCACTTCAGTGTGGAGACATGGGTATATATATGCCATGATGGAGAGCATTCAAGCCCCAAACATCAAGGGTGAAACTTGGTCTGAGGTTTCGTGGAGTTTGCGATACATAAGGCGAAAACCAAAAATTTGAAGTCGAAGGGCAGGGTGAGTCTGAATGGCCATGGGTGGAGCTGAACGACCTGAGCATGTCTGAATGACCATGGGTGGAGTTGAATGACCTGGGTACGTCTGAACAACCTGGGTGATGCTGAATGACGACGGGCCCAGTTGAATGACCTTGGTGGGTCTGAACAACCTGAATGAGGTTGAACGACTGTGGGCTGAGCTGAATGACCTGGGCAAGGATGAACAACTGTGGGTCGAGATAAATGATTGTGGGCCCAGCTGAATGACTTGGGCGAGGCTGAACCACTGCAGGTCCAGCTGAACGACTGTGGGTCCAGCTGAACGACTACAGTTCCAGTTGAACGACTGTGGGTTGAGCTGAATGACCTGGGCAAGGCCGAACGACTGTGGGTCGAGCTAAACGATCTGTGTGACAACAAAGTTGTAGAATTTTTCTGAGGCAAGGAAACTTGAGGTTTCCTCATATTTGTGTGGGAAACAAGAAATTGACAGTTGTGAGGTTGTGGCATGGCATTAGATGGACTGTGCAGGCGAAGGTAGTAGACATTTGTAAAAATTGTAATTGTAGTTTTTACATTACTATTATATTAGTGATATGGGCATACTTTACAGGAGTTGCCCCTCCCAAGTATAATTGTGTATACTTGTATGAATGTTGATTTCCGCTGCATACTGATAAATGAAGATGATGAATGCTAATTGAAGATGAATGTTATTTCGCTGCACAAATGTTAACACTTGAAGAATTGGAAAATTGGTTAAGTGTTGGAATTAGGCGTAGTCCATACACTCTAGTATTGGTAAAGAGAAAAAGTGTAGTGGTGTCGCACCTGCCTATTTTTGGTTGAAAGGCTGCTGCCAGGATAGGGGCATGACAAATGGTATCATAGGTCCAGTTTCCATGGGCTTTCAACGATTTTCATATTGAAGTGATACCACAACACTGCGAGTTAGGTTTAGCAAGGGTGAATCATTGTGCTTGGGCCAAGCTGAATGACAGGACATGGAAAGTTGGGAAGAATGGAAAGTGAGGCTTTTTCTTACCTTATGCAGGTTGAGGCATATGAAAGAATAGAACCCAAAAATTTGAGATGAACTTGAGGTCTTGGAAATATATGTTGAGGAGGAACTTCTTCGACTTGGTTAGGCAATGGAGTAGGCTATAGTTGCATATTTCGATGAAGAAGAAGAAGCCATGACGTATGAGGATGTTGCAGATGTGACAATGATGGAGGAAGAACTTGAAGCACCTTTGATTTCTCAAGTTGGACCAAAATCATGAATATTGCAGACATTGATGGATGAAGGTGCTCACATGGAGGAGACTCATGATGAAGTAAGTTTTCCTATTACTACTTATGTTTCATTAGAGCTTTTGGAGGATGGGCCATATGCAAGGAAGGGAAAAGACAGTTTGCCGATGCGATGGACAAACTTACCATGAATGTCTACGATGAGATCTTGTGTGGAGAAGAAAGGAACATTGATTGTTGCAAAGCTTGTTGGGGAAATTTGCGACCTCATGGTAGGGGGTGAAAATTCTCATGAGAAGGGAGGCACGTGATGATCATTGTGGAGGATGGGTCATGTGTTAGCCATATGGAGAATTGGCTAAGTGCTCGACATGGCCAATGGACAGATTGGAGAGAGGGCACACCAGAGTTATGATGATATGATACTTTGGTGGACTTCTTCATAGCTGAGACCAAGAGACAGTCTTAGTGGACCTTTAGTGGGGGAGGCAACGATTATGGAAGGAACATACGATATTACATGATATTATATGATATATAAATGGTTTGAGTGACCAAGGGCACTAAACCTGATTGAGGGGTCTACTTAGACAACATAGGCATCTTGAGTCATGGACATCGAGTTGCATAGATGGAGCCTGGAAGACATTATGCAGGAGCACTTTTACATATGTCACTTATGGGCATCCAATGAGGAGGGCCAAGCTAGGGATGTTCTGTGGATGGAATTGCTGAAGCGACATGGAGAAATTTTACATATGAGCTGATGGGGATGTTGTGCACTTTGTACAACAAGGCCATGAACTGATTGGATTTCTCAGTAGACTATGAGAGTATTCCTACCACATGTGGAGTAGAGGCATCTTGCAGTGGCATTTGAGGCCGAGACAAGTATGCTTGCCGAGATGATGGGTGGAGATGAATCATAGGAGTTCATGACGACTATAGATAGTTGTAGCTGATGGAGACTTCATATTATTTGGAGTTGATGAAGTTACAATGATGGTGATGCCTTGGTGGCAACAGTTGGGCATGGGTTGAGTCGAGACTTAACCTCTTTTGATATACATGGTGGTTGATTGGTCTATGACCATGGGCAGTACATGGATGATGAGATAGGTGTATACTTGTCCCTTTGATGAACTCGAGGTATGGAATATTACAAATGTGATGGATGATTGCTTCATAGACCTGAATGTGGCACATTGAGAGTCGGTTTGACGAGAGGATATCTTCACTTTAAGGAGATGGACCACACATATATGGATGATGATGTTTGGATAGGTGCGACTAATTGACATACAACACATCGAAACCAACATCATCAGTAGCATGTTACAGATGAGATGAGGATTACTTATTGGAACTAGGCATGGCTTACTTACATTTTGATGGAGATGGATTCTTGATTGAGTTGATTTTGTGATAGGATGCTGAGAGAAATGACTAATGATGGCATGAGGAGGTGCATTCTCATGGTTTAAGGGTGATAGTTGGACAGGCCATTCGACTAGTTTGATTCATGGGGTCTGGAAGTGTACTGAGATGTGTTTGAGTTGAGTTGGAGTATCATGGAAGTAGTTCACATGATGGGGTTAGCACGATATATGTTGTAGTGATAGCATGTATCTTGAGTTGGAGGGACCAACCTTCCACGGTGGGGCAACATGTCAAGATTGCGACGAATGTGGTTGATGATCATGGATTGAGGAGATTTTCACATTCATGGAGTCATGAGCCTTTATGGTTTGTACGATGAAAGAGTAGATATGGATAGCAATGACATTTCAGAGATATTGGAACTAGTGACACTTTGTGATGATGGAGTTGTCGAGGAAGACAACCATTTACGGTGGGGGAGTGTCACGGTCCCAAATTGTTTTTCCTGAATTGAGATATGTGCAACATTGGCTAGATTATTCAACACATTAATTTCTTTATAATTTTCTGAACTACACCTATTACATTCATCTTTCATCTTTTATAAGTGTTTAAGTGAAGAATAACTTAAACAACATTCACGACATTCACAAATACACAAGACACGTTTTCATGTAAAATAATATTAAGTATAATTTTTACAATTTTTACAATGTCTCGGGAGATAAACTCCACCAGTTTATAGGTTAAAATATAATGTCGGCGAGCTCCCCGGTCAGCCAGCCTACTGCATGACCCGACTGTAGCTTGTCACTCAAACTGTTTCCACATGGCGCTCTCGTCGCACTTACCATAGGTTTGAGCTACTCAACACCTTTGTGCCCCTCTCGGCATCTTCGTTCCGTCGCACTCTGCGGAAAATTATTCGTGTGCAGGTCTACCCTACCATGGCTGCACTAACCCGTGTCATCGCACCCAAACTTGGCGATGGGTCGACCCACCCGTGCTATGGTCACCCTCACCAAAACCTTCGCACTATTTTTATGTTTCAACTCTTTCCCGACCCGTGGGTTCATGCCGCTCGCTCAGCTCACCCTTCTTTGCTTTACCCAAACACTTGTGTTATGGTTGCTCTAGAGTTCAATTATTCAATGGTTCAATGGTTCAATGCTCTTGTGTTTATATATGCTCGTTTGGATGTGGGTAGGGGGCCTGGCTTAGTCCAACTGACCCACCCTCACTCTAACCCAAAAATCCAACACGTCAGCCCATAACTCGTTGGTCTTAGTGGTCTACCCAGCTTGTCGCCCCTACTCATCCACCTATAAACTGAGATGACACCTGCGCCCAACACTTAGTTGATTTTTGGTGTTGGCACCCCTCGTCTCATCGGTTAAATATCATTGCCTTGGATCGTCAGTTAAACACACCCTCCATGGCTCATCGGTTAAGTGCACCTATCCACTCGTTCGGTATTTGCACGCCCTTCCAGCTCGTCGGTTAAACATGCCTTGGTGACTCCCCCACCAACTTGTCAGTTAAACGCGCCTGGTGTGGGCACCCGACTCACCTAAGTGTGACGGTGACTCAGAGGCCTAACATCCTCCTCCACTAGAAGTCATTGTCATCCTCAGAAATTCGTCTATTCTCATCAACTCAACATCATACTCATAAATCTCCTTCTTCCATCTCCAAAGTGAATCCTTCATCTCCCAACTACTCTCCTCCAGTGCGTTCTTCCATTTAACAAATAATTCCCATTGTGTAGTACTCCCAACACCCATAGTCCGAAGATCCAAGATCTTCTCTAGAATAAGGTGTGGCCTGTCCACAATCATGGTTAGTCCCCTCGATGGTTCTGTCTTATCTAGATGATGTGCATCAAGTCGACATCTCTTAAGTTGACTCATATGGAACACAGGATGCTTCGAACGCATGTGGTTCAGATGCTCCAAATCATATGCAACTTCTCCAACCCACTTATTTACTCCGAATGGCCCTTCATAATACCTCGTCAAAGATCTCACTGTCCTTTTTGGTGGTTGAAACTAAACTTTGGTGATCCTCAGAAAAACCATATCCCCAGCACTAAAGTGTGCATCTCGTCTATCCTTAATTGCCCATTTCTTCATTCTCGTTTTAGCTTCGTGCTAGTGCACCTGTGCCAACTCCAAGGTCTCCTCCCATGCTGTTATGAGTCTCTTTGCATGTGGACTCCTCATAAAACCTCTCAATAACACGGTGTGTGGACCAACTGGCACTTGTGCATTTACCAACTCAAATGGACTATACTCGGTTACAAAAATCTTCTGCATATTGTAGCTAAACTGAGCCACATCCAAAAGTTTAGGCAAATTATTCTCATCATCCGTCACATAATATCGCCAGTAGTCCTCTAGCAATACATTAATCCATTCAGTTTGCCTATCTATTTGTGGATGGTAACTTGAAATCTACAGCAACTCTATCGCAACCAAATTGAACAAAGTGGTCCAAAATCTGCCTGTAAAACATGGTTCTCGGTCTGATACGATACTCAATGGTATGCCCCAATACTTCACAACATGTTTGAAGAATAGCTCAATAGTCTTTTCAGATCCACATGGTATCTTCATCGGAATGAAGACGACATACTTAGAAAAATGATCGACCATGACCATAATCCCATTATACCCATGTACCTATGGTAACTGATTGATGGAGTCCATCAAAACAATCATCCATGGACTCTTTGGAATTGGTAAAGGCTCCAAGAATGCTCCCTATCTTTGGTTATCTGATTTGTTCTGCTGACAAATAATACACGTATGCACATACTCCTCTACATCCTCTTGCATCTTCTCCCAACAAAATCCTCTCTCCAACAATGCCAAAGAATGACATTGCCCTGGGTGTCCAGCCCATGGATAATCGTGGCACTCCTTCAAAAGGTGTCTCCTAAGTATCGATGAATTTGGAATGTATAGTCGGTTCCCAAAGAATAAGATTCTATCTCATAGAAAAGACCTCCGTGTCTTTCCTTCACCTGCTTCACAATGCTTTGTGTTTGAGCATCTGTCTCAATGCTTGCTCGAAGTCTATTCTGCATCTCATCAGCCATTTGTACCTAAATCCTAATTTGTTCTACTTAGTCTTCTTCCTTGTCAAGTGTGGCTAATTATCCCTTCCTACTGAGGGCATCTGCAACTGCATTGAGTCTACTCGGTCTATTCTCAATAGTCATGTCGAACTCTACCAAGAAGTCTTTCCAATGAGCTTGCTTCGCTGAAAACTTCGGTTGTGATGAAAAATAAGTCACTACAATGTTGTCAGTCTTAACAACAAAATGCTTCCCAATCAAGTAATGCCTCCATACCTGTAAACAATGGATGATCACAGTCATCTCCTTCTCATGAACCGGATATCGTCATTCCCTATCCTGCAACTTCCAACTCTCATATGCCACTGGATGCCCATCCTACATAAAAAATCCTCCTATCACAAAATCTGAAGCATTTATGTGTACCTCAAACGTTCTCTCAAAGTTCGGAAACTTCAGTATCGGTTCTGTAACCATCCTCTTCTTCAAATCTTCAAATGTTGTATGACAATTCTTTGTCCAATTCCATCACTTGTCCTTCTTCAAAAGGTTTATCAGTGGCGATTTCACTATGGACTATCCCTATACAAACTTTCACTGGTAATTGGTCATCCCCATAAACACCCTCATATCATGGACATTCTTCAGTTCGACCCATTCCTCTATTTCCGTCACTCAGCTTGGGTCCATCTGTATGTGCCCTCGGCCTACAATGTGTCGAAGGAATAGAATCTCGGCCTTAAAAAAACATACAATTCAACTTATTCAAGTACAACTGACTCTTCTTCAGTGCCTCAAATACCAAAGCCAAGTGTTTCTTATGATCCTCCATGTTATCACTGTATATCACGATATCTTCCAAGTATACTACTATGAACGAATCCAAATATGGACGTAGTACATCATTAATCAAAGTGAAAAACATAGTAGGAGTGTTACACAACCCAAAAGGCATAACAAGAAACTCAAAACTTTCATACCTTGTCATAATCACAGTTTCCTTCTCATCCCCTTCCCCTATTCACACCTCATAGTACCCATGCCTCAAGTCTAGCTTTGAAAACACTCAGGCCTTCGCAAGCTTATCGAAGCAATCTGCAACTAAGGGCAAAGTATACCTGTTCTTTATCGTTTTATTGTTAAGATCATGATAATCAAAACACATTCATAGCTCATTCATATATTTGTTTCACTAGAGCAATAGTAGAGCTCCATATGGGGACCTTGAAGGTCTTATGAAACCTGCATTAGCCAAATCCTTCAACTATCATTTCAATTCCTCCAATTCTAGCCCTGATAATAAATAAGGAGCTTTCTCTGGAGGTTGCTTCCCTAGCTCTAGCTCAATGCTATGGTCCACTACACGCCTCGGTGGAAGTGCTTTCAGTAGCTCATCGGGCATCAAATCTGCATATTTGTCCAATAAATCAAAAATATCAGTTGGAACAAGCGTCCCCATTCCATCATCGTTATCAAATCCGCTTATGACAGTCACATATGTGATATGTCTCCACATCTGACTCGCACATTGTTTTCTTCAAGCTTAGTGCAGAAACATGTTGCACCTTAACTTCCTTCATTTGCTTATGAGTACGCAGAGTCCAAGTTCATGAGCCTCCAGTCAATATAACCTCATTGCAAAATGGGACAATAATCACCTTATTTCCCTTCATAAATTCTTTCTCCAATATCATGTCAAAGTCGTTCATCTCCATCATTGTGAAGTCCAGTCGACCCTACCAATCTCCAATTCGAATTGGCACTTCATCTACCAATCTCGACACTCTAGCCTTCAATTTTATTGCCTTGACTTCCACTTTAGATGGAACAACCTACGGCCCAACTTCTTTTGACAATCTTGTCGTGATGAAGTTTTGTGTGGCACTCGTGTCCACCAACGCTTGGATAGTTTTTCTATGAACTTCCAAGTCAAGAAACCCCAAACTATGTATCCAAGATTTCTATTCCAAATTTCTAGATTGCATACATACCTGGTATTTGCATCTTGTTGTTGTACAAACTCTGATACCATCTGTCACGACCCCAATTCCTTTTCCCGAATTTAGCTATGTGTGGCACCTGATAAATGCTTCAACACATTAGTTTCTTTGTCATTTTCCAGACTACACCTATTACATTCATCTATAACAGTTCAAGTTTGGATTAACTTAAACAACATTGATGACATTCAAAATTCACAAGACACATTTTCATGTAAAATATTATCAAGTATAATTTCTGAAATTTTTACAATGTTCTGGGAGATAAATCCGACCAGTTTATAGGTTACAATACAAAGTGGACGAGTTGCCCGGTCGGTTGGCCTATTGCACGACCTGACCGCAACTCGTCGCTCCAACTGTTTCCACCCGGTGCTCTTGTTGCACTTACTGCAGGTCCGAGCTACCCAACACCTCCGCAGTCAAACCATCGTGCCCAACCAGTAGACACCCCCTCTTGGCACCTTCATTCTATCACGCTCTGCAGAAAATTGTCTACATGCATGTCCACCCTACCACGGCCGCACTAACCCATGTCACTGTGCCCACACTTGGTGATGGGTCGACCCGCTCGTGCTACGGTCACCTTCGCCCAAACCTTCACGTTGTCTTTCTATTTCAACTCCACCCAATCCGAGGGCTCATGCCGCTCGCTCAGCTCACCCTTCTTCACTTTACCTAAGCACTTATGTTATGGTTTCTCCACAGTTTAGTTTTTCGATGATTCAATAGTTCAACACTCCTTGTATTTATATATGCTCATTTAGACATGGGGAGGGGGCTTGGCTTAGTCCAGCTAACCCATCCTCACTCTAACACAACAATCCAACATGTCAACCCATAACTCGTTGGTCTTAGTGGTGCACCCAGCTCGTTGACCCCACTCATCCACCTATAAACTGAGAGTACATGTGCACCCCACACTTAGTCGATTTTCATTCTTGGCACCCCTTGTCTCGTCGGTTAGATGTGCTCGCCTGAGGTCGTCGATTAAACGCACCCTCCATGGCTCGTCATTTAAGTGCTCCCATATGTTCATTGGTTATGTGTACACTTGCCCAGCTTGTAGGTTAAAGGTGACCTAGTGACTCATCCGCCAACTTGTCAGTTAAACATGCCCAGTGTGGGTGCTCGACTCGCCTAAGTGTGATGGTGACTTAGGGGCCTGACTAGGAGTATGTCACGTCCACTGAACACTATTATGTGCGATGGTGGGGAGACATTCTTGGTTTTATGCGATGAGACGAGTTTGGCGCACCCACGTATGCGATGGGCACTCGAGATCGGTTATGTTTAACGAGTTCTACGTAATAATTATGTGCGACGAGTTGGAATTTTTAGTTATGTGTGATGAGTCTTGAGGAGGCATTCTCAGTTTTGTACGACAGAAGGACACGTCCATGTGTGATGGGTGGACAGACCCTAAGACATGCGACAATGTGGAGGCTAACTAAACTTAAGTGGACCCAGTGGACTTAATGATGGGGCTGGGCCAACGTAGAAATGGGTAGGCCAACCCATACTTGGGTGGATGACTGTGTGAATTGAGTGTGGAGACATGGGTATATATACACCATGATGGAGAGAATTCAAAGCATCATTCAAGCACCAAACATTAAGGGAAAAACTTGGTTTGAAGTTTCGTGGAGTTTGGGAGACATAAAGAGAAAACCAAAAATTTGAAGGCACAGGGCCAGGCAAGTCTGAATGGCCGTGGGCAGAGCTGAATGACCTAGGTGGGTATGAATGACTCGGGCAAGGTTGAATGGTCACGGGCCAAGTTGAACGACCATGGTGTGGCTGAATGACTACAAGCAGAGCTGAACAACTGTGGGTCGAGCTGAATCGCCTGAGCAAGGATGAACAACTGCAGGTCGAGCTGAATGACTGCAGGCCGAGCTGAATGACTACGGATCGAATTGAACAACTGTGGGCTTAGCTGAACAACCTGGGCAAGGATGAACGACTGTGGACCGAGTTGAATGACCAGGGTAGGGCTGAATGACCAGTGTGACAACAAAGTTGTAGAATTTTTCTAAGGTAAGGAAACTTGAGGTTTCCTCATATTTTTGTGGGCAAAAAGGAGTTGATAGTTTTGAGGTTGTAACATGACATTCGGTGGATTATGGAGGCCAAGATAGTTTGTATCACAAGACGGTTGTAAAACTTGTAATTTTATTTTGTACATCATTGTTATATTACTGATACTCACTGACTTTACAAGAATTTCCCCTCCCAAGTATAATTATGTATACTTGTATGAATGTTGATTTACGCTGCATACTGATAAATGAAGATGATGAATGTTAATTGAATATGAATGTTATTCTGCTGCATGAATGTTAACTCTTGAAGAATTGGAAAATTGGTTAAGTGTTGGAGTTAGGCGTAGTGCATACACTCTATTATTGGTAGAAAGAAAAAGTGTAGTGGTGCTGCACCTACCTATGTGCAGTGGAAAGACTACTGCCAGGATAGGGGTGTGACAACCATTATGGGAAGCAGTAGGTGGTGGGCAATGTAGCTTGGTTTCACTTGGGATTGGTTCCACCAAGTCTTACTTGTCATCAGCCCACTCATATGTAAAATAGTTACGAGCTATATCTCATTCCCATTCTCGACAATCGAATAATGGGTTATGTAAGAGTGTTTGTAAAGTGGTGAGGTGACCCTTGCCTACACACAACTCTCTCTATTATTGAGGAAAATTAAAACATGAGGATCTAAATTCTATGTTATCAAAATCCATAATTGCATTTAAGATAGGGGTGGTTCAGGTCGCTAACACCTGAGAACTATGTTGGAGAGGCTAACTAGTTAAGCCATATAAACCCATTTCTATCATAGATCTTAGAGACAAAGTTTGAATGAAAATGGACACACAATTTCCTTATTTTCATCATCATAATAAAGAATAGCATATTCCACGTGAACATTAAGAATTTGTGGATGTATAGGATATTATTCTAGTTATTAGGATAAAAGGAAACCTTACAATTCCAACATTCAAGCATTCATAAACACATAAATTTGCATCATGCACAACATATAAATTAAACTCATAACATGTAAGATGGCTTATAATTCAAGATTATTGTAGCGGGATTCTCATTCATAAACATATAAGACAACTCAGAATTCACAAGATAACTAGTTAACTAATGTAAACTTCAGACAATTACACACTTCCAACACTTCAATAACAATATATATATATATATATTTGAGTTTTTTTGTTATTAAAAATAATTGGTTAATGTTATTATATATATATATATTTTGTTAAGTGAGTGTTTTTGTTAAACAGATTTAAACATTCTCCACACAATTTCATTCATAAATTTTTTAAACATTATAATTTAAAATAATATTGAGAATTTAAATTTATTTAATTTATATTTGAAATAATCAACCAAAATAAATTCTTTATAATAATTTTGTATTTATGATAATATGGATTTGTTTTTCTTTAATAAAAATATATAAATTAATTTATTTAGTTATTATATATATCATATAAAAAAATTATTTATTTTTTTCCTCTTATACAATTATTTAATAATATTTATTATTTTTAATGTTATTTTTAAAAAATATAATAATTTGTATATATAATAAATTTCTTTTTCATTTCTTATTATGGTTTTTATTTATATTAAAAAAAACATTTTTTTTTTTTTAATTTAAAAACACTACAAATATTTGAAATATATTATTATTTAATTTCTAATTTTATTAGTGGTCTATCATAATACCATATACTCTATATATTAAATATTTTTTTTATTTAAACATTTTTATATTTTTTAAACTTTTTTATTTAAATATATTTTTATATTTTTATTAATCACGGGAAAAAATATTTTTCAAAAACTTAAGCATATCCAAAATAATCAAATTTCACCATTCCAAATGCATAACGCATTGAGTTAGCCAAATGGGCTAACGTGACTGCACTACATATGAAATAGATTGAAGAATGTGTTGGAAGAAACCTTTGGAAACGGATGAATGTTTTTCTATAAGCAGATAGCAATGGTGGATTCCACTTGAATTTAAATCCTTATATAGCATTGCAGTTATTCATTTGAGTTATGCCCAAAGAAACTTCAAAGGCTGACCGAGATGGGATTAGCTGTTTGTGTCACACAATCATTTGGAAACTATATTTATAGATTAGTAGTAATTAAAAAAAAAGTCATATACTTAATTATAAATTTTGTATTACAAATATATAAATAACGGAACATTAAATATGTATATTTAAAAATATATGTTAAAAAATGATTGAAAAATAGTGATGAATAAAGAGTTTCAAAGATTTTTCGAAGACACAAGAGTAAATAAAATAAACCATGTTTTATTAACATGAAGTTTTATCAATAAGAATAGATAATCATTCATTCCAAACGACCCATAATGTATATATAAAAGGGAAATCGAAAGTATATATTCGAGGCCCGCGAGGCTGATACGGAGGGCTGGTCGATGCCTTTGTATTATTATTGAGAGGGTCCGCAGTATGCGACATTCAACTGTACGTGGTTTCCCATGACACGTACTTGTCGTTGACTCCACGTAGAAGCATTTCAAGCCAACCACGTGGGGGTCTTATTCTTCAAGGGTATCAACTAATAACTATATATCGCAAGGACCAAGCCGAAGATATAGTGTTTTATTCATTCTCATCGCTTTCGAAGAATGACTTCAAAAAATTTATAACGTAATCATCATTAAAATTTCAAGAACTTTAGATTATGTATTAAGAAATAGTTTACAATGGTTTTCGCAAAAATATTATATAAACTTTACCTCTATGTAATCATAAATATTCAATGTTTTATTTTAATGTAATATCCTGGGTCATGATCTAGATTTTCATACTAAACAAGAGATGATTCATCATACCTTAAATATGAAGGATAAATAGGTTTTTTTTTTGTCCTTTTCATCGATGTTTTTTTAATGAAGTTTTAATTATATTATGGAGTTTTTTTTAGCTACGGTGGTTTGTCACAAGGGAAACTATATTAATTGTAGTGAGGATGTGTGTCAATATTTTGTATATTAAGTTAGATGTCTAACACCATTAACAAGGTCATTACATATTGTTTGATGGACAATACTGACATATTAAAGTTGGAGATTATATAAGAAAATAAAATAAATTTCCTTAATCATAAGCAAACCATAAAACTTGTGTATGTATTAATCATCAAATCATGTTTCTGGGGCCTACTAGACAGTGACACCCACACCGAAGATACCACTCAATGTTGGCCAACTGAGCATCCAAGTTGATCAAACAAGAACGCTATTGTCTTTGAATCTATTGGATATTGTTCAGGCAAGCTATAATTTCATTGTGATCCTCATGTTTCTCCTTGAGGATGCGACCCAATAGAGTTTTCATTTTATAGTGAAGGGTGACAGAATGAAGGCATTGACAACTATGCTCCATGGTATGTCCAAGCTCGAGGACCCAACTAGAGACCTCGGCGTGAATTTCAGAATTTGAATGGGCATGATCTGTAGCTATCAATGATTCAAGGTGTTGGATTTCTTCTTGAACTTTAGAAGTAGTGAATGGGAGGTAAATTCCAGAGGCTAACTGAACTTAGGACTAGGATTTTGGTTTTCCCAAAGAACCACAACCCCTAGACCCGTGCATTCTTTGCCTTCGTATTTCACCTAGAAAGGACTTGAACCCTACACTAGGGACTTCCAGAGAAGACTTCGGGGTAATGGAGAGACTATAGGGAGGTCAGACTGGAGGAGGATGATGGTGGGGTGGAAGGAATAAGATCGAGCTAAGAAGAGGAGTGGCTGCTCAAGTCACTTTATCGATAAATGCATGGGGAAAGTTCTTTGGATGAAAGAGAGAACTAGAGGGGAAAAACAATAATAAAAACCATAGAGAATTTCATCTGAAAAGTGCAACTCGGAATCCTAGACCGGAGAATGATAAACACAATAGAAAATAGAAAATACCAATAACAGGTTATGACCAATAGATAGTTTACCAACATGTGAACTACGTGCTTGCTCTAGATATTTTATGTTGGTTCTTGGCATCAACACCCTTGTTGGAGTTTGCTTAATCTCTTGTCCTACACCCCAAAGGTTGTGAACATGCAACTACTTGTCCAAGCAATAGTCTAATGAGAGTAATGGAGTTCCAGGGAAGGAGGGCATGAGCCTACCATCACTGGACAATTGAGGAGCCAAATGTTGAGGGGGGGAATCCAACTCTCATGCTAGAAAAAATGTGGAACTAGCAGAAAATAACGAAGAAATCTCGAACAAGGTAAGAAGATATGGAGGGCAGAAGCATTCCCATATTAATTCACTATGTTGTTATGACTTGTAGCATGTGTGACTGCATAACTTGATAAGTAGTGAGGTGGCAACTTCCCCCTTCACCACCATTGCTAGATTTATTTCCAACAACCCAATCAAGACTTATAGATGTATTTTATCACTCCATTGAAATATTATATAAAGATAAATAAAGAAATAAAATACATCCAAAATATTTTTTAAAAGAAAACAGAAAAATCTTTTAGTAAATGAAGTGATATAACTATTTTTTAAATAGTATTGGATTTACAATGATGATTAATGTGCATTAAGATCTACCTGGTATATTGGACCTTAATTGTTTAAGAGATCATGATGATGATGATGACGATGATGATTTATAATGTGAATTAAGAACTATATAGTCTTGCTGGCTTTAAGAAGGTAAGAAATTACTCAAAATTATTTAAGATTTTATTTTTATTCTATAAAAGAAGTGAGAGAAGAATTCCGAGGTCATGATAGTATTATTGAGTTAAAAGATTCAGAAGGTTGGTAGTGACAAATATTTTGGAAATTAAATTGAATGTAATTGTTGAGTTAAAACATTAAGAAGGTTGGTAATGTGACAAATATTTTGAAAATTAATTGAATGTAATTGTTGAGTTAAAAGATTAAGAAGGTTGGTAGTGTGACAAATATTTTGAAAATTAAATTGAATGTAATTGTTGAGTTAAAAGATTAAGAAGGTTGGTAGTGTGACAAATATTTTGAAAATAAAATCGAATGTGACTATAAGATAGACAATCTAAGAGTTGATTTTCATCTTGAACCATTTTAGGATCTCATAATTGAGAAAGTCTTTCATCCCATGACTTTTGAGAATTGACCTATGACAATTTCACTATGACATTGATGATAATTAGTTTAATCTTCACAATGTTTATTTTCTTCTTTTCTCTAACTAGTTATTCTCCTACCATTTTTTTTTAAATTTAAAAATAATAATATTTTATTAACAGATTAAGTATATTAATTTAGTAAATGTTATAATTTTTCCATTTCCATTTATTATTTAACTAATTATATTTATCTCTTATATATATTATTTATTATTTAACTATTATATTATAATTATTCGTTTATTATTTAATTAATTATATATTGCCATGGTTTGCCTCTTCATCTGGTCGTGATGATGAACCACACTTGTTGGTTCCAAATGCCAAAAAATTCTCTTATGTGATTGGGAAAGACTTATCTTAATATATTTATCACATTGTAAAATTTTACAAATATAATAAAATACCTAAAATTTATTATACTTAAAATAGATAGATTATTACTTTAAATAATATAAATACTTAAAGATAATAAATTGTGTTCCACAATTAATTGAATGTCACATTTTAGTATTGTATTAATTAAATTGGTAATAAACTTTTATGCTTCTGTGATTCATGATATAATGCTCAGATTTTCCACAGAATTCATACAGAAAACAAAAATTCCAACCATTTCGAACTTTTACATTTTGTTATAAATAATATTTTAAAAAAATTATAATATTTTTTTTAACTTTTACATTTTATTTTAAATAATATTTAAAAAAAATTATACTACTTTTTATCTTAAAAGTGATAAATAAAAATAACAAATATAATTATTCACAAAAAAAAATAACAAATAACAAATATAATTAGTTGCAGAAAACGCTTAGCTAACTTTTAACTGAATCAAAAAGTAAAAATAACAAATACAATTAATCGCAAAAACGAAGTTAAATAAAAATAACAAATATAATTAATTGCAGAAAAAGCTTAGCTAACTTCTAATTGAATTTAAAAAGGACTGGAATGCCATTATCAATATTAAAAAAAGAGCGTGTAATTTGAAAAAGATTAAATAGTTAAATGAAAAGCTAAATAATAGTTTGGTATTTAGTAATAGGATAAATAAATTACACATTAAATAAATTTAATAGAATGAACAAACTAATTGAGTGGGTTTATGAGTGTAAATTAAAAAAAAAAAAAAAAAAACCCTTTCAGAAAGATGAATTATTAACAACATTAAAACAAACCAGACTTCATAAAAACAAGACTGTCTTCCACAAATAGATCTCCAAAGTTAAACTACGCATGAATATTTATAAATAAGAATTAAATTAGAAAATAAAGGAAAGCTGTAATCGTTATAATTACGAAAGCTATTATTCGACATATATAAAGAATAAAATGAAAGTTACAAATAGATTAGGAAAGCTATTATCTAAAGATGCGTTATAAAATAATAACGAATGCATAAAACAGACAAGTCGTTACATTTAATTGAATCATATACCAATATCTGTCGAAGATGTAACCAGATTCTCAGGTATCACCATGACAGCTGAATACTCATTTCATTTCAGGCAGTAAACATAACAGCAATCCTGCGAATTAACTTATGAAGAGAGAGGATTATAAGCTTAATTGAGCTCTGGAATGCCCTCTAACGATGGTCTCCATCTACCGCTGCCGCATCTTCCTGTGGCACCATAATCTTCTTTCGCGATTTTAGACTGAAGTTGAAGCAGCAATGACTTATCCTTCATAAAACATTCCGAAAGAAGGGATTCGAGTTCTCGTTTCGACATTACCATCTTAACCCTCGTCATACCGCTGGCATCCTCCACAGAAAAAGGGGGAGTACCTTCTCGCCTTTCTCTGCTCATAAACTCCTCACGTGCCACGAAATTATCTGCAGAGAGCATTTTGGATCCTTGAGACGGGTGACAGTTACCCATAATTGATGAATGCTAATGCTGCCTGATTTCGTATACACTCAGATTTTGCAGAGCAAATTCCTTTGCAGCTCTGCAAATGAAATATGTAATAATGTATGGCTTCTGATGATGTATAGCAGAAGCGATAGAATAAGTTACGCAGGGAATGAGATCACTAATGGAGAAGACGAACATATGTGGTAGGAGAAGAGGGCCGATACTGAGGGTTGGTGGGTGCCTTGGTATTAATATTGTGAGGTTCCGCTATATCCGACATTTCACATGCGTCATGGGCCATCATACGTCCTTGATGTTGACTCCGCGTATAAGCATTTAGTGCCTACCATGTGGTGAGTCGTAGTCTTGAAGGGGTAACAACTAATGAATATATATTGCAACTACCGATCGAAAGATATCGTGTTTTATTCAGTCTCATCGTTTTCGAAGAATGAGCTAAATAATAAATATACTAGCAAATTGTACCTGATGTGTAAAGAAACGCCGATAGGAGGTTGGGAGAATGTGACTCTAATATTAAGAAGTTGGTGTGGTTGTGGGGCTGAGGTTGGTGGAATTGATGTTGTGAACATTGTTGTTTTTGTTTTTTATTTTTTGTTGTCTTAATTGATGGTAGTTTTCTACCAATGAAGCATGTTATTTTTAAGAATGTTGTTTCTTACCATGTGACTAATGAAACATGTCATACTTAGGAATGTTGTTTCTTACCATGTGGCAACATAGCAGCATAATTATGCTTGTTTTAAATTCCCATAAGTTAAGATGAATTTGTGCATTTCGGGAAATTTTTCAAAAATAGCAAAAATGTTTTCTCAATCTTTCATATAAAAAATCTCTATTATCATTTACAAATTGTTCTTTCTGAAATAAATTTAAAGCATTTTAACAATATATATTTACAATTACCATTTAAAAAACCTCAACCTTTTGGGATGGTTGAACATAATAGAATCCATAAGGAATTACAGAAAGGACTATTCTATCGACCATATTGATAGAGGAAAAAACAAAGTTGCTGATTCGCTATCAAAAAAAGGCCTTGCTTCTCAATTCGAAGTCTGGATGATGAATATAAGCGTGGGGAACAAAATTCACCATATTTAGGAATTCACTATGCCGGGTACATAAATCTCTCACTCCTCTCCTCCTATTTGGTATGTATCATGCCCCCTGTTCTATGATTTCTCTATTCTGCTTGGTTCTCCAAATTTTCTAGCCCTGTTTATCTTTTGATGATTCATATATTGCCTTCTTTTGATTCTGAACATTTTGATGGGGATTTGTAGTCTTGGGCTATGATTTTGCCTACCTTTATTAAGTTTTGGTTAGTCAAAGTTCGGCATAACTATGTGATTATCATAATAGTTTTATGATGTATTGTTTTTTCTCATAATGAATTAATTGCAATCTGGCTTTCTTCGTGCTGAAAAAAATCTTAATCCTAATCCAGCTTACACTAATACACTAATATTATCTTTATTAGCATATGAGATCATAATTTCAAGTATGCCAACAATTGTATATTTTTAAAAGTTCTGATTTTTAAATTGATTCTATTAAGAAGCCTTTTGTGTACAAGGAAATAGACCTTATTTACAACTATGTCAGATCTATTCTATAATAATAACTTTCATATGTTTTGAATAGTAAAAACTAAAACTATCATCAATCACTGAAAAGTGATTTTGGGTGCGTACCATGATTAATGGACTGAAGTCTACTTGTGTACTCCTCTATTAAACATTAAGATACCATAGTGAAATGTTAGAATGGCCTAAAATCCATAGCCAGTTTCTTTCCACTTGTATATTTTTATTGGTATACACATGAATATACTTCAACCATCTGCTATTGTTCATTCCATGCACAAATTATGAGAATCTTGATGCATACCATAGAAACTATTATAAAGATTAGTTGCAAAAAGAACAATCTATTCGAATTAGTATCCTGAAATTTCTGACGTATACCAACCTTAGTCTGTCAAATAGAATTCAAAATCTTTGTGATGAGCAGTTTCTTATGAGGTCCAACGCATGTTCTATATGTATGAAAGATTTTGTTCACTAACATTCAATGGGGTTAGGAAGTTCTCATGTTGGAAAGTTTGATTGGGCTGCATAGAATAAAACAAGGTTGAAAGATTATTATTGACGTTGTAGCTGTAATTGTTCTGCAGGTTGTCAGATCTCTTTGTATGATGGGTTTTATCGTCCCCATATGCTAAGGATAGGGTCCCCTTGATAGAATTGAATTTGTTTTCATTCTCCACTGCTAATGCTTCTTGTTTGAAGACAACTTCATTTCGGCAATCACTATTGTTGTCATTTTTACTGCTGAAATTGCTGTCAAAAAGTTTGGAGGACTGGACTTGATTTAGTCTGCTATTGTTTCCATTTCCATCCATGGCTTCATCGTTCAAAAGACCCTCTATAAAAGGATCATCACTCTCCAACAACCCACTGAAAAAACCAATTTTGGTCAGTTGCTATTTGTTTTACTGATCAATATCACACAAGGAAGTTGTCACTTCATTTGTACTTGGTGATTCATCTCATTCTCTCCCTTGTACTCTCCGAGAATGACCATTTTTCTTAACACAATTCCCAATCATCAAGCTGGGGAACAATTGTATCATCAAAATCAACACTACCAATTTTAGTTGAATAAATAAATTCCTATTTCATAAAGAATCAGAAATGAATATTCACCAATATATGAACAATAGTTGCATCAAATTTTCTCAAAAAACAGCCAAATTATAAGATATCAACAAAATATTCTAGAGGGAATACCAAGAATCCAACTAATATATATACTTACTCTCAAGAACCCTTCTTGTTGGGAAAACTGCTAGGTCTGGCTCCACTATTGACAAGATGGTATTCATGCATGATCCAATTGCTTTTTCTCCCTTTGGGTGGTCAGCCTCCATAGAACACTAGGCCTTCTTCGCTCCCACCTTCTTTTCACCTCCTAATGTCAATGTGAATATAGGCTTGTCTGTTCTAGTAGCCTTCCGGTACCTAGATATTGCAGCTCTTAGGTCTCGCCCCATTGGGTATTTCCTGTCCCTTGGGCTGAAAAGATGTCATTCTTTCTCTCCAAAAGTTGCCTTACTTGCACATAGTTTAGAGACCCAAAAGCTCCAATTTCAGAAAACAAATTTCAAGATACATACAAAAACTATTTTTCTTATACAATCTTCAAAAGTGAGTTACTTGTAATTGAATTGGATATCTCTATGAAAATTGTGTAGGATGTAAGGAGGGAGATCATGAAAAATTGTACAAAAGGGTTCCTGAGCTTAGTTACAATTCATCTTATAGGCTCACTCTATGTATATTATAAATTACCATAATTTTTTATCTTGGGGTGATGCCTAAAGATGTGAGGGATCTATAAAAAAAATTACGGAACAACAAGATTAAGAAGAGAGGTGTTTGGTATTCACTAGGTTGCTTTCGCACACCAAAATTGTAAAGGTCACTTTCTGCAATAATCTTCACACACAGAGGCATGGAAGATGCCTTTTTCTTCAAGTAATGAACAACCAAGTTCTCACGGGGCGAAAACAGCACATCATGAATACATTAAGCTAATTATTATACCCATGCCCTTTTAATGTCCTATAAGGTAGATATTCATAAAAAAAACACTTCATTTTACTACCTGTCTACTCTAATGTGTGTTTTCAATCCTTATACACTTAATATTGTAATTATGAGTTGGAAAATGTCTATTGCATGCCAAACTTGCCTCTACAAATCAAATTGGTGCTTGAAGTAACATCCCATATGGATTTATTAGCACAAGGAAAAGTAAGACAAGCTATCTTCTAACACACCTATGGTTATGTTATTCTATGATCATCATTTCTAGCAAAATCCATTTTTTTAGTCCTAGGTATGAGTTTTAAAGGAAATACTATTAACCTGTTGCTAAAGTTTAGATTTTGGGCAGAGTAAAACCATGTAAACTCTATAGTCCATAACCTTTTGTTATGGACTCTTGAGTGACTAAAGCATACTACCAGGACAATATGTATGGAAAATGCAAATAACCTGCATGTTCTCTTAAAAGTTAAGATCCCATGCAAAAATATAGAAATTACAACCTGTAAAAATATAGAAATCAGAACCATATGATCAAGTCAATTTAAAAACCAGAGCCATCTCAGAGAGTCATTTGAGAGGGAGGAAAAAAAAATAAAAGACAAACTGCCATTTGTATTTTTCAAGAAAAACTGAAAAATTGAAACCAAACAATAAAGTAACTAACTCCCTAGCTTGCCCATCTAGATATTTGAGAAAGACGAAATAAAATAAAAGATGGATAGTCAAATAGATGGAAGAGGGGGTGTGTTTTATTTTGTATGTCAAGATGTGGAGTATTTTAGCTGGAGCCAAATGTTCCTCCTTGCACATTTCTCTAATTTCATATCCAAAGTAGAAATGGGTTTCATGGCATCTTTATTCTTTCACAGAACAAACGTCAGTAAATTATTCATCCTTTATATATGCCTAGTTAGACATTTGGTTTGGTATATATGTTTGCATCCAGCCACCCAAATAAGAAAGGGAGAAAAATCTTCGTTGTGTTTTTGGTATAGGGCATTGATAGGTTCCCTGTATAATATTTTTTTATACATGATTTCAGTTTTCTTTTGGAAATTAGATGCCTAAAAAAATAAATTTAACGCTTAAAGACGCCCTATGTAATTTTTAGAGTCCTTACTTATAAAATTTTTAGGGTCAAGTAAGGAGAAACCATTCAGTCATGCTTGTAATTATAAATTCGATTTTCACTTTTTACTATTCTAAAAAGTATATTTATAATTCTAAAAAGTATATTTTTATAAGAATGTGGGTATTGCCAGCCTTGAAATTGGGTCAAGTTAGAGCCCAAGATAAATGAACAGAGTGTACAGCCATAAACAAAATAACATTAAATTTTTTTAATATGGCTATTATGCTTGGAATTATAAATTTATGTGGGTATTCCAAGAAATGCCTAACAATACATGCATTACAACAATTTATGTGGGTATTACAACAATGTTCTTTGCACCAATTAAATTCCCAAGGAAAAACAAATCCCACCGAGGTTAAAAGGATCTAGAACTACTAACTTTCGTGCTATTGGTGGTGGGACTGGATATGGACCTCTCTTCCCAAAGTAATACTATTGCGCTTTGACTAGATAAAAAGCTTAAACTATTAGATCAACAACGAGTTTCATGTTGTTGGTGGAGGGATTGGATATGGACCTAGCTTACGAAAATAATAGTATTGCGCTTGGACTAGATAAAGAGCTTAAACTAATGGATCAACAATGGGTTTCCTTTTGTTGGTGGTGGGACTGGATATGTACCTCACTTACGAAAGCAATACTACTACGCTTTGACTAGATAAAGAGATTAAACTACTGGATCAACAACAAGTTCAGTAAAATAAACCGAATCAATGGGTTCTTCTTCTTTCATAAGGCTCCATGGGTAGGAAGCTCCTATTAGGTGTTACTACTCATATATTATATATAATAGGAGATCCTGTTGTTTCCCTTTGGTCAAACTATACCTACAAACCCTTAAATGGCCATCCACCAGGGTTTCGTTCTTGTTTCCTGCTAAAGAAATGAATGACAACACAAATACTCATCTCTTATAAGCATAAAATTGCATAGAAAGAATTTTTTCTCTAATTTTCAGATTTCCACTAGTGTGTTTCATTGAATATCAATACATCCACAATATATTCAATCATGCTATGGTATGCCCCATCCAAATGATATGATTTCCATAGGGATAAGTCCAAGTTTTTCTAGGCAGTGATATGAGTTACAACTGCCCTCGGAAAACCAATTGACCATACATCACATGATACTTCAGCCTTATATTTGGAATCAACCAAGCTTGTAAGCCATTTTGATCCTCCTTGTTGGGCCTTAACATCAGTAAGCAGTTTGAGCTGAAGTCACTTCGAGAGATCCTGTAAGGACCTGCGGTCCTTGGCACGTCCACTGGCACAAGTACGACGAGTTGGTTCATCCCCTGGGCGAGCGAGTTGACAAAGTACGAGCTCAGACTTACTATGCAGAGGAGTCATGTGACACGCACAAAGGAGGAGAGCGAGTCATGTTTCATAGTGTGGGGAGCATGAGCTCAACCCACGAACTTAGCAAAGGCCAACCTATACTTGGAACAAAGGCCGACATGTGTTTAAGGGTGTTTGTGATGAATTATAGGGCATGGGCAAGTCGGCTGGGTAGCCAAGACCTTGCCCAACGCACGATATAAGTTAGCAAGGCGTGAAGGCATTTGAGGCAAGCAACTTCGCTCATCATCCAACAAAGGAGAAGTGCGCAAGACTAGGTGTAGCCGCAAAAAGTAAAGGAGAAAGGCGCAGATTGGTAATGCGCCCATTCTTGGGTGAGGCCACACAGAAGTAGCACATTGTCTTGGTTATTGGGTGAGGGCAGGGGTAGACGTGCATGACGGGCGATCGGTGAAGGCGTTTGTGTAGGCGTGCACAATGGGCGGCCCGAGTAGGGCATCTGCTGAACGAACAAACCGAGGTGCTGAACAGGTGACCCAGGTAGGGCGCGCCGTGCACGAAGGTGAGTTGGTTGACACAGTGAGGTTGTGCGGACGGGCGACCGGGTGAGGGTGCGCTGTGCACGACGGAATGGTGGAAATAGTGAAGTGTTGAGATTGTGAACAGAGGTGTGACTCATGCGTAGGCGCCCGTGTGTGGCGAGTTGGTTACGACGAGGCGCACCCAAGTTGGGCAAACAACACGATCATGCGACAAGGTGAATGAAGGGTTGGTGAGTCGTGCAACGACCATGTGGAGGCGTGGACGAGCTGGGCAACCAAGTTTGCCGAAGTTTGTAAAATTGGCTAAGTATGAAACTTGGAGTTTCCAAGTATACTTCTAAAGCTTTGTAAACATTATAATATATTGATATTCACGCAGACTCATATTGCAGGGAGTTGCCCCTCCCTTTATACTGTTGTGTATTTCTATTGTATAATGTTGTTTATGTGAATGTTATGGGCTTTCACTTGTATAAAGGAAACATAATAATACTTGGTAACTAAAAATAAACTAAGTATGGAATGTTAGGCGTAGTCTACAATCGTAAGTATTTGTGAAAAGAAAACAGTTGGTAGTGTTGCACCTCGCTATAGTGCGGTTGAAAGATTACCGCCAGTATAGGGGCGTGACAGGTGGTATCAGAGCTAGTGCCGAGGAGTTGGTGCTGGTGTTGAAGCATTGAAGCTAATTCAGGGTTGAAGAAGCTTGACAGTTGATGACAGTGGAAGCAGGTACTTGCAGATGAAGGAAGCTAGTTTCACATACAAGTGGAACAAGAGCTGGTTCATGGTTGCAGGGAACTTGGTGAAGCTGGTGAATGGTGAGACAGGTTTAGCAGAGGTGAAGCTTAGTGCTTGGGCCAAGCTAAACGACAAGATGGAAGGTTTGAAAGAATGTGAAGGGAAGCTCTTTCTTACCTTATACAGGTTGAAGCAAATGAAAGAAGAGAATCCCTAGATTCGAGATAAGCTTGAAGTCTTGGAAAAGAATGTTGAAGACGAACTTCTTCAACTTGGCTAGACAATGGAGCAGGATGAAGTTATAGATTGTGCTGACATGGAAGAGGAAGTCGTGATGATTGAGGATGTTGCAGATATGACAATGACGGAGGATGAACTTGAGATTGATCAAGTTGGACCAGGATCGTGCAGTTTGCAGACATGGATGGATGAGGATACTCACATGGAGGAGCCTCATGATGATGATGTAAGTATTGTTGATACTTGTGTTTCATTTGAGCATTTGGTAGATGGACCGTATGCAGGGAAGAGAAACACAAGTTTGCCGATGCTAGGGAGGATCTTACCATGGATGTCTACGATGAGACCTTGTATGGAGAAGCAAGGATTGCTGATTGTTACAGGACTTGTTGGGGTTGTTTGTGACCTTATGGTAGAAGGTACAAAGGCCCGTGAAAAGGGAGCAACATGATGATCATTGCGGAGGATTGGGTCATGCTTTAGCCACATGGAGAATTGGCTAAGGCCACGGCATGACTCTTGGACAGATTGGAGGGCACAGAGTGGGATATGATGATACTTGGTTGGACTTCTCATGGCCGAGACCAAGAGCAAGTCTTGGTGGAACCTTTAGTGGGGGAGCTATGATGGAGAGACTCATGTGATGATGATATGGTTGGGTGATCGAGTTCACTAGACCGAATATGCAGACTTGGTTGGGATGACCAATTGTTGTGATGGGTCTACTTGGTTGGACTACCTGGGAAACTTAGTCATGGACATCAAGTTGGAGACATGGAGCACAACAGTCTTATGCAGGGACATGATGCAGGAGCACTTGTAGAGGTGTCACTTATGGGCATCCAATGAGGAGTGCCAAGGCAGGGATGTTGTGCAGGTGGATTTGCTGGGGTGACATGGAAATGTTTTACTTATGAGCCGATGGAGAGGTTGTGCACTCTTGTACAATAAGGCCATGGACTTGGATGGAGTTGTGAGCAGACTATGGAGCATTTCTACTACATGGAGAGCTGAGGCATCTTGTAGAAACCTTTGGGATGAGACTTGTATGGTTGCTAGAGTGTTGGTTGGAGATGACTCATGGAGCTCATGATGACATGAGGTTGTGACTTTTAGGGACTTCATATATGGTGGACTTAGAGGATCTGAAGCATTGAGGAGCTGAGGTCAGAGACTTGATGCAAAATGGGATGCATATTTTCGAGTACATGTATAGGAATGGCTTGAAAGAGTGACTTGATGTGGAGGATCGATATGAGACACTTTGGAGCAATGAAGTTACAGCACTAATGATGCCTTGGTGGCAACACTTGGGCATGGGTTGAGTTGAGACTCAACCACCTTCGACACATGGGAGCTGATTGATCTATGATCATGGGCAGCACATGGGAGATGAGACAAGTGTATACTTGTTTCTATGACCGATTTGAAGGATGGCACGTTGTAGAGATGATGAATTGTTGCTTCATGGACCTAGATGTGGCACATCGAGAGTCGAAGTTTGATGAGATGGTCTCTTCATATTGAGGAGGCACACATATGGATCATGATGTTGGGGTAGATGTGGCTGATTTCATGCAACACATTAGTACCAAACATCATGGATAGCATGTTGCAGATGAGATGGAGACTACTCCATGGACCTGAGCATGGCTTACTTGTATGGATATGGATTCTTGATCAAGTCAAGGATGTGACAGGATGTTCAGAGAAATGACTGATGGTGGCATGAGGATGTGCATTCTCATGGTTTGGGCGTGACAGTTGGATTAGCTACCCAACTAGTTCGAGTCATGAGGGGATCCAGTGTACAAAGATGTGTTAGCATTATGTTGGAGTATCATGGCAACAGTTCAGACGAGGATGACACATGATGAGGTCAACACGATATGTTGCAGGAAGCATGTAGCTTGAGACGGAGGGGCTAGCCTTCCACGATGGGGAGCAGCATGTGGAGATTGTGACGAGATGGTCGATGGTCATGGACTGAGAAGATTTCTGGTGTATGACATACCGATGGGGTGTATACCTTGGTATGGTGATCTTGGTGACAGTTGGTTGCCGGGATGAGATATTGTCGAGGACAACAATGATTTTAGGTGGAGGAGGATGTAACAACCTGTAGTCCTTGGCACGTCCACCGGCACAAGTACGACGAGTTGGTTCATCCACTGGGTGTGCGAGTTGAGGAAGTACGAGCTCAGACTTACGATGCGGAGGAGTCATGTGATAATGCACGCACAAAGGAGGAGAGAAATTCATGTTTTATAGTGTGGGGAGCGTGAGCTCAACCCACGAACTTAGCAAAGGTTGACCTATGCTTGGAACGAAGGCCGACATGTGTTTAAGGGCGTTTGTGATGAATTATAGGGTGTGGGCAGGTCGGCTGGGTAGCCAAGACCTCGCCCAACGCATGATATAAGTTAGCAAGGCATGAAGGCATTTGAGGCAAGCAACTTTACTCATCATCCAACAAAGGAGAAGTGTGCAAGACTAGGTGTAGCCGCAGCAAGTAAAGGAGAAAGGTGTAGATTGGTAATGCACCTATTCTTGGGCAAGGCCACACGGAAGTAGCATGCTGTCTTGGTTATTGGGTGAGGGCGCGGGTAGACGTGCACGACGGGCAACCAGTGAAGGCGTGCGTGCAGGCGTGCACGACGGGCGGCCCGAGTAGGGCATCTGCTGAATGAAAAAACCGAGGTGTTGAACGGGTGACCCGGTTAGGGTGCGCCGTGCACGAAGATGAGTTGGTCGACACGGTGAGGTTGTGTGGAAGGGTGACTAGGTGAGGGCGCGTCGTGCACGACGAAATGGTGGAAATAGTGAAGTGTTGAGATTGTGAACAGAGGTGTGACTCGTGTGGAGGCGCCCGTTTGTGGCGACTTGATTACGACGAGGCGCGCCCAAGTTGGGCAAACAACACGATCATGCGACAAGGTGAACGAAGGGTTGGTGAGTCGTGCGACGACCGTGCAGAGGCATCGACGAGATGGGAAACCGAGTTTGCTGAAGTTTGTAAAATTGGCAAAGTATGAAACTTGGAGTTTCCAAGTATACTTGTAAAGCTTTGTAAACATTATAATAAATTGATATTCGGGTAGACTCATATTGTAGGGAGTTTCCCCTCCCTTTATACTGTTGTGCATTTCTATTGTATAATGTTGTTTATGTGAATGTTATGGGCTTTCACTTGTATAAAGGAAACATAATAATACTTGGTAATGAAAAATAAACTAAGTATCGAATGTTAGGCGTAGTCTACAATTGTAAGTATTGGTGGAAAGAAAACGGTTGGTAGTGCCGCACCTCGCTATAGTTTGGTTGAAAGATTACCGCCAGTATAGGGGCGTGACAGATCCGCTGGAGCCATAACAAGCATATTGTGACCTTCATGATCATATAAAACCAATAAATACTTCGTCACAAAACCTAGCTGTGGGGACTGGATCTTGCCACTGCCACTCCTCTAAAGCGAGGCTTTAATCTTCTCAATTCCATCGAACACCTTGGAATAAATCTTATTGATGAAGAGACTCCACTTGCTGTCAAACTCTGAGGAAAGCTTCACGACCAGGTATTTTCTCTAGCCTTAGTCAAATTCGATCCTGATATGGTGTATGAAGCAAGGTTTTTGGGGCTCATTGGGAAATTTCTATAATGGATCTATATTGGGCGAAGGCAAAGGCGTAGCTTCGGCCAAATCCTCCCCCATTTTAACACTAAGAAAAGAAAAAAAAAAATGACACTTAAAACCACAAAACTTCTTGCATCAGTTAGTTGTAGCAAGTTATTATTTGCCTATCCATTTTGAGTGTGACTTAACGAGTTCCCTGTCTAATTTGGGGATCCATAAGAAGTGAAAATCATTCCTCATAAAATCTAGCCACTTGTGTGAGACTGACGATTCGTTTTAGAAATTTGTAGATAATGAAATTATAAATAGTCATTGGCAATTTCTCTATTGTTGTTGATCTATCAAGAACAACTATCTCTGCGTCTGAAAGCATTGTTCACTGACGTGGGAGGAATTTAATAGTGTGGAATGTGTGCAGTGCCTGAAGAGAATAAATGAGAGGACCAAATAATAACATGGAGCATGGATGCCAATAACGGTATGACGATATATTTTGGTATTATTCTAGGAGTTGGATTGATTATATGCTGCAATGTTACAACCTGAAGCACCAATTCCTTGCTTTCAGGTCCTTTTTCGGTGTCGTGAATGGGAATGTGCTATCAAGCTCTAGGTACGATCCTCACATGATGCAGAGAGAGGGATTTTTCCACATTTGTTATTACTTGATCCAATTGCATTATTCCAGAATGATTTGCTGATATTGGCTGAATCACAAACCTAATAAAACTTCGATGAAGAGAAATATGTTTGTGATAAAGATGGGGTCGGATATGTTTGCAAGTCCAATTAGGTTACGTGACGTTTTTTATGGTTTTTGTATGTGATTCTGAATGCATCTATAAGATTTAATTGGATGCACTGAAATGGTGGAAACATTATTGAAGTGGTTTCAGATCGGCCTCCTTTCTAGGAGGAACAACCGCAACAAAGTCTTTAGAGGCTAGGTGGAATAATCATTCTGGATTGATTTCCAATTTCACCAGTTTTTGTAACACCTTTGCTCCATAAGTTGCCTCAAGAGAGGTAAAAAGGGTGACTGTAAAGTGGAGTATTCTTGGCTTTGGGTGCGAATGCCCTTGTTCGAGTAACTAAAATCATCAAACTCCATTGTAGTTGAGCTAACAATATAAGTGGCAGTTGAGTGAGAGAGCGCCTCAAGGATTCACTTATGAGTTAATACTCAAGAAATTGAGTTTACAAAAATCTCAAGATCGATGCTGATTGGGTCCTTTAGATCACCAACCACATATGCAGTTGGTAACCAATCCACCTTCCATCTAAAACCCCATTTTTCCTTTAGTATGTGAGGGTGTGGTGAGGTCTAGAATCCTTCGATGTACAACCCCATCCACTATAATAATAGCTAATAGAGTTGGTTGTGATGACAAAAGCCACTTAAAAATGTAGAACATTTATGATAATTAACATCAACATTGTAGAATTATAGTCGCGACTACTTTTTTAACCCTCACCTAGAGGAAAGAACCACCAGCATCTAGAAACCGTCCACTCAAGTAAAAATTAAAATTGATTACTAAGTTTCTCAGAAATCACCTTGGCTTCTCAAGACTATTGGTCCTGCATGTAACAAAATTGGGTAGCTAAGCCCCATAAGTCACTGAATGAGAGAGACCTTAGAAATCAAACTCTAACCCTCACAAGATTTAGGTGCATCCGATAGATAACAATGTAGCACAACCCTCACAAGATTCAGACACATCTAGTAGATAAGATAAGTCAATAAAAATGGGAAAAAAATTTCAATAGTTGATCAAGTTGAAGTCTACTAATGTATTCCAATTCTTGTTATCATGATTGATGATCTAGGTTCATAACAAACCAGATCCAACATAGCCTAGTTTGTGAGGCCTATCTAAAGAAAAACCACAATTTGTTTTCTCATAGGAAAATTATTCTTACCAAAGCATATTGAAAGGATTTCCAACCTCTACAGTAACAAAACTTGACTATCCATCACCACAAGCCCCAACCGCCACCCCAACTCCCCACCACACACACCCACCCCAACTCCCCACCACACACAAAATATCTCATCCCATTTTGATCTAAAATCATTTTTTATTGAGCAGAAAAGGATAAAGATTATCAATAAGCTTCCATACAAAACTGTAAACTTTTTGAACATGGTTTTAGAAACTAAAGCAAACAAAGTTCAAATATGCAACCCATAAGTGGAACAGACATCGAAAAGGTTTAAAAATATCGATGGATGACATGACTTTCATTTTCAATTGTTAAAGGACATCAAAGAACAAATATTTCTCATAAATATCGCACGGTCAAACCCATGATTAAATATTAAACTAAATTTAGAGGAACTTAACGATATCTATTGCAGATCCAATCTACATTGCATGTCGTCGGGCTTGATCACGATGAAGGTTTACTCCATAATGAATTTGCCAAGCGTTTAAACAACAAACAAATTCTAGGTTTCCCGACACTTACAAGCATACGGTTCACACCGACATGCAGTTAGAATGCTTGTAAAACCCTACCACTCAACGTCTTTATATAAGTGTCTGATCAACAAACATTGTTTTTGGAATATGAAGCCAAAAATACAAATAAGAGAAACATATATCAGAGCATAGTCACCTGGCGTCAGAAAGTGCGAGTGATATGTAATAATCTGGCCAATTTTTTGCATATTGAAAGTCGATAAAAAGCTTAAAAAACAACCCCTATGCAACTATAAGCACGCAGAGTCTAAATTGATTTAGTTTTCTTTTGGTATAGGTTCCAAGTGGAACGATTGATGGCGAAAGTTTCAAAGGATTTGGAGAGAATGGTTCCGAACAGGCTGGATGGGAGTCCAATTTGGAGATTTTCAATGCTGTGACATTTTTTTTTGCGAGGAAGGAAAAAATTCAAGGCATTGCAGATATTGTTCGAAGAGAATGTGGCCTCTCGGATCAATAGGATATTTCTTATAAATTGTCGCAGGTGTGGGTAAATCATACAGTACTGAGGCCTGTGTTCTATTTCGTTGTGGTGCGCCTTATATTTCTGCAACTTGGTGTCTCCTGCAAGAATATGTATGGCTATTCATGATAAGATAATTTTTAGTGGGCTTATGGCTATTCATGATGAGATGATTCTCAATGGGATTGTCTGCAGTTGAAATATAACAAAAAAAACTTGTGATTATCTGTCATTTTTCGGTTTTTTATTTGACCGATGTGGGTATTTCTGGTTTCCCTACAGACATCTATACAGGGTGTAATAGTGGATTTTGGGATTTTTCAGGGTTTAAATTTGATTAGCAACATATGGTGTTTTTTTTTATAGGCATGTCTCCAATGGACGGGAGTTCCAGTACAAAGAAAACAATATCTGTATCATGTTCTGGCATAGACCCCAACTCATTCTATAATTTGATTGGTGTGTGGAAAGAATCATTGTCGTTGAAACTAAGGATCCTTGTTTCTTCCTTTGATAAGGTCTTGAGAGTTTAAAGTCTCTGAGAGCTACAATAGCATTACTATATAGAGGTTTTTCCTTTCATATCACCTTCCATACATCCAACGGAATGATTTGCTCAGGGTGGTTTCCTCGCAATTCCGAACCAGACCAAGCCTATTCAATGATGTAACTGTTGGGAATTTTACTGCTAAATTCCAAAACAAAATAACTTGAACAGAATAGAGAAAAAGCTCTGTTTTAACACATCGGAAACTAAAATTGTTTTCTGGGAACCAGACTTTTACTCATGCACACAAAAACTTTGTATTCATTAACAAAAGATTGCAGCTACAAAAGATTCTTCATCTCATAGAGGGATTTCACTAAGAACTCTTCAGAGCAGTAAAAAAAATTCACTCTGTCTCTCACAAAAAATAAAATCAACACTGCTGTATAATTTTCCTTCTTATTTACGCTGCTGCATTTCTATATTTCATCACTTGAATGAAAGATGAGCCAAGACATCCTCTACAAAAAAAACTTACACTGCTGTGTGTAAAATTCTCTCTTACATTCACGCTGCTCTGTTCTCCCCCCTTTTTTTTTTACTTCGCACTGGTGTGCATATTTTTTCACTTTCATTACATACTCAGAACAACCGAAAAAAACAAAAACATTACATATTGCTTTTGACTTCTACCCTACAACAAGACTCCCGTGAAATAAAAAACTATAAAATTAAAATCTTTACAAAAACTTACCAACTGTAATAAATTCGTTTATTGTTTCACTGACAAAGCCGACAGTCAATGAAAATGCACTTCATGTCACGTAATAAATAGCATTCCTGTACATCAACTATTGAATTATGCGATTTGCGATTTTCGATTTGATCGCATCACGCAATTGCATTTGGTGCAAAAACAGGGGGGAGGCTTGACACATATGGGTGCGATCTATGATATGTCGATCGAATCGAATCGCAAAATCGCATCGAAAGAACTCAAGGGAACATATGGAGGCAGCGAGCATGGATGCAATTTGCAATCTGCGATTAGATCGCATCGCAAGGGAAAAACAAAGGGTTTTCTGAAATAAACACGGCAGTTGGAATTATAATTTCAACATTCCCCTTTAATTTCAACTGCTAGGTTATCAACCATACCCAGACATTTCCTCAAAAACTCAAAACTTTTTTGTCCCAATGGTTTGGTCAGAATGTTTGCAACTTGCTCCTGAGTTCTGCAGTGTTTTGAAACAATTTCTCCATTATTTATCAATTCTCTGATGTAATGAAACTTTGTGTCAATGTGTTTCGTTCTCTTATGAAACACAACATTCTTGGATAATGCAATAGCCGAGCTATTGTCACAAAAGATCACAGTTGCATTTGTTTGCTCTTGGCATAAACTCCTTAACATCCTTCTCATCCAAATTGCTTGACATGTTGCTGCTGTAGCTGCCACATATTCTACTTCTGCTGTAGAAAATGCTATAATAGGTTGTTTTTTAGAAGCCCATGAAATGGCTCCTAAACCCATGTGAAAAACATAATCGGATGTGCTTTTCCAATCATCTATACTTCCAACCCAATCACTATCAGTGTATCCAATTAAATCTGAACATTCTGAAGTAGTATATAAAATTCCAGACCTTTTAGTACCTTTAACATACCTCATAATCCTTTTTGCTGCCTGCCAATGTACTTCTTTTGGCCTCTCCATGAATCTGAAAATTAAACTAACAGCATGCATTATATGTGGCCTAGTTGCAGTCAAATACATGAGGCTGCCAACTATGCTCTTGTACAAAGTAGGATCGAAATCCTTGTTGCTGTCCTCTTTGCTGAGTTTTAATCCCATCACTGTGGGAGTGATTGCTGCTTTGCTCTCCTGCATATTAAATCTTTCCAACACTTCATCAACATATTTTTCTTATGAAATAAAAATCCCATTTTCATTTTGCTCTACTTCTATTCCTAAGAAGTATTTCAGCAAATCCATGTCAGTCATTTCAAATTCTTCTTTCATGACTGTTTTGAAATTTTCAATAAGATAATCATCATTACCTGTAAAAATAACATCATCAACATATAATACAACAATTGGTAATTTACCATCCTTTTCTTTGATGTAGAGGGTGGGTTCTCCCTCACACTTTTCAAATCCATTTTCTAGTAGATAGGAATCTATCCTACTGTACCACGCTCTTGGTGCTTGCTTCAGCCCATAAAGAGCTTTCTTCAATCTGCACACTTTGTGCTCTTGGCCTTTCTTTTCATAGCCTAGAGGTTGTTCAATGTAAACTTCTTCCATTAAAACTCCATTTAGGAATGCTGACTTCACGTCCATTTGGTAAACTTTCCACTTGTTTTGTGCTGCTATGGATAGCACTGCTTTCACTGTTTCCATTCTAGCAACCAGTGCAAAAGTTTCCTCATAGTCTCTCCCATACTACTGCTATATCCTTTGACAACCAACCTTGCCTTGTGTCTTTGTATTTTTCCTTCAGCATTACTCTTTGTCTTGTAGACGCATTTAACTACAATGACTTTCTTTCCTTTTGGTAGTTCAACTAAATCCCATGTTTTGTTTCTTTCTATGGCATTGATCTCCTCATCCATAGTTTCTATCTATTTCTTATCCTTAATTGCTTTTTTGAAATGAATAGGGTCATCCACATGATAATATAAAGCAAACAAAGAGTTCATACCTTCATTTGTTGCCTCTTGTTCATAAATGTCACTTAAATTTTTGAACTTCTTACCTCTTCCATTTGGTGTACAAGTGCTTGAAGAAGCACTTGAATTTCCTCCTTGTGATGTGCTTGGAGAAGCACTTTCATTTCTCCTCAAGGGTGTCTTTTGTTGTCTTTGTGTTGGTGTTGCTGTTTGGAGATGTATTTCAGCCATCTCGTCATCATCTTCATCATGTGACAAAGAGTTTTTAACATTCACTGTTTTCTCTATGCTTCCATCCCAAGCTTCCTCCTCAATGAACTGAACATCTCTACTCACAATAAGCTTCTTGTTGGATGGGTTATACAACCTGTAAGCCTTGGATTCCTCACTGTATCCAATGAAAATACATTTCTCCCCTTTGCTGTCCAACTTCTTCCTTAGCAGATCTGGAATGTGTTCATAGGCCACACATCCAAAAAATTTCATGTGGGTGACTCCTTGCTTTGTCCCATTCCATGCTTCTTTCGGCATTCTGTTCATGACTACTTTTGTAGGGCATTTATTCAAAATGTACGCTGCACAGTGTACAGCTTCAACCCAATAATCATTTGGCAAATGTTTTGCCTTTAACATGCTCCTCGCCATATCCATGATTGTCCTATTCTTCCTTTCGGCAACTCCATTTTGCTGCGGAGTGTACCTGGTGGTAAACTGCTTATGAATTCCATTTTCTCTACAAAAACGTAGAAATTCTTTGGAGATATACTCACCTCCTCTATCAGTTCTTAGAACTTTGATATGCAGCCCACTTTGGTTTTCTACAAGTGCCTTGAAATTGCAAAATCTTTCAAACACTTCACTTTTGTTCTTCAGGAAATAAACCCAAATTTTTCTTGTAAAATCATCAATGAATGTTAGTATGTAGTGGCTGCCTGCAAGTGATGGAGTTTGCATCGGTCCACATAAATCTAAGTGGACAATCTCTAAGAGTACTTTTGCCCTTATGCTTTTCCCTGATGGAAAACTTTCTCTGTGTTGTTTCCCCAAGATACAACCTTCACAAACGTTGTCTAGTTTCTTTATCAATGGTAATCCTCTTACCATTCCTTTTCTATTCAACAAGTTAAGACCTCCAAAGTTGAGATGTCAAAATCTCATGTGCCACAACCAATTTTCATCTTTTGGTTCGCTTTGGAAAGCCTCTTGTGTCACTGCTACTATTTCTTCTCCATTTTTCAAATCTTCCTTCATTCTGAGAGGGAACATCCTGTTCCTTGTCATCTTCACTTCAACAATACATCATTTGCTGGGTGCTCTATCCATGATGGTGCATACGTCATCCACAAATAAAACATTGTAACCCTTTTGGACAAGCTGCCGAATACTTAAGAGGTTACATTTCATTCCAAGAACATAATAAACTTTTGCTATGGTTTTCTTTTCACCTTTCTTTGTTAAGACTTTTACTTCTCCTTTTCCCATAACAGAAACTTTATTATCAATCCCTAGTGTGATTTGTGACTTTACACTTTGATTTAACATAGAAAACAGGGCTATGTTTCCTGTCATATGGTTACTGCAACCGGAGTCTAGAAACCATACATCTTCACTATTTTCTTCAGCCATATTACAGGCTATAAACAAATTATTTTGGCTGATATTTTCTCTAGTGAAATTTGCACTAGTTCTATTACTCATATCATGCTGTTTCTTCCTACATTCATTTGCATAATGGCCATATTTTTTACAATAGTGACATTGGACATTGGATTTATCATACCTTTGTCCTTGAGCATGATGTTGTCCACTTTGTTGATTGCTGCCTTGGCCTTGGTTCTGGTTTGGATTATTGCCTCTTCCTTGAGCATTTGCTGGACTGTTTCTTCCACCTCTGTTTTGGCTTCTGCCTCTTCCTCGTTTCCTCTGCCTTGACCTCTTCCTCTTCTAAATAACATCTGGGTCTTAAAGGCATGCTCTAGAGATGAGTTTTCATTTCTACTCAACCTCTGCTCATGTGTTATCAGTGATGCATGTAGTTCATCAACTGAGAAGTTTGTTAGATCCTTTGTCTCTTCTATGGTGGTGACTATCACATCGAACCTTGAGGGTAGGATCCTCATTAGTTTCTCCACAATCCTCCTTTCTTCAAGAATCTCTCCATGAGACCTCATCTGTGTGACCAGACCAATCACTTGTGTGAAAAATGAGTCAATATTATCTGACTCCTTCATGCAAAGATTCTCAAAATCTCTCCTCAGCAACTGTAGTTTTGCTGTCTTCACTTTCTCCATGCCTTGATATGTTGTCTTGAGAGTTTCCCATGCTTCTCTGGATCTCTTAGTTGTTGCTATCCTTGGAAACACACTCTCATGCACTGCTTGATACAAGAAGTAGAGGGCTTTTGAATCCTCCTTCTTATTGCTCTTCAACATATCTTTCTCTACCTGAGTTAACCTATTAAACTCATTTTTATCTGCTGGTTCTTCAAAACCATCCTCAAAAAATTCCCATAAGTCTTGGGAAGCAAGCAAAGATTTCATAGTTATTGCCCAATAATCATAGTTTTTCCCATTAAACTGTGGGAGCTGAGTATTAAAGATACCCATGCTAGTGCTGGCTCCAGCCATTCCTGCACTCTTAACTATGCTTCAAAATACTTGACTGTGTATTTAAAATCATTGACTGTCCTCAGCAGTAACACAAAAAACTAACCTGAGAAATACCTTGGATTATTTTGACTTAGTCTTCACTCTGCTGGAGAAGCTACTGCAACAAGAAATCCTTCCTTCAGCTTCTTTGACACCTTCAAAGAGCCTGGACAAGCTCTGATACCATGTTGGGAATTTTCTGTTTAATTCCAAAACAAAATAACTTGAACAGAACAGAGAAAAATGCTCTGTTTTAACACAGTGGAAACTAAAATTGTTTTCTGGGAACACGGACTTTTACTCATGCACACAAAAACTTTGTATTCATTAACAAAAGATTGCAGTTACAAAAGATTCTTCCTCTATCAGAGGGATTTCACCAAGAACTCTTCAGAGCAGTAAAAAAATTCACTCTGTCTCTCACAAAACAAAATCAACACTGCTGTGTAATTTTCCTTCTCATTTACGCTGCTGCATTTTTACATTTCATCACTTGAATGAAAAATGAGCCAAGACATCCTCTATAAAAAAAACTTACACTGCTGTGTGTAAAATTCTCTCTTACATTCACGCTGCTCTGTTCTCCCCCTTTTTTTTTACTTCGCACTGCTATGCGTATTTTTTCACTTTCATTACATAATCAGAACAACTGAAAAAAAACAAAAACATTACATATTGTTTTTGACTTATACCCTAAAACAAGACTCCCATGAAATAAAAAACTATAAAATTAAAATCTTTACCAAAACTTACCAATCGTAATAAATTCATTTATTGTTTCACTGAAAAAGCCGGCGGTCAATGAAAATTCACTTCACGTCATGTAATAAATAGCATGCTTGTACATCAACCGTTGAATTATGTGATTTGCGATTTGCGATTTGATCGCATCGCGCAATCACGTTTGGTGCAAAAACAGGGGGGAGGCTTGAAACATATGGGTGTGATCTGCGATATGGCGATCGAATCGCATCACAACATCACATCGGAAGAACTCAAGGGAACAGATGGAGGCAGCGGGCATGGATTCGATTTGCGATCTGTGATTAGATCGCATTGCAAGGGAAAAACAAGCGGTTTTCTGAAATAAACGCGGCAATTGGAATTATAATTTCAACAGTAACTATAGTAGTGGAACCGAGCATGTTGAAAGCTAGAGATCAACCATGGGTGAAATGAATCTGGAACTAAGAGAATCCATAGGACTAATAACATGTAATGGCAGTACTAAGAAGAGATCAAGTAGAGACAGGTAAGCACTTCTGATGTTCCGACATAAGCCAACGCTCCTATCTATTTGTTCCATCACTCAAATGTGTTCAGCTCCTACGAAAATAGATTTGTAGCTTCAACAAGAAGGAAGATTCCTTCCCCCGTTTTGGGAAAGTAGCTCTCGCTCCTCCTCCATTGTTCGTGGTGGACCCTTGAGCATGTCTGTTTAATGCGGGCCAACGATAACTTCTTAAAGTAATCAGTCCCAGCCCCAACCTTAAAGCAAGCTAACAACACTAATGGAAAGCCAGCACTGATATGCCAGTAACAAAACTTACGACTACAATGTTTGAATATAAAAGCTTTGAATTTAGCTATATGTTGTATTTCGAAAGCAAACTATTGAAGGATTTCAAAATTGTTGTATACTGAAAGCTTTAAAAGTAAACCTTTGAAACCTTTCAGCTTGGATGTTTTGAAACTTGCGCGTTGAAACCTTTTAGCTTGGATGTTCTGAAAGTTGCGTGATTTTGTTGAAATGATGTTTGTTTGTAACATTTCAGCTTGGATGTTCTAAAACTTGCATGTTTTTCTATTGAAATGATAGTAGGTAAGGAATAAAGGATGGGCACAACGAAATATTGAATGGGTGGATTGCGTGGAGATATTGAATGTATATTGCATGGAAGATACCAAGAATGCTGAGATGTGAATCTTTAATGAGCAATGCTGAGATGTGAATGTTTAATGAGCAATGACCAGCGCCGAGACTATCGATGATGGATAGGTGCCAATTTTTAATTGGCCATGAAGACGAAAATAGAGGTTGACAAGTGTCCATTTTTTATTGCCAGGACGAAAATAGAGCCTTTCTATTGGTCGGGGCGAACAGTGTCTCCTCACCCCAAGCCCGTAGAGAAAATGCGTTTCGACATAAATATATACTCCAACTACCAATCCAAAGATATCGTGTTTTATTAGTCAGCCAATATTTATTTTCCTATTGATCCACTGATCCATTAATGTGCAGGGTTGTATATGATTACAGCTAGAAAATGTATGTATTTAAATTTAAAGGTGGGCATATACAACCTTTACATATTAATGTTTAATAGCAAAGTAAATATTGGTTGCCATTTTATTTGTTTTATTCAGTCTCATTGCTTTAGAAAAATGAGCTAAATAATACATATGTATAGTTTATTATTTAATTAATATTAAAATTTTAATAAAATTATAAACATTCTTATTAACTCTATATTGTAGTTTCTTTATAGATTACTAATCATAAAACTAGTTTAAACAACACAAATAAAGATTTTTCCACACATTTTTTTTGCGGCACTTAAGAACTATTTTATTTCTAAATAAGTCTAGAAGAATCTTAATTTTCTATTAAATAAATAAACAGTTGAAATTTATCATTAAAAAATATATTATTTTGTCTTATAAGCCATATGATATTTACCACCACCAAATTGAAACCCTAATCTTTAATGTTACATAAATTTTAAAAACTAGCAATTGCACCGACAGTTGCAAAGGAATGACGATAGGAGGAGCAACGAATGTTGAACGCAATGGTTAAGACAACATATTATAAAATATAATGGGTTTATATAATTTTATTTAGGTTAGTTGAGTGTGATTATTTCACCCCAAGGGTAATATGTAGCCATCAGAGTGATATAGGGAATAAAATGAATCCAGTTAAGGTTGAAAAGTGAAATTGCGTGTTATTTTTTTGTTTTCTTTTGTCATTTCTATTGATTTTCCATGACCAATAGTCTCCTAAGAGATGCAAAGAATTTTTTTTTCATATAAAAGTGTTTTAAAGTTGTAAAGCTGAACTGTTTTGCAAAATATTTTGTATCAACGTAGTAATATAGATCTAATTTTCATGGGTATGAATAGGCTTTTTTTCGAGGATGTTAATTCTATTATTTTTGGCATTTGCAATTTAGTTTGGAAAATGGTTATTAAATTTGTCCTTTATAAATAATTAGAAATGCCCCCTTTTTGCGACGAGTGTCATATTTCACCAGAAGCTGGTCTACGAATGCATAAACACCTATTGTATCAATGTCTTAAGTAGCACTAGTGACTCATTGTTCCCACACATTTCAATTTTTTGTAGAAGAGACATGTTCAATATGGAAGTTGTAATTGTTTGTCTCATTAGTTGGATATTTCGGAGTTAAGAGTAGATGATTACATTGGCCTTTTTTGTGACTGATGTTGTTTGTGATTATAGTTGAAATGCCAATAGGTAGCATGCTTTCAAGTGGAAAAGGGTCGACTTTAATATGTTCATGAACTGAAGTTTTTTTTTACTCTTGTATTACAAGGAAAATTTTGTTTGCGAGGCACCAAAATATTGATGAAAACAATAAAGAAAAAGGGAATTAATGTTATTTATCTTCCAAATATATAATTAGATATGTATTGTTTTCTAGTTGTAGTACCATGACAGGAGTTGGTTTTGGACTTGTACTTTGCATTTTTGTTAGATGTATTGTCATGTGCATTATCTTATTTTTTATGGTTGTAATGCGAAAAGTTAGTGTGCATGTTTTGTATAGCATTTATTTGTTTGTAAATTTTGGAAATGGGTGAGAAGATAAAAATAAAGGCAGGAAAGTAAGGAAACAAAATAGAAAATAGTGAGAAGAAACGAATGGGCATGTAAGTAGTGGAGGTGTGTTTATAATACATTGATAAGAAAGAAAAGTGTTACAAAGAAATGTCTGCGTTATCCATGAAAGCAGAAGCACGCAGCGGATGGGGGAAAGGAAATGTTTGTAGTCAGACAATAAAAGTGTTTGTTTCCCCCATTTGAAAAAATGGTAGTCATAAATGCAAGTTGATGTGTGGCATCTACAACACCAATTGAGATTCATAGTTGTGACACGTTTGAGATAATACGAGTGGAGCTGCCTGTTTGAATCCCTTTCATGTTTATGGATGAGGACATGCATGAAATTATTAATCATTTTAAGTAGATGGAGAGTATGGCACAAATGGTATAAAGGAAAATTTGGTGAGCGTAAGAATTGTGATTGTATATCCAAAAGAGTAGCTTCTTGTTCATGTATTTCCTAGCAAAATTAGTAGAGTTGGGAAGCAGAATGTATGTCCATTTGCCTGTTCAAGAAAAATAAAAGTTTTTAAGTAAACATATATAAATGAATAATTGAAAAGTAAAACATAGAAGATATATAACATCAACATGTAGCAACCACAACACATTAGGAACAAAGAAGGAAAAAAAGAAACATAAATGCAAGTTCTTTTTTTTAACGAGAGATGAGGTGAAACATCTGGAAATGCATTGAGAAGGAATTTAAGCTACCTTGAATAGAATGTCTTCAAGTAGGTGGCTACATAGATTTGGAGGCAAGGTATGTTTCCTTGTTTTTCCAATGTATCACGTAAGGATTTTCTTGGATGCGTGAGTAGCGCGAGAAACAAAAATCGAGAGACATGCAAAGGTTGTTCAACGATCTGACTCTAGATATGGTTGTAAATATTAGGCCTTGATGATAAATATTGCCAATGTCGATTGTCGCTTTCTGAAGGGTCATACCTTGTGATTTGTGGATTGTTAAGGCCCATGCCATGCGAAGGGGAATTTTTGTGTGAGAGCCCCTTGTTATGGGGGGGATTAGCACACAATTTGGATGTGAAACATCTCATGGTGGACCTTTGTAGTGAATGAAATCACCATGAAAAATGATGGGAATTTTGGGGGTTGAGAACCAGATGCATAAGAGATATCAACAAATTTATGAGGTGACCTATTAACAAGGCCTACTTCAACCCACAAATTTCTTGTTAGGATGACTTGTTTTCCAATGCATAGAATTACTTTTGTAGCCAGTTGTTCAACCTATTGAGTGGAATATGGCATTTATTTCCTTTGTTGGGCATAACAACATGCAATTGGCATGTTGATATTTTTGAGCATGGCTTTATTGTCAAGAACTAAATATGCATTAGTTGCATAAAGATGCATAACATTGTCAAATGTTTGTTGCTTGTCAGGTGGAAACTTGGATTTTGTGTGTCCCATGAGAAGTTTCCAATCATCTAGTGTGGGGCTTGCATTGCGAAGATTGGAAAGGAGTTGTAAGAATGAAATTTAAGCAATGCCCATGCCTTGTTGGTGAAAAATTGTTGAAAGTGTGAAAAATGTATCAAATCTCCCCCAAAGAGAATTTCCATGAGACGTGCCTCCAGACATTGGTGTATCTTTGACAGGTGGAATCTACCTGAGTCCACCTACAAGGATTACGGAGAAACCACTGAATGGGGTGTTTATATTGCATGGGAATGCCTCTTACAAATGGTCATCAATTTGAGAAAGAATTTTAGGGCCAATGAAGCTCATCTCATCAATGAGAATGTATTTCAGGATGAATTTATTCTTGAAGGTTTAGCAAGGATTGACCTTCGAGAGGTTGCATAGAGGATAGAGGGATGTGAAGGTCGGAGTGTATTGTAAGTGCATTTATGTGGAATGTTGTAACACTAGTTGGAGCAAGAAAGAGTAAAGGGCTTACTCTATTGCAAGGGGCAGATAGGAAGGAATTTTTTAGGCATTCAATTAGGAAATATTTTTTGGTGACAACATTGCCTTGGATAAGAATCTTTAGCGGTGGGTTGGAGGCATTGGTAGAAAAGTGGGAAAAAATGATACTGAAAGCCATGTGTTGACTTGGGGACAAGGAGAAAAGGGAACACGTAGTTGGGGAGGGGATTTGGCATAGTTGTGTGGTGGAGCGTTTGAATTATCTGAAGTGAATGACCATCTATTGCAAGTGTGAAGAGATAATGTAATGGACACTATTATGGTTTGCATTGAAGTCACGGTGGCCAAGAATTTCTAGCTCATACAAGAGAACATTGTTACCCAGGTGGAGTTGCGAAAGGAATTTCTATTCATCCATTTCCATGGTGTAATGAGGATCCAGTTCAATAGAAGAGTCATCAGGAGAGGTGGGGAGGGATAGGTCTATAGGTGCACGATCAACATGCCATGCATGGTATGTTTTTTTAGCCTATTCATAATGTGTGAAAACTGCCTCGTCATTTGCACCAATATCATCTGGTAGTTTACGAAAAGGAAAGTACAAGAGAAGTTCACTCCAACAGAATTCGATATAACATTCTTGAATCTATAGGTGGAATAAGGTATAGTGAGGAATGACATGTACGAACATGGAAGGGGAGATGTATTTGTATGGTTATGTCATACAATAGGAGGAAAACGACCTGGAAGGTGTGACTTTAATAAGATACAATGATTCAAGTGAGAGAGGTCTTTGCATGTATGAAGTGATGAAGGGTGTTGTTGAATATGGCCATCCAAGCTATGTGAGACACGTCTAAAATTTTTCTCTTAACAGTAAGGGAGACAAAAGAGCGGCTTCATTTTGTTAGTGGGAGCTTTTGGAGCATGTTGCATGTTTCTTGTGGACCAATGTCCCTATCAACAATGAGCTCGGTCAAGAGTTAGCAAATGAAAGTGATAGTCGGAGCTTCAAGGGGAGAACTCATGGCAAGGGAGGAAAGCATTTGATTGTAGCTTTCAGAATTAGACTCTTCTTTTGTTGTATACTTTGATATGTAGTTCAAAACGTCATGGCGTGAGAGTACAAGCTGGAAGTCAATGTTGGCCCTCCAAATCGTAATCATGTGAGGGTTGTACAAATTAAGCTTGTCATCATTTGTAGTAGGAGAATATATTTTACTGATGGAACTATTCATGTCCATTGAAGAGGAATCACACAATTCCTAGGGGACTCCATAGCAGCATGATGTAGAATTTTTCCTTTTACGAAGGCCTATAGAGGAATGACATTTTGTGTGCCTTTGAACATAGTTAACAAGCTCCTCGTAGCCTTGTTGTTCATTGGAAGAGAGGATTTTAGTTGTTGTAAGCAGGCAGGGATCACGAACCGATGTTTGATGGACTCCAGAATTTCTTTGTTGGAGGGGGTGACGGTTCCAAGAAATGATGTATGAATTGAAAAAATATTTAGAAGCAACAACACTTTCTTCATCAATCCAATTGAGGTCATCCATATTTGGTGCATTTGAGAACCATAGGAAGCCACGTATATGTGTAGATCCTTTATGTTTCCATTCATACCTAAGGTAAAAAAAATGAGAACAAGAGGTTTGCATGGAAGAAGTTGTACATAAATGAGAGAAGACAAACAAGGCTAGGTTCAGACTTGTACCAAAAGTCCTTTACATGGAACCCTTTTAGTAGGACCTACTCTAAGAAGATTGTGAATGTGGAATGGATGTATTGAGATGCATGATGTGGGTTTGCAACAATGTTTTGGATTTTCCATCAAGATTGTTCATGCACATTGGATGGAGGTTTAGAAGTCACAGGTATATGCAAGTCATGACATTTAGTATCAAATTCACTTAATGTGAAGAATAAGGTAGGGCTACCTTATTTAATGATCATGTCACTAAGTTCCCCTCTAGACTTGGTCCAAAAAGACCGACTCCCTCAGAGGATGAGACGAAACACATAATCGTGTTTGGAAAGGTTTAGGGTGGAAGTTGTTGAAGGTGTTGGCGAAGGTCTACAAGGGTGGATGTTAAATTATTTGCAAGGTCCATTTTAATGAAGATAGACACAGTTGCCTGGCTGCGATGGCACATTATAAGGTTGTACAAGTAATAGTGAAACCTGGGATGTTGGCCAAAATGTTTATTGCGGTAGAGAATTAAATGAAAAGTGTATTCTTACATATCAACTTTTGCAATTCTTCGTTGGTTAATCATTGTAGATCCGGTGGGGAAGAGGGTGGGGAAGGCCATAGAGAAGAGGCCCTTAATGTTGTGTTCATTAATTGGAGAAATACAAACAATGGGCCATTGAAGTGAATGGGTGGGTGTGGAATTGAAAGATTTTATGTAGGCAAGTATTTCATCAATCTTAGTATGGAATTTGGAAGCGTTGAAACAAAGGAGGATGGATGAAGGTCAGATGGGCATGTGTGGAAGAGTTCAGGAGTGGGGGTTCTAGAGAAGGTTTGGTGGGGCAAAGGGGAGTTAGTGGTGACTTAGTGCAAAAGTGTTGTGACATTTTTCCAAACAATAAGCAAAGTGGAAAGTGCAGTTGGGCCAATATGAACATCCATGTAGTATGGATCATTCACTAGTTTGAATTCCAATGTTACAAGGACACGAGATATGCTGAATTTTTTTCATAAGATGTATCGTTAGAGCTACTTTTGTTGACAACAAGGATATCTATTTCTGAGAGCATGTGGGGAAGGGAGGTGATAATGTTAGTTATATCCTTAGGGAAGCTAATAGTATGGCCATAATATTTGTACTGGCCCCCACATGCATCCGTAACTTGAAGAACTCGGTTGACATGAGAAATTAGCATATCTTGAACTTGAGTTGGGTAAGAGAGGACAATCAATTGTTTTCCTGGGTCCATGTTGTTTCAGGAGGAAAAATGGTGGAAAGTTGGTTCTGAGGCACAACGGGAGAAGGAAACAAAGTCGTTACGGTTTTTTTTTTTCATGGAAGGGTAAGATTCATTACAGGTAGAATATAGTTGAATGGGTGTGAGAGCATCAATTTTTTCACGAAAGTGGTGATGTGCATGTTGGAGGAAGTTGTTGTGGAATTGCTAGGAGGTTGAAAAGGAAGAAACATGGGGGTATTGCAGGGCAGGGAAAGTGGGTGGTGAAGGAAGGGCAAAGTCAGGAAAAGATTGGTCGGCAAGAGGAAATGGAGGTGGAAGCAAAGGGGTAGGGGTGGATGGAAGGGGAAGGAGAGAAAGGTGGCAAGGTATTGAAGTATGAGATGGGGTGGTGCGAGGCAGTAGTGCAGATCGAGAATTTTTCTAGAGTAGTCGACAACATGCATTTATTATGTCCCTTTGAAGTGCGTAGTGTCATTGTTGACATGCCTGTCATACACCATTCTCCAGAGTAGATTAAATAGCTAATTAAGAAAGAACAATATTTTCAAAGTTAGAGGTAGAAGATGAATTTGAAGAAAAGGAAAGTAAACCATGCATGTCGAAGGGAAAGTAATCTATGGAGTGAATAATGTTTTGGTGTGATGCAAGCATACATATTATATTTTCTATGGAATTTGAAAAATATATAACATAAATAAGAAAAAGTTTAATGGCAACATGACAACAAAAATTTATCTTTTCAAGAAAGTAAGCAATATGAACAATGAACAAAGTGAGGAACAATACATGTCATGTGCTAAATTAAGAGATGGGGATGTATTTTTTTGTTATTTGGATGTTGTTTTTTCTTTGGGTTTTTTAATGAATGAAAATAGAGGTAGGAAAAGATTTTTGCAAGCCATGTAGGAACATGGAAAGTAAACAAACGATGTTTAGGAGGACCATTTTGTGTGTATGTTTGTATCCAATAAATGTTTGTTTTTTGTGTGTCTATGTGTTCAATGCATAATAGCATTTGATGGGTGCGGTTGTTTTGTTTAACGAGTCTCCATTGCACGACAATAGGTGGTGAATATGAAACGTAGGTCAAATACAAATTTGAGAGAAGGTTTTTTGTTTGTTTGTTTCTGTTTTATTGTTGTCTTGCAATAGTGAATAGTGGGATGTTCAAAAAAATGTAAACTTTGAAAACGAATTGTAAACTCAAAACGGGAACTCTAGCCAAAAAACACAAAAAAAATGAGAAACAACCCAAAAATGAAAGGTGTGTATTCTGGAATGTTGTTTTATTTTTTTAAGAGTTAATTTTCAACATTCTTAAAAAATGGCAGTAAAACCAATTTTTTTTATGCAAAATAAATGAAAAGAACACTAATGTTGTTGGCATAATAACATTTTTCTTTTCTGGGTATAATTTCAACATATTTTAGTAATGGTGTTAAAGATAAAATAATGGGATTTGAAACACATTAAAATTCCAACAATTTTCATGCATGTCATTAAAAATATAATAAAATGACACCAGAGACCACTAAAATTCTAACTGTTTTCAACCATAACATTAAAGATAAAAAAATGACAATTTTTTAACGATAGAATTAAAAACCTTTAAGTTTTCAACATCTGTCAACGATGACTTTATGAACAAATTATCATGCATGTTGTGCTGTGGGTGGGCATGCTCATAGATGGCATGCCCGCCCAAGGCACAGGGGCCATGTTCCTTGGGCGAGTGCACCCGATCATGGGCGTGCCTACCCGCGACATAATGGGTGTGCCTTGCATGCCCATTGTGTCGCGCGTGGGCACACCCATGGCTGGCATGCCTACCCAGGGCACAACGACCCCCTGCCTTCTAGGGGGTTAGCATGTCCTGGGCGAGTGTGCCCATCGGCAACGCAGTGGCCACCTAGTAGAATAGGGGGTTTACTCTGAGAATTGACCCCTTGCCTTCCAAGGGGTCTCTGTGCCCCAGGCGGGCATGCCCACCGGTGGCACAACACTATGACAATTGGTCCTTGAGTCGGTGTGCCTAGCCGTGGGCGTGTCCCCCGCGGCACAATGGGCATGCAGGTATGTGCCCTGGGCGGGCACACCCATCCTTGGGTGTGCCCACCAGCAGCAAACATGCCCATGATTGCGATAGCTTGCTTGGGGAAAGGAACCCCCCTGGTAGGCAAGGGTCTGCTATGGGGGGGCGATTCTAAGAATCGACCCCTGCCTGTCAGGAGGTCGATTCTGGGAATTAGTCCCCAGCAGGGGGGGGGGTAATTCTAAGAATCGTCTCCCTGGATTTCCGAAGGCTAATTCCGATAATTGGTTCTTGACAGGCCACAGGGCCGGTTCCTTGAAATTGGCCCCGTGACCTGCTCACGGTCGATTGTAGGAATCAACCCTTAGTGATGAGCCTCTAAATTAGACATAAATTAAGGCCCATTTGACCATCCTTCAGCACATTAATCCTCTCTTTTTACATTAGATAATGTATTTTTAACTTAAATATGTTCATTAGAAAGGTTTATAGATAATTGCATATTTGTGCCTAATATTATTTACTTTTGTGGAATAATGTGCAGATTGGGAAGATTTGGAGGAGGAGATAATTTAGGGAATTTCTCCCTACTATGGGACGATCAGTATTAAATAATAAATCAAGAAGATATTATGAAATAATTGCATAGATTTTGGAGCTCCAATGATTGAGAAAATCTAGGAATGGGTTTCCTGTCATTTAATACAGATTCCTAGTATTGGGAACTAAACCCACTAATTAAGGGATTTTGGTCGGGGAAAGCTTCCTCCTTTCATGGGGAATTCTTCCTAATCATTTGGTATGAGTACCAAGTCAAATTTTCCTCTAGGGGTTGATTTTTCGTAGTCTTCTTGTGAAGAGAACTCGTATTTTTGTAGCTTCACTTTCATTTCTTATAGGGATGTAATTGTATTGATGGAAATAATGAATATTGGTGCCATGTTCAGCTTCTAAATCTTGGTCTCCTCCATAGGACTTTGATTTTCCTTGGGCTTGGCCATCCTACGAGCCTCAGGGCCCTTTTGTATCATTTACCTTTCTTCTTTTCACTTCTTATTCACATGCATCTCTTGTTCTTGTCTTTTTTCTATTTCTACATTTAGTATTAATGATTTCTTGTTGTAGGATTGGGATAAATGGTTGAATTAAGCTATTTTGTAGGCTCAAAAGCATCATTTCAACATTGGAACATATTTGGAAGGTCATAGCAATCATTGAGCTACTTGGATTAGTTTGCTTATTCCCAAATCTAGATTCCTGGAAGTCCCTTCTGGCAAATAACAATAAATTTTTGATATTTTTTAGTGCATGCTAACGAACTTAAATAGAGTTGATGCCACTTTTATTAGATAAAAAAAAAGTCTAGTTAATAACAAAATTTATCCCATTGCATTTACACTTGATTAGGTTAAGCATTTGATAGATTTAGTAGCTCACTAGTTCTCGAATTTCTAGATTTTAGACTAGTAATTTTTTGTTAGTTTTTAGCATGGGTTAACAAAAGTATTTTTGAGTGATTCCACTTGGAATGGATACCTAATACATCCTATTCAATAATAAAATTTATCACACACAATTTAGATTTTATTCTCTTTGTCATTTGGTGAATTATAATTTCCTGTAGTGAATATGTTGTTTCCTGTAGTACTCTTCCAACGTGTATATACTTGCCCAGATTTGCTCAAAGGGATTGGTTTTGGTCCCTTAAGATTGAATCAAGACCCCTAGGCTCTAGATAAATTATTAGGGATTACTAAAGACCACTTAGGACTTTCCCCTTTATCCATGCAAAACATTTCAACGATTTGGGTTAATGGACAAATTTATGACTTGGATAATACAATGATGATTTTCTTAATTGCCACATCTAATGAACTTTGTTAATGGATATAAAATCTTTTAAAAGTAATGGTTAACATTTATATCATGATATTTACTTTATGCAATTAGAGTAGGTTTCTTTCCTTATATTTTCTTTATTGCAATAGGTTAAGGTTTCCATTTCGAGCATTTCATTTTCTTCAATTAGTTTAGGATATGATGTTATTACATTCATTCCATTACATCATGAGAGAAAAAGGAAGGACACGTTGTATGCTGCACATATAGTGTCGATACCTATTAAGTTTGTACAAACCCCAGGTTGATAATTAAAGTTGGTAGCCTTGGGAGTTGCAGCATTCTTGTTGCAATACTGAGGCTCATCATTTTTTGGCGCCATTGCTGAGGAGGTGTCAAAGTATGCATTGTTTTCTTCCCTAGTTGATTCATTTCTTTTGCTTTATGCAAAAAAAAAAATTGCATTAGGTATGTTTCATTTCAAAAATGGAAAATTGTATTGCATTATCATTCTTAAAAAAAAAAATACTTCTCTAACACCAACCCCCCTATTTAATCACTTGGTGAAGTAAGGACCACATCACCATTCATTTTTTCAAGTAGAAGATGAAGAGGTGGCAGAGAAGGAAGAAGAAATGGATGCAAATGATGACAATGAAGAAGATCCTCTTGGATTTCACATTCAAGATACTGATGTTAATGTGCATATGAAGAAAATCCCTCCATATTTTATTCCAAACTTTCATGGTCTAAGGTCAGAGGATCCAGAAACCTTTCTCTTTGAATTTGAAATCCTTTGTAGATCTTATGGCTACTTACTAAACACCCAAAAACTGATATTATTTCTGGCAACATTGAAGGGTAGAGCTCTTAAATGGTTCATGTGTTTAGAGACTAATTCAATAATATCATGGGATGATATGCAAAAGACATTTCTAGAAAAATATAAACATCATGATCTTAAAGAATAAATATTTAGAATGAATAAAAAAGAATATGAGAGTCTAAAGGATCTAATAGAGAGGTTCATGTATAATGTTAAGATTACATCATTTAGGATTAGACACACTAAAAACCCTCTTACTTAGAACAACTAGGGTTCAATGGATTGATCTCCTTGATCTCATGAGTAGAGGTGATGTATACCGATTATCATTTGAAGAAATTTGTGAAACATACAAACACATATGAAAAGGAAGGGAAAGGGTAAGTCAATCAGCATCAAGATCGGTAAGTCAAGCTAAACTTGGAAATTTGCTTGATAACTTTAAAACAAAAATTCTTAGCAATCTAAGTGAACATGTAGACATGTTAAGAATACAAAATGAGAAAGAATAAGATGTTGATATTTTTTTGTCCATGCAAAATAACATGATGTTAAATATTTCCCCTCATTACCAAGGTTCAAGGGATTTTACCAAGAGGACAATGGAGAAAGTCAATTGCCAACGCAAATATGTTATGTAGCTTCAAGAGGACCATGGCAGTCTACTCAACCTGATATGATGCAAGAGCCTAATTCACAATTTCAAGCTTATGCACATCCATCTAAAAGTAATTGTAACACACCCTTTCCTTGGAAACCTTGGCCATCTCAACCCCAAAACCAATCTTAGCAACAACGTTGGTAAGGAACTTATGGGATCCATCCACAATATCCACTCCTCAATATCCTCCATACCAAACTCCATGTTATCCCTACCATTGACCTACCCCACAACCAAAACCCTAACCACATCCATCTCAAATATCCACTCACACTCAACTACTTGTACCACCATTTCCGATCCCACATAATGAAGTAGCTCAACCCACTTACAATGCTATGGTACAACACTTCCAAACATCTCCTCTTAATTTAAATGGTAGTCATCTTAGCTTAGGAAGAGTATCAGAAAAAAGATATTTTCTTGATATCAATGAAGGACAACATGTAGAAAAAGAAGATTCAAATGAGAAGACCAAAGAATCATGGGTTGCACTTGACGAAGATAAAACATTAGAATCATAGATTGGAAAAGTTCCCTCACATTTACCATCAGATCCTCTATGTGCTCTAGAGAATAATCAACAAAAAGAAGAATATCTGAATTTCATGGAATAAGAAGACATCCAAGATGATCTAAATTAGCAAGTGGACTAGGGGCAACACAACTATATTGAAATATGGTTCTAGAAAAGTGTTAAGTTGCAGCAATCACTCTTCTTCAACAATTCCTAATCTCATCTCAGTCAAAGCATTTGGTCTCTTACATTCAGGTACATGTCAAAGAATTCATTTCAAGCCTACACATTAGTTTATATATCATCTTGATGTACATATGGCTCCATTGGAAGTATTTTTATACATGAAAGAGATTTTACTTTTCAAGTAGATTTGGGTAGAAAAAATTAAAAAATGAAAAATAAGAGAAAAATAAAAATCTCAAGAGAAAATCTCTGAGGCATCTGCAATTGGATCATTGATTGAAAACCTCCATGAGGCAATCAATGGGTTGGGAAAAAAGAAAAAAGAGAAAAAAAAGATCCTAGGTGAAAACCTCCTTTGAGGTGCCTAGGCAGACCTACTAGTTGAAAACCTCATTGAGGTGGCTAGTAGGCCTAGAAGAAAAAAATAATAATAATAAAATATTTTCTCCATGTATCTCTCTCTCATGAATGTAGGTGCTCTCCAACCTCTAAAAGAAACAAAAACAAGCTAGCCACCAAAAGAAAAGTTTATCACAAATATAGTCAAAAGAAGTTAAATTTTGACTTTCTCCTGCTTTGCTCAAATGCTCCAATAGGACCAAGGCCATGCCATTCCATCACCCGTATTTGTTTCCACCATTGACTCATTATTCTGAAACTTTTACCACTCATTTTCTTTGATATCCTGAAATACTACAGGAAATCTTATAGTTACTACAGGAAACAAAAATAGATAGAGCATAAAATTATTTTTGTCATATCTTGAAAATCATGTATCCATTTGCCAAGCTATTTTAGGGGGATATGTATATGCATGATAGTAACATGCCCAAGAAATTTCAACAAATTCCAGTGCACATTTTTTGAGAAGTCGACCACCATCACCTATAGCCATTTTTTGAATTTTCTTGATATTTGTGAATACATTTATAAATTTGTCTCATCGAAAGATGCATATGGATGATGGTAACATGCCCAAGCAATTTTAGCAAATTCTAGTGCATATTTTTTGAGAAATCACCTCCATCACCTAAAACTATTTTTAATTTTTCTCGATATTCATGCATCCATTGGCCAATTTTTTTTTTTTTTTTTTTTTTTTTTATTTTTTTTTTTTTTAATGCAGAGGTGCATAAGGATGATGGCAACATGCTTAGAAAATTTTAGGTCAATCCAATATACCACTTGGGAGATATGGGTTTAAACAGACTGCTACAGGGTTTCTTATAGGATGTCCTAGTTTACTATAGGATGTCCTGGTTTTCTACAGGAAACTAGCTGAAGGCTATAGGTTTAATTTATTTTTATCTTTTTATGCGGAGGTGCATAAGGATGATGGCAACATGCTCAGAAAATTTTAGGTCAATCCAATATACCACTTGGGAGATATGGGTTTAAACAGACTGCTACAGGGTTTCTTATAGGATGTCCTAGTTTACTATAGGATGTCCTGGTTTTCTACAGGAAACTAGCTGAAGACTATAGGAAGGTAGGGAAGTTGAAATGAAGTGCTAGTAAGGGGTATGGCAGTTGTGAAAAGGGTGGGGAAGGTGAACATCACCCATGTCCCAGCCCGACACTCCAAGAAGGTCATATTTGACTAAGATAGCTTTCTCACAGTAACTCGAAGACAGAGGTTTAGAATCACCAAGCTATGAAGACCTATGCAGAATAAAAAAAAAGAAATTATCACCTCCCAAGGAACATGGATCAATCATGAACTTAGAAGCAACATGCATGCCTCTCCAACAACCATCAGGTAGGTACAAGTATGCAATATTCTTGACCTCTTCTCTTGAGAATATTATAGTTATAATTTTTTTGTCAATGCATGAGAGATGAGGTTTTATAAGCTAAGGATGGGATAGCAGTCTCGACCACCTTCAACTAGTTAATACAACTAACTTTTTCACTCATGCAATATGGAAAAACCAAATTAAGAAGGGTGATGATTTCGAGGAATGAGGACAATGGTTAAAAAATGAAATTTTTGCAAAGGCCAAGTCACCACAGCACTCCAATCCCTTCGCCAACTTCATATCCACTATCTATCCATCATTCATCCATCCCATTTAATAAGAAAAAATGAACATTTTTCAAGAACAAACCCTAAACACTGTCTCACCCTGAAAATTTCTTGAAAAAACACACACAACACATCCTCTCCATTTTCACAAACACACACTACTCCCTCTGAGCCCTATCATCACCCACAAAACCGTCTACATCATTTCTCATCACTCCCATACAGTTAGAAGACCCTAAAAGAGAAGGAATGGCTGCTACAAGAACAAAGAATGCTTCTGCAAGAAAGAGGAAAGGAACGAATCGTGCTAAAACCCAAAATGGTAGTGCCTAAGAGAGACCTAATCAAAACAAAGAACTCCAAGGACCCTTCTTGAATAAGGGGAAGAAGATAGGATAATGGTTTCAAGAAACACTGTGAATTTTCTATGCACAAACAATTTTGGAAAAATGAGTGAAAATGGAATAAAGGTTTCAAGGTAGAGGATATGAATGAAATGGATCTACAGGCCAACAAAGTTCACTTGCAAAGAGGAAACTTATGTTTTTTTCTAGAAATATTTCTAAACAACCATGAAAAGAACAACCACATTTTTTTGTGCTTTTCATTCCAGAACTTACATCCAAGATTCTTAAGAGAAAGGATTGAGGAATGCACAAGACAGAAGCCACCACAACCATGAATGACGCACAATAAGATGACTAAGTTGCTCAAAGGATGAACAACATTTTCATCAGGGGGTATGATGAGCCTCTAAATTAGTCATAAATTAAGGCCCATATGACCATCCTTTAGCACATTAAACCTTTCCTTTTTCATTAGATAATGCATTTTTAACTTTAATATGTTCATTAGGAAGGTTATGGATAATTGCATATTTGTGCCTAATATTATTTACTTTTCTAGAATATTGTGAGAATATTGGGAAAATTATGAAGATTTTGAGGAGCAGATAATTTAGGGACTTGCTCCATACTACAATATGATCAATATTAAATAATAAAACAAGAAGATATTCTGAAATAATTGCACAGATTCTAGAGCTCTAATGATTGAGAAAATTTAGGAATGTGTTCGGTATCATATATTGCAGATTCTTAGTATTGGGAACCAAGTCCACTAATTAAGGGTTTTTGGTGGAGAAAGATTCCTCCTTTCATGGGGAATGTTTCCTAATCATTTCTTATGGGGATGTAATTCTATTGATGGAAATAATGAGGATTTATGCCATGTTCAGCTTCTAAATATTGATATCCTCCATAGGAATCTGAGTTTCCTTGGGCCTGGACATCCCAAGAGCCTCAGAGCCCTTTTGTATCATTTACATTTCTTCTTTTCACTTCTTATTAACATGCATCTCTTGTTCTTGTCTTTTCTCTTTTTCTTCATTTGGTGTTAATGATTTCTTGTTGTAGGATTGCGTTAAATGGTTGAAGTAAGTTATTTTTTAGGGTCACAAGAATCATTTCATCATTGGAACATCTATGGAAGTTCATAATAATCATTGAGCTACTTGGATTAGTTTGCTTATTCCCAAATCTAGATTTTTGGAAGTCCCTTGTGGTAAATAACAACAATTTCTGCTATTTTTTAAAGGATTCTAATGAAATTCAAATGAGCTGATTCCAATTGCATTAGATCAAAAAGACATTCTAGTTAATAAAAAAAGCTAACCCATTGCATTTTCACTTGATTAGGTTAGGAATTTGATACATTTACTAGCTCACTAGTTCTCCAATTTCTAGATTTTAGACTAGTAATTTTCTACTATTTTTTAGCATGGATTAGCATAGGTATTTTTGAGTGATTCCACTTGGAATGGAGAACTAATACGTCCTAGTAAATAAAACAAATTATCCCACCTTATTCAGATTTGATTTTATTAGTCATTTGGTGAATTATATTTTCTTGTAGTAAATCTTTTGTTTCGTGTAGTACTCTTCCAATGTGTATACACTTGAACAAATTTTGTCAAAGTGATTGTTTTTGGTCCCTTAGGATTGAATCAAGACCCCTAGGCTCTCAATAAATGATTATGGAATACTAAAGACCACTTAGGACTTGCCTCTTTACCCATGCAAAACATTTCTGCGATTTGGGTTAATGGACAAATTGATGAATTTGATAATACAATGATGATTTTCTTGATTGTCACATCCAATGAATTCTGTTAATGTATCTAAACACTTTTAAATGTAATGGTTAACATTTATTTCATGATATTTACTTTATGCAATTAGAATATGTTTCTTGTATTTTCTTTTTTGCAATAGGCTAAGGTTTCCATTTCGAGCATTTCATATTCTGCAATTAGTTTAGGATTTGCTTTTATTACATTCACTCCATTACATCATGAAAACAAAGGAATGACACATTGTATGTTGGACATATAGTGTTGATACCTATTAATATTTTATGATCCTAGAGTTGATAAATAAATTTGGTAGCCTTGGGAATCATAACATTATTGTTTAATAGCGAGGCTCATCACTCGACAGGCTTGGGGGTTGATTCTCAGAATTGACCGCCATGACCTGTTGGGGTTTGATTACTAGGATTAGCCTCAGTAGGGTCAATTCCAGGAATCGACCCCCGATAGGCTTGGGGGATGATTCTCAAAATCGGCCCTCATGGCTTGTTGTGGGTCGCTTCTTGGAATTGGCCCCTGGCAGTCCTGGACGTTGTGGGGAAAAATGCCTATGCAGGACGATCCTATCCACCTAAGGTGTGACAGTGCCTTAGCAAAAAACAGAGACAGCTATTCTAGTATTCTTCCTTTATGAATTAAGAATGAAGAGAGATGGATGGACTAACCGGTGTCTTCCGTTTGTCCCTCGATCCAGTTTCTCTTCTCTTTGAGAGTTCCCAGCTACTTGCCTTCTCGCTTGCCCAGCTTCAACAGGTTCCTGCAAGATCACAAGAAGAGAACACTACACAAAGACATAGATTCATATTCATAACTAGTTCAGGATTAGAAATAAACCAAATACACTAATGCAATCATACATCAAAGACACATCAGCATATAGGAGAAACCAAGATAGCTTTATTGATGAATAACAAGGTTCAGGAGGAGATACAACCAAGAGAGTTCCAATCCAGCATCTCCTTCCCAGCAAATGAAATTCCTATCTTCACCTCCCTTCAAAGCATTAAGCACCCAATGATTCCAATCTCAAACCAACAACAATTCTTTGCAATAACAAAATTCCAGCCCCTAGATCTCATGGAGGAGAGATCCATATATAGATGTTTGGAGAGAGGATGAGTCAGCTTGAGATCTGACTAGTGTCCTCTCCCTCTGTCAGTTCTTACTTCCACTTGGAGACTAAGAGTCTCTTACTCATCACTAGTCGAATTCCTTGAGGCAAGTGTCATTGGAGAAGATTCTGGAAGCTTCCAGGGTCTTTCCACCTCGTTGAATGAACTTGCCATTTGTCACTTCTCGCTCAGCGCACCCTGGTAGTGCTTCTACCTGCGTTGCAGTGCACCTAGCCAGTGCAATCTCTGCATTTCAGCGCAGACAGCTAGTGGAGCCTCTGAACTGATCCTGAATTGACTTGTTTTTGAGCAGTTTCTGGTGGAGAACTTTTGTGAATTGCTGTGGTATGTTAGCCTTGTTTCTCTAGGGGTAGGAACAACATTTTTAGGGACTTTGGATCCCTTGGATTATGGACATTTCATGCTCAATGCTGTAAGGCACAAAAATGTCTATAACAGTTGCCCCCTAAAGTATGAGGCCGTTTATCGGGTGAAATGCTTTATTAGGAGGATCCGAAGTTCATTCAATGCTGGGAGGAGACCTGTAATAAGATACAATACAATACATTATTTTTCATACTGCTTTCATGATCTAGCTGAGGCGGGCATTCCCATGCTCAGCTTTATAAATTCATTTTTCTGATAATTTTGATGAAATTATCATCCTTTGAGTAGGATGATTATCTGCTGCAATGATGTACATGTCAATGTCTTTATCTTTCCTGAATATATATCGCAGCCCGGATGGATGAAACTAGATCCGGGGTCTTCAAACTCGTTCGATCTTCACTCTAAGTACAAGTCAATCCATGTGAGAATTGTTTTGAAGTCGAACATGGAAAGACATCGCTTGATTACCAGTCAATGAGGTAAACCGTTAACAAGCGCGAGAGGAATCACCGATAATGATAATGACCCTCAAGGTACTGCAGTACAATTCACGTGGTGTGAATAAAGGACTTGGCGTTGAACACCACGCAAAATCTTTCGGTCGAAGGTCATTGATGTATACCTGTCGCCAGAAGTGAGAAACTTGCCATTGAGGCATGCAAGCTTCAAAGTACTGAAGGGGTTGTTCCTAGATCAACTTCTTGGATAATGAGCTGATGTCGACAAGAAGTGATCCGTCAAAGGAGGGCCTTAATGTATCCCACATCAGTGACACGGAACGGAGCAAATGATTTTGATGGATGTGAAAACGATCTGATGACATATGATTCAGGGTGGCGGTCATGAAAGGATGAAGGATAATGTATGGCAGTGGATGGGACACGGTTGACTTCTCTGAACGACTTCTCTTGAACATATGGCGACACTTATGCGATGGATCGGTAGCATTACCCCAAAAATGGATGGTATGGCGAGACCATGGTGATGTGACCGGTGAATGAAACAACCCAACCCGACTGAGGCACGGAGTGGAAGTGTCATGTTCAAGAGCGACTTGCTACCATCAAAGTTTTCTTGAGTTTCTCCCAATTTTTCCCCAGTCATTGCTGACCAGTACCTCTTTATTTTTGTCAAGCTTGAGGAGGATAACATATGCTTGTTCTATAACTTGCCCTTCGGGCAAGCCCATCGCTATGTTTTAACGAGCCTAGCGATAGTGAAACTCGTTCTCGCCTAAAGACAAGTTTGTCGCTATTTAATGCTTTTAACGAGTCTAACGACAGAGATAACTCGGTCCTTTTCATTTTTAGAGAGTCTGAAAAGGTACGTAAAGTCAACTCCGAAAGTCCTTTTTCGTCATCTAATCCCTTAAGTCCGAAAAAGTATAAAAGAATACAGAAGGGATGAGTTTTCGATAGTTTTAACGAGCCGAACAAAACAAGCGCTCGATCTTTTTGTGCAATAATCCCTCAGGTCCAAAAAGATTAAAATCTAGAGGAGGGATAGCTCTTCCGGTCACTTTAACGAGCTGGAAGGCCAAAACTCGGCAATCTTTTCATATTTTACGAGTCAGATGAAAAGAGCTTAAAGAAGACTCGTCTTTTAAGGAACGAGTGATAAAACGGGTTAGCAGCTGATTCCAGGTACGGGTTGGAATTTTCAAATCACGGCAGTGTCACAAGGATGGCTTAGTGAAATCACTCTTCGCAGCTGTTCCTCAAAATGGGTAAACAATCATATGGAGGTGAACGATCGGCCAATGGAAAAGTGGAGGTGGTGGGCAAACACGACCAAGGCTTTAATGGCTAATGATATTACATTCACGGTGGTTATTTACCGGAATAGTTCATTTTTTAACGAGCTTAAATGCGGGTGGAAACATTTGCTCGATCTTATGTTTATTTTTTAACGAGCATGAACTATGTGCTAAAACTGCTCGGATCTTGCGTTTATTTTTTAACGAGCATGAACTGTGTGCTAAAACTGCTCGATAACCCAGTCATATGATAAGAATGTCTCATTGAAGATGCTATTTTTTATGGAGCTTAGATCTTACAAAGCTTTGCTCCAGATCCTTCCGTTATGTAAGTTCGGAAACGACTAATCCTACGAGTTTAAAGGGTTAGACCTACAGGTTTAAAGGGAGGACCTAAAAATTTAAAAAATAAATAGCCGCCCCTTGCTTGCACTCCAAAAGGTTTTCATGCCCCCAGGCATAAAGTACGATTTCAAGGTTACCCCTTCTTAGTCCAATAAAACATTTGTTTTACCGGGAGAGGCCTACCTCTTTCAGGTTACCCAAAGATTGTCTCGTTAATCTTTCAAACAAAACACTTCTTCGGCGATGTCTACCGAAATAGACAAAGGTGAGAGACTTCGTCTGTCAACTCACATAACTTTGACAAAAGAATCTTATTCTAGAATAACCCTCTTCCAGCATGGGCGGGGTACAAACTAGTCATATTCTCCCGCGGAAACCTACCTTATACCCAAAGTTTTCCTGCCGAAGCAGACCAGGACGCATGCCCCCTGGGTTCCAGTCATATCCTCCCGGATTACTCGCGCTCATCAGGAGGACGGACTGTGGGTTGAGACATTTCTTGCGTGAAGAGACCATTTAGGGATGGTATATGACTATTTGCGATGCGTGATCCGGGAAATGAAAGCTGGTCCACGAGCTTGACCACTCTTCCTTCGTGCGGAAAACACATTACTCTAAAGAGTGAGGAGACGATGGCTCCCATGCAATATATATAGTCTCGTCCAAGGAGTAGGTTATAATCCAAGGGTCCTTGAATGACCATCACGTTCATTTGAACGGTCTTCCCTTTCAATGTGATAGGCACATTGGGGAGGATACCTAAAGGTCGACTGGTTCCTTTATCAAAGCCTGTCAGATTTCTCATTTCAGGCAAAAGCGCTGGCGAACCAAGCGCTTTCCAAGCAATAGAGGAAAGGATACTCACAGATGCCCCCTCATCAATGATGGTGCCAGCTATTACCATTCTGTATATTTGAACGATAATTCTGAATGGTATGCTTGCTGGCAAACGGGGTCTGCCTAGTTGGTTCCAGTCGAAGGAAACAACTAGGTTGCTTGGTGGTGGGACTGAGTAGACGGCCGGGTATGACTCTGACGAAGTTCCTTCCTGCGATAAAGGAATGGGCATATTGCCCCCTTGTTCATCGGAGTCTGTGTTGATGAAGAGAATTTGGACGGTGTCGTCTTTATTCTCCTCTGTGATGGTATCATTCGAAGATAGAGCCTCTGAAGGCAAAACCAGGTCAACTGCCGCCTCAACCTTTTGACTTTCGTCAGGAATGGATTCAGACGGTTCATCTTCAATGATAGGTGCTTCGGCTGACCACCTGAGCGGGCCAGCCGGGTTCTCAACTAGTGAAGGACTTGGCAGGAGTTTTTGATATCCAGGAGGAAGTTGCGCTCGTAAAATCGGGCGATCTTCCAAAACTCTTTTAGCCTCGTCTAAGAAGGGACAACGGTGGATGGCATGGTCGCCTTCACACAATTTGCAGGGAAATCTAGCTTTCCCCCTCTGTCCTGTGGCTTCACTTTCACTAGTTGACGGTGCGCTGTCAACATGGCTATCAGAGGTTGACGCCACCAAATTGTGCAAACGGGGAGACCAGTCCCTTAGTATCCGAGGGATGCAAGGACAATCTCTGTGGAAGTGGTCTCCCTTGCATATGACACATGGCGATTTAGGCCTAGTCAGTGCTATGTGTGGATTTTTGTCAGACGACACTTGTTTGCCCCCAGTTGCTTTTGGCTCCTTCTTCTTCTTCTCTTTCTTCTTCTTTTCCTTCTTCTCCTTAGGAACTTGGTTTTTTGTTTTACCAGTTCCGTCAAGCGAAGAGGAAGGAGGAGAGGAAGAATTAGATGAAGTAGAAGGCTGGTGGGTAACTCTGGTCTGGTCTAACTGTTGATTCGACTGTTCAGGAATAGTGGTGTTTTGAACAACATTAGTTGAGAAGAGCCAGACAGGCAAGCCGATTGTCAGTCCTGGAAGCGATAATGTGGCCATATGGGGCGCTCCAACATCTCCCCAAGAGGAGAAGGGACTAGGATTTCCACCAAGGGGAATTCCTTGGTTGGAGGGCTCCATTTTCTCAACTGAAAGATCAACGCAGGAATAAGGGTGATTGATTATTCCGTTAAAATAAAATTTTAATGACGCTTTAGACACAACTTGCCTTTTCAATTTTAAAGAGTCGAGTAAAAGCTAAAGATGACTCTAGTCTCCTTCGATGTTTTAACGAGCCCGAAGTGACAAATGCTCGGATGGACTTTTTCCGTTATAGAGTCTGAAAAAGGCCAAAAGGAACTGCTCTGGAGATCTAGGTAGAGGGTGTGCCAAACTTTTTGCAAAACCACAGAATACTTTTTAAGGTACGGGCGGTCAATCTTCCTGAATGCTATGTTCAGTGCATTGCGATCAGTAGGGCGGCCGACACGGATTCCTAAGGATAAAGGTTTTATGCCTATAGGGGTCTCCCAATTTATACTCGATGGTACGTGGGAGCACAATCCGTACTGGCGCTATCGTCCCTCAGGAGGAATCACCCACCATCAGTGAGATCGACAGTCACCAGGCTTTACGACGCCGAAACACGTCTCTAGCCTAGACCTCTATGTTGTGCGTTATGTTACAAAGCGTTATTAAGTTGATTCAGTTTATTTTATGTTGATCTTTCTTAGAAGTTTGCCTTTTGAGGTTCACCACGAGATGTATAGACAACTTCCTAAAAGAAATCTAAAAGATGATAAGCAAATTTTATCTCTTTTTCAACAATGAAAATCCTAGCTACAAAGGGAAAAGAAAGACACCATCTTTTCTCAAAGAGCACTCAGCACACTCTAAATGCACTTTTCCTAAATCAAGCATGCAAACTATCAAGATGAAAATGCACAATGCAGGTGTTTGTTTTCCGCTCTCTTAATATTGATGCCTAAAAAGAAAGCTTTTTGTACAACTTTGAATTTGCTTTTAAATGACAAATACAAACAAGTTTACTTTTTCGAAATCAGAAAGGGTAGAAGAGATTAAAACACTTAACGATTTTCGAAATGAATACTTGTTTTGACACTCAAAAGAGACAAACTCAAACCAAAAGCAAAAATGAATGTATAACCAACTGTAAACAGCCTATGAACTCTCTCCTAAGATCACAATCAACAGATCTGAATCAAGGGCTACAGGATGACTATTTCACTCTTGCAAAGGAAAACTGTAAATGACGCCACAAACACATAAAAACACTCACAGTACTTTTGTACAAAAGGAGGCAGAATTTAAGCAGAGAAAAGGAGTTATCAGACAGGTACCTATGTTGGTTACAGGCTGCAAAAATCAGAGATCAAAACAAGGAAAAACAGAGCAGAGAACCTCAGCTGCACAAGGCCTAAGCTGGATCAACGTACCCTCAACACAGAGGTTTTGACATTCAACGCAGGTAGCCTTCACGGGACCTGCGTTGAAATGCAGAACCTCTTCACAGGGTCTGCGCTGAAGGAGAAACGAGAGTTCCTCACTCGGTTCTGGGTCACAATTTGCTGATTAATCTACGGTTTCAGGCCAAATAAAAGCAACAAGCAAGGTACAGTCAAAGGGATGCTTTGAAGGAGGACTAAGATCTATCACAAAGGATCATCAAATCATTTGTGAGTCCATTGTTCAGATCATAGACAAATCCAGTGATTGGATCAAAGCAGCAACTGTCTACTTTGCATCTGAGAATAGAAGATGCAGTTCGATTGTTGCTGTTGAGTCTATGAAACAAACAATGATAGAGACACAAATAAAATGACTAAACAGATCTCCCCAGTGGAGTCACCAATTTGTTGTGGGGAAAAATGCCTATGCAGGACGATCCTATCCACCCAAGGTGTGACAGTGCCTTAGCAACAAACAGAGACAGCTATTCTAGTATTCTTCCTTTATGAATTAAGAATGAAGAGAGATGGATGGACTAACCGGTGTCTTCCGTTTGTCCCTCGATCCAGTTTCTCTTCTTTTTGAGAGTTCCCAGCTACTTGCCTTCTCGCTCGCCCAGCTTCAACAGGTTCCTGCAAGATCACAAGAAGAGAACACTACACAAAGACATAGATTCATATTCATAACTAGTTCAGGATTAGAAATAAACCAAATACACTAATGCAATCATACATCAAAGACACATCAGCATATAGGAGAAACCAAGATAGCTTTATTGATGAATAACAAGGTTCAGGAGGAGATACAACCAAGAGGGTTCCAATCCAGCATCTCCTTCCCAGCAAATGAAATTCCTATCTTCACCTCCCTTCAAAGCATTAAGCACCCAATGATTCCAATCTCAAACCAACAGCAATTCTTTGCAATAACAAAATTCCAGCCCCTAGATCTCATGGAGGAGAGATCCATATATAGATGTTTGGAGAGAGGATGAGTCAGCTTGAGATCTGACTAGTGTCCTCTCCCTCTGTCAGTTCTTACTTCCACTTGGAGACTAAGAGTCTCTTACTCATCACTAGTCGAATTCCTTGAGGCAAGTGTCATTGGAGAAGATTCTGGAAGCTTCCAGGGTCTTTCCACCTCGTTGAATGAACTTGCCATTTGTCACTTCCCGCTCAGCGCACCCTGGTAGTGCTTCTACCTGCGTTGCAGTGCACCTAGCCAGTGCAATCTCTGCATTTCAGCGCAGACAGCTAGTGGAGCCTCTGAATTGATCCTGAATTGACTTGTTTTTGAGCAGTTTCTGGTGGAGAACTTGTGTGAATTGTTGTGGTCTATTAGCCTTGTTTCTCTAGGGGTAGGAACAACATGTTTAGGGACTTTGGATCCCTTGGATTATGGACATTTCATGCTCAATGCTGTAAGGCACAAAAATGTCTATAACACTGGGGGCCGATTCTGAAACCCCAAAGCCTACTTAGGGCCGATTCTGTGAATCATCCATGGATGTGGCTTGCCAGGGGGTGATTCTCGTGGGCTGGTTTAGGGAATCAACCCTCGGGAAGCCTAAGGGATGATTCTAGGAATCATCCCTCGGATGGCTTGGGGGAAGACATGGGGTGGACTCTTGGAATTAGGCCCCAGGCCTAATGAGGCCTAGGCTAGCCTAGGGTATGATTCAGGGAATTGGCCCTCGGTAGGCTTGGGTGCAATACTGAGAATCAACCTCCTAGATTGTCAAGGGTTATTCTTAGAATTAGATTCCCTCCTTCCAGGGGGGACATGTCCCTCCAATGGGTGTGCTTGCTCCGCGTACAATGGCCTACTAGCCCTTGAAATCAAGGAGCTGCTCTGCCCCGAGTGAGTGCATCTGGTCGTGGGAGTGCTTCCCCGCGTCATATCCGGCGTGCTAAGCAAACCCATTGTCCCATGGGTGGGTACTCCCATGAGCATGCCCAAGGCACACAACTCCTATGCCTTCACCGAGCGCGCCCAACCATCGACGTGTTCACCGGTGGAATAACTGCCAAGGGTATAGCATACCCCTGCCTACCAGGAGGTCATTGTGCCCTCCGCAGACGTGCCCATCGGCGACACAGTGACCCTTGTGTTAGGTGCTAAAAGGTGTCTTTTAAAACTCCTAATTGCCTCACATTAATTATCAACCTGGGTAAGTCATTTTTTTTCAAGAGTACACAATATGTGCAAGCTATAAATCTAGAGAGTAATGATTTAAGATAATCTATTAAATTCAATACAAGAGTAAACAGATCAAACCATAAATCTCAAGCTTGTAGCTTTTAAGGGAAATAATACATCTAAGCCTAAGGACTTAATCTCATGCAAAACCATAATCCAATATTAATCAAGCAATTCAAATGGGAATAACATCAACCAAGAGCACTGTAGTAGTAACTGAGCTCTTTCAGTTGGATCTACATTAATCACACTCTGTTCTACTTTAAGCAATGTGATTGGAAATAACATCAACCGAGAGTTTAATAGCATGAACCAATCTCTTTCAGTTGATTCTATAGTAATCATACTCTTATTGTAATCAACGAGAATCAATTTCTTAAATGATAATTAATTCATTCTATAGTGAGCATAAATGAAATCAAATGACAAAGTTGTGAAGTACATGAGATCAGAATAAATGAAAGTAAACTAACTGCAATGTAAACTCACAAGAAATCAAAAGATATCAAACAGAATAAACTTGTAGGAAATGTAAAGATATAAAATAGAATAACTTTACAGGAAATGGAAAAGTATCAAACAAGGAATAGCAGTAAAATTCGTCAGAGATTGGGCCTTAGCCACCAGCGAATACTGCCGAGCTACTTCAAAATATTCGGATGAACAACAATGCAAGTTATATATTAATCATCAAATTCACCTGTCATTACAACACGATCTCCTTGAGAATCACATTCTGTATATTGAAATTACGATTGAGGTCCTAAGCGAAAAGCTAAATCTTTCCATTATCCCCTCTCCTCCTATCCTATCCTATCCTATCTCTAATTATCCCCTTCTTTGATCTCTGTTTTCATTTAAATACACAGAGCAGGGAGAAGTTACAACAGAGATGATTACAAAATGATTCCCATAGCAAAATTGGATTGTTCACAATAAATTGATCAGCAATATCATGTCTAAAATATCTTTTACATCAACATTCAACAAGAACAAGTTGAATTTGGTATTGCAACTGAGATAATTTGGAAAACGGCCGCAACAACGAATCTGAGAAAATCGTCTTCAGAGAACCTTCTATTTCTCCTAAGATGGACAAAATTTGGGAAAACTGCTCTCAAAATTTGGGAAAACTGCTCACAATGAAACTAACTCGGTTCATTCTAGACAAAACCCATGTTTCGGATTTTCCAGATTCTTCTCCATTTGCCCAAAACGTCCAATGTAAAACTATCACTTCTTATTCTAATGAATTTTTGAGTTGGAATATTTAATGATGAGTTGGAGATCAAATTTGCAATCTGGAAAATATCTTGGAGGCTAAAATGGTGAGTGATGTTAAAACAAATTTATTAATAAACAATCATTGGTAAAATCATGCATAATAATCATCAATTTATTAAAAATAAAGGAGAAGAAATAATATTTCTCCATAAGAGCATAAATAATTATAAAATGGAATTATATGATAAAGTATGATAAATGACGTGATAAAGAATGGTAGAAATGGATGAAATAGGCATTAAAGAGTGATAATAATAATGACAAACTAGAGGCCCAACATACCCCCAAACTAAATAGATTGCATGTCCTCATGCAACCCAAAGCCTCTGTATTAACCAAACAATAATACAAAAATTGTTCATTCCAACTCATGAAATGGATGGAACAAATGACTTCTTCCTCAAATAATGAATATTCAATTTTAGCAATGTTGATGAAGGTGTAACAATTTTTACATTGACTTTCAACTATATGTATATCAAGTTGCAGCAAAATATGATATAAGTAATAACAAACTTCATTAACCATTTTCTCAAAAAATACAAAGCAGATCGTTTTGATGCACGGATCATGAGATATAAGCAAAATGGCTGTAGGTGATAGTGCATGATTTATGAAATTTTACGAACTAATTGAACTTGAAATTTTCTGGGTTTGCGTATTTTAATGATACCTATTTGCTGTCCAAAAATTGCAAGAATTCAATTCATAGTTTTAAGATATACGCAAATCAATTTATGCACTGTAAAAAAATGAAATTGTATGCCTTAAATGAGAAAGAAGGTAAAAACATTCATCATGTGTAGCAATTCCTCCCCCAAACTCGAGAGTTAACATGCCCTCATGTAATGCTAGAAAACAAATTGAGGTGGTTGCTACAATCTGTTGAAATCTATGCTTGGTGTAAAACAACATGGAATAAGGGAGGTGTTGAGAATGAATAAGAACATCAATGGATGATAAATAATATTAATGGCATGGTCATAATAAATAAATAAATGAAGTGAACACTCCCCCAAACTGAAAGATTTTGTCTCTGAAAAATGGGAAGTGGTAAAGATGTGGAATGAATGATGATAAATAATGCTTAATGGATTTTGCATGAAATTCTCCTAAATTCCTAATAATTTAGAAAAATATGCTATTTTATCTCAAGTTTTTCCTCCGAAAAAAAATGTGAAATGACATGTATCGACCGGCATTTGTTGAAGTTGATGTTGGTTGAGATGATGTTGAAAGTGATGCAAAATGTGGAAGCCATGCAAGCACATCCTATCTGTGAGTTGCTTGAGCCTCTTCTATTAGTTGCAATAGTGTAGACTCGCTGCAAATAGAGTTTCTCCCCATACTTGTTGTTCTCCTGTAAACAATTCACTACTCTACATGCAATCTCCTTGAATCCACAGTTATAGTTTTGAACAACAATAGATAAGCCGCATGAAAAGATTTTAATCAGAAAAAACTTTTGTATAAATGAAATAATAATATTTTATCAAATCAACAAGCTATGGCAGAGTGCAATAATTATATCGCATACTATCCCATAATGCATAGCTTCCCCCTCTAATTGGAAAATGGTGTTCATGACCATAAAGCATAGGAAAAGTGTTGTTCTAATGGCAAGGCAAGGGAATTAACAGTACGATAGTAAATGAAGCAGAGTACACATATCAATGATAGGATGGAAAGAGCTATGGTTATAATGAGAGAAAAGTGTGTAAAGATAGTTATGAATAAGAGATAAGATGATTTGGTTGATGATAGGTTATGTAGTAAGCAAAAAGGATAGTAATATACAAGAAAAGATACCTTACTGACGATATTCCATCTGAAAATCATATGATTGATTAAAAACATTAACTCATGCATAAATGTTCAAAGTAGGGAGAAATTAGGGAAATAATCTCTTTGATAAAAATAAGAGAATAAGAAAAGGGTATTATAGTAATAATTGATGATAAGATATAACTTCAACACCATAAGCAGAGCCTCTACTGCCAATAGGCTTCCATATCTTCGGCAGGTTTCTTTTTAACCCATATGAGCCAGGATCCTCAATTTATAAATGGAGAGTTCCAGTGTTGTTCTACAGAAGAGATCAGTGTGCTGGCGTGGTAACGAGATAACCACACTGCCATTGACTGGGATGTAGCAAAAGTGATCAGGCCGGCTCGTGATGAGACCTCCTGTTCCAAGCATATTTTGGTTATCCAATGGATTATAACCTTGGTGTGGTGGCCGTAGTGGGAATGTCACTTCGCTACATCCTTATGAACATGGTAGGTTGGCTCTTGATGAGACCCCCTTATGCTCTATCCGTAGGTAAAATTTTGCTGTTATTACACATTTTTATGATAAATGGAGGGAGGCTCAGTACTCTTTAAGAGTAGGGATAGTGGTAGAAGTTGGACATGTCAATAGAAAAAAAATTATCCCGATAATCTTATTTATTAAAGACAAAGAAGATTATAACCAGGAAGGGTGGAACCAGCATGGTATTAAGATAATCAATCAATATAATGTATAGCAGAAAACGATACAGTAAAGTAATATATAAATAATTTTGTCCCTTTTGGTTTTTTTGTTTAAAAAAAAAACCTATCATCAAGAAGTTATCTTGTTAAAGATCATAACGTTAAGCGTATTCACTTGCCTCAATAGACTCCATAATTCTTGTCCTCATAAAAGTATTGTACTTCATGCCATGAAAGGGAATTAGAAAAATAAGATGGGATGAGCTAGAAATAATACCACAAGAGGAAGGAGGTGATATTCACAACACACAAAACTTCACAAGAAGAAAAAATGCTGTTCCGAAGAGCGAACAACAAAAACTCAAAAAGTGTTGTCCCTAAGAGGGAACAACAAAAAATACTCAAAAAGTGTTGTTCCTTGGAACGAATAGCAAAAACACTCAAAAAGTGTTGTTCCATGGAAGAAATAGCAAAAACACTCGAAAAGTTATGTTCCCCAGAGGGAACAACAAAAAAACACTCGAAAAAAAGTGTTGTTCCCTTAAGGGAACAACAAAAAACACTCCAAAAAAAGTGTTGTTCCTTTGAGGGAACAACAAACTCCAAAATTGTTGTTCCCTTGAGGGAACATCAGCTGTTCCTTTGAGGAAATAACAAAAAACACTCCAAAAAAACTCTAAAAGTATTGTTCCCTTCAGGGAACAACAAAAAAAACACTCGAAAAAAGTGTTGTTCCCTCAAAAAACACTCCAAAAAAGTGTTGTTCCCTTAAGGGAACAACAAAATCCAAAATTGATGTTCCCCTGAGGGAACAACGAAAAAACACTCGAAAAAAGCGGTGTTTCCTTGAGGGAACAACAAAAAAAACACTCGAAAAAAGTGTTGTTCCCTTGAGGGAACAACACTTGTTCCTTGAGGGAACAACAAAAAACACTCCAAAAAATGTGTTGTTCCCTTAAACACTCTAAAAAAGTGTTGTTCCCTTGAGGGAACATCAAAAACACTCCAAAAAAAGTGTTGTTCCCTTGAGGGAGCAAAAAAAATCTAAAAGTGTTATTCCCTTGACAGAACAACAAAAAATAATCCAAAAAAGTGATGTTCATCAAAACTCTAATAGTGTTGTTCCCTTGAGGGATCAACACTTTTCGAGTTTTGTTTTTCCCTCGAGGGAACAATTTTTTTGGAGTGTTTTTTGCTGTGCCAAAATGTTGGGTGCTAAAAGGTGTCTTTTAAAACTCCTAATTGCCTCACATTAATTATCAACCTGGGTAAGTCTTTTTGTTTCAAGAGTGTACACAATATGTGCAAGCTATAAATCTAGAGAGTAATGATTTAAGATAATCTATTAAATTCAATACAAGAGTAAATAGATCAAACCATAAATCTCAAGCTTGTAACTTTTAAGGGAAATAATACATCTAAGCATTAGGACTTAATCTCAAGCAAAACCATAATCCAATCTTAAGCAAGCAATTCAAATGGGAATAACATCAACCGAGAGCACTGTAGCAGTAACTAAGCTCTTTCAGCTGGATCTACATTAATCACACTCTATTCTACTTTAAGCAATGCGAATGGAAATAACATCAACCGAGAGTTTAGTAGCATTAACCAATCTCTTTCAGCTGATTCTATACTAATCATACTCTTATCATAATCAATGGGAATCAATGTCTTAACTAATAATTAATTCAATCTGCAGTGAGCATAAATGAAATCAAATGACAAAGTTGTGAAGTACATAAGCTACAATGTAAACTCACAAGAAATCAAAAGATATCAAACATAATAAACTCACAGGAAATGCAAAGATATAAAATAGAATAACCTTACAGGAAATGGAAAAGTATCAAGCAAGGAATATCAGTAAGATCTGCTAGAGACTGGGCCTTAGCCACCAGCGAATACTGCTGAGCTACTTCAGAATATCGAGATGAACAACAATTCAAGTTATATATTAATCATCAAATTCACTTATCATTACAATATGATCTCCTTCAGAATCACATTCTATATATTGAAATTACAATTGAGGTCCCAAGAGAAAAGCTAAATCTCTCCATTATCCCCTCCCCTCCTATCCTATCCTATCCTATCTCTAATTATCCCCTTATTTGATCTTTGTTTTCATTTAAATACACAGAGAGCAGGGAGAAGTTACAACAGAGATGATTACAAAATTATTTCCATAACAAAATTGGATTGTTCACAACAAATTAATCAACAAGATCATGTCTGAAATATATTTTCCATCAACATTCAATAGGAACAGGTCTAATTTGGTATTCCAACTAAGATAATTTGGAAAACGGCCACAAAAGTGAATTTGAGAAAATCGTCTTCAGATAACCTTCCGTTTCTCTTAATATGTACCAAATTTTGGAAAATACTCATTACGAAACTAATTCGCTCTGTTTTGGACAAAACCCATGTTTCAGATTTTCTAGATTCTTCTCCATTTGCCCGAAACATCCAATGCAAAACTATCACTTCTTATTCTAGCGAATTTCTGAGTTGGAATATTTAATGATGAGCTAGAGATCAAATTTGCAATCTGGAAAATATCTTGGAGGCTAAAATGGTGAGTGATGTTACAACAAAGTTATTAATAAATCATCATTGGTAAAATAATGCATAATAATCATCAATTTATTAAAAATAAAGGAGAAGAAATAATATTTTATCCATAAGAACATAAATAATTATAAAATGGAATTATATGATAAAGTATGATAAATGACGTGATAAAGAATGGTAGAAATAGGCGTTAGAGAGTGATAATAATAATGAAAAACTAGTTGCCCAACACCTTGGAAGGTAGACGACTGATATGACTCATGTGCCTTGGGTGGGCATGCCCGCTCGAGGTACAATAACCCACTGGTAGGTAGGGGTTTGATACTCAGAATCGACCCCCAAGCCTGTCGAGGGCCAATTCCTAAAATGAGTGCCCGACATGCCTTGGGTTTGATTCTCAAAATTGGCCCTTTCGCAGGCAGGGGGCGATTGTGAGGCCCCTTGCATGCTAAGGGACCAACGTGACACTGATGGGTGTGCCCGCCCGGGGCACAACTAACCCTTGGCAGTCAGGGAGCCACTTTGTCATGGGCGTGATCGCCCACAGTTTAGCATGTTTGCCCAAGGCACATGTACAATGCCTTTGCCTTGGGTGGGTGCACTCGGTCATGGGTGTGCCTACCTATGGCTTAGCAAGCATGCAGGTGCACACTATGCCATGGGTAGGCATGCCCATCATCGGGTGCGCTTGCCCAAGGCACATGTACAATATATGTGCCTTGGGCAGGGGCTACCATGGGTGAACCGCACTGTGGGCGTGCCCACCTGTGACATAGTGGCCCCTGCCTACCACGGGGTCGATTCTCAAAATCGACCCACTCACTTGCTAGGAGCTGATTCCAGTAATCGTCCCCTGACATACCAAGGGGTCAATTCCTGGAATCGGTGCTTGATAGACCAAGGGGTCGATTCTCAAAATTAGCTCCCTATTGACCTGCTGGCCTATCAGGGGCCGATTTCGAGAATCGGTTCCTGGCAAGCTAGGGGGTCGATTACAAGAATCGGCCCCCAACAGGCAAGTGGGCCGATTCTCAAAATCAACCCCCTCTCCAGTAAGTGGCCGATTCTCGAGATCACACCCCTACCTGCAAGGGGGTTTCTATGCCCCAAATGGGTGCACCCATCAGTGGCACAGTTGCCCCTTGGTAGGTAGATGCTTGATTTCAGGAATCAACGCCTGACATGCATGGGGGCCAATTTCAGGAATTGGCCTCTCAAGGGTTGATTCTGGGAATTGATGCAGGAGCATTCAGCTTAATAATATCATTGTATCTTAGTAGGCATAGGGGGTATTGTGTTTTTAAGGAAGTTGGTTTCCTATGTTTTCAATTAATGTAATTGTTAAGGTTTTGAGTGATTTTAATGAGAAAATATAAAATAGGAATTAATTAAGTATTGTGAGGCATATTGTAAATGTTCTAGAATGAAGGGAACATGAGAGAATCATGATAGTTGAGAGTTCATAGGAATTGATAGCTTTGGAAATTAATTGTAGATCTTGAATTAGGAATTAGTTCATGATTTATAGGATTGAGAGGATTCTTAGGTTTTAATTGAAATTATTAAGGATCCGAACCAGAAATTGGTTATTGACTCCTTTTGTATAAATGTAAGCCTAAAAGGCATAGTCAGGGGTTAGCTAGTTAGTCAAGTCAAGTTAGTAGTTAGAGGTTTGATTGTAAGCCTACGGACATATTGTGAAACATAGGCCACTGATATTGGAAATCAGGCCTGAGAGAAGAACTGTGTAAATACTTGTTCATTAATACAAACAACTCAATTCTGGGTGTATGTGTGTGTATGGAGAAATTTAATTGTAATATGTGTGTGACTTAGAGGTTCTGCTTCGTATATGTATGCAAGTGGAGTTCGGGCAAAACACATAAGAAGTGACGATGAAGGATCGTATCATTGAATCCAATTGGAGGATCAAAGTAAAGTTCGGGAGCAACAACGGTTAAGGAATATGGAGAGTCAAGCTCGGGAGAGAGTTAAGGAGCAAGATACAATGGCTAAGGACTAGAACCTTGAAGAAAACTGGAATCATAGAAGAAAATTGAAGGAATGGAATAAAAACAAAGTCAAGAGAAGGACAAAGGAAGTGAGGTAATGATGCACAATAGTTGTTGGATCTATAAATCAACGAATGAGGTTGAATGCGATGGGCGACCAAGATTAATTCGTACTACATAAGTAAAATAAATGAATGGCAGAGATTACATCTAAGTACTTGTGGAAGGAGAAAGGCAGGAATCAATCTGGACCATCGGATCAATAGATCTAGTAGATCGACGGTGATTAGTAACCGCAGCTGGGGTAGAGAGTATGGGATTCCTTGATCACGGTTGAAGGCCTGCAATTGTTATTAGCCATCGATTGCAAATTCAGATTCTTACGTCATACTCAAATACGGGGTTGAGAGCTTGATAATCCGCATCCTAGTTGAAGGGCCAAAGACCGTAGGATTTGGTGGATTTTGTTATCCAACGGATATTAGGTTTTAAGTTGATTGGCTTTTAACTTCAAGGGTGGACCCGAACATTTATAAATTAAGGTTGTATAATCCTTATCGGCTCCGTAAGGTGGTTAAACGTCATGCAAGTGGTTTGTGCGATATAATTATGGACAGTCAGATCAAATGGGTTTTGATCTATGGCACAGGGTCACCGATAAATTTTGTTGATTGGGGGAAGACATCAACCGTTGGATTGAAGGTAAGATCAACGATGGACATTGAGTGATAAGGCTTGGGTAGAGCAAAGCTGAGAAGGTTATAGGCGTGGTTTTGTTTCATTTAAAGTCCAGTTGTGTTCACGCATATCACAAGAGAGAGGAGAGGAATGTGATGAAGTCACATGTCGGTACAATGCGAGATTGCAACAATCGTTGATCTAGTGGATGAAATCAATGGTGGAAAAGGGCAATCACATGTCACAAGTCGGGAGCTATAAATGCACATTCTATTGAGTCCTTTGAACTCTGGGATTTCGATAAAGGATAAGTTGGCATGTAGAGTGGGGTTTGGTTAATATGCATGGTTAAAGAATTAACCATAGTTATTATAAAGGATGAAGGGTTGAGATATAAGGTTCTGCACCAAAGGATTACCAAAGGATCAGATTGGAGTTAGTTATTAACTCATTTCGTATGAGACCAATTAAGGGGTCTTGAACCTTAAGTAATGAAGGTTTGACTAGGAAGGTCATTCAAATTCCTGGGAGAGACGAGATTATGCATTTTATATGCATATTGTGGGTATCGCAGGATTTTTCTCCGTTAAAGTGGTATTAGAGCAGAATTGTGGCTGAAACATTTGATATTAAAGTAGCACAAAGAAATTCTGTGTGAAAATTTCTTTGAAAAGTATTTAGAACAGGGTTATGTTTTGAAGGTGTGTCTACAGGTGAATGGTGATGAAAGAAGGCAAGAGGAGATCAAATTCTAATCTGAAAAATAGTAAGCACAGAGAGATAAAGTATAGAAGAATATTGGGAGAATTGCAAATGTAAGGGAACCGAGGACAATCCATTCAAAGTGCAGGTGAATGGTAGAGCAAGATCGTGTAGAAGTCTTGAAGGTGAGATGGTATGTTTTTATTTTGATTTGATTAGAAGATTGGATAGTGTGTGGTATTTATATTGATACATAGGTGACAGAAAAGGAAGGTGAGAAATTGTAGCAACCTAGAGCAAGGAGTGCTCAATTGTTTCCAGAGGAAAGAACCAGAGAAATGCTAAAAGACTGAGCTCAGAGGATAGAAGCTTAGTGAGGCATATGTAGTAAGAAGGAGACTTGTTACTGTAGAGGTATTGTTGCAACTCACAAGAAGATCATAAGTGAAATTCCACAGAGGACATGGGTAGAATTGCTAAGTAATGAAGGAAGCTGATAAGAGTTTCTAAGTGAAATAAGAGGTGGTGAGAACCAAGTATTTCATTATGATTGAAATACAAGAGGACAGTTGTGTTCTTGAAAGGTGCAGATGAGTTGAATCCTAAAGGAGTAGAGAGAAGTGCTCAAAGAGGTTCCAGAGATAGAGAACAAAGGGCTTGCCAAAAAAAAAACCAAGTACAGAAGAAAGCTTGGTGAGGTAAGTGGCAGTAGGGAGGACTTGATGTTGCATAGGCTTTAATGCAGCTCATAGTCAGTGAGTGAGGAACCCATAGAGATGGAGGAGAAAATGACTATTGATAATCACAGTGGAGGTTCTAAAGAATACCATAGCAGAAGAAAAGTGAAGAAAGAGAATGCAAAGGTAAATGGCAAGAGAATGAGTTAAGTGGAGCTTGACAAGGAAATTGCGGAGATGAAAGAATAACTCGATGCATTAAGAAGGATATTGGAGGAAAGCTAGAGATTAGGTTGGGTATTAAAGAAGAATCTAGTAAAGTGGCATAAACTACAGAGAAGGCTATAGCAGAGGCAAGTAAAGTGGTTGATGGGAAAACTCGGAGAAACTGAGTTGGAAATGGAAGTTTCCATTTGTAAACCAGAACATGGTGAAATTCTGGGTGAAGATGAAGAATGGAGATCAATGAACTATTGGGATAGTTCAGAGTAGCATACTGAAGTGTTGCCAAAGGAAGAAGAGACACTAAGGTCTTATGTTTTTAATTATAATGATTGTTTTGTGAGTGCATGTTTTACAGAGGATTGGCAGCCTTATGAAGCTGTCATGAAACTTGATAAAAATTACCAGAGTTCAGAGGAGAACTTGGATCAACATATTGATACACTACCAGAGGATGAGGAGTACCTTTCAGAGGATAAGTATTCTAGAGCAGAATATCATGAAGAATGCCTCTTGAATGAGGAAAATATTGAATTGTTGTAGCAGAAAGAAATTATTGATGAATTGATATTTGGGACTGTTATAAAAGAAGGACAATTCCTTGTGGAAGAAGGAGATGAAGATCAGCCTGAAAAGCTGATATGTGAAACATTAGTTGAGGCTGTTAAGCCGTACATTTTTCAAACTGAAATTTTTTGTGTGAATACAGGGATTATAAGTGTTGAATAGGAACTTATTTCTATAGAGATGAATCAGACATAATTGTCTATGGAAGGCAGTCTGATTGAATCATTGGGCAATAGTGACTGCGTAAAGGATGAAGCTGGAAATGAAAAGCATTGTGATAAGAAACTTGCTAAATGTAAGGAGGAAATTGAATTGCTGGAGAGGTTTCTAGGAGGAAATGGAAATAGGAAATAAGTGGTTAAAATAGTACTTAATAGTAGTAGAGGGTCTTTAAAATACATGGAGACAGAAGAGTGTTTTGGATCACAAACCAATAGTTTGTTTGCAGGATCAGTGAATAGAATGAATGAGTATGATGCTGTTATCGAGGATATTGAAGAGAGGTTATTTGGAGATGAAATGGATGTTAAGAAGCAACAAGAGGGTAAGGATGTAATGGTGGTTGTAAGGAACCAACAACTACAAAGTGAAGGTAACCAACAAAAGATTAAAGGAAAATTTAAAGAAGAGATTATATTAGCTGAAAACATAGTAAAGGATCATCATTCCATCATGATGATAGGCACAATGGAGATAAATAGGGAAAATGTTGAGGTAGTCAATAAAGAATAAGGACTAAACTCTCATTAAAGGATCAGTGAATGGGAGACATAATTAGAGCTACTGGAGAAATGGCTGAAAGCACTAGTAGGGAAGAAATAACCTGATGAAGATTGCAAAGGATATGAAAGAGAGGAAAAGGAAAGAGTCCAGCAAAGAAGTGAGTTGGATATAGAAATCAAATTGATGATGGATTTGATGAGAAAAGAGTCTCAAAGGGAGAAGACAATAGAAAGAAAGCAAAGCAGCAACAAGAAAAAGACAGCAGCAGACTGTGAGAGCATAGCTAGTGGGGAAATGCAACATAAAGTGTGGAGACCTGGAGAACAACAACAAACAACAACAGCAACCAAGGACAGACTATAGAACAAAGTATGGGATCCAGGAGGACACAAATCAGAAGCACATGATCAGGAGACCATGATTATTTTCAACCTTGAGAGTCTGATGCAGGAGCATTCAGCTCAATAATATCATTGTATCTTAGTAGACATAGGGTGTATTGTGTTTTTAAGGAAGTTGTTTTCCTATGTTTTGAATTAATGTAATTATTAAGGTTTTGAGTGATTTTAATGAGAAAAGCTAAAATAGGAATTAATTAAGTATTGCGAGGCATATTGTAAATGTTCTCGAATGAAGGGGAACATGAGAGAATCATGATAGTTGAGAGTTCATAGGAATTGATAGCTTTGGAAATTAATTGTAGATCTTGAATTAGGAATTAGTTCATGATTTATAGGATTGAGAGGATTCTTAGGTTTTAGTTGAAATTATTAAGGATCTGAACCAAAAATTGGTTATAGACTCCTTTTGTATAAATGTAAGCCTAAAAGGCATAGTCAAGGGTTAGTTGGTTAGTCAAGTCAAGTTAGTAGTTAGAGGTTTGATTGTAAGCCTACGAGCATATTGAAACAGAGGCCATTGATATTGGAAATCAGGCCTGAGAGAACAATTGTGTAAATACCTGTTCATTAATACAAACAACTCAATTTTGAGTGTATGTGTGTGTATGGAGAAATTTAATTGTAATTTGTGTGAATTAGAGGTTCTGCATCGTATATGTATGCAGGTGGAGTTCAAGCAGAATACAGAAGAAGTGAGGATGAAGGATCGTGTTGTTGAATCTGATTGAAGGATCAAAGTAAAGCTTGGGAGCAACAGTGGTTAAGGAATACGCAGAGTCAAGCTCGGGAGAGAGTTAAGGAGGAAGATATAATAGCGAAGTCCCAGAACCCTGAAGAAAACTGGAATCATAGAAGAACATTGAAGGAATGACATAAAAACAAAGTCAAGAGAACGACAAAAGAAGTGAGGTAACGATGCACAGTTCGTTGGATCTATAGATCAATGAATGAGGCTAAAGATGATGGGCGACCAAGATTAACTCGTACCACATAAGTAAAAGAAATGAACTATGGAGATTAAATCTAACTACTTGTGGAAGGAGAAAGGCGGGAATCAATCTAGACCGTCGGATCAATAGATTTGGTAGATCAATGGTGATTAGTAACTGTGGCAGGGGTAGAGAGTATGGGATGCCTTGATCGTACAATTGTTATTATCCGTCGATCGCAAATTCAGATGCTTACATCATAGTCAACTACAGGGTTGAGAGCTTGATAATCCGCGTGCTAGTTGAAGGGCCGCAGACCATAGGATTTGATGGATTTCTTTATCCAACAAATATCGGATTTTAAGTTGATCGGACTTTAACTTCAAGGGCAGACCTAAACATTTATAAATTAAGGTTATATAATACTTATAAGCTCCGTAAGGCAGTTAAAGGTCGTGCAAGTGGTCTGTGTGATATCATTGTGGATCGTTGGATCAAATGGGTTTTGATCTACGGCTTAGGATCATCGAGCAAGTCTGTTGATCGGGGGAAGGCATCAACCGCCAGATTGAAGGTAAGATCGACAGTGGATGTTGAGTGATAAGGCTTGGGCAGAGCGGACCTGAGAAGGTTATAAGCATGATTTTATTTCATTTGAAGTCTGGTTGTGTTATTGCATATCACATGCGAGAGGAGAGGAATACGATGACGTCACATGTTGGTACGATGCGAGACTGCTACAGCCATTGATCTGGTGGACGAAATCAATGGTGGAAAAGGGCAATCGCATATCGCAAGTCAGTAGTCTTAGATGCACATTCTATTGAGTACTTTGAACTCCGTGATTATGATAAAGGACGAGCTGGCATGTAGAGCGGGGTTTGGTTAATATGCATGGTTAAAGAATTAACCACAATTATTATAAAGGATGAAGGGTTGAGATATAAGGTTCTGCACCAAAGGATTACCAAAGGGTTAAATTGGAGTTAGTTATTAAGGCGTTTCGCATGAGACCAATTAAGGGGCCTTGAACCTTAGGTAATGAAGGTTTGACCATGCAGGTCATTGAAATTCTTGGGACAGATGAGATTATGTATTTTATATGCATACTATGGGTATCGCAGGATTTTCTTGTGTTAGGAATCGACCCTTGGCAGGCCAGGGTGTTGATTCTCAGAATTTTCCGATAGCTTGCAAGGGTGTGATTATGAGAATCAACATTCCCAGAATCAATGACTGGAAGGCTAGGGGATCAATTCTCCAAACAAGGCCATGGGTACTAGGAGTCGATTCCCAGAATCAGCCCTGTGCCTACAAGGGGGCTTCTGGGCCACCGTTGTGTGCCCCACTAGTGGCACAATGGCCCCCTAGTAGGCAAGGGGTTGTGTCATGGGCAAGCACGCCCACGGAAGGGAGCATGTCAAGCCCACGATTCAGTGAAGGGCACACGACAAGCGAGTGATGAGCTAGGAGGTAACCTCTGATTTTGGGTGTGCCCGCATGGTGCGACAAGCTAGCCAAACAGAGGAGACAAGCTAACGTGCGACGTGAAAGTCATTATGAAAAAATGACTAAGTGTTGGAACGTTGGTGAACTTATATGATGGGAGGTCCCATGTATGGGCGCCCACACCTTGGGCTGATGCGATAGAGGGGCAATTTGGACGAAACAGTGGGTTGACGCCCCAATCAAAGGGCCAACCGCCATATAAGTAAGTAGAGGAATGGTGGATCAAATCATCAAGAAATTCTTAAGTGTTCATGCAAGCTAGGAGGGCGAGCTACCTTGGGAGATATAAAACTTGGCGAAGTGCAGGCGGACTCTTGGGTCGAAGGATGGAGCCACAGCAAATGTAGGAAAACAGGTCGCAGGTCAGACAAGGGCATAGTTGAGGGTGAGCGAGGGCGTCTGGATGAATGAGCAGAGGGTGTTCGGTCAAATGAGCCGAGGGCAAGTGAGGGCGTCCGGCTGAGCAAGCCGAGGGAGTTTGGTCGAACGAGTCAAGGGAAAGCGAGGGAGTCTGGCTGAACGAGCTGAGGGCATTCGGTTGAATGAACTAAGGGCGAGCGAGGGCGTTTGGTGAAACGAGCTGCAGGCGTTTGGCCGAACGGGCAAAGGCATCGGTTGAAATGAGCTACGGGCATTCAGGTGAATGGACGAAGGCATTCAGTTGAATGGGCAAGGGCGTCTAGCTGAATGAGCCGAGGGCATTCGGTTGAATGGTTGAGGGCGTCTGGCTGAATGAGCTGAGGGTGTTCGGTTGAACAAGCCGAGGGTGAGTGAGGGCGTTCGGTGAAACGGTGAACAACATGCTGAACGAAGGAATAGTGTGACGAGCTGGTATGACGATGAATGAGTTGCGACAGATGATAGAATTGGTGGGCACTCCGAATGGTGGTTTGGGTGGACCAAACAATGCTGACCGAGTTGCATAGTTATGGCAGAAATTATACAAAGGAAACTTGGGTTTTCCTACAAAGACTGTAATTTGTATACTTTGTAAAATATTGTTATTATCACAGGGAAGACTCATATTTCAGGGAGTTTCCCCTCCCATTAAAATATCTGATGTGCATATGTATAAATGGGAATAACAATGAAGATGAATAATTTTATGTTTCCGTTGTGTATGTCAGTGTATACTTTGAAAAGTTGAAAAATAAACTAAGTATAGGAAAGTAGGCGTAGTCCACACTTGTCAGTATTGTTAAAAAGAAAAAGGGTGGTGGTGCTGAACCCCCTTTCGTGCGGTTGGCAGAGTACTACTAGGGTAGGGGTGTGATAGATGATATCAAAGCCTTGATTTTCCGCAGGGCTTCGCTGGAGATTTGTAGTGAATATGATCACACTATCACTTCGTGACAAATGGTATTAGAGCTCCAGATTTTGTAGGTTTTGGTGATTCAGATTTGCAGAAGTGAAGTGTTACACTTCGTGATAGGTTTAGCAGGGGTGAAGCTTTGTGCTTGGGCCAAGTTGAATGACAAGACATGGTAGGTTTGGAAGAATGTCAAGGGAGGCTCTTGCTGACCTTATACAGATTGAAGCAGATGAAAGAAGAGAACCCATGGATTTGAGATGAACTTGAAGTCTTGGAAAGGAATGTTGAAGATGAACTTCTTCGACTTGGTTGGGCAATGGAGTAGGGTGTAGCTGCAGATTGCAATAATGAAGAAGAAGAAGCTGTGATGTTTGAAGATGTTGCAGACATGACAACGATTTAAGAGGAACTTGAAATTGATCAAGTTGGACGAGGATTGTGTAGTTTGTAGACATTGGTGGATGAGGATACTCACATGGAGGAGCCTCACGATGAAGTAAGTACTACTTATACTTGTGTTTCGTTGGAGCTTTTGGAGGATGGGCCATATGCAGGAAAGGGAAAAATCAGTTTGCCAATGCAATGGAAGATCTTGCCATGGATGTCTATGCTGAGGCCTTGTATGGAGAGGCAACGACCATTGAATGTTGTAGAGCTTGTTGGGGCTGTTTGTGACCTTATGGAAGGAGGTGCAAATGCCTGTGGTAAGGGAGGAATGTGATGATGATTGTAGAGGAATGGGTCATGCTTTAGCTATATGGAGAAACTAGCTAAGTGCCCGGCATGACTCATGGATAGATTGGAGAAGGGCACACACTTGGGGTATGATGATACTTGGGTGGACTTCTCATGGCTGAGACCAAGAGGAAGTCTTGGTGGAACCTTTAGTGGGGGAGCTTCGGTTGAAGAGACTCACATGACTTGATGATGATATATGGTTTGGGCGATCGAGTTCACTAGACCAGATTGCAGACTTGGATGAGGATGTCCAATGTTGTGATGGGTCTACCTGGTTGGATAACATGGGAAATTTGAGTCATGGACATTGAGTTGAAGAGATGTAGAATGGCAGTATTATGCAGGGACATTATGTAGGATTACTTGTAGAGATGTCACTTATGGGCATCCAATGAGGAGCGAAAAGGAAAAGATGTTGTGCAGGTGGATTTGCTGATGTGACATGGAGATATTTTACTTATGAGCCGATGGGGATGTTGTGCACTTGGGTACAACAAGACCATGTACTTGGTGGAGTTGTGAGAAGACTATGGAGCATTCCTACTACATTGAGAGTTGAGGCATTGTCCAGAGACCTTTGGGTCGAGACTTGTATGCTTGCTAGGATGTTGGTTGGAGATGACTCATGGAGCTCATGATGACATGATATTATGACTTTTATGGACTTCATATTATGGTGGTCTTGGAGGATCTGATGCATGGAATTGAGGCCAGAGAATTTGATGCAGTATGGGGTGCATACTTTTGAGTACATTTATGGGTGTTCTTGAGAGAGTGACTTGATGTGGAGGATCGATATGAGACACTTTGGAGTGATGGAGTTGCAGCGATGATGAATTCCTTGGTGGAAACAGTTGGGCTTTGGTTGAGTCGAGACTTAACCACTTTTGACACATGGGAGCTGATTTGTCTATGATCATGGGTAGCACATGGGAGATGAGACAAGTGTATACTTGTTTCCTTGACAAACTTGAGGGATGGCATGTTACAGATATGATGAGTGTTGCTGCATGGACCTGGATGTGGCACATAGAGAACCGATTTAATGAGAGGATCTCTTCATTTTGAGGAGATGGATCTTCCACATATATGGATGATGATGTTGGGATAGATGTGGCTGATTTGAACACATTGGCACTAACATCATGGACAACATGCTGCAGATGAGATGGGGGTTACTTCATGGACCTGGGCATGGCTTACACTTAGATGGAGATGGATTCTTGATCGAGTTGATGTTGTGACAGGAGACTGAGAGGAACGACTAATGATGGAATGAGGATGTAAATTCTCATTGTTTGAGCGAGATAGTTGGATTAGCTACCCAACTAGTTCGAGTCATGGAGGTCGAAAGTGTACTAAGATGTGTTAGCATTGTGTTGGAGTATCATGGTAGTAGTTCACACAATGACAATAAATGATGGAGTTGACACATATGTTGTAGTGAGAATGCAGCTTTAGTTAGTGGGACTAGCCTTCCACGGTGGAGCATCATGTGGGGATTGCGATGGCTATGGTTGATGGTCATGGATTAAGGAGAATTTCTGATTCATGGAGACATGAACCTTTATGGTTTTTGCGATGGAAGAGCAGAGGTAGGAAGCATGGGCATTTTGGATGTTGGAGCTAGCGACACTTTGGTGATGTTGTATGACGGAATTTCCAAGGACGACAACCATTTAGAGTGGGGGAGTATGTCAAGCCCACGAGTCGGCGAAAGGTGTATGATGGGCGAGCGACAATCTGGGAGGTAACCGACGAGTTAGGGCTCGCTCACATGGTGCGACGAGCTAGCTGAACGGAGGAGACGAGCTAACGTGCGACGCGAAAGCATTTATAAAGAATGATGAAGTGTTGGAATGTTGGTGAATTTATATGATGGGAAGTCCCATGTATGGGTGCCCACACCATGGGCCAACGCAACGGAGGGGTGAGTTGGATGAAACAGTGGGTTGGCTTGGTGGGCCAATGCCCCAACCAAACGGCTAACCACCATATAAGTAAGCGGATGAATGGTGGAGAAAATCATTAAGAAATTCTTCCAAGTGTTCATGCAAGCTAGGAGGGTGAGCTATCTTGGGAGGTATGAAACATGGCGAAGTGTAGGCGAACTCTTGGGCCGAAGCACGAGCCGGAGCAAACCTAGGAAAAAAAGTCCTAGGTCGAATGAGGACATTCGGTCGAACAAGCCAAGGGCGAGCGAGGGCATCTGACTGAACGAGCCAAGGGAGTTCGATCGAATGAGACGAGGGCGAGTGAGGATGTCCAGCTGAACAAGCCGAGGGCATTCGGTGGAACGAGCTGAGGGCAAGTGAGGGTAGCTGGCTGAACGAGATGAGGGAATTCAATCGAACGAGCCAAGGGAATTTGGTGAAACGAGCTGTGGGAGTTTGGCTGAATGAGAAAAGGCGCCTATTGAAATGAGCTGCGGGTGTTTGGTTGAACAGACGAAGGCATTCGGTTGAACGGGCGAGGGTGTTCCGCTGAATGAGCTGAGGGCGATTGGTTGAAAGGGCGAGGGTGTTTGACTGAATGAGCTGAGGGAATTCAGTTGAACGAGTCGAGGGCGAGCAAGGGCGTTCGATGAAATGGTGAATGATGTGATGAAAAAAGGAACAATGCGATGAGCCGGTGTGACGGTGAATGAGTTGTGATAGACGGTAGAATTTGTGGGCACTCTGAATGGTGGTTCGGGTGGACCGAATAGTGAAAATCGAGTTGCATGGTTGTGGCATAAATTGTACAAAGGAAACTTGGGGTTTCCCACAAAGACTGTAAATTGTATACTTTATAAAATATTGTTATTATCATCGGGTAGACTCATATTTCAGGGAGTTTCCCCTCCCATTAAAATATCCGTTGTGCATATGTATAAATGGTAATAATGATGAAGATGAATAATTTAATGTTTCCATTGTGTATGTGAATGTATACTTAGAAAAGTTGAAAATTAAACAAAGTATAAGAAAGTAGGCATAGTCCACACTTGTGAGTATTGTTAAAAAGAAAATGAGTGGTGGTGTCACAACCCCCTCTGTGAGGTTGGAAGAGTACCGCCAGGGTAGGGGCATGACAACGTTCCTATCAAAGGCACAAGCACATACCCCTATCAGTAGGGGAAATCAGCCCCCTACTTGTTAGGGGGCCGATGTGTCGTTGGTGGCCCCCCACGCCTAGGGCACAACAGCCCCTTGGTGGACAGGGGGGTGCAATGCCTTGGGCAAGTGTGTTTTCCCAAGGTATAGGGCTCGTGTGCCTTGGGTAGGCATGCTCACAGCACAACATGTGTGCCTGGTAGGCCCACTGTGATGTGGGCGGGCATGCCCGCCTAGGGAACAGTGACCCCCTTCTTTCTTGGGGTCCGCTGTGCCCTAAGAATGTGCACCCACCAGTGGCATAACAACCCCCTGGTAAGTAGGAGGCTAATTCTTAGAATCAGCGCCCTTCCTGCCAAGGGGTCCATTCTCATAATCAACCGTTTAGCATTGGGGATACCTAATGCCTACCAGGGAAGCGGCTCCTGGCAATCGAAGGGGACAATTCCAAGAATTGGCCCCCATTGGTGCAGTTAGTTGATTCTTGGAATTAGCCCTCAATAGGCTAGTGGGTTGATCCTAAGTATTGGATCCCTCGCACACAAGGGGTTGTTTTTCCTAGGGCGGGCACATCCATCCATGGTTGTGCATTCCCACGTTCGGGCACACTTGCATGCCAATTGTACTGCATGCATGCTACTGATGGTTGAGCACACTTGTCCAAGGAACAGGAATGTGCCCACCCAAGGCACACTTCCTGTGGCTTGGCCAAGCACCCTCGAGCGCAGCTTAGTGGGTGTGTAGGTTGGGCGTGCTGAGTCTGGGCACAGTGACCCCCTCATAAGAAGGGGGTCATTGTGCCTTGGGTGGGCACGCCCACTAGCGACACAATAGCCCCGTACAAACACAATGAATCCCTACCTCCTACCTTCCAAGGGGTTGCTGTGCCTCGGGCAAGCACGCCCACAAGTGGCACAACAACCCCTTGGCAGGTAGCAGGTCAATTATGAGAATCGACACCCAGGACTCCCTAGGGCTGATTCCGAGAATCGACCCCCATGCCTGCTAGGGGCTACTTCTGAGAATCGACCCTTAGGCTTGCCAAGGGCTGATTCCTGGAATCGGCCACCTGGCCTAATGCCAGGGGCCGATTTGGGGAATCGGAACGCGCAGGTTAGCGGGCCAATTCTCAAAATTGGCCCTCGACAGGGCAGTGGGTTGATTCTAGAAATTACCCCCCAGCTAGCCACCCACATGCTAGATGGATGATTCCTGAATTGGCCCCTTGTCCTACCAAGGGCCGATTTGGGAATCGACACGCGTAGGTCACTGGGTCGATTCTCAAAATTAGCCCTCGGCAGGACAACGGACTTATTCTGGGAATTGGCCCCCAGTAGGCCCCCCACATGCTAGATGGACTATTCCGAGAATCATCCCCTTGCAGGCCAAGGGAGTGATTCTCAGATGCAGCCCCCAGGCCTGCTAAAGTTAGATTCCTGGAATTGGCCCCCATGCAAGCCTAGGGGCTGAATCGTCCCCCTAGCCTTTCGGGGGTCGATTTCAGGAATCGGCCCCTACGTGCTAGGGGGAAGATTATGAGAATTGGCCCCCTAGTAGGTAGGGTGGCACTTTGCCCCAGGTAGGCACATCTAGTCGTGGGCGTGCTTACTCGTGACACAACGAGCATTATTGTGCTGACACTATGCACGCCCATGGTCGAGCACACTTGTATGCCCAATGTTCTGTGGGCATGCTTGCCAACGGTTGGGTGTGCCCATCCAAGGAACATGTATGTGCCCAACCAAGGCATACACACAATGTTTGTGCCTTAGGCAAATGTGCTCCACTGTGGGTGCGCCCACCCGCGGCACAATGAGTGTGCAACCTGCTTGCTCGTGGTGCCGCGGGCAAGCACACCCATGATTGATCATGCCTTCCTGAGGCCCAGCGGCCCCCTGGTAGGTAGGGTTCCACTTTTCCCTGTGTAGGTTCCCTCACCGCCAACACAATGAACCCCTAGCAAGCAGGGGGTGATTCTCTGAATCAATGCCTACCTGCATAATATCCATTCTTAGTAAAGTGGTTGTAGGATGTGTAGAAGTCACAACATCACATTTATGGATGTTTGTGAGATTTCATTCAGACACACAACTAGCAATGTTATTTACAAGCCTCAAGGGAAAAACAAACTCAAGGGTGTAACTTACATGGTAAGACATTGAAATTGTATACTTGATTAATGTTAAAAAGGTCATTTATGTACACTTTAATTGAACTTTTACTATTTCATGTTATAGGAAAAAGTTAAATATTATTAACCGTGGAGATCAAGCAATTATAAGTGATTTTTAGTTCATCCATGTTCAAAGTTGGACAAAAGATTATAGTGATAAGCCTATTATTTTGAATCGGGTAAATTGAAAGAGTCATACCCAAGTACTGGTTCATAATGTTGTTGCCAAAAAACTAATGTATGAAGATAAGAAAAAGAGGATATATATTTAACATTGATCAAAAACCATAGTCATTGATTAAATATCATATAGATTTATGTTCAAATGAAGGAGATTGGTTTTTGGGTTTATTCTTAGGCTTGGGTAAGTTTTATTATATAAAATTGAATTTTAGTATTTTCTATTTTAATTTTTATGTGATTATACTAATTTACTTAATTATTTCTTTTATACTTGATGATTAGGTACAACACTAGCATGTTGCCTACAAAAGGGAAGAAATTGCATTGCCATTGAAAAAGACCCACTATAGTGCAAATTTATTCAACAAAGAATTAATGCTCTTCAATTTCTTTGAGATGCAATCCAAGAAGTTGGTTTTAGGAAAGGGGATTTTAATGAATAGCGTGTCAAAAAAAATGCAAAGGAATCTCAACCACCATTAGATGGAATGATTGGAAAGGTGTACATTGGGAGATATTCAGACATCAAAGATCCATCAGAAGAGGAAAATGAGCAAACTAAAGTAGAAAATATTATGGAAGAATACAATTATGAAACTCTAGAAGATGAAGAGCATGGATTCTGTGATATTATTGATTAAATTTATGTTATGCTTGGAAATCAAGCTCATCTTTTGTAACTATTAATTAGTTATGCTTGTAATGTTTTGACTTTGACATTTTATGAGAAGAATAAGTATTTAGTTATTGTTGTTATATGTTTAATATTTGTATTATGTGATTTTCACTTTAATTTTTATGTGAATCATTATCTTTTGAAAAAAATGTCATTATTATTATTTTTTGACATGAAATTCATAAAAAAATGCTATTTTTTAAACTATTCTTTGTTAACATTTTCCTATAAAAATTGATTTTGACATCTCGTTTTTAGGAAAAAAGTCTCAAAATGTGTAATTATTTTTGTTACATTTATATTTAAAAATGTGTATTTTTAAGTCAACTATTAGAAACTATTGTTTTTTAGAGATATGCAATGAAATATTATTTAATGATATATAAGTATATAGAAGATCAAAACTTTAAAATATCTATGTTTTTTTTTTTTTCAAACTATGAAAAAAATAAAGATCTCACTACAAAAAAAATGAAAAGAAAAACAAACAAGTATGAAGAAGATGACTACTTCAAAAATTGTTAAATTTAGAATATTGTTTTATATTAAGTTATCTTCCCGGCAAAAAAAAAGAAAAAAGAAGACTTCTTGAGAGAGTGGGCTAGAGACGATTTGTGCGCACAGTAGTAACCCCTGGTACAGTACTCCCTCCAATGCCATGGCCTCAGGAGGGGGCCTTGAGGCCCCTCCTCCTAAGGGCTTGTCAGTCAACTAACAGGGCTATGGCCTTCCCCCAAGGCTGTCAAGGCGTGGGTATAGAGGAAATTGGCAACCACTAGTAAAGGAAGGCATCAGAAACTTCCTGGTTGGTAAGGGCTTTTTTGTCTTTGTTTTTGGTTCAGTAGAAGATAAAAATATGATCTTTAGGAATGGACCATATTTCATGGGACCCCAGTGTCTATATATAAACTCATGGTCACCAGAATTTGATCTAACACAAGATGTGCCGTCTGCAGTTCTAGTGTGGGTGCACCTCCTTCATCTTACACTGCATTGCTGGAACCCGAAGTCACTAGAAACGATTGGTAACACCCTGGGAAAATACATAGACAGAGCAGAGAGAAGGGATCAATATTCATGTGCAAGAATATGCGTCGAAGTCGACATGGAAATAGGGTTACCTGAAGCCATAAAGTTAACAATAGCAGACTGGTTTTATATCCAAGAGTCAGACTACGAGCAACTACCATTCAAATGCAGAAATTACCATGAATATGGGAATTTCGCAAGATACTCGAAAAAAAAAAAGGAGGAGGAAGATATAGAGAATTCGAAAGGAGAAAAATGGATCCAGGTGCAGAAAGCAGTCCAGGGCAAGGTGAGTAGTAGGAATAAAGGGAAGGAGGTACCGATGGATTTTGGAACTCCATTAACAGGAATGATTCAAATAGAAGGGAGAGGAGAACAGCTAAAGACAATGGTCTCAATAAACCCATTCAAAACCCTCAACACTTCAATCGAAATTCCAGAAACAGAGACAGAGGAGATTGAATGACAAGTGCCCTCACTTGAAGCAGAGAAGAAGAACATAGAAGTAACCCAACTCGACTCCCCAACAGGAACCTCCTCCTCACCCACATATGTAGAAATGACAAGGAAAAAGCCGCCGAAAACCTCTGGGTCATCGAAAGACGAGACATTCGAGAGACCCTATAAAAGAGTTGGAAGGTAATATATTAAGGAAGCCAGGGAAGAAGAGGTGGAGAGGCAAAAAATGCAAGGCATCCAATCCACCATTGAAATGTCTATCGGGAAAAACACCAGAACAAGGCCCTCTAAGGGTGGATCAAATCACTCCAATTCAGTTAAATAATGAAACTAGTCTCTTGGAATTGCAAAGGCTCGGGGAACCCTTCGAAAGATGAAGTAGTCAAAGATCTTCTGAAAATAGAAACTCCTAAGATCCTCATGCTCCAAGAGACTAATATTGAAGGGGAAACTCTTATTGAGATCAACAAATTAAAATGGGGAAAAAATGCAGGAAAGGCCATTAGTGCTAGAGGCCTCTGGCGGCCTAGCAACATTGTGGTTGGAGGACAAGTATCAACTACAAAGCTCCTTTGAGACCCAACATTGGATATTCACCAAACTTTGGCACCTCTCTAGTAAGCTCTCCATCTCGCTCTTCAACCTTTATGTTCCAATCCACCTTACAGAGAAGAAGGAATGCTGGCAGACCTTGTCTGGTTTCTTAGACATTTACTTCCCTCAGAATATAATAGTGGCTGGAGATATCAACCTCGTCATTGATCAAAAGAAAAGAGAGGTGGAAATAGTGGCAAGGACCAAATGATTCCATTAGTAGAGGAGCTGATACTTCATTGGGATTTTCTTGACTTCAAACCGAAGAAAGGTCTTTACACCTGGACAAACAATAGAGCTGGGGCAGAACACATCTCTACTCGCCTAGATCGCTTCCTAGCGCAAAGATCTTTGTTGCTAGGAGAAAGACTGATCTCCTCGAAAATTCTCTCAAAGCTGGCCTTAGATGACAAACTTATTCTCTTACAGCTAGGAGAGGAAGAAAATTTGGGCCCTATCCCCTTTATATTCAACCCGCTTTGATCAGGGAAATAAGGGTTCATGGAAAATTTTCTTGAGGCATGGTCCATACCTGTGACAGGATCTCCCAGCTTCGTGTGGGAGTAGAAACTAAAAATAACCAAGAGAACCCTAAAAAAATGCATTAAAGAACCCTGAAATTCTCCTACCAGCAACAGAAAAGAGACAGTTCAGTTTTTATCAGATCTACAAATGGATTTGGAAAGTAAGGAGATCTCTACTTCAGATTTAGAAAAAGAACAAGCTACCCAAATCAAATCATTTCGCTCTTTCCACCATGAAGAAGAGACTTTGAGGCTTAAGTCTCATAGCCTGTGGCTTAAAGTTGGAGATCGAAATACCTCTTTCTTCCATAGGCAATATAGAGCCCGGCTATCTCGAAACCATATCTCTAAAATCACTTTCTAAGATGGGACTATGCTCAAAGGACAAGAACAACTAAAAAGGGCAGCATAAGATCATTTCTAGAATCTGTATAAAGAGGAAGGGAATGGGAGTGAAGAAGTCACCTCTAAATTTCTCTCCCACACTCCATATTTGGTAAACAAGGAGGACAACACTAGTCTTACAAAACCTTTCTCCAAGGAAGAAATCTGCAAAGTAATATGGTCCATGGAACTAGACAAGGCACCAGGACCTGATAGATTCTCAATTCATATTTACATAATCTGCTGGGAAATAATAAAAACTGATCTTCGGAGGATGATTAAAGCTTTTCATCAAAAAGCCAAAGTGGTAGGTAGTACTAACTCTACCTTCCTTGCATTAATTCCAAAAGGAGGTGAATCCAGGCACTTTTAACAGGTTTAGCCCAATCTTTCTCTGCAATGCATCATACAAAATCCTAACAAAACTGCTGGCAAACAGAATCAATCCACTACTTGGGAAACTCATTTCTCCCACCCAAGGTGGCTTTGTTAAAGGGAGACATATATTGGACAATGTAATATAGGTACAAAAGTCATACATTCCAGTTATCTTCGGTAGGAACAAGGTATGCTCATAAAGTTAGACATGGCAAAAGCATTTGACCGGGTAAATCTTTCTTTCCTGTACAAAGTCCTCCTTTCCTTTGGTTTCAGTTCTAAATTTGTCAATTTTATTAAAGCTTGTACTAAAAAGCCATGGACAGCTCCTTTAGCTAATGGCAGGACAACAAACTATTTCCAAGCCTCGAGGGGAATAAGGCAAGGTTGCCCCCTCTCCCCTTTCTTGTTCATTCTGATGGCAGACTCGCTAAGCAAAAAACTGACAGCTGAAAAGAAAGTAGGGAAAACTGCTAGAGTCAGGTTGACGAAAGGGCTAGAGCCTCTCAATCACTCACTATTTGCAGATGACACTCTTCTTTCGGGTGGAGCCTCCATCAAGATAGCCAAAGTTTACAGTAGAATTCTTCTAAAATTCTGCAGCATATCAGGAGCTCTTATAAATAAAAGGAAAAGTGAAATATATGAGTGGAATGTGGATCAACAAGAAATTCAGAGAATAGGCCTCTCCTTAGGCTTTTTGCAATTCCCTTCTTTGGATAAAATCAAATATCTTGGGTTACCAATAACCCTGGACCCTAACAGATTATCACTATGGAAAGAGGTAATAAGCAAAATTAAGTCCAATATTATAGCTTGGGGAGGTCAATGGCTCACTAATGCTAGAAAACTCATCCTTATAAAATATGTACTACCATCCCTGCCTATTTATCAGGCTTCCGCTCTTCTGACTCCAAAGAATATCACAAAACAGATCTCCAGACTTATCAGGGATTTTCTGTGGAGAGGAGGAAGAAGAAACCAAATAAAATTCCATCTAGTGAATTGGGATACAGTTAAACACCCCATCTCTGAAGGAGGCCTGCAAATAAGGGACCCAGGCCTTGCCAACCTGGCTCTTGGAGGTGAAATACTTTGGACCCTCTTCTCAAACAGCATACGCCCTGTCAGTCAGGTCATAAAGAACAAATATCTAAAAGGCTCATCGCTAAGGAACATACAGATAGATAACAACATCAAAGGGATGTCGATATGGCATCTCTGCTACCATGGGATAGAGTTCTTACAAAATCACTTGTATCACATTCCTGACAACGATGCTCCGACAAGACAACATAATGGGACAGTCGCCTTTGAGCAAAAATGAAGCAATCAAAGAAATCAGGAACTAGTTCATTCAGCAATGAGTGCTCACCCTGGTAGATATCTCGACATGGGACGACTCTGGAAAATGGTGAACATGGGAAATCCCTTGAGTTCCAGGTCAAATGCGTAGTCAAAATACCCTCCTGGAAGAAGCATTAACGGGACTGGCACCGATTCACATGCATTTGACGAATAAATGGGGATGGGGAAAGACTGTAATCTACAACGCAAGGCATGGATTTATGTCTCTTCAGCTACAACAAGATTTGAGCCATATTGCATCTATGTGGAAACAAGTCTGGGACCCTCTCGATCTCCCCAAAATAAATTTCTTCACCTGGGTATTAATGCATGGGAAATTGCTAACTGGCGACAATATGACTAAAATAGGTATTCACGGGCCACATCGGTGTTCTCTCTACTGCAAAGCCCAGGAAACCATGGAGCATGTGTTTGTGGACTGCTCTTTTGCTCAAGAAGTCTGGGACTACATCCTTCAAGGCCTCAATGTCTCTGCCCCGTCGCAAGTCAAAGTAGCTAACCTTTTTAGCACCTAGAGAATGCGTTATCCCCACATGACCCAAAGAAAGATAGCATGGAACAGAATATAGAAAGCAGTACCTAAATATGTCTGCTAGAAAATATGGCTCGCCAGAAATGACCAGATCTTCAACAACATTCTGAACTCCCCTTTTATGGTGGCAGCAAAAGCAAAAGCATTACTCCTCGAGACTGTGGCTAATCGTCCCCTTAAAAATGATAACATGCTTCTCCCGGAAGAAAACAATGGATGTGAACTTATATATTTTGAGACAGGATAAACAACACCACTTGCCCCAGTAAACCTCTTGTATGGAGACTACGAGAAACAGACGCACATTTTCAAGCTTAGTGGAGGAAATAGGGTAAAACAACAATCTTTTTTGATGGTGCCTCCAAAGGCACTCTAGGGACAGCAGGAACAAGCAGAGTGATCTACTCCTTGGAGGGTATTTGTGAAGATAGCTTCAGCTGGGGACTTGGATAGAGAACAAAAGACCAAACAGAAATTCTTGGGTTGCTAAAAGCCTATGAGATAGCACGTGAAAAAGGCATTAAGGAAATACAAGTCTTTGGGGACTCAGAAAATTTGATAAAGGTAATAAATTCGGAGGACCACTTCAGAAATCCAATGCTGAACAAGACACTTCAAAGGCTGAGATATGTACTCCAAGACTTCTCTTCCTATCTCCTTTTCCATATTATATGTGGCTCAAATAAGGAAGCAGACGAAAAAGAAAACCTGGCATGCCTCCTGCCACAAGGAATCTTAAGAAAGAATGATGAAGAACCTACATGGAACCCAATCCTGTACTCTAGAGTAAATATACACCTAAGTAAGGAAATGGAGAGATGCAACTAAAGGAATCTTGAATATTGTATTGATGGTTGTTTTGGTTTTGGCCCAACCGGTTTTAAATAATTAATATAACTGTTATAGTTAAAAAAAATTGTTAAATTTAAAAAACAATTATTCAAATTTAATACAAAAATTAAAGTAAAAAAATAAGTCTTCTAAAAAGGGCTTGATGCTACATCAACACTTTTTAAAATTAGCATGAAAATCGCTAACATTTTAAAAATAATGTACATAAGAAAATTTGAAGTGTCAAAAAATATGCTAAAAATATATATATATCTGTATTCTAAATCAACACTTTTCAAAATCGGTTGATTTTTATTCTACCTCAAAAAAATAGGTAATCATTACAGTTCATGTTTCAAAGTTTACATTGTTTCAAATGACCATTATTGTTATTAGAATAGATATCATTATGCATAGCTAGTTTGGACTAAAGGAAGCTTACTTTAGGATTCTACCATATTTTTAAGCAATAGTTGTGTATGTTATGCATATTGAAAATTTTTATTTTAATTTGCTATCAGAGAAGGTTTGGTGGAGCGAAAGGGGAGTTAGTGGTGACCTGGCATAGAAGGGTGGTGACATCTATGGGGACAATAGACAAAGCGAAACACATAGTTGGGTCAATCGGAAAATCCATGTAGTATGGATCATTCACTAGTTTGAATTCCAATGTTGTAAGGACATGATATCTACTGACAAAAAAATCAAAAGATGTGTGTTCAAAGCTACTTTTGTTGACAACAAGGATATCTATTTCCGAGACCATGCTGGGAATGAAGGTGAAAATGTTAGTGATATCTTGAGGGAATCTAATAGTATGGCCAAAATATTTCTATTGGCCCCCACATGCATGGGTAACTTGAAGAACTGGGCTGACATGAGCAATTAGCATCTCTTCAAGTTGAGTTCGGAAGGAGACGACAATGGGTTGTTTTCTTGGGTCCATGTTGTTTGAGGAGGAGAAACAATGGATAGTTTTCTCAGAGGCACAACCGGAGTAGGAAACAGAGTCATTACATTTTTTTTTTCATGGAAGGGTAAGATTCATTACAAGTATAACACATTTGCATGGGGGTGAGGGCATCGATTCATTCATGAAAGAGGCGATGTGAATGTTGGAGACAGTTGTTATGGAATTGTTGGGAAGTTGGAAAGGAAGAAACATGGGGGGATTGCTGGGCAGGGGAAGTGGGAGGTGAAGGAAGGGCAAGGTTGGGAAAATATTTGTCAGCAAGAGGAAATGGAGGTGGATGTAGAGGAGCGGGGGTGGATGGAAGGGTAGGGAGAGAAAGGTGGGAAGGTATGGAATTATGAGATGGGATGGTGCGAGGCGATAGTCATTGGAGAAAATTTCAGCCTAAAAGCGCCCATGAAATTTTCATGGAATTTCCATGTCATAATATGTGAACCAATCAAAATCCTTTAAATTTAAAAATAGGTACATGTAAATATTTTGGATGAAAAAGAAGAAAAAATACTCTTTCTCATTGTATTTTAGGCTTATCTCCTTATAGGTTTACTCAAATTTCAGGTGTACACACTTCTTGGATGCAGAATTAAATTCCACATCCAATGAGTGCCCATTATGCATAATTTTGGGAAGACCCACATTGATAAAAAATGAAGATACATTAAAAATGTGTGTTGAACACGCGTTTTTAATGTATCTTCAATTTTTTTCAATTTTCTTATTCTAAAAAGTATGCATAATGAGTACTCATTGGATGTGGAATTTAATTATGTATCCAACGAGTATCTACACTTGAAATTTGAGAAAAACTATAAGGAGATAAGAGAAAAGTACAATTAAAACAAGTAGTTTTCTTCCTTTCCCTCCAAAATTCAGAACTCGTATTTTATTCTTTTTCCTTAGGAGGCCACTTTTAGGCTAAAATTACGTCCAATGGTAGATCGATGAGTGTTGTAGAGTAGTTGACAATGTGTATTTATTCTATCCATGTGAAGTGTGTAGTGTCGTTATCGACATGCCTGTCGTACACGATTCTCCGGAGTGGATTGCATAGCTAATCAAGAAAGAAGAGTATTTTCAAAGTTAGACGTAGAAGTTGAATTTCAAGAAAAGTCAAGTAAACCATGCATGTCAAAGGGAAAGTAGTCTATGAAGTGAATAATGTGTTGGTGTGATGCAAGCAGAGGTATTATATTTTTTGTGGCATTTGAAAAATCTATAACATAAATAAGAAAAACATTAATGTCAACGTGACAACAAAAATGTATCTTTGCAACTAAGTAAGCAATATGAACGATGAATAAAGTGAGGAACAATACATGTCATGTGCTAAATTGAGAGAGAAGGATGTCATTTTTTTTTTCATTTGGATGTTGTGTTTTTTTTTGTGTTGGGGGGGGGGGGTGGGGGGGTTGATGAATGAAAAGGGAGGTAGGAAACAATTTGTGCAAGCCATGTAGGAACATGGAAAGTAAACGAACGATGTTTAGGAGGATCATTTTGTGTGTTTGTGTGTATAAAGAAAAAGTTTTTTTTTTTTGTGTGTGTTTATGTGTGCAATGCATAGTAGCATTTAATGGGTGTGGTTGTTTTGTTTAACAAGTTGCCACTACATGACGATAGATGGTGAGTATGAAACATAGGTGAAATACAAATTTGAGAGAAGAGTTTTTTGTTTTATGTTTTGTTTTGTTGTTGCCTTGAAATAGTGAGTAGTGGGCTGTTAAAATAACCATTATTATTATTAGAATGGATATCATTATGCATAGCTAGTTTGGACTAAATGAAGCTTACTTTTGGATTCCACCATAATCTTAAGAAATAGTTGTGTATGTTATCCATATTGAAAAATTTCATTTTAATTTGTGTATTCAAAAGATGTTTTGTATTTGTTGCAGTTTAGATGAAGAGACTAGCAAGGGTAGAAATTACAAGCGAGAGAATGCCCATATAGTTATAAGAAACATATAATTACAAGAAACAAAAGAAACAAGTGAACGTTGATATACTCACGAGAAGCATTACAAGTGAGCGAGTGCCCATACATTTTTGAGGAACAACTAAAAGTGATGTAGTGGAAATATACTTACGAGAAAGGAATACAAAAGTAGGAAGTAATGTTGTAGGGGAGGTGAAAAAGTAAGAGTAGAGATAGAAGTGTAGACAAAAGGGTTTTAACAAGGCATGCAAGTGTGTGTAAGGGCATGGAGGAAATTATTCGACTGCAAGGGGGGAAGGAGTTGACAATAGTGAAAGGGAGTGTCATAGTAGGGAACACATTTGCAAGGTTGAAGATGACCATAAATGGAGAAGGAGGGAGTGGGGGATTTGGAACAAATAGGTGTATAGTGAAAGGGTGTGTAAAACAAGAACATGGGGAAAAATAAAGGAGAGGGGGAAGGCATGTTTATAGTTGGCGGGAAAACTTCCCGAGAAGGGTATAAGTTTGTTGAATTTCATACAGAATAAGAGTGAACACGAAGGCATATGGTAGTTCCTCAGAGCGCACGAGGGTTGGTCAGAGGCATTCAACATCGTTGAAAGTGTCTATTTTTAAAGTGAGCGTGAAGAGGAATTGTCAATCTTCCACCGTATTGTATATGTCTCTGACAATTTCTAGCTTTCTTGAGAGGAGGCTAAGGTCCTTTCTAGATATCCCCAAAAGTTTCATTACAACATCATCAAAAGAAACAACATTATCAAGGTGGCCAGTGTGGTCATGCAATTTAAGCTGGAGCACATAGCGGTAGTCACATTGAAGGAAGGAACCCTCACATTTTGTATAATGGAATTTTTTGTTGTTTTAGCGAACAACTTTTTTCATGCATTGCACCCTGTCAATGTTAAGGGGGCATACGAGAAAGTACAAATCTTCCATGTTGATAGATGTAGCTATAGCACAAAAAGAAACCCATGGAGGTTTTTTGGCACAAGGCATTGCAGTTTAGCTCAGCTATTTTTTTTCCTTGATGGGCCTACTAGTTGCACCTGTGTATTTCTGACTCAGCGAGGGTGAGGATGAGTTGACTCCTATTTATTGAAACCATTCTACAAGTTGTCATGTTTCAGGAATACATAGATTGATAGTAAGGTAGGTGGTGGGGATAGTTCCAACAATTTGACCATTGAACTCGACAACATGACCCCCTTTGATTGCAAGGACTGGAGTGGTTTGATCCATATAGAAGTTGGACATTTTGCGGCCCTTGTTGTTATGACCCTATACTTGTGGTATTCTTTCAACCATGTATAGCGGGTGTGGAACCAATACACTTTTTATTTTCACTAATACTAGAGTGTATGGACTATGTCTAACTTCAACACTTAGCCTATTTTCCAATTCCTCAAGTGTTAACAATGCAATAGAATAACATTTACTTCAATTACAGTTCATCATCATTATGCAGTAGAAATTATAAACCATACAAGTATAATGCACTTATACTTGGGAGGGGAAAATCACGTAAAGTCTGCCCAATAGATAACAGTAATGTACAATATCTTACAATTACAAGTTTATAACAGTGTGCTACCAACTTCCTTGGTCTACACAAATATACCAAGTTTCATGTCACAATATTACAGCTACCCAGCTGCCACTTTCCTACACGAATTATGAGGAAACCCCAAATTTCCTTGTTGCAATACAATTCTATAGTTCGACCATCGCTCTGACTCTTCCATCATTTGGCTGCCTGGTTACACGTAAGGAAATGCCCTGTCGTGACCAAACCTCCCATCACATCGTCCGTACGTGACAACTCTACATGGGATTGTGTCTTCCCGCCCGACGGTTCAACACAACCCACACTAGTCGCAATTCTATCACATTGCCATGTGCCACGAGTTTACGATATGTTTGCCCAGAAGTCCTCTACACACCCAACCCAATGTATGCTAGTCCACCCGCGTCATAGCTCGCCCTCCATTTCTCTGCCCGCAGTAAGGGTGCATGACCTGCATGCTTGTGCAAGGAATATGACATTTTTTTCTGCTCCTCCACCCGATTTCTCTTCTCTGCTAGTTAAGACCTCACCTTATCTTCTTCTTCGGCCTTCACCCTTTTATCTGTGATGCCTTCCAAGCTTGTTCCTTGATTTCCTTCTCCATAATGTGTCCAACTCATATATATATACCCATCGAAAAGTGTTTTTCCACCAAGGGTCGTGAGCCTTCAATCCACCATGGGTTGGCCCATTCATGAACCAATACGTCGACCTACCCACTATAATGCTCAAGTCACACTCCATATAAATTTGGCCTACTCTTCGAATAGTTCAACCAACACTTCATCAGAATTTCATCACAGGTCACTCGGGTCGGTCGCCCATTCACTCAACTTGCCCATCGCACATCGTACAACTCATCCAACTCGCCCCACGCATGCTCATCTCGCTCAACTGTTGTGGGTGCGCACCTACTCGATGCCTTTAACTGACATGCTCACCATTGCATATTTACCCGAGTTTGTTAGTAGAAGCGGCTGTCGCACATGGGTGTGACCACTACAACTCGATTTCCTTTAACCGAATGTTGTCTCACTGTTCCACTATGCCCATCTTGGTCAATACGGGCACTCACTGGATGCAAGCGTGCATGACTCAACTTGTGGGCTTAACATCATCCCCCTCTTTAAATAATGTTTGCATCCTCGAAAACTCCATCATATTATCACAAAGTGTCACTAACTCCAACATCTCCAAAATGTCCATGCTGCCCACCTCTGCTCTCCATCACATAAACCTCCATAAAGGCTCATGTCTCCATGAATGAGAAAGTATCCTCAATCCATGATCATCAACCACATTTGTTGCAATCCCTACATGTTTCTTTGTCGTGGAAGGTTGGACCCTCCAACTCAAGATACATACTCTCATTGAAACATATATCATGTCAACTGATCATGTATCACCATCATGTGAACTATTTCAATGATACTCCAACCCAACTCAAACATATCTCAATACACTGACATCCCCCATGAATCAAACTAGTTGAATGGCCAATGCAACTGTCACGTTGAAAACATGAGAATGCACCTCCTCATGCCATGATTAGTTATTTCTCTAGCATCCCATCACAGCATCAACTCGATCAAGAATCCATCCCATCCCCATCAAAGTGTAAAGTAAGTCATGCCAAGGTCCATGAAGTAGTCTCCATCATATCTACAACATATTTTCCGTGATGATGGGGTCAATGTGATGTATATCATTCAGTCATATCTATCCGAGAATCATCATCCATATGTGAGAGGCTTCTCTCCTAAAATCAGTCAAGAGCTCCTCCCATCAATCCAACTGTCAATGTGTCATATCTAGGTCCATGAAGAATCCTCCATCTCTTCTACAATATGTCATCCATCAAATCTGTCAAGGGGGAAAGTCTACACCTGCCTCATCATCTCTTTCAAGTGCTGCCTATGGTCATAAGCCAATCAACCACCATGTATATCAAAGAGGTTAAGTCTCATCAACTCAACCCATGCCCAAGTGCTACCACGAAGGCATCCCCATCGTTGCAACTCCATCAACTCCAAAGTGTCTTATCTCTATCGCATCCATCAAGTCACTCCCTATGAACATACAACATAAATGTGCCCACAATTATGCATCCCATACTACATCATAGTTAGGTACACCTCTGACCTCAGCTCCTCAATGAATCAGATACTCTAATACCATTATAATATGAAGTCTCCATCTGCTACAACTCTCTCGAGTCATCATGAGCTCCCATGAACCATATCCATCCAACATCTTGGCAAACATACTTGTCTCGGTCTCAAATTTCACTGCAAGATTCCTTGGAACTCCATGTGGTATGAATACTCTCATAGGTTACTCACAAACCCAACTAGTCCATGGCCTTGTTGTACAAAGTGCACAACATCCCATTGACACATCTATAAAATGTCTCCATGTCGCATCAACAATTCCATATGCAAAACATCTTTGCCTTGGAACTCCTCTCAGGATTCCCATAAGTGACACTTATATATAAGTTCACCAACATAATGTCCCTGCAAGAAGTCTTTCATGCTCCATCTATCCAACTCGATGTCCATGACTCTAGCTTCCCATGTTGTTTATCTGAGTAGACTGATCGAAACATTAGCCATCACATCCTCATCCTCAAACAGGTTTAGTGTCATCGGTCACTTAAACCTCATATAATCATATCACTTCATCTCATAGTTTCCTTCCATCATCAGTGCCTCCCCCATTAAAGGTCCACCAAGACTTCCTCTTGGTCTCAGCAGTTAAGAAGTTCACCCAAATATCATGTCATCACAACTTTGGTGTGCCCTCTTTCCAATATGTCCATGAGTCATGCCAAGAACTTAACTAATTCTCCATATGGATAAGCATGACTCATCCATCGCAAATTTCATCATGTTCCTCCCTTTTCATGGGCATTTGCACCTTCCCCCATAAGGTCACAAATTTCCCTAACAAGTCATGAAACAATTCATGTTCCATTCCTCAACGAACAAGGTCTCATCGTAGTTATCCATGGTAAGGTTGTCCATTGCATTGGAAAACTCCCTTTACTCATCCCTGCATATGGACCATCTTCCAAAATCTCGAATGAAACATAAGTAATAACAGTATTTACTTCATCATGAGGCTCCTCCATGTGAGTGCCTTCATCCATCAGTTTCTGCAATGTGTACGATCCTGGTCCAACTTGGGCAATCAATGGTGCCTCAAGTTCTTCCTCGATTGTTTTCACACCTGCAACATCCTCTTCCTCATATATCACAACTTCTTCTTCTTCTTCATCGTAATCTGCGGCTACATCTTGCTCCATTTCCCAACCAAGTCAAAGAAGCTCTCCTTCAACATTCCCTTCCAATACTTCAAGTTCATGTTGAATCCATGGGTTCTCTTCTTTCATATGCCTCAACCTATATAAGGTCTACAAGAGCTTCCCATAGAATTCTTCACAACTTTCCATGTCTTGTAATTTAGTTGGGCCCAAGGACAGTGCTTCACCCCTAATCAACTATGTCACACCTAAGCTCCCAAGCTTCCATACCAACTACAACTCTATCATCATATCTCTGCTTCAAATATTTAATCAACAAATCCCTCCGAAAAGAGGGCTCTAATACCATTTGTCATGGCCCTATACTTTTGGTAGTCTTTCAACCACATATAGCGAGTGGGACACCACTACACCTTTCCTTTTCACCGATACTAGAGTGTATGGACTACCCCTAACTTCAACACTTAGCCAATTTTCCAATTCTTCAAGTGTTAACAATGGAGTGGAATAACATTTACTTCAATTACGATTCATCATAATTATGCAGTGAAATCATAAACCATACAAGTATAACACACTTATACTTGGGAGGGGAAACTCCTGTAAAGTGTACCCAATATATAATAGTAATGTACAATATCTTACAACTTCATGTTTACAACAGTGTGCTACCAACTTCCTTGGTCTACACAAATATACCAAGTGTCACGTCACAATCTTGCAGCTACCCAACTACCACTTGCCTACATGAATTATGAGCAAACCCAAAGTTTTATTGTTGTAATACAATTATGCAATTCAACCATCGCACCAACACTTCCGTCATGTGGCTTCCCGGTCGCACGCCCTTTCATGCCTCATCGTACCCAAACCTCCCATCATACCATCCGCACGTCACAACTCTACATGGGTTCATGTCCACCCACCCTGTGTTTCAACATGACCGGACCGATGCCCATCGAAACTCTGTCATATTATCGTGTGTCGTAGATTTGCAATTTGCCCGCCCAGTAGTCCTCTGCATACCTGAACTGCTATACACTAGTCCACCCGCAGTGTAGCTTACCCTCAGGTTCTCTGCCCACAGTGCAGGCACATGGCTAGCATGCCCGTGCATGGCCTGATACCAGTTTTTCTGCTCCTTGACTTGAGTTCGCTTCTCTGTTGGTTTAGACCTCGCCTTTTCTTCTTCTTCAACCTTCTCCCATCTATTTGTGATGCTTTCTAGGCTTGTTGCTTGATTTCTTTTTCCAAAATGCGTCCAAGTCATATATATACCCATCGCAAAGTGTTTATCCACCAAGGGTCATGATCCTTCAATCCACCATGGGTCGGCCCATCCATGAACCAATACATCGGCCTACTCACTATAACAATCAAGTTGGTACCCATATAAATTCGCCCTACCTGTCACATAGTTCGACCAATACTTCATCTCACTTTCATCAGAGGTCGCTCGGGTAGCATGGGTCAGTCGTCCCTTCACCCAATTCACCCATCGCACATCGAATGACTTGTCCAACTGGCTCATCTCCCTCTCATCCCACCTGCCCGCTATGGGTGTGCACCCTCCTAACGCCTTTAACCGATGTGCTCACCATCGGATATCTACCTGAGTTGGTTAGTATGGGTACCCATCGCACATGGGCATGCTCGCTACAACTTGGTCACCTTTAACCGAATGTCGTCTCACCATTGCACTATGCGTGAGTTGGTCAATATAGGCACTCACCACACATGAGTGCGCCTGACTCAACTTGTCGGCCTAACACTCATCATACGGGTCACATCGATGCTGTAACCAGACGTGTCACGAAGCAAGACAATTTTTTTTGGAGTCTCCAAGCCATCGGGTCTACGTATGAAGGAGGTAGGATAAGTTGAGATGAAAAAACCAATAATATTAATAATTGAGTTGAGTCATGCAAGGTTGGGTGTGCTAATTGGCACAAAGTGGAAGGTATGGGAAGGAATTGACATATCTTCATGTATGGATGGAGACACATTCAATGTGGAAAAGATAATTATTTTAAAAGGTTGGTTAAGATGATTGTAGGTAGGGTTCAAAACCTTTATTTTCAGGGCCATGAATTAAGTCGGGCATGCTCATGTGCGGTGAGAACCTATATTGACAAACTTGAGCATAGTGCAATGACAGGATGACATTCAGTTAAAGGCGACCGAGTTGTAGTGGGCATGCCCATGTGTGACGGGTGCCCATACTGACCAACTTGGGTAGATATGCGATGGTGAGTGTGTCGGTTAAATCCGACAGGAAGGTGCTTGCCCATACTCGGGGGCCGAGATGAGTGCGCACTAGGAGAGTTTGATGAGTCACGCAATGTGCGACAGGTGAGCCGGGTGAATAGGTGACCACCCTGTGCCAACTGAGAGACCCACTACGAAAATGCGATGAAGTGTTGGCCAAACTATGCGACAGGTAGGTAGAATTTATATGGGGGCTGACTTGAGTGTTATAGTGGGTAGGGCAACATATTGGTTCGTGGATGGGTCGACCCAGGGTAGATTGAATGGTCACGAAACATGGTGGAGAAACACTTTGCAATGGGTATATATATTACTTGGACACATTGTGGAGAAGGACATCAAGCATCGACTTGAGGTCATTGTAGATAGAAGGGTGAAGGACGAGGAGCAAAGTGACATAATGTAGAATCGATGGGCAGAATTTTGGGACCCCAAGTTACAGGTGGGTCGAGTCGCAGGCCGTGCACGACATGGAGGCCATGCGCCCACACCCTGGGCTAGCGAGTAGGTGAACGGAGGTATGCGAGTAGACAGTGGAATGGCGGGTCAGATGTGTAGGATTTCTAGGCAGGTAGACCGCAAACCCACGACACAAGACAATGTGACAGAGTGCGACAAGCACAGGTCAGGTCGTGTTGAACCTCGGGGTGGTCGGACACGAACATGTGTAGAGTTGTGACATGAGAATGGTGTGACAAAAGGTTTGGGCATGACACGGTGCAACAAGGCATGCGATTGGGTAGCCAAATGACAGAAGTGCTAGTGTGACAATCCAACTCAAAAATTGTATTTTAACAAGGAAACCTTGGGTTTCCTCGTAATTCGTGTGGGAAAGTGGCAGCTGGGTAGATGCAAGATTGTGACACGAAACTTGGTATATTTGTGAAGACTAAGGAATTTAGTAGCACATTGTTGTAAACTTTTAATTGTAAGATATTTTACATTACTGTTATATATTGGGTAGACTTTATGGGAGTTTCCCCTCCCAAGTATAAGTGTGTTATACTTGTATGGTTTATAATTTCTACTGCATAGTGATGATGAATTTTAATTGAAGTAAATGTTATTCCGTTGCATTTTTAACACTTGAAGATTTAGAAAATTGGCTAAGTGTTGAAGTTAGGTGTAATCCATACACTCTAGTACTGGTGTAAATAAAAAGTGTAGTGGTGTCACACCCACTATACGTGGTTGAAAGGATACCACAAGGATAGGGTCGTGACATTTATGGTGCCATTTGAAATGGTGTATAACTCACCGATTTCAGTGAGAGAATGGAGGAAGGTTTCTAAGTCACTAAAGGTAGATACATCGATCTCATTTTTGTCGAGGTCAATACGGTCAAAGGTAAGTGATTTCCCAGAGCCATGTGAGGTGGTGTATTCATGTACGGGTGTTTTTGCAAGCACTCTACCCTAGATGGACCAAAAATTGCATGATGGGGTGAGGGAATTGAAAGGGAGTAGGTTTGTAGGTGTAGGGGCACCGTCTGGTGAGTATGGAGTTTGTGTGACTACCAGGGGGTTTGAAAGAAATCTGTAAAACTTAGATGAGGATGATCTAGCATGAAGTGTTTGTTTGGTGGAGAGAATGAGAGGGGTTGTCTTTTCGACCAAAACTATTGTAAGTTGGAGGATTTCAAGTTAGAGGACATATAGCAACAAAAAGGAGGAAGAAAAAAATGTGAGTTGAGAGGGGAAAAGAAGCATCAATATATCAATTGCAAGTGAAAGCGACATAAAAGGAGAGGGAGGAGAGGGAGCTAGAGGGGGTAAGTTGCAAAATCATGAAGACTGATAAACAAATGTGCACAAGCTCTTTCTGAGGAGAACAATGGAGCTAACTTGCAGGGTTTCAGCTGTCGCAAGTGCATCGTGGGAGGAAGGAAGAAATACTTCATGGTTGTGAGTTCCTTCAGAAAAAGAGAGGCGATAATGAGGGTTTGCAACCTTGTTGAGGTGTATGCATTCGATGGCGACAACTTGGAGGACTCGTTGCATTTCGGTGCAACCAACCAGCAATAATGAAAGTGCATTTCTAGTCAAGGTTATCTCCATTGTGAAATGAATTTATTGTTCGAAGAGAGGAGCTACAAGTAAAATTCAATTGTAAGTGTATAAGAACAAGACTAGTATCTGTAGTAAACTGAAGGAGAAGGCTAAAGTGTTTATTTTCAAAGACATGAAGGGAAATTGTTTTTTGAAGTGAAATGTGTGGAAGATCTAAAATCACGAGGGGAAAAAATGCGTGGGAAATCGATAGGGATAATAGTAATGAAGATATTGCCAGGCTACATTTTTTTTTTATTTTTGCAATATGTATGTGCCAAAGAGAAATGTTCCATGATTAAGAAAGCAAGAGAAGGGAAAAACAATGCCTATCATGGAATCAATTTCTTTGAGGGTAGGAAAGGTTTGGAGGGAACATAGGAGGGGTATGGAAATTTGAATGAGTTACCTAGTAGACATTAAGGTCTTGTTCAAGCAAAGAGACCTTAAAGTTGTTGCAAAAGTGTCTTAGCAATCTTTGCATCAATAGTATCAAGGCAAAGGAGGAATAATAGTTACAATTATGTTAGTTTTTTTTTGAAGAGAGTGTTTTCTTTGCATGTATGTCAATTACAACTTGTGACCTTATTCAAAATTTGTTGTAACTTTTATCATGAACTTAATTGATAGACCTAATCGGTTGATATTATATAAGAAAAATAGAGGCTAGGCAATATACAAGAGAATGTGAAATTTTCTACAACAAAGAGTTGGGGAAGGAAATTACCAGTTACAAGGAAGGGCTTGAAACTTGCCTCATAAATGTAACTCATAAAGGAAGTCCTTTAATATTCTACAAGAAAGTTTAGGCTATTCATTCATGTGAGATCAAATTTCCCTACTGTATTCAATATACAAGAGCATGTGGCATTTTCCACAGCAGAGAGTGTGTGAAAGAGTGTCTAGTTTGGTTTTTAAACTTTAGACTTGCAGTTGTGATATTTTTGTGTGTTTTTTTCAAGTGTGGATATGACCTATATGTGTATGAATGAAAACATGGGAATATGCATACGTATATGCATGATTAATTCAAAATAGAGAGTGTGTGAAAGATAAGCTAGGTTGGTTTATAAAATTTTAGACTTGAAGTTATGAGGTTTTTGTGTGGGTTTTTCAAGTGTGAAAGAGAAGCTAGGTTGGTTTCTAAAATTTTAGACTTGAATTTGTGAGGTTTTTGTCTGGGTGTTTCAAGTTTGGGTATCAACTATATGTGTATGAATGAAAACATGGGAATATGCATAAGTATAGGCATGAGTAATATGTTTGCATGAGTTGTCAAGGAAGGGGAAGGGACTATAGGTGCATGAATGAGAACATGCCCATAGACATCGAAAGAGCACATGTAAGAGATCGAGTTAGAAAAGCTTCTAGCTTTAGCGAAATGTTGATTTATGGATATTACATACAATGAATAAATAAAAGAAATTAGAAAAAACAAAGAGATAGTTTTAATGGATCTATGTTCATATCATTGTCATCAAAGAAGAAGATAGATATTATGGGGTTATAGGTATAGGTTTCCGCCCAAAAGAATTTTGGACTTGAGAAGAAAGCACAACATAAAACGGTTAAGAAAAATGGAGAAGTGTCAATTTGTTTTTAAAGCACTCAAAAGGAAATCAAGGATAATAATAATTTTGATGTGTTTCACACTACCTAGAGAAAAAACCAGGAAATACCACTTACAGGTGCGTAACAGGTGAAGAAACACCCACACACAGGTGGAAAAACCTAAAAAAAATTGTCTAACAGGTGAAAAAGCCACCACATACAGGTGGAAAAACCCAAAAAAGGGAAGACAAAGCATATTAAAGGAATTGGGTAATATTCCCAAGGGTACAAGCCATCCTCTCTAGTTGATTCTGTGAAAGACAAGGAAAGTAATACTGTTGGAAGGCAACAACACATTGGAAAGCCACAAAGTAACTCCAAATACCAACCTACAAAACCAATATTCAAAAGTTTGTGAAAAAGAAAGTGCAGTTACAACAATCACTGTTACTTTAACCATCGATTGTTTTTTATAGAAATGGGAAAACCAATTGCCCTAAATGGATGGTGAAATGGAGATAAGAAACTTAAAGTAAATCATCCTTAACAAAGCGCTTATAACTATCCACTTGATAACTTACAAACTTAAATATCACTTAATAAACTTTGTAACTATAATCAATCTCGTATCCTCTTTCTCATTTTTAAGTGTTGATTTCACTTCCCTTGCAAACACTTATGCTTGTACCTCTCCATCCTTTTAGTAGTAGCTTGTCTAACTACAAACATAGAAACTTGTGCAATCATGGAAAAAACAATGAGGTAAAACGTTTCCATGTTGACAAGCGAACCTGAAATATGCAAAATTTGAAGGAAAGTCCAAAGTGACAGAAGCAAAAATAATGTCCATGAAAAAAACATCAGATCTAGGTTAAAACAACTAAACAAATTATAATTAAGGTGTGTCTAAATAAGTAAACCCAGGAAACCCTCAGATAATCAAAGCATAAGACCGGAATGCCACATACCACCAAACTAAAAATGGCAACTTGATAATCGACCAATAAGAATGGAATCCCATTAATGAACTACAAAAGAAATGGAAACCATTTATTAAAATAAGCATGTACCAAACATCTATTCAACTATCAAGTTATGGAGGAAATGCAAGTGCATCAAACTAATTCATTCATGGTTATAAATTTTAGATCTGGAAAAGAAGAATTTCTTCCATCACTCACTAAAAACAACCCTCTCTCCATGCATGATGAAAACTATAATATGAAGCACAACATAAAACATCCATTAAAATAAGCATGCACCAAACATCTACTCAACTGTCAAGTTATGAAGGCATCACAAGTGCATCAAACTAATTCATTCATGGGTATAAATTTTAGATCAGGAAAAGGTGAATTCCATCCATCACTCACCGAAAAGCATCCCTCCCTCCATGCATGATGAAAACTATAATATGAAGAATTATTAAATAAAAAAATTTCGAGCACATGCAACAAGCTACAATCTAGAGAAAATATCTTAGTTCCTTCACAATGGTTTGGCTCATGGATAAATTAACTCTAAAGTAAAACAATGGAATGGGAAATATCATTGTGATAAGAAATGTACATGAGCTATCCAAAGGCCAAGAACAAAGAGGTTAGTAGAAATAGATGGTAGGAATTGAGCAACAATAAAAAATAAATAAAGGAGTTCCAAGTTGTAGTTAGAAGAGTTTCCAGAACAATAAATGCCATGGTTGAAATTAAACAAGTCAAGAAATTTAATGTATTTTTATGGTTGTGAAAATGAAGGGAGTACAACATTTTATAAAATCTCAAAGTTACTAGAATCTATACATATTCAAAATACATTAGGACATATTTTGTTTTTAAATCCAATCTCAGCATTTGGAAAAAAAACAAAGAAAAAATTGAGCTAGTCTCAACCTCTAGACAGAGGAACCATAATGTTGGGATTTGCTACATTGACAGGCTCCAAATTTTTATATGGAAGTCCATGTTCATTAAAACATTGATGAAATTTAGAAATTGCGATTCAAGAGTTGCTTCCATGACTTGAAAGACACTTGGGAACCAGTTATGGTGGTCTCTAGCTGGAAATGAAATAAAATTGTAAATAGTACCAAATTTCTATCTGATTACATAGGTTTCCTTGAGATCTAGTGGTTTACTTTTGGTAGTACAAAAATCACATCCTGTAGCATCATGTTTCTTCACATAATTTGTAAGTCTATTCATGATAGTATCAGAATAGCTATGAAAATGTTTTCCCAAAATTATTAAAAGATCATGTGGCAATAGAGAAATGGAGAGGAGGGAATTTAAACATTAAGATTTATTTTCAATAAAGGCTTACCTGCACCCATATGCATGACATATATAAAGTATTAAATTTCTATAAGAAATTTTATGATTTTTTTTCCAATTATTAACATGTTATGGATGTTAATCAATACTTTCAAACTTAAAATATATGGTTAAAGTAGCAAATGATATAGTCAGACAATTAAGCAAAAGTGATGATAACCAGATGGACTAAATTTTGTTTCCATTCTTAACCATTTAGAGGTTTATCTTTCGGAAAACCAAATGTAGAATAAAAAGTATTTGATGCCTGAATCTATTTATGTATATTGTCACAAGGCAGATTTTTACACATAAAAAGAAAAAGAAATAGGCTTGAGAGGTGTAGAGCCCAAGAACTACCTTATCTTGACCTCCTTTTTGTCCACACTTACCTTGTTTTTCCTACCACTATCATCCAAATAAATGCAGTAAACATAAGGTTATGATAAGGTAAACATTCATATGTCCTCTTTTTCATATTTTGTGAATATGCCTTATTGTTGTATTAAAGTTTACAAGTAGCTATAGAATTGACCTGATTCTGCAGCTAATCCATAGATCTGTAGCTACTTCCATTGTTGACAGGGTTAGAGTGCGCCAGATTAGCAAAGGAGTATATGGGTAGATAAGGAATGATCCTCTCATGGATTTCTTCCTGTTTACTTGAGCTAATTCACCAGGAGATCCGCACCATAACACGGTCAACCATGGAGGTCAAAAATAGGACAATGTGCTGGAACAGAGTCCAAGTTTCAAGAGATTTCATTGATTTTCTTTTTCAATAAAATATCGACAAATAAGTGATATGATTTAGTTTTGACAAGGATTTTAGTGAAGTCCTGTAGGCTTGAATTTATCATATTGTTAATAAGAACTCTATAAAAACATTGACATCTCTGTAAAAAGTATGTGCCACCGTATGTAATTTTGAGCATCTTGTAGAACTCTTTTTTGCTTAATGCAAAGATATTGTTTAATACATTTTATGTTTTGTTGATTTAAGGTGACTGATTGCCTCGTGGAGGGCCCCTGTGTGCAGATGAGGTATTTGATTCACTGCAATTAGATTTTCTTTTGTTTCATAGATTAAATTCATGGATGCCATGTTTTCATGTTTTTAAGATGTAGTTCAATGAAGTTTGTGGCTTGGTTCACTTGATTGATTTCTGTTTCATTAATTTCGTTTGCTTAATAACTATCATAAACTAGGTCATTTCGTTTGTTTAATATCTAGCATAAACTCATTCATCTTGTTTTCTTAATACCTAGCATAACTCAGTAATTTTGTTTCATTCAAAGCTTAGTGATTTCAGAGCTCATTAGTCTCATTTCTATTTTTATTTTTTCATTGAAATCAATTTGCAGTAGATAAGAGTGGTAGTCTTTCTTGAATTATGAATTCAAGCACATTTCATTTCCAAGTCGATAAATTATGATTATCTTTATGTCATTTCATGCTTTTATAATTAGCTTTGTTTAGCTACAACATAAAAATCCAAAAACAATTGATAAGACGAAAAGAAGATTAACATAACATATTCATCGAAAATATTTAAAATCATTATCCAATCATTCTAAAAACTCAATTCAATCCGAAATAATTCTAGAAATAACATTCAGTGTAATCAATTAACAATAAAATCTTAGAAATAACATCCTAGTATAGATAATAACATCATCTAAACACTAATTCTAGAGTTTGACATTAACTTAGATACCGATAACACAATCGCCTTAATGACATAAAAGACTTCTAGCACATACAATGCACTTGCACTTCATCAGTGTACATGCCCTAGTCGATAGTTTATGCTTATAATTTAAGAAGATTAAATTGACTAAACATTTTGGTGTTGTTGCCAGGGAAGTGTAAGTAGAAGTTAAAAAAAATCAAATAAAAACATGATATGTGTAGGGAAAGAGACTCTAGAGGTAGATTCTTACAATGAGGAAGAAGGTTGATTCCCACAAATCTGCTCACTCCACCATGACTTCGAATTTCCACACCACCCACTCAAACTCAAATTACATTTGCAGGCCAGAAAATACTTTCTGAAGTTTTAAGATCTGAAATCCAATATAGAACTTCACCTACTTCATCTACTAAGGCTATAATCCAATAAGATCCTACATCCCCAACTACAGGAGTAGTTTTTCTATCTTCCACTAGTGAACAAACTCTAGGAGAAGTATTAGAAATTCCTAGTGAAGAAGAGGAACAAGACACTCATCTTGATTATCCATTCATAGAGGAACCAGATATTGAAGAATCCATCATGCTTGAGGAAGGAGCTGGAGAAGTATACAATGCCAATGGTGAAAAACCTAGCATTGGTGGAGGAGGTAGAGGTAGAGGAGGAGGTGTAGATAGATGCAAAGGGGGATGTAGAGATAGAGGAGATCAAGATCCTTTTGGATTTCCTATCTTCGATGAGGATACAACCCTCACAATGAAAAATATTTCATCTTCTATTCTTCCTAATTTCCGTTGAAAAAGAAGTGAAGACCCAAATACATTTCTCTTTGAATTTTAAGTATTATGCAGATCGTATGATTATCTACATGATGCCCAAAAATTAAAATTGTTCCCTGCTACCTTGAAGGATTGAGCATTGACATGGTTCATGAGTCTAGGAACAAATTCTATAAGGACATGGGCACAAATGAAAGAATAATTCTTAGATAAATATAGGGACTACTGGATGCATCATAACATTAGGGACAAAGTCTTTAAAATGACACAGAAAAATAGATGAGAATCTTGAAGACTTAATCGAGAGATTTGTTTATAATATTGAAAGGGAAAAAATGGATAGTTTGGATGAGGAAATGTTGAAAACCCTCCTACTCAAATCTATCAGAGATGAGTGGATTGATCTCCTTAACTTTACAGGAAATGGAGATATTTCTCAATTACCATTTGAAGATATTTCTGATCTATGTGTACATATCTCAAGGGGTAAACCACGAGTTGGAAAAAGTCCTAGGGATCCTCTCTTATCAAGAATCAATAAATCTGTAGTTGGGACAGTGAGTATGGAAAAATTAGGAAGTTTTCTTGATACTTTTAAGATAGATATTTTAGGGAGTTTTAGTGGACAAATTGACACCATTAAAATAAAAAACATGAAAAAGTACGAAAATGTTACATTATCCATGTTTTCTCCGAGATGTAGAAAGAATCATGCTCTAAGAGAATGTCCTTTAGACTTAAAAACCATAGAAACTTGTGCCATATGGGAAAATAACCATGATACTAAAGAATGTCCTTGTCTACCAAGTCTTAAGGCTTTATTTAATTACGAAGGGATACCATAACAAGTAGAACCTCTTTATTTTATTGCTAAAACACCATGGCAAAACTCTCAAGCAAATCTACCACAAGGCTTTAAATCACAACAATTTTCTTAGTCTTCACAAAATAATTGGAATCCATCTTGGCAGCCTTGGGCTCAGCCACAATCACAATCTTGGAATCAAGGATGGAAAAATCCTTCTGGGGCTTATGCTTAATATGAACAATATTCACCATCCTATCCTAAGTTCCCACCACAATTCTTACCTCAATCTAATCAAATTCCTCAAGCTAATCAATTAGCTCAAGTTCAAATCCAAAATCAAAATCCACAACTCTCCCTACAATTTGCACAAAAACCTAATCAATTACCTCCTCAACCACTTCCGAATCCAAATAATAAAATGTCACAACCTGTTTACAATATGGAAGGAAAAAATCCTCAAACCTATGTAATAACTCCACTACATCTAAATAATGTTCAATTAAGGTCTGGTAGAGTATTACAAAGAAAGCCCCCTGTTGTTATTCAAGAAGCAAGGACAAATCTTCAAAAATATAAAAATCAATCTGAAGAAGGAGAAATCTCTCTTCCTCATAAAGAAAATAATCAAACAAAAAATATTCCTATAAATTTTGATGATACTCCTATTATAGAACAACCCTCAGTGTCCATTAAACCACCTTTTCCTAAATGATTGAAAATTGATGAAGGAGTAGAAAAAGAAATCACATTGCCTGATTATAATATGCTAGATGAATTAAGAAATGTTTGTATAAAAATTCCTTTATTGCAAGCTATAAAAGAAATACCATTTTTTGCAAAAATCATCAAGGAATTAAGTAATCAAAAATGAGGAAGAAAAAGAAAAGACATAAAAATAATTCAATTAGTTGGGAAAATTGGAGACATCATGATGGGGAAAGAAACAATACAAAAATATCAAGATCCAAGGAGATGATTATGAAAATTCACGTCAATGGAGTTGAAATACCAAACACATTGATTGATCTAGGAGAAGCCATAAACATAATGAGTAAACAAATCATGGATTCACTAAGGCTTCCTAACCTTCAATACACGCCAACATTGTTACAATTAGCAGGTATGTCTGTAACTAAACCTAAAGGTGTGTTAGAAGATGTTTGTGTATCCTTAGATCCTTGGGAATATCCTGCCGACTTCATGGTTTTAACACCCAAGGATAAGTTAGGAGGACATCCATTAATCTTGGGAATACCTTGGTTAGCTACGGATGATGCTTTCATCAGTTGTAGATTAGGTGACATGTTTATCTCAGATGGAAGTTCTACAAAGAAATTTACATTGTATCCACCTGCAAAAATAACAATGGAAATAGAGAGTGAGGAATGGATAGATGATGATGATGATATACAACCTGTTTTCACTACTGAACAAGTAAGTGAGAAGGACCAAATTTTAAATCTAATGGAAAATAATGAACCCTCCTCACATTATGAATGTAGTTGAATTGAATATCTATCATCAAGACAAGTGTCTTTACACTCTATGGAAAAGTTTGGAAATTCTCGAATAGAAATTTTTCCAGGCAAAACTTTGAATATTAATGAAAACCTGGAAGAATTGTAGAAAAAATCAGCTGGTAGAAATTTTACAAAAACAATCTTCTGCTTATGCATTGGAATACACTGGTATGAGAGGAATAAATCCTAAAACTTGCATGCATGCATATGTACATTGAATAGAGTGTGAGACCAGTTAGGCAACCACAAAGAAGAATGAATCCAAATCTGAAAGAAAATGTTAAGGAGGAATTAAAAAAACTACTAAATGTAAGCTTCATCTATCCAATATCAGACTGTCAGTGGGTTTCACCCCTAGTAATCGTTCCTAAGAAAAATTGGAAATGGAGAGTATGTATCAATTATAGGGAATTGAATAAACAAACATTAACAGACCACTTTCCACTTCCTTTCATAGATCAAGTCTTAGACACATTAGCAAGGAAAAAGTATTTTTCATTTTTGGACAGTTTTAGTGGATACAATCAAATTCGGGTATAATTTGAAGATCAAGATAAAACCACATTTACCTATCCATGGGGAACTTATGCTTATCGAGTACTTCATTTTGGATTATGAAATGCACTGACAACATTCCACAGAGCAGGCCTAAATTTTTTTTATGATATTATTCATGATTGTGTGGAAGTATATATGGAATATCTCATAGTTTACGGAGATTCTTTTGAAGAAGCACTTGAAAATTTAGAAAAATTTCTAATAAGATGTAAAGAAACAAATATTTTGTTAATTCATTAAAAAAAATTTATGATGTTTAATGAAGGAATTGTTTTAGGTCACGATATTTCAGGAGATGGAATTAAGGTAGACTTATCGAAAGTATAGGTCATTTCTAAATTATCAGTGCCAAATTGTCAACAAGAAGTTAGGATTTTTCTTGGTTTCACTGGATACTATAGAAGATTCATATAAAACTTCAAAAAAATTGCATCTCCACTCTTCAAACTACTTACCAAAGACTATGAATTTAGTTGGGATTCTGATTGTCAAAATGCCTTTGAAACTTTGAAAAAGAAAATCTCTAAAGCACCTATTTTAAAAGGACCTAATTGGAAATTGCCTTTCCATATATTAATCGATGCGTCAGACACAACCTTAGGAGAGGTGTTAGGACAAAAATACCTTACTCCTTATGCAATCTATTATACCAGTAAAAATTTAACTCCAACATAGATAAAATATACTATAATGGAGAAGGAGTTTTTAGTTGTAGTTCATGCCATTAATAAATTCAGACATTATATAACTGGCTATGAAACTTTCATTCACACAGACCATTCTTCCATTAGATATCTAATGAATAAACCAATCGCTAATGGCAGAATAACTAGATGGCTCTTATTATTGCAAGAATTCAACATCACCATTCTAGATCAACCTGGGAAACAAAATACAATTGCTCACTATTTATCTAGAATTCAGAATGATAACAATGATAAACCTGTGGAGGATAAATTTCCAGATGAATATCTTTTTGCAGTATCTACTAAATCACCTTGGTATGCATATATTTCTAATTATTTAGCTACAGGGAAATTACTATTCCATTTGTCTCCTAGAGAAAAGAGGAGGATAATTCACAACATCACATCTTACTCATGGATAAATGAAGAATTGTACAAAACAGGACCAGATCTCATCATCAGAATATGTGTTCGAGAAGACAAGATATTAGAAATACTTAAATCATTCTATGATGAACCATGTGGAGGGCATTTCTCTAACAAAGAACTGCTTATAAGATCCTTCTCTTAGGATATTATTGGCTTGCCATTTTCAAGGATACCAAGGAATATGATAAGAGATGTGACAGTTGTCAAAGGATGGGGACACCTACTCCTTCAAATGAAACGCCATTACAACGTCAAGTACTCATCAAACCTTTTGATAAATGGGTGCTAGATTTTTTTGCTCCAATCAATCCACCTTCAAAACAAAAAAGGTATATTCTGGTATGTACTGATTATGTCACTAAATGGGTAGAAGCTAAAGCGTATTATTTTGCTACTGAAAATGATGTAGTTTCATTTATTTTTGAGGATATTTTGACTCATTTTAGTGTCCCAATAGAAATTGTAACAGATCAAGGAACAAAATTTACATCTAGATTAGTGCAGAAGCTCGTGGAATAGTACAAAATCAAGCATCAAAAATCCACACCATACGATCCACAAGCCAACGAAAAATTTGAGTCTACAAACAAGGTGATTGAAGAAATTCTCACCAAGACTATACACTTACATGGGAAGGACTAGGTAGAAAAGCTTCCAAAAGGTGGTTTGTGGTCTTATAGAACTATATGGAGAAGCACTAGAGGACATACTCCCTATGAACTTGTTTATGGCAAGCAAGTCTCACTTCCAATAGAGTTCCAGATCCATACCTATAAAATAGTAGTCCAGTTGGATCTTGACTTATCAGAAGCACAAAAACAAAGGATGGAACAACTCAATGAGCTTGATGAAATAAGACAATATGCCTTCCAAAAGACTAGGCTAGTTTAGCAACAGAGATCCAGATGGCATGACAAATACATCAAAAAAATAAAATTTCATCCAGGAGAATGGGCATTACTTTTTTATTCAAAGTTCAAGAGCTTCCATGGAAAATTCCAAACTCACTGGCTTGGACCTTATGAAGTTGAAAATGTCTTTGAAAATGGTATAGTCAGAATCACGACTATTTATGAAGAGAAAATTCCTCTTTTGGTGAATGGACATCGACTTAGACTTTATCAGAAGCTATCGAAAAAAGAAGAATTTGTCATTTCCAAGATAACTCGGAATTGAAGATGGTTGAGAAGAATTTTTCTTCTTTTCGACCTTAGAAATGTTATTTTTCTTATCTCATATTAAAAAAAAAATTAATAATAATAATGTATAAACATGAAAACCAACAAGTTGTTGGCATGCTTATACAGAAAATTTAAAGTGAAAACTAACCCTTGTTGGCACCTTAAATTTTCTCTTAAATAATTTTTACAAAAATCCCTTTTTCTAAACATCCCTTTCTTAAAAAAATTTAGCTAAAGAATTAGTGATTTTCTACAGCTCTGGCAAGTTTCTGCATCTCTAATAAGGTTTCTGCAGCCAATCTGACAATGACAATTGCTGGCTCAAATTGAAGAAATGATTGACTCCTTTCAAAGTTAAAAGTACCTACAAATGACATCAAAGGACAAATAAAGGTTAGCAAGTAAATCTAAGGTATGTAACACTTTAATTTTACAATAGGGGTTAATATATTGCATATATTAATTATGTGGACATGACATTACCCAAAAACCGAAATCATTACATTTCATGAATGATAGCCCCTTGTTAAATCCATTATAATTCGCCACCATTTTAACTCCTATCCCATACTCATTTTGGATCCATTGATACTGAATTAAATGCATTCAAATGAATAACTTATCCCCATGAACCTTCATTATACTTACCCATTCTCTCATTCTATCAATACATAAAGTCTCTCCATCCTAGAGTGAAACCCTACTGAGATTATTTTCCTTGTAAAGTAAAATAGTTCTTGAGACAAAACATCTCTCACCATGGGCGTTATTGTTCGAACATAACCAACAGGAAGGAAATTTTTGGAAGGATACCCCCAGATTAGAGAATTGTTACAGAAAGTTAAATGGTTAGATTTCATAGAAAAATTTGAAGGTTTCCATAGGGAGGTGACAAAAACCTTTGCATGATCTTTTAATGGAACAAAAGTTGAAATTGGCAATGTCAAGTTCGCAATGACAAAGTCCCTAATTGCAGAAGCCACCAGACTACCTAGAGCTAGAGAAAAATGGGTCAAGAACAAAGGAATTGAAGGGGAAGACTGGAATTAAAAAAAAAAACCCGAAGCATGGATACTATTTTCTTTAGAAAAGGTATTCCTAGCTCTTCCCTCAGAAGTAAACGGAGAAATTTGCTGCTTGTCCTTTATAAATTTGTTACTTATGAATGCTGATTTGGGTGTATGTTTTTCTATCACATTTGGCTATTGATGAATTTCCTTGAAGAGCACCAAATGACTCTTCTATACTTTTTGTTTCATAGCCTTAAGAAAATGTCAGTAAATGTTGAAAAGAAAATCCAACTTATAAACAACACAATGTAACATCATGGGTTAGTAAAAATTTTGATTGAGTTTCATATTCAAAGCATAGGTGATAATTGAGAATATTTTCTAGTGAGAAATCACTTTGAAGAGAAAACACTTGAAAAACCAAGTGATAGCAAAACCCTAAGGGGAAGAAAGAGAAAATTTGAAATAGTAATAGAACAGAAAGCAGAGCATCAACAATATTTATCAGATGATGATCTACCAATTATAGAAATTTTGCAAAAAATGGACAAAGAAAGTCTTAGAAGAAAGAAAGCCAGCATGAAAATAAAGGTTTTACCCAAAAGAAAAACCTTACCTCAGAAAGAAATTCCAAAAGCTAAGGAAAAGAAGATTCAAAGGTTGCCGACCACAGGTTTGAGAATAAGAATCAGATTGAACATAGTAAAAGAAGTAGCCTGAGAAGTTGCAAAGCATATTGATCTTGAGTCAAAAGAGAAATTTGAAGATCTCAAGGACTCTCCAAGAGAATCACTGAGACTGTCACCAAGGGTATCACCACCTCCCTTCATTTCACCTCCAAAGAGTCCAGTACAAAGCCCAGGTATTGATCATGTACAACAAGAAATCTATGATTACATAGAATCATTAGAAAGAAAGGAAGCATCCGTCAAAAGATAAATTTAGAGCCCAGAAGAAGAAATCAGCTAGTTTAATGAGCCATAAGAACCTCCAGCATCTAATGTCTTGAAACAAGAAATCTTTGAGCTGGAGACATTAAACAAGTACCTCAAGACTGAAAATCAAATGTTGAAGGTATAAAATGGAATTCAAATTTCCAAAAGTGATAATCTCATTCTTCACTTAAGTCTATGGTATAAAAATAATAAGAAATTGAAGAAAGAAAACAAGGCCATGAAAAGAGAAATCATTAACCTGAAGTACAAGATCCTTATGAGAAAACCAAGGATGGAAGTAACTACCAAGAAGAAGAAGAAAGTGAAACCTGGATGTGTTGGAAAATGTATCTAAATACATACAAAAAAATAACAATTTTGTCCTGTATGAGGAAATACAAAACCTCTAGTGTGGGGGAATGTAGAGTCCAAGAACTGCTTTATCTTGACCTCCTTTTTTCCCACATTTACCTTCTTTTTCCTTCCACTATCATCCAAATAAATGCAGTAAACATAAGGTTATGATAAGGTAAACATTCATTTGTCCTATTTTTCATATTTTGTCAATATGCCTTATTGTTCTATTAAAGTTTCCATGTAGCTAGAGAATTGACCTGATTCTGCAGTTAATCTGCAGATCTCTAACTCCTCCCATTGTTGACAGGGTTTGAATACACCATCTCAGCAAAGGAGTATATGGGTAGTTAAGGAATGATCCTCTCATGGATTTCTTCTTGCTACTAAAGCTAATTCACCAGGAGATCAGCATCATAACACGATCAACCATGGCGGTCAACAGTAGGACAGTTTTGTAGAACAGAGTCCGAGTTTCAAGAGATTTGATCAATTTTCTTTTTCATTATAAAATAGACAAATAAGCGATATGATTTAATTTTGATAAGGATTATAGTGAAGTCTTGTAGGCTTTAAATTATTATATTGTTAATAAGAACTCTATAAAAACACTGAAAACTATGTGAAAAGCGTGTGCCACCATATGTAATTTCGAGCATACTGTAGAACTCTTTTTCACATAATCCAAAGATCTTGTTTCATATATTTTATGTGATGTCGATTTAAAGTGACTGACTGCCTTGTGGAGGGTCTCTGCGTGCAGATAAGTCTTTGATTCAGTACAATTAGATTTTCTTTTGTTTCATAGATTTAATTCACGGATTCCCTGTTTTCATGTTTTTAAGATGCAGTTCAATGAAGTTTGCGACTAGGTTCACTTGATTGATTTCTGTATCGTTAATTTTGTTTTCTTAATATCTAGCATAAACTCAGTCATTTTGTTGGCTTAATATCTGGCATAAACTCAGTCATTTTGTTTGTTTAACACCTAACATAAGTAAGTAATTTCATTTCATTCATAGCTTACTGATTTCATAGCTCAATAATCTTGTTTCTATTTTTCCTTTTTCATTGAAATAAAGTTGTAGTAGGTAAGAGTGGCAGTATTTCTTAGCTTCTTAATTTAAGCACATTTCCTTTCCAAGTCGATAAATTGGGATTTTCTTTATGTCATTTCATGCTTTCATAATTAGCTTTGTTTAGCTACAGCATAAAAACCCAAAAACAATTGATAAGTTGAAAAGAAGATTAACATACCATATTCATTGAAAAGAGTTAAAATCATTATCCAATCATTCTAAAAACTCAATGCAATCAGAACTAATTCTAGAGATAACATTTAGGGTAATCAATTAACAACAAAATCTTATAAATAACATTCTAGTATAGATAATAACATCATCTCAACACTAATTCTAGAGTTTGACATTAACTTAGATAACGATAACATAATCACCTTAATGACATAAAAGACTTATAACACATAAAATGCACTTGCACTTCATTATTTTACCTACCTTGGTTGATAATTAATGCTTACATTTTAAGAACATTAAATTGACTAAACAAGAGAAAAATGTACAGTTTCACAGTAAAGTATGTTTTAAAATAAATTTTAGAGTCGAGACCCATGAATTTGTCCAGACGAAGGTGCTTCACATACTGATAGATCACATTCCCAGTGTATTTCCTACGTTGGCTATCTAGGAATGTGATATAAGAGAACTGTTAAGGACTTTCCTAGCTACTATATCCTTAAGTGACAATATACAATAGGAAATGCTAGAAGGTCTTCTTCCCTAAACATCATACCTAATTTGTTTAATGGCTGCAAACTCGTGATCCCTTCCTAATATACCAACTCTACTAGTCAGCTTTCTTGTTTTTTTGTTGCTAATTGACTTTTCTTTTCTTATTTGAAAAATGTATTTCAGGATCGAATTTCTTCTTACCTAAATATGTTTGAGAGGTATTGTTTTTTTCAAATGGATTTTTATTTCTATGAGGGAATGCCCATGTATTTTTTAGAGTTCCATTAGTGCCTTCTGATGTTTGACTGCTAATAATCATGGCCCTTTACTTGTGGAATCTCCATCTTCACTAGAGAAAACTTTTACTCATGAAATACCTAAGACAATGACAATTATTAATAGGGTTAAACCCTTCAGAAATTCATCGCTCCAATATTTTTTAATCCAGTGCTACAATAGAGTAGCTGAAGAAATGGATTAAACATGTTACATGATGGCATTATAAGTCCTATGTTAAGGAAGATTACCTCACATTTAATTCAACTATGAAAATATCTCCAAAACCATTTTGAATTTGATCCAACCAGAAAGCTTAATCACTACAAATATCATTGTTGGATAAAACAACCATTCTACAAAAGAAATTTTAATTGTTGTCAATATAATAGAAGATAGATATCACAATTGGTTACAGTCTAAGTCCCAAGTATGACAACCTCCTTATGTAAAAAGGGTTATTTTGGACGGAGTAATAAAAAATAAGGAATTTTCTTAGCTAAGATTATGGTTGAGTAATGAATAAAAACCCTAAAACCTATGTAAGAAAGGAATAGAGATAGCATTTTTTATTTGAAATGAGTAAAGTGATTAATAGGACCAAAGAGATTAGTGGATGGACTAGTATCGAATACTAGTTTCTCAATTTTAGTGTTCAAATTTGCTAATAAGTGTTGTCTAGAAGATAAAAAAACAAGGTATCCTTATGGAAATCACCCCAACTTACTATTTTAACAATGGGTCCTCGATGATAGAGAATAATTGTATTATGATGACGAGAAGAAACATAACTAAAGTAGAATTAACTTGTAAAATAGTTTCTAAAACAAAACTTGTGATACTTTGATCGAGTTGATGCAATAAATATATTTAGGAAATAATTCCTCTATCACTCTCATATAGATTGAAATTCATTACAAGAGAGATAATTTGTGAGTGAGCTTATATGAAATCATTTGTTGGTCTACAACCCGACTTATGGATGATTGAGGTATCTACGTAGCCACAAGAGTTAGGATAGACACATCAATCTCATGGGAAATTTATAAATGTAATGATAAAAAATTCAATAAGAATAACCTGCTACTAAACATTAATTTCAAGTATTTTCAATCACTAATCACAAGAAGCACACACATTAAAAATTTGTAAGGATCATAAAACAAGGAAGTAAAGATACAAACGAAAAAGACAATTACATTGATTGATGCTTCCTACTCCATAAGGTTCTTCCTTTGTCATTTTCACAATGGGATGAGTGATGTTGAGAAGGATCCATGACCAATCTTATGGAGCTCATTGTTTACAATTTTCTCCAAGTGAGTGTAGGGGAAACAAATCATGTGATTTTCCTTTGTAGGCACATATATGTGAAGAATAGTAGACATGTAAGAATTGAGAGATAGTAAAGTTGCATCAACCCACTACAATTCTATTATTACCATCGTGAATAGAGGCATCGATAGATGAATGGTTTTGCAGCACATGTTATTTAACAAGGGACTCCATAGCAAGAAACCCATACAACCCAATTTAAATCATTGTGAAAAACATCAATCCCATAAGTCACAATCATTTTCCAAACCACATGAGAGGAACCCAATTGTAGAGCATAAGCCTATGTCTAAGAAAATCATGAGAAGAACTTTATACACCACAACAATGCATAACTGCTTGTATTGATGATTGCTTATTAATCAAATGAGGTGTTTAAAAAACAAATGAAAAAAGTAAATAGGTGGCTAAAGAGCATGGACCTATGTCAACAGTTGTAATTGTAAATTATGATGCAACTTCATGAACTGGTTGTAAATGCGAAAACCTAAATGGATTGGGGGATATGATTCTAGGTAAGGGAGATAAGAGTTCCTTTGGGTTAGTTTCCCTTTAAAAGATAGTCAGAATTTATGTCCTTGTATTTCTAAAAGCAGGTATTTGGTAGGGTTGGGTCCTTCGCCAAGGAAATAAGTGGTTGCTGGTCATTAAAGGCTCACCAAGGATTTACAACAGAAAGGGAAGGAGACAAAGACTTTCAATGAATGATTTATGGTATGACTAGCTAGCATATGCATATAATTAAATGGCTCATAAATTATTAAACAACTCATAAAGGTTGATAGCTATCAAAAATATTATTTATTATTTAATTTATGTGATTCAGAGAATTTGTAATGCCATGGCAGGGTGAGGTAGAAAAGACACCCAATAAGTTTTGTAAAGAAAAACGGATTTGTCAATTAAATTGTGTATATAAATAATATCAACCCTATTAAAAAATAAACCACTTATTTGGAATTTAATTTATGTGATACTGAGAATTTGTAATGGTAAGGCAAGGTGGAGGTTGCAAATACACAGAATAAGTTTTGACAAGTTAAGAATATTCTCATATATTTTTTAAAATGATAAATCTAGAATCCATATTAAGAATTGAATTAGACTATAACCATAATTTGTCTTATCAATATAAATACCTAAAACTCAGAATTAGAGAAAAAACTTCTTGTGAATAATTTGAAGGAAAAGGGCAACACCACTGCGAATATTATTCTTCAAACATCCTATAAATCCAAAAATCATGAGATAAACCCTTCACGAGATAGCCAACTCAAGATTCAATAGAAAAATAAATTGATAATTACCGGACTAAATAGAGAGATTGGAACATAATTTCTAATTTGAGAAGAGCCTCAACAATAGAGGTAGCAAAGACAACAAATAAGTTTTGAAAAGAAAAACGGATTTGAAAACGCTGATTTCATCAATTAAATTGTGTATACAAAGAATATCAACCCTACTCACAAATAAACACTTATTTGGCATTTAATTTATATTATGCTGAGAATTTGTAATGCTAAGGCAGTGTGGAGGTTGCAGATACATTGAATAAGTTTTGACAAGAAAAAACATTTTGGAAAAATATGCTTTTATACTTTAAATTTTGCATACCAAAAATATTCTCATATTTTTTTTTTAAATGATAAATTTGGAAGGCACATTAAGAATTAAACCAGACTATAAACATAATTCATCTGCTTTATATAAATAACCAACACTCATAATTAAAGGAAAACCCCGATTCGAATAATTTGAAGGAAAAGAGCGGGTCCACTGAATATTATTCTTCAAGTCATGCTATAAATCCCAAGGGCATGTCCACTGTGAATATTATTCTTCAAATCATCCTATAAATCCCAATTTCATGAGATAATCAACTCAACATTCAATAGAAACAAAAATTGATAATTACCTAGTCAAATAAAGAGATTGGAACACAATTTCTAAGCCTTTACAACAACATAAATAAGTGAAACATCGCTGAAGCCAAATAAATTTTCACAACCAAAATTGTAAAAGTGAAAGGCTGTTCCATCAAAAGAGAAAACAATGACAACCAAAATTGCATAATTAGGGGACAAATTTGTTTTCTGAAATATTAACCCACACACCACTTTGAAATTAAGGACCATTTAAAAACTAATCCACTGACAAACATAGTGTCTACTTCAACCGAAAAGATTTTTGATACAAAACCAAATTGCATCTACCGAAAATGCTTTTCCTCCTTACGTAGCAATGGTTCTAGTTTCTCATGCATTAACTAGATTTCAAACGTTTCTCACATCAAAGCCATCCTTGTAGACAACACATAATTTAAACCATATACCTTAAGACAAGACTGTCTTGCGAACACATTAAAAGAGGTAAAAAAATACAGATCACAAAGACCAAAGGTGAGAGTGCCAGGGCGTGAAAGTGACATCAAATAGATAACCTGGAGGATCCAAACTCTGCATAAAAGCGACTGCCCTAAATGGATGGGTAAATGGATATAATTAACAACAAAAGAATCATCTTTAACAAATCACTTCGACCAATCCACTGTCGGGGGAAATATAATGATGGAAAATGCATCACTAAGCCTTTGCAGCAACACAAATAAGTGAAACATCGTTGAAGGTAAATAAATTCTCACAACCAAAACTACAAAAGTGAAAGGCGGTTCCATCGGAGGAGAAAACAATGACAACCAAAATTGCATAACCAGGGGTTAAAGTTGTTTTGCAAAAGATTCAACCATACACCACTTTAAATTAAGGATCATTCAAAAACCAATGCACTCAAAAACCTAGTTTCTACTTCAACCGATAAGTTTTCCTATAAAAAACAAGATTTCATGTGGGAGAATCCATGCACTGAGCATCAATATGAGGGAGTGTCCATATTTTAATTGCAACTTTGAAAATAAGCCGAGGTCCTGGGCAGGTGATTTGATGTGGCGTGTAACCAACCTATTATGTGAAGATGTGGAAACTCCTGGATCTCAATAAGTGCACCTTCTGAAACTCCTCAAATTTGATAGAATATCCACCACAAGCGAAAAGGTTGGTATGAAACATCTATAGCAATTCAGACAGAGATTACTATTAGCAAACATTTGTAGAGATTTTCTTAACCGAAATGGGTATTTCAGGACAATGACCATCGAGAGGGTTATCCACATGCGGAGGTTAAATGATCATGGAGACTTCATTAATTGGAGTATGTACTGGGTTTTTGCTGACAGTTGGCATTACAAAGGGCGAGTAACACGTAATAACATGGGCCAATATTTTCATATTCAAAGTTTGAAATAAGAGAGAATTCGTGTAAAAAAGAAGCATGAACATATGGCAATCTGTGTAAACGGATTCTTTGTTAAGCACCACGCAGCAGTTGGTTAATAGATTATTTGTTGAGGACCACATAGTAGTTGGTTAATGGATTCTTTGTTGATCACCACACAACAACTTGGTAACGAATTGTTTGCTGAGCACCACGCATCAACTGGTTGGCGTGGAAGGCCATCTAGATAAGTTGCTCAACACTAAGAGTCAAGGATAAAAGGGGAGGTGAAATAGACTTGAGTAAAAAACAAATGGTTCAATTCTAAGAATAATGCATGGAACCTGAATTGACCACGTCAAAGCTATGCCAATCCATGGATTAAAGTAGACGGGCGGGGATCCATAGTAACTTTGTTTTCGCCATGTTAAGTTCTAATACCATTTGCGTTAGGGGATGTGCCTACGTTGGCTGATTACTCCCAGGGTGAAAATGCAAGAAAGACAACAATCAACTCTTCAGATTGGTGATCACCTCCTGGGCATGGGGGTATGGAAAATGGTGACTAATAAGCTATTTGGGATGGTGTATAAAGAACAATTCACGTCGAACTAGGCATGGTGGGTCACAACTTGTAACACCTCCTGGGGCAGGGTCATGGGTAGAGAGTTGCAAGGCATTTAGAGGGGTAACATCTGTTTCCATTGCTTGACATCGCGAAGAGGAATGGGAGGTTAAATCAAGCCAGGTTTCCAAGAAATGTGTTTAGCTGAAAGGAAATGCACCTTATGACACGAGATTTACTATCAAGGTGTTGCGGGTGCAGGTAATTTTTATGGGATTGAGAGCTCCTCTGTGGGATATATGTGGTCATTTATCTGGTTTTCTATTGTAAAAATGGAAAGTTTTAGAATTTTTTTACTTAGATGTATCCAAAGATAAGATTGAAAACACATTTTAGCACAAGTACAAATAAAGATAAGATTGGAAACAAATTTTGGCACTAGAACAAACAAGTTACTTGTTGATTTTGAAAGCAAATCCTCTATGTCTTTGAAGTTCGATGAAGTTTGTTGTTCTTCAACTTCGATGTTTCTCTGAGGTAATAATGCACCCCACCCCTATTTAGTATATACTTTCACTTGCAAAATACACTACAGGGAAAATTGAATGACGAAACTGAACAAAGACCATGCTTCCATGCCTATTCAATGTAATTTAATGCAGAAGTAGATAGCTTGGGAGCATGGAATAAATGAGCTAAGGTGATGAGCATGGGCAAGAGACTGCAGAGGAATGGATGGTCACTTCAGATACAGGGAATGACCATAAGAAAAATGGATGACCTAGCTTAGGCACAAAAGTTAGAAACACTATAAATGGGCATGGAGTAAGTACCAGGATTGAAGAAAAATGGATGACCTAGTTTAGGCACAAAAGTTAGAAACACTATAAATGGGCATGGAGTAAGTACTGGGATTGAAGTAAGGGTTGTGGGCTATAAATCGGAATGGAGCAAGTACCAAGATTTGAAAGAAGTAGTTCATCCTGAACCTCAGCTTCGCTTGAGTGGGGTAGCATCCAACATTTAGTCTCTTCATAGAAATGGGATGCCACGGTCTATTTAAGGCAAGTAAGCAAGTCACCTTGTCACCAAGTCCTAGATGTGGACTATGAAAAGGACAAGTGGTAAGCAGAAAAAATTGAGAGATAAGGTCCTTCGCCCTTGACACGCATGACGCTCCAACCTTAATAGAGAGCTTCCCTAACTCACTGGGGTTGACCATGTACCTTCAATTCATTTGAACATCATCTACATTGGCGCAATGATGGAGGAGGTCAATGATAACTCATGACAAAGTGTTGATAGTCCATGGTAGTTGACAATCCATGCAATAGTTCCATATGACAAATTATAATTGGGGCGAGGACAACGACAACGAAGGTCTCTAATTGCCTCGGGTGAACAGGGTTTTCCCACCCCACATCCACACTAAAGACACCTATCCACACAATTATATATCTTTAATGTTATAGAAATTTTAAAAATTATATAGAAAATATAGTAAATTTGTTAATAATCAACCTACTTAACTTTTTAATTCAATAAAAATATGATTTTTGAATTCTTCACTTAACGCTTTTGAAACACAAAGATAAAATTCTAAAGTAGTTCACATAAATGGGTTTCCATAGTAACGTCTTCAAACAAAACAAGTGCAAAGGTATCACATTGCATGGTTTTAGGTTGGTGTTTCCAATGGTGAAAAAATATGGTTTTAATGTCATGTTTTCTCGATGAAAGATTTAACAATTAAACAAATAAGACATGCTAAGAAAGCATAGGAAAATCGTCATGGTTAAAACAGGCATTTCCAATGTCTCAACGAATAGCAACGAAATCCATCGTGGAAGAAGTGAAGGTATCAAGGAAATCTAATGAAATTAGAAAAGATAACCATTATTGGTCTCGGGTGTGATTATTTTAAATCCCATGAAATCTTTTGATTAAATACTTACAACTAATTACAAGATTAGCCATTCACAAATAGTAAGCAATGAATCTTTATGCCTGACAATCAAGGGGTGACATTAAGATATTGAAAGAGATGGGATTCTCCATCAATTACAATCCTAACCTAAACATTAACAACGAAAAAAAGAATGTCACTTGTATGAATAAAACACATAGCAGAAGGAATAGCAACTCTATATTATGATAACAAATGGGGCTAAGGTATTATTTGGGTTCTTAACTCTATTATGATAACAAATGGGGCTAAGGTATTATTTGGGTTCTTAACTCTAAAATCATGAATATTATGGGATTCTTTTATCATATGAATGTGGAAGCCTCCGCAAATACTTGGTTGAAAAATATTTGATAGAAATATAATCGAAACTCAAAGTTTCTCTTTAATTAAAATAATTTCAACATACTCGTGTAAGCAATGAAAAAGAGGAGATAGAAAATGAAACGGTCTAAAAAAATTGTAATCATCTTTTAATTATTTGTGTGTGTCCAAGAAGTATTTCAAAGTTTACACATTAAGACTCAAAGTACCTTACTTCATGAAAAAACCATAAACAACTTTCTTAAAAATCAGAAGGCCTAAAACCTTACAATCCTATGGATTTGAACTTAAGTAAGTGTTAGAATTCATAGAAATCAATCTGATAGATTATCTCATAGTAATAATCAATTAAAATGATGAAAATGGTATAATGTAAATTTACTCTCGAAAACGTATAGTGGTCATGTCAAAAGAGAGTGATGAGAGATCTTATGCATTAAAAAGTATGCAGGGCAAATAGAATACCTGCCCAATGTATGTGCAAAAAGCGGGAACAAGTGCGAAAATTGCAACAATTTTTTATTTCATGTATATTAGATCAAGTGCGAAAATCAGAACAACTACCAGAAAAAACATAATATTAGACTCTCGTATATTTAGAGGTTTCTACCTGTTTCTGATTAACATTCTACCTCATTCCATTTTTAATAGATTCAGTTAGGGTTTTTAATGATCTGGAATCCCTAAGTGTTATGGGCAGTTGTAATATGATAATTTGCATTAAATAGTACTGGAAATACAACAAACTCATGACATTCAGCTACACCTATTTTTTTAATTAATTAAGAAAATAAAATAGACCTTCTAGCTTAAAAGAAAAATATTTATTAATTCAAAGATTCAGATTTACTTTGGTTAATATTGTGAGCCTAGTAGAATCTTTTTCCCTCTTATTTAATCTGGAATTAACATAAATTAATATTATATATATTTAATTATATTTTCTTTGAATCTAGTTAATTAATCCTATTGTGGATAAGACAATATACTATTGGATCAATAAGACAATATACTATTATATGCATTGGATGCATAAATGTCTTTAGAAATCTTTATTTATTTATTTTTTGGGTTATATATCCGTCAATGCTAAGTGTTCTCCAGAAGTGTAAAATTGAGTAGTCACATTCGATCCATATAATTTTTGAAGCGTAGGGTAAGAACGTTGTTTTTTTTAAGCTTATGGTAGGGACTCACAGTGTTGATTTGTTAAATTATTTATTTTGATTTTGAAATAGATTTAATAGAATATTCTAGGTTTATTTACGGGGCATTCCTTAATGCTATTTAGACCGTATGAGGAGAGCAACAATTTGCTTTAATTTTTTTTTGTTCAACCAGAAATGATTTCTAGTAGCATAAGGATTTTATGGGCGGGTCTCTCCAAAGAATTGTTTTTTTCTTTTGCTATGCACTAATTTATGCTAGGTGCTCTGGATTTAGATGATTTATTGTTGGAAGCATTTATTAATTCTCAAATAGAAATGGAATAGAATTTTTTCTTTTGCTATACACTAATTTATGCCAGGTGCTTTAGATTTAGATGATTTATTGTTGGAAGCATTTCTTAATTCTCAAATAGAAATGGAATATTGTATTCATATTATCCCACTTTTATCTGATTATGAAAATCTCAACATTTCTGTTATATATATACATATATAAATAAGCAGTTTCCATTATCATAAGAAACTTAGAGATAGGAATACAAAAAAGTGTCCCAATTTACTTTCAACGATTTTAAACGTGGATTGTTGGTCAATGTAAATACTACCATAGACACGATTCCAACTTAAAAGAAGATACTTAACTCATTATCAGCTCAAAGGCCTTGTAAAAAAATAGTAAATAATGTGCTCATAACACATATGCAGTAACCTTGTCTTCCAAACAAACAGTAGAGTATACACAAGTAATCATAAAGCCGTATTGATGATTTCATCAATACAAAGTATAAACAAGTTAGTGCATACAACACTTTCAGTAAAAAGAAAGTGTACATCATTAGGACTTCAAATGCATTTTCTCTGAAATATAGTAAAAATGAATAATTACAAAACAACAGAAAATTATCTGGTATTATAATTGTGAACGGTTACAAAATAACGAAGACCATGAATGCAGTAGAGCTTGCTATAATGAAAATTCATAAGCAGATGGTGTGGGTCTTGCAAGCCATATTGAGAATGCAATTTCTCAATAAGTATAGTATTAAGGTTCAGCCCTAAACTTTACAAGCTCAAGATCACAATTTTACATGAAGAATGTATTCAACCACATATATATTTTTTTCCCATTTTGTAAAGAAGGTAGAAAATTACCTGTCACCTTATAGGTAAGAGAAGTCATTATATTATCTATGAAACTTTCGAGAGGAGCATGACAACTCTAATATATGGCAAATTTTATTTTCTCTGGACATCTCGAACTGCAAATAATAAAAAATAAATTTATAATAATAAAAACCCACCAGTGAAAATATGTGCTTCCCCTGTCCTTGAAATATGTTGAAAAAACATAAGTTCTTTAATAACACCCTTTCCTGTTCTGCTCCTCGAGATGCTTTGTTCCTCTTGCGAGTTCCTGTAATGATTCATCAACCCAATTCTTGACAATGGCTTTGCACTGACCATAATAATCATAATTACACTCTTACCTACGATAGATACTGGTAAAATTGGAAAAATTCATTCATTTTAAGGGGAATGACAAAATAGCAAAAGCTAGCCAAAACAAAAAGGCAAGTTTGAAAATGAGTTCTAGATTTCTGGGGTGGGATAAATCCGTATCTCGCAACAACCACCACGAATGTCTCAATAGTATCATTTTCTAATTCCCTATTCCTTGACAACGCGAACATATCCTCATCAATTTCATCGTAAAGATCCTCCCTGCACTGGTACATAGCGCTACCTTGTAGCCTTCAGCGGTGAAGCCCTCCATTCCAATGATCCAGTAAGGGCTTCGTATGTCATATAAATCCATCAGAAACTTCCCTCTTGAGCTCGAATTCTGAAATCCTAGCCTATACATATACATAGCCAGCGGAGCTTGGCCAGCTTCCACAATCTATCTCGCTTCCCGCTTGCAGAATGCAGCCCATCTCAACCAGCAATGTAAGCTTCTACGATTTCCCTCATCTTTATCAACACCTTGGATGACATCTCTTATATGGGAAAGTGCTTCTCCCGAAAGAAACTACTCTTCGCCTTAGTAATTAAAATCTATCATAGACAGCATGCAAACAACTACATGCCGACAGTCACAGACAAACGCAAAGGAACGAATGGCTCCAATACACCACATGGGCAGATGGTGCAAATATGCCATCATATTGCAAATCATACCAACTACGAATGGCTCCAATACACCACATGGGCAGATGGTGCAAATATGCCATCATAATGCAAATCGTACCAACTATATGTTCACATAAAATGTTAGGAAAATGTTATGTTTTCATGCTAGCCTTAAAGTTAGCATTAATCAGTCCCACTGGTCCAATTTTGAATTATCTCCTCATCCATGCCCTAAATTTATGTCGAGAATGGAGGCTTGTGTCGATGTTCCTCACAGTAAGTTTTGGAAGTTTCTGAGCAAAAGCTGTCGATATTTGACAGGCAAAAAAACCATTTTAATAAGATATAAATTCAAAAAATTTGAATTAAGTCTATTATTTTAGTCGAAACTAATGCTAAAGAAAGCAATATCGATCACCATATACCATGCATTTGGGAAGATATAATAATAATAAGTTAATACATAGTTCACCTAAGTTGTAGTTAACATCACTCACTTTCCCAGGTTTCAATTCATCAAAATCAGTCTTCTATAAGTTTGAATTTATCTTGATCAATCTTTTATAAGCTATAATCCTTATAATTATAACTTTTTTCATCGATTTATTAGAGGAATGAAAATGTGGAAACCTTACACCCTAAACTTTCAAGTACACGATGGGGATAATGAAGAGAAACTACCATGAAAAGGTAAATTAAAACGTTTTGGGAAGAATAGATGTAGTAGTGAGTCATTATCATGATGAGAAATTTATGTAAATGGATAAATTCCTTAGTAGAAGATGATTAAGTTAACATGAGAGCATTATTAAATATATTTTTAAAAAATGTTTTATGTTTTGGATTTTTTTGACTATTTTTTTTTTTTAATTTTTAAGTTGGTTAAAATATAAACTTATAAAAAGGTAAAATTGTAGAATAATTAAACTACTTTATATTTGAATTTTCTAATAGTTTATGATCTTTTAGAATGAATAAATCATGTTAAAATAAATATATATTTTAAAATTATATAAAAAATAAAAATATTTTTAAATAATATATTTTAATTATTTTATATTTTTACTCGTTGTGAGTATAATTTTTAGATAATTTTGTTTGAAATTTAGTAGAAATTTGTCGGATTATGTTTGATGTATGTAATTTACACAATCCAAGTGTTTTACATTTTTTCAGAGTGTTGAATCCATTTATGCATTAAAATACAATTTAAACAATAAAATTACAATCTTGCTAAGTCTATATTGTTGAATTAAAAAAAAAAGGAAAAAAACATAGAACAAATAGAATGTAGAATTGTAAACTACTTGTCAAACTGTTAAATATGTTCATCAAATATCTAACATTGGCTAAATGAAAATTCACACTCAACACTTTTGAGATGCATGTAGCTATCCATATATATCATTAGGGAGACATTGAGGTCTAAAACAAGCTTATAAGAAAAATAATAAATAACAGTTGTGATTTTTTAATGGAAAAAAAAAACTATTTTTTCTTATTGTATTTTTGGTGTATCTCCTTGTAGGCTTACTGAAATGTCAAATTTAAGTAGCCATTAGATGTGGAGTAAAACCCCATATCCAATGTATACTGATTCCTCATAGTTTTGAGTAGACCCATATCGGAAAAGATTTAAAATACATTAAAATGTGTTTCTTAAGAGAAACACATTATTTTTATGTCTTTTCAGTTTTTTCAGTGTGGGTGTACTGAAATGTATGTAGAGTGGGTATGTTTTTGATGTGGAATTTAACTTTACATCTAACAAGTAAATACAATTGAATTTCGAATAAAGATAGGAGGAGATTAAAATAAAATATAATTAAACTAGTGTAGCCATATAAATTAAATGGTTGGTAAACCTCAATAAGAATCAATCTATGCTAAGCTTCAAAATACATAAAGATTGGCAAAGGGTTATGGTGTGGAATGTAAATAGTCATTGGAGGTCAAGAAACCACTTGAAATATGAAAACCAAGGGTCATAAGATATTGTATTAATATGTAAATCTTTGTAAATAGAATGCATCTCATGTTTATATAATTAGTCTCTCAATTTCCTATGAGTTTAAGATAGTATAAGATAAGATGAATTCCTACCCTACTCAAGTTTGATCGACTAGTTTTGTGGCCTCTTTATGCATGTTAGTTTTAACATAAATTTTTAATTTCATGGATGTCCTATCAGCTAAATTCTAGCTACGATTTGTACTCACAATCCATTGGACCTGTTTCTCTCAATTTTTCAGGGCTAGTCAAGTCTATCTCTCTAGTCAAGTTTGTCTTGCTACACATCTTAGAATTGTTCATAAAGATATTTTCTTAGGTGTTACTTTGTCACACTACACTCTTTCCATAATTGTTTCTATTTACATTCTCCATATCATGCGGATGTATTAAATTGTCATTGTAAAGGATGGGTTCGATAGCGGATTTCTTCAGGTTTTAAACTGTATTCTCTGAATCATTATGAGCCATTATTTCTAATACAGTATAACTATTACAGTTATATACAAGCCATCAATTATTATAATCAGTAGGAGATCAAGAAGTTCATAGCCTTCTTCATCAACGAGAGGTTCCAACTCCAACTTGCTTCTTTTTGCGACTTAGACTCGATGCCATCACTATGGTCATGACTGGGCTAAAGGACCCTTATTTATCACATTAGCCCAGTCTCATTGTGAATTTAATTTCATTTAGTTATATGCCTCTACATTACATGTCATGTGAGAATATAATATTGAATATATTAAGACTTAAAACATGCTAATGTTCCATGCAATAAAAGAAGCACTTTTGTCCTTTGCATATTGAGGGATAATTGAAGTGTTTAAATTTTCCCATGACTCGTAGAATTCAAGCTTTTGATCTCTTGGAATATTTTGTGATTTTTTACATGAGGAGAAGCTCTGCATTTGGATACATATTTTTTAAAATTTGTTGCAATCAAAGTTACAAAGAGGGAAGGTACATAGTGGTTTATGTGTGTGCTAAGGGCCTGGTGGACTACATGATTATCATATATAAAAGGTTGGTATTGCGGCATGAAACACCATTGGATTATTCTTCTAGCTAATTGTTTTATCAACTCGTGTTGATGGGCTCAAGAGGTAAGAAGACCCCAAGGATGTGAGTGAGTCTTATATTCACTCCTAGATTTAGTGCTTCCTTACGTGCTTATATTCAGACATGATTTTTCTTCGAAGAATAATGGGATTATCTTTCTCGTGAGTGGAATGTGATTGGTCTTTTGGTCACTATACTTTCATTCACCATAGACTTTTCCAGATTCATTTCTCACTATATAAAGATACAATTCCTTGGATGTCCATTTATGATAAATGTGTTAGGAGAAGTCCTTGTGAGATTCACTTGATTCACCCTTAAGAGAATTTTTTCACTATTTTTTGCATAGTACACTAATCAATCACAATGATCTAGAATTTGTAGCTATCTATCTTTAGAAGTTCATTTTTGGTTAAAGCTAGTACCAATCTTTTACTGACTTGAGTTGTTGAGAAGATGGCCAAAATTTATGATGCATTAGAGTTACTAAATACCCTAATACATTCCACTATTGATGGGATGGTAAACATCAGAAAGGAAACTCTTTCTCACCTCAAATTTTTTCTACAAAATGCAGACGATAAGATTTTTTTTTGCAGCTCGACTCACAACTTTAGTAAGATGAGTTATAACAGAAAATACATCATTCTAAATTATTTTTTGTTCAAAATAATACTCTCTTTGAGATGAATACAAACTCCCATCAACAACAAGAAATTGAAGTTGAGGATGATTCACATCAAGTGTTCACTTTAGGAGAAGATTTGCTTGAAGATACAAAGGTTCAGTCAGCTCTACCCAAACCCATAATTAGCCCTTGGGAAGAGCTTTCTAGTAACAAGCATAAAATCGATCTTGGATATGACAAGGATGTGTCCTTTAATATTCCATATTACTCATAGCCCATCAAAATTTCAGAGTGTTGGATTTATTTAGGGAAACTCATCTTGACTCGCTCCTTGTCCACAAGTACAAATTGTCAAATGCCAACACCATAATCGAGTTGAACATGTGAAATATAATTTTTTTTAACTTTACTCATTTGAGCATTATCATAAAAATACTCATCATTCGAATATATGCTACAGAAACAAGCATCCTGCAAGAAAGAATATCCACATTAGATGGATCACTTCCTAGTAATGAGCTTCAATAGCTAAGAAAATATTTTGATCACAACACAAAATTTGTTCTCAAGTATTGACAAATCTTGTAGTTGAGATTTCTTCATCTTCTCACCTTATATCTTCTAGGGGGAATTTATGGTTATATACAAGCTTTCAATGTACATCAAGTGAGACTGAGCCTGTTTCTTAAGCCTAGAGCTAGAGTCAACCATACCCAGATTCATAATTGTAGCCAGAGAGAAAGAAATGCCCCATGAGCATGAATTTTGGTTTGTCGACTTCCTAAAACCACCACAGGTTGAGAAATCACTGGTCTCTCTTTTCTAAACACTTCCTCTAGCAGAAGAATTCATCTTTAGCCATATTTTGAACAGTTATAGGAACTGCATCAAGTATTCTAGGTTGAGACCTCAATGGTCTCCCTTTTCATAAAATGAGAGAGCACTTCCTCTAGCAGAAGACTTCAAATTCTAACCATATTTGAAATTGTTCCAGGAAATGCACTAAGCATTCCGGAGTTGGTGGTCATCCTTAAAACACCATTAATTGAGACCTTGAGTTCTACCACCTTATACCATTATTTCAAAGAGCACAGTCCACCAATTTCTACCATGCATTTTTTTATTTCTTTTTATTTCAACTCTCTTCTTGGACTCATATATACCCCTTCGAATTAAGGGGAGGATGTTGAACACCTAATCCGCTAAGGGCTATGGTGTGGAATGTCAAAAATCATTGGAATCGAAGAGACCACTTGGAATATGAAAACCAAGGGTCATAATAGGATGTGGAAAGAAGAATTATAGAGGCAAGGGGGGGAACATTACCAAGGAGGAAGACCTAATCTTCACTATATACATCTCATGCATCCACATGCAATCTCTCTTGGGAAAAAATTAAGCAAGAAAGAAATGAAGAGAAGGGTAAAACACCAGATCCACGGAAAGGGAGAGAACCTAAATCCACTCATTATGTTTTGGCACATTGTATTATTGGATTAACTGAAGACATATTTAATACTTCATTTGCTTCATGGAAATACGCATGGTTTCTTGACATAGGTGAAACCCGCCACATGATCTTTCAGGAGGATTTATTTGAAGACTTCAATGAAAATGTATATGTAGTAGTATACTTTGTAGACAAATCAAAGATCAAGCCAACCAAACACCCCTTTAGATTAAGGGGTAGGGGGAATGTTGACACCACATCCTCTAGGATTGGGAAAATAAGTAAATATGTAAATGCAAAATAAGACGATGAATAGATATTGGAATATGAATCTCATAAGACGATGAATAGATATTGGCATATGAATCTCAAGGGTCCCTCTCTCCTAGGTATATATCAATGTTCTTTCTAATGAAAAAAACACAATTCGTGGAATTACCAAATTGCCTACCTTGAAATTCATTTTCACTTTACCATAAAAACTTGACTTTTAAATTGTATATTCATTTTTACTTTACCATAAAAAGTCTTAATTTTTAAATTGACATTGTTACAATGCTATGGGCCAATATGAATACTACATCGGAAAAAAACATAACTGATTTTGTATGACACTTGTTCATATAATATTTTTTAATTAATTAATTTAATTAAAAGAACAAAAAAAAACTAATTACTTTGGAGATAAAATTCAACCTTTAATTCAAATAAAAATAAAAATAATGATTTTTTTTTCCTCTCCAAAAATATTTATACCTAAAAATAAATTGTTATTTTGAATCTTATTAAATTTAGTAAAGAATAATTTTATAATAATTCCTTTTTAACATAATTTTGTACCTAAAACTCAAAATTTCTTTCATAAAAATTTAAAACTTTAATTAATTAAATTATATAAAAAATAATCGAGAAAATTATAATATAACATGCAGATTTTACTATTTATTTATTTTTAATCTTGTAATAAACTAATTGAATACAAATATTGCGGGCCGTGCTTTTGTGTCAATTTGTTGCCACCAATTTCCTTGTGTTTAGTCTAGTAACAAGATTAGTTCTTTAGGTAAGGATGCCGAGTTAATATACTCGTGGGTGTTCTTGTTGTTTCCAAGTGTCTCTACAAGGTTAAAGGGCATTGACTCTCTAAGCTTCTCAGGTTGTCTGTTTTTAAAACCACGGTTATTTCCCATACTATTTTTCTGCCACAAGCAATTGAAAATTATCAAGGGTCACTACAATCCACAGTTTATTACTCTTCATTCTTTGAAAATTATCAAGGGTCACTATAATCCACAGTTTATTACTCTTCATACTTAGTGAAAATTTTAACTTCACTCAGGTTTATGTGTTACTAGGGTTTTAGTTGTTTTGGATATTGTCTAGTACGGTGCTCTAGGTTTTGGGGATGGAATAATCTTTTTGGGGAGCATTTCACCTTATCGCTCTATGTGTCCCTTTCAAAATCTTGGGGCCAGTTAACAAAAGGCAAGGTCTGCACATCTCCATGTCATTATGTCACTTGGTTAGAGAGTGGAAAGTCATGAGGGAGGTGCCATAGTAGCTCCGCTTCTCATCCTAGACATCTATTTGGATGGAATTTGGTTCCTTCATGAATCAGAAAGGAGATTCGACACCTTGAATTCTGAGAATTTGGTGATAAGGATTATTTCTTTGATTTAAAGGTCGGTAGTCAAGATTTCAAATGGATTCCCGTCTCAGAAAATTTCGTAGAAAGAGGCAAAAAGAGACTGAATTTCCCACACTTTGTGATCATCAACAACTTGACACCTTATTTCACTTGGTACTTTGTGACAAATGTGGATAATTATAATTTTTTTACAGCTCATGAGGACATTCAAGCGACTCCTAAGGAGTGTTCGTTACTGTTTGGATGACATACTGATACGTTTGCAACAAGTGGAAAAATATGTAGTGTCAGATTTCGACTCTGATTCTTAGGACTTTGTGGACACTCATGCACTAATCGATGTCCAACCAATCAACCTAGCTACATCGCCCAATATTGATCCACCACCTAATGGAGCTCCCATTTCCCCAAAATATTGATCCATCAGCTAATGGAGCTCCCATTTCCCTGGTGGTCATCTCAGACTAAGGATACTAGTTTGTCTACAAAATTTAGTTTTGGCTTTTCTCTTGAGGGTCGACTATGCACTAGTGGCTTCAATGGATAACATGACATCGATCTAGAAAACTATGTATCTTTTTGTATTGGATGACATTCTCTTTTTAGTTTTGCAATTTTGCACCCAAATCTTATTACTTTTTGGTTTGGGAACATATTTGTTACTATGTAGGTAATGTTTTGTAAAGTAGTGATGATATTCTAATTTTAGTCCTTTCCTTTTTATCTGATTCCAAGATTTTTTTTTAATTTCATTCCCCAATTAATCATTTTTCATAATTATGTAATTTTTTTTAATACCAATTTAAAAAAAAATTATTGAAATCACTCTCACTGTAAATATGAAAACAAAACAGTTAAAATTGTTAATTATATTTTGAAATCAATTTAAATTATAATTATACTTTAAAAGAACCTCTTTTTTATTATTTTGAATAAAAATCACATGATCATATTAAATTATGAAAACAATTAAAATTGTTAATTATATTTTGAAATCAATTTAAATTTAAATTATTAATTATATTTTAAAAGTAATTTTTTTTTATTATTTTGAATAAAAATCACATAATCATATTAATTTTCTATGCTTTTCAATTTAAAAGCAACTTTTATCAAAATCTACCTATAAATATTTTCACTGAAAGTAATAATTTCATGAAATTTTAATAAATAATTTTAAATTTTTATAATATTTCAATTTAATAATAATAATAATGATTTACATAATTAATTTAAAATGATATTTATTAAAAAAATATTAACTTAATTCCATTAATTTAAATTAAACCGAATAAGACTTCATAGCACTTTTTAACAGCAATTAATATACAACCAACATGATTCCTCTGAACATTATCACTGTCATTAATATTGTTTTCTACCTACTTTCTCAAGAATATATATATATATATATATATATATATATATATATATATATATATAGCCTATCCTTGCGTTGCTTGAATTCAATTAAATTAATACATATGGTTAAAGGGATGTAAGTTAAATTAATATATATTTTTATAAGGATATAAGTTAAATGAATAAAATTCTGGAAATAGGGTTGGCAAGAGAATTCAAATTTTATGTTTAGAAATTGATTACATAAATAAAATAAAAAGTTTTCAATAATGAAAAATATATCTAATATTTATAATAAAAAGCATTAAAATCTGGCACTTCTTTTCAATATGAACACCACGAACAGTGTAATTTTTAGAGGAGTTTAATTTTTTTATTTTTTATTTTTATTTTTTTATCTTTTTCTGAAATATTTAATGATAATGTTTTAAATAAAATTATCTTTTTCAGTTTTGTGAATTAGAATTTTATTTTTTAATTATTTAAGATGTGTTTTTAAATATATAAATAAATTAATATTATAAAAAAATTGATATTAAAATTATACAATTTTCATAACTTAATTTTATAATTTTAATGAATATTTATCTAATTTTAAATAAAAAATATCCTTCCATAAACAAACCAAAACATGTTGATAACCCGTTAGAACAAAAATCATGTCTCAAAATCTGACATGGTGATAACTAGTTACAAGAAAATTTCTGAGTGTGTTAAACTGATGGGTTAAAGCAGAAACATGATTGCTAATTATTCAGTTTCAGCCCCATACATAACATCTAAATAAATAAATAAACAAAAGTAAGTTTAGCTAAGCTCTGGAATGTCCCCTAACGGTGGTTTCCATCTACGCTGTTGCATCTTCTCGTCGCAAAATAATCTTCTTTAGCCACCTTACATGGGCATTGAAGCAGCAATACACGTTGTAATGAATTTTCCTTCCTAGAACGATCCAAAAGAAAGGCTTGCAGTTCTCGCTTCGAGATTACTAGCTTAACCCTCATTTTATCGCTGCCATCCTGCAACCAATTAACTGAATTCCTTCGGGTCTCTGAACTCTTCAGAGACCGTTCCGGATCCACGAGATTTGATGCAATTACCCATTAATGAATGCTAATTGCAGAGAGAATTCCTTGGCAGGGCCACCAATTAAATTCGTAAGAATCTATGGCCTCTCGTGTTTAGCAGTAGCGATAGAATAAGGTATCCCGAGAATGAGATTTCTGTGTGAGAGGACAAGTATATGTGGTAGGGGTAGACGTAGGACGGTGACAGATTTTTAATGCGGGGTCCGCAATGTCCGCCATTTCAGTTTTATACGGTGCCCTCTAGTTTTCCACCAACATCTTGAAGTTTTATACGGGCTGTAAGTTTCCGAATACTAAGATTCTTATATTAATGGGAGTGATAAAAGAGTTTATTAATATAATGATTGATGGAGAGGCTACTCGCTAAGTTTTTCTTCGTAGGTTGGTTACACATAAATTCCAATTAATAATGATTTACTAAATCATTTTCATAAATAAAATTATTCAAATTTTTCGTAATAATATTTTATTTATATGTAACATGAAAAATCTCTGCCAATTTTAATTAGAGTCATTTTATTAAACTAATTTTTTATTACAACAATAATATATAAAATAATTTATTATTGGTTATTATTGATTAAGTTAAAATAATTTATATATGGTTATTATTGATTAAGTTAATAAGGAGAATAGGAAAATATGGTTTTATAAAATAAAAATATTATTATATCAAATTTTTTCGAAAGAAAGTGTGGTGTGATAATAAAAAAGAAAATTAAGATGGGGAAGATTAAGTTTAGTAGTAAGAGTTAGTTTAATTGATCTAGAGTTAGATGTGAAGTTTTTTGATATTGTTCCAAGTTGTTTTAGATTACCTTGGGGCTAGGCACTGTAATCACGGTTTTCCATCTATGTTGTTGTTGATCACAAGTTCCACTAATTTAAATTCCCTTGGGACTAGGGGTTGTAACTAGAGTCAACCATTTACCTAGCTTACCATCTAGGAAATATAGAGAAGTACTCTATAATGCTTTCATGCCAAGTAAAAATTTCATTACTAAGTATATGGTAAAACTCATTATAATGTTTTAGAATGAAAACGTTGATCACCTTTATAACACTTCATTAAAAAATAAGATTTTTTTTTAATGTACTCTATATATTAAAATTAAATTTTAATTTTAATATTTTTTAAATAAAAACAACTTTTAAATTTTTTCCAATAATTTTTTATTTTTAAAATTCCATAAACCAATTTAATCTAATCTTAATAAAAAATAATCATTATCATATAAAATAAATACAAATACAAACAAACCCATCACTTAAAACATTCCTAATAACATATTATATTATATCAAATATTTTACATATTTCATTTGCAAGATACACTAAATTTTATTGAATTATAAGAATATAGCATTTAAACATGTTACTTAAAACATTCTTGATAACCTATTATGTTATATTATGTATTTTACATATTTCATTTTCAAAATACAACAAATTTTATATTTCTTATATATTTCAACTATAAGAATAAAACATTAACTTTGACTATGGATTAGATTTCATACTTCATCATGCTTTAAATTTATATATTATATTTATATAATTTGGTTAATTTATTAAATATTTTTTAATTATAAAATTAAATTAATTAAAAAAATTATCAAAATATTTATTATTTATTATATTTTAATTTTTATTAAATGTTGATTTGTAATGACCCCAGACAATGTAAATGTGAGATTTTACTGTGGTAAAAGAGAGTATGACAGTTGTTGTTTATGTTTTAAAAACAAAACTGTGACAAACTATTTTATTAAAGTAATTTAAATGTTTTCTTGAAATGCTGGCAGCCTCTAGGAGGTGGATTTAAAAAGAAAGAGATCAGTTATAATAACTGATTGAAACTACCCTCCCAAACAGGAAAAGTTCTGGCTGTAGGGAGGAAGTTCTGTGCTGTGGGGACAGACAGAAGAGACCTTTTCCAAGAAAAAGAAAAAGGAGAAAAAAGAAAAGGAAAACGGGTTAAGTCTGGTAAGGACCAGATAACCAGGCACAAGGTGCACAAATCTTGTTGAGGGCTTGAGGCCTGCAAGATGGCTCGGGGGGAGAATTCCGTCTGAGAGATGGATCTCATGGCTGGGTGGAAGAGCAGAAACAAAGTACATGTGACTTGCTTGAGAACCTATTCCTGACTCTGGTGAACCAGGTACGGTTTCAAGCTGCAGAGTCTCTGATTGAATATAAATATACAGTGAATTTACAGTAGGTAAATAAGGATTATGTTTCATTCTCCTAGATACTGTTATATTGTTTAAGTAACTGCACAAGTGTAGTTTTAAGTGAAAGGTCAGTTTATCAATCGAGAGACATAATTTAAAACTAGTCATGTGGTGAATAAGCTACAATAGGTGTAGTTAATTAAAAGACTGATTATAGAATAAGAAGGGAAGTTACCCAAAAACCGGCTATTGAATAATAGACCTGACACAACCTCGTCAGAAAGACAGAGGCACTGTTTTAATAACAAAATAGCTAATAATGGAACAAACTGTGTAGAATACCTTGAATTTAAACAAGCAGTTACTATATTGTGTCGACAGGAACGAGTTTAGAACCCTCTGCATCTGGGTAGAGAGCGCCGACTGTGGTCGGATTCTAACTTGTCGACGGAACGAAATAAACTTACAGCTATTATAACAATGACTGTTGAAATGTGAAGAAATAAATAAGTTATTCCAGACAAGGAGAATTTATTTTGTAAACTTTGCAAAACAGAGAGCGTACTTCATTCCATTATATCAACGTTATTAAACTACAAGTGCTCGCAGATACAATAGTAGAGAAAACAGTTTGATAAGAGCGATAAAGGAAAATGAGATATCTTTACAGAAACCCTGTACATGCTACTTCAAAAGGAAAAACTCTGGACTTACATATATTCCGACATTTTCATAAAGAAAAGAAGAAGCATGATATTATTATCATAACTAACCGAGGGTGTCCTGTACAAGTTTAGCAAAGACGAGAGTCGCATAGCAAACACCAGAACGAATGACTGGAAACCATAAGCATAACCTGAGTAAATCTATGAGCCTGTCGTCGTTGAGATGAGCGAAACCAATGGTAACAAAACAAACCACCATGCACTGTTCTGATAACTGTTAAATACACAGAGTATATTCATAAAATACGCAAGCATAAGTTGCCCTGGGAACATAGATAGAGTAACAGTTCCATCTATAAATTACAAAAAATAACACCCGGGTGGTGAATCGTGAAGAGGCAATAACTGTACATACATTAATAAAACGGAAAACCTCAAACAGGACCTGAATCCGTTAGTCCAGGTTTGTGCATTACGGCCAGACCCGATGCCTTATGATTTATATCAGATATATCAAACCAAAGTCCAAGTATGCCGCAAGGGCAGTAAAACAAACAAAATGAAACCGTAAATGCATGCTATAGCACTCAGAAACTCCACCGTGGATGATAACTTAACAGGGCGGGTCATGGACTCAACCAGACAACAAGAAAAACTGAATGCAATCGTGAGGGTTCTCTGTGGAGAATACCTCGACATCGAAGCAAGGAAACCCTCATTCGAACAACGGTCTGCACCAACCAAAACATAACCAGCTCATAGTCAATGAACTCCGAGCTCTCGTATGCAGAGCAGGGCAAACAAGAGTTGAGAACTTACCGTGGCCGCCGAGAAGGGTTAAACCTTCGAGTTTAGCCACCTTGGCACCGGCAGAGGGGTTTGAATAACCCAGCCGCACGCCCTGTCAACAAAAAGGAAACAAGTCCATAAGATTCATTACATTTCACAACGAACTGTAAATGCTTTCTGTAGATTCAAGAGACGAGGGTCAATACCTGTAAGGGCGTAATGATGTGCACTTCACAGCCTTCGGAGAGGTTGCAGGTTACAAATATAACGCCGGTGGTACCGAACCAGAGACTAAACGCCGAAGCGGAGCCGAAAGAGCCGAAGGAACAAATAAACCCTGAACCTGCCCGAATGAGATTATATGAAGACTTAAACCCTCGAATACATTACAACCCTTTGATCCAAGGGAGCAATCGTGACCGTCCATGCAAGGCGGGAAAGCAAAGCGGGAACGCCGAGAAAACTGTAACCGAGGTGTCACATGGCCGAAGGGACAAGCCATGCCACCTGCCGTGGTGTGGATCGAAGTTATTAAGGCGACGGGTGAGTTGGCACCTGCATGGGCTGTGGCCGGACCACCAAACCCCGCGCCACATTAATACTTACTGCAGGCTAAGGTAGACTAATAGCTGGAAGCTACCTTAAGTCAAATGCCTGTCTTAAACCATTTGACAACGTAATATAATACCACATAATAGTACACGTATACAAGGTTATAATAGCGAATAGACAATTGGCTACCTAGCTGTAAAATATATGGCATAAAGTATGGAACAATATGATATGAAGTTAAATATGTGATTATACATAAGGAATAATCATGTAGTATAGCAAGTTCTTTATGTGATGTATACTTTTAAATTTTTTTTTATGTATTGTGAACAAGGGTGTGACAAATTGGTATCAGAGCCCAGTTTCAACACTGTGGCCTCAAGCATGACATGTTTCACTGTGCAGAAGCATACACCATGCATACATATGAAAGTTAATGATTTACTTAACTGTTGTTCTGTCTATTTAGGGGTGAGATACAGAATTATAACAGCTAACAATTAAGCCAGAAAAGGAAACGAAATGCAAGGAACCGGCAGTAACCCTTGAGAAAACCCAGAGCTGTGGGTACAGTTGGGTGAGGAAACACGAAGTACCAATCTTGCAATACTGGAAACTGTTCAGGAGTTGAAAAATGAGATGGCACGTTTGCGAGAAGACAACGCGTGTTTGACGGTGGAATAAGAAAGAATTCTGAAGAGTTTGTCGGATAGGCAAAATCCACCTCTATCTAACCCCAGCGTGGAACAGCAGAGGATGACAGAAGAACAAGACTATCAGATTGAACCTGAAAATTCAGAAGGCAAAGAGGATCACTCTGACAATGTACCAGAGCAGCAAACCTCAAAACGTCAGAGGATGGAGCTGCAGGGAGAATTTCGAAAAATTAAACCCCCACATTTCGATGGCGAACAGGAGGAAGCAGCTGAAGCATGGTTAATAAATATGAATAAATATTTTCAGTTGTATGAGTATGACCATAACTTGAAGGCGAGACTAGCTATCTTCCAGTTACAAGGTAAGGCAACCTTGTGGTGGGAGGAAATCAAGATTGTCAAGGGGGTAAGTGAACAGACCATTACATGGGAGAAGTTCCAGAAATACTTCAAAGAAAGGTACCTGACCGAGCGCTTCTACGATGAAAAGGCAAGAGAATTCCATGATTTAAGACTGGGACAGCAGACCATGGACGAGTTCATTAATCGCTTTACCTCTCTGTTACGTTATGTACCTTATATCAAAGAGGAAAAGGCCAAGATACAAAGGTTTGTGAGCAGCTTACCTTCGTATATAAGGGAGAGGATTGAGTTTGACAATCCTAGGACCATGGATGAGGCAATTCGTAAAGCAAGGATCTGCTACCAATAGAATAAACAGAAGGGGGATACTTCCAATAAAAGGTGGAATGAAAAAAGGAGTAGTCGGATGGTTGGCAGCAGCAAGGGAGGTCGCAGCAATGGAAGTAAGGGAGCTGGCAAAGGATTAAACAGTAGATTTGTAGCAAAGAGTGCACCCCGAGCTAGGCCAATAAGTGAATCTAGAGTAAGTGAGCAGCCTATTAGGCCAGAAGGTGAAGGGATGACCAGACCTCCAGTTCAATGCTGGGGCTGTGGAGGACCTCACTATGTTAAAAACTGCCCACAGCGAAAGGGGACAGACCAGATATCCCAAATTCATGAAGCTTCGACCGTTGGGGACGTGGCACGTAATGTACCCAGAATTAATGCAGCTTTGGAGGACCGCCAAGCGGAATACCAGCCGACTATGGTTGAATTTGAAGGTAAAATTTCAAACCTTTCTATAGCTGTTCTTATTGATCCAGGAGCTACCTTAAGTTATGTTAGCCCAAAGATAGTAGAACAGTGTAAGTTACAATCTGAAAAATTCAGGAATCCGTGGCTGGTCCAGTTAGCTACAGGAGCCAAGAGACGGGTCTTGGCCAAGATAAATAACTGCTCTCTAACTATAGTAGGGCAGCCAATAGTGGCAGACTTAAACATACTACCTTTGGGTTCATATGACATCCTGATCGGAATGGATTGGCTGGAGAAACACTGGTCCTTAGTGAATTGCAAGACAAAAACCATTTACTATAAGGATGACCATGGAGAGCAGCAGGAATTACAAGGAATCAAGCATCCCGTACAGATTCGACCCATTACAACATCTCAGTTAGCTAAATGCATCAGAAAGAAATGTCAAATTTACGCTATTCAGGTGGGTTATGCAAATCAGAAAGAAAAAACTGCTATGCTGGGTAGCATTCCGGTGGTACAAGAGTTTGCAGATGTTTTTCCCGAGGAAGTACTGGGATTACCACCTAAAAGAGATGTGGACTTCACTATTGAATTGATTCCGGGGGCAGCACCCGTGTCACGGGCACCATACCGAATGAGTGTACCAGAACTAACAGAATTAAAAATGCAACTGCAGGAGCTACTAGATAAAAATTACATCCGTCCCAGTGTATCACCCTGGGGAGCCCCAGTGTTATTTGTCAAAAAGAAAGATGGAACTTTTCGGATGTGCATTGATTATCGTCAGCTGAATAAGCTCACGATTAAAAATAAATATCCTTTGCCCAGGATAGACGAACTTTTTGATCAAGTGAAGGGGGCAACGGTACTCTCTAAGATCGATCTGCGATCTGGTTATCATCAGATCAGAATTAAAGAAGAGGATATCGCTAAGACAGCTTTCAGAACGCGATACGGGCATTACGAGTTCGTGGTGCTACCTTTTGGTCTGACCAATGCACCTGCTACCTTCATGTGTTTGATGAACAGTGTGTTTCATAGATTCTTAGATAAATTTGTGTTGATATTCATAGACGACATTCTGATTTACTCCCGATCAAGGAAGGAGCATGAGGAACACCTTAGATTGGTGTTGCAAACTTTGCGAGAACATCAATTATATGCAAAGTTTAGTAAGTGTGATTTCTTTAAGGAGGAGATACAATACTTAGGCCATGTAATCACAAAGGAAGGAATTGCAGTAGACCCTGAAAAAATCAGAACTATAATGGAGTGGCCGATACCAAAGGACGTGGCAGATATTAGGTCCTTTATGGGGCTAGCGGGTTATTATAGAAGATTTGTGGAAGGCTTTTCAAGGGTAGCATACCCTATTACCTCCTTATAAAAGAAGGGAAAGGTATTTAAGTGGACCTTAGAATGTCAGCAGAGCTTTGAACAGCTCAAGCACTTACTCACCACCGCGCCCATATTGAGTATAGCTGATCCTAATAAGGATTACGTGGTCTGTACTGACGCAAGTAAAGAAGGTGTGGGAGGAGTGCTGATGCAAGAAGGAAGAGTAATTGCATACGAATCAAGGAAACTAAAGGAACATGAGCAGAAATATTCTGCTTACGACTTGGAGCTGGCAGCTGTTATTCATGCACTAAAAATGTGGCGACACTACCTTCTGGGAAGAAAATTTCTGTTGTTAACAGACCACCACAGCTTAACAAACTATTTCAGCCAACCCACCTTAAATACGAGACAAGCTCGTTGGGCTGACTTCTTAAGCGGGTTTGATTTTGAAATTAAGCATTTAAAGGGGAAGGAGAACCGAGTAGCTGATGCATTGAGTCGAAAGGTACAATGCGTGTGCAAGATTTCGGTCAGTAAATGGCAGAGTACCCTACTTGAAAGGATAAAAACAGCGGCTGATCAAGATGCTGTTTACCAGCAAATTAAACAGTAAGTACAACAACTTTCTGGTAAGGAAATACAACAGGGGTATGAGCTAGATGATGCCGGAATGCTGTATTTTAATAAAAAGCTGTATGTACCCAATGAAGATAGTCTTAAGAAACTGATTCTGGACGAATTTCATATCAGCCATTACACCGGGCACCCAGGGTACCAGAAAATGGTTACCGCACTTCGAAAAGAATATTACTGGCCAAAAATGAAGAAGGAGGTAGCTGAGTATCTAGCGCGATGTCTAGAATGTCAACAAATTAAGGCGGAGCATTTGCATCCAGCATGGCTGCTACAACCTTTACCCATTCTGGAATGGAAATGGGAGACTATTTCCATGGACTTTATAACCGGATTGCCTCGAACGAAGAAAAATAATGATTCCATTATGGTGGTAGTGGATAAGTTAAGTAAGGCAGCACACTTCATACCTGTGCAATATACGTATAAGGCTGTGCAAATTGCTCATATTTAAATGCAGAATGTGTTCAAATTGCATGGACTTCCGAAGGTAATAATCTCTGATCGTGATGTTAAGTTCACATCAAACTTTTGGAGGACATTGTTTGCTGAACTGGGAACACAGCTGAACTTTAGCACAGCTTATCATCCCCAGACCGATGGCCAAACGGAACGAGTGAATCAGGTAGTGGAGGACATGCTGAGAGCATGTGTTATGATGAAACCAACTCAATGGGAGGAATACCTCCACCTGGTCGAATTCGCATATAACAATGGATATCATTCCTCAACACAGCTAAGTCCTTTTGAGGTCTTGTATGGGCGGAAGTGCCGCACACCCTCAAGTTGGGGTGGACCTGAGGATAGGTTACGAATTGGTCCTGAAATGCTCAAGGAAATGGAAGATACAGTAAAAAAGGTGCGTACCAACTTAAAAGACGCTCAGGACAGACAGAAAAGTTTTGCTGATCGAAAGAGAAGGTTCAAAGAATTCGAAGTTGGGGACCATGTGTTTGTAAGAATTCAACCCAAAAGGAGTACTTTGCAGTGGGGCAGGTGTGCTAAACTTGCACCTCGCTATTTTGGACCTTTTCAAATCTTGGCAAGAGTGGGGCCAATAGCTTATCAACTCGCCCTACCAAGCCATATTAAGATCCACAATGTTTTTCACGTTTCCGTATTAAAACAATACGTCTATGATCCTAAACATGTGATTCAATGGCAGAGTGTTCGGGTAAGAATTAATCTGGTCATTCTAAATAAGCTTTGTTCTTAAACAAGAAAATAACTAAATCTGTTGCTGATTGCAGGTCGAGCCGGAAGGCGAGGTTCTGGTCGAACCACTGACCATTCTCGACCGGAGAGAAGTGCGGCTGTGGAAACGGGTTATTTTCCAAGCTAAGGTGCAGTGGCAGCACTATGGGCCTGAAGAGGCCACTTGGGAGGATGAGGAACTCCTTAAAGAAGCTTACCCGACTTTGTTTAAGGGAGACAGACATCGGGACGATGTCCAATCACAGGAGGGGGAGATGTAATGACCCCAGACAATGTAAATGTGAGATTTTACTGTGGTAAAAGACAATATGACAGTTGTTGTTTATGTTTTAAAAACAAAACCGTGACAAACTATTTTATTAAAGTAATTTAAATGTTTTCTTGAAATGCTGGCAGCCTCTAGGAGGTGGATTTAAAAAGAAAGAGATCAGTTATAATAACTGATTGAAACTACCCTCCCAAACAGGAAAAGTTCTGGCTGTAGGGAGGAAGTTCTGTGCTGTGGGGACAGACAGAAGAGACCTTTTCCAAGAAAAGGAAAAAGGAAAAAAAAAGAAAAGGAAAACGGGTTAAGTCTGGTAAGGACCAGATAACCAGGCACAAGGTGCACAAATCTTGTTGAGGGCTTGAGGCCTGCAAGATGGCTCGGGGGGAGAATTCCGTCTGAGAGATGGATCTCATGGCTGGGTGGAAGAGCAAAAACAAAGTACAGGTGACTTGCTTGAGAACCTATTCCTGACTCTGGTGAACCAGGTACGGTTTCAAGCTGCAGAGTCTCTGATTGAATATAGATATACAGTGAATTTACAGTAGGTAAATAAGGATTATGTTTCATTCTCCTAGATACTGTTATATTATTTAAGTAACTGCACAAGTGTACTTTTAAGTGAAAGGTCAGTTTATCAATCGAGAGACATAATTTAAAACTAGTCATGTGGTGAATAAGCTACAATAGGTGTAGTTAATTAAAAGACTGATTATAGAATAAGAAGGGAAGTTACCCAAAAACCGGCTATTGAATAATAGACCTGACACAACCTCGTCAGAAAGACAGAGGCACTGTTTTAATAACAGAACAGCTAATAATGGAACAAACAGTGTAGAATACCTTGAATTTAAACAAGCAGTTACTATATTGTGTTGACAGGAACGAGTTTAGAACCCTCTGCATCTGGGTAGAGAGCGCCGACTGTGGTCAGATTCTAACTTGTCGACGGAAGGAAATAAACTTACAGCTATTATAACAATGACTGTTGATATGTGAAGAAATAAATAAGTTATTCCAGACAAGGAGAATTTATTTTGTAAACTGTGCAAAACAGAGAGCGTACTTCATTCCATTATATCAACGTTATTAAACTACAAGTGCTCGCAGATACAATAGTAGAGAAAACAGTTTGATAAGAGCGATAAAGGAAAATGAGATATCTTTACAGAAACCCTGTACATGCTACTTCAAAAGGAAAAACTCTGGACTTACATATATTCCGACATTTTCATAAAGAAAAGAAGAAGCATGATATTATTATCATAACTAACCGAGGGCGTCCTGTACAAGTTTAGCAAAGACGAGAGTCGCATAGCAAACACCAGAACGAATGACTGGAAACCATAAGCATAACCTGAGTAAATCTATGAGCCTGTCGTCGTTGGGATGAGCGAAACCAATGGTAACAAAACAAACCACCATGCACTGTTCTGATAACTGTTAAATACACAGTGTATATTCATAAAATACGCAAGCATAAGTTGCCCTGGGAACATAGACAAAGTAACAGTTCCATCTATAAATTACAAAAAATAACACCCGGGTGGTGAATCGTGAAGAGGCAATAACTGTACATACATTAATAAAATGGAAAACCTCAAACAAGACCTGAATCCGTTAGTCCAGGTCTATGCATTACGGCCAGACCCGATGCCTTATGATTTATATCAGATATATCAAACCAAAGTCCAAGTATGCCGCAAGGGCAGTAAAACAAACAAAATGAAACCGTAAATGCATGCTATAGCACTCAGAAACTCCGCCGTGGATGATAACTTAACAGGGCGGGTCATGGACTCAACCAGACAACAAGAAAAACTAAATGCAATCGTGAGGGTTCTCTGTGGAGAATACCTTGGCATCGAAGCAAGGAAACCCTCATTCGAACAGCGGTCTGCACCAAGCAAAACATAACCAGCTCATAGTCAATGAACTCCGAGCTCTCGTATGCAGAGCAAGGCAAACAAGAGTTGAGAACTTACCGTGGCCGCCGAGAAGGGTTAAACCTTCGAGTTTAGCCACCTTGGCACTGGCAGAGGGGTTTGAATAACCCAGCCGCACTCCCTGTCAACAAAAAGGAAACAAGTCCATAAGATTCATTACATTTCACAACGAACTGTAAATGCTTTCTGTAGATTCAAGAGACGAGGGTCAATACCTGTAAGGGCGTAATGATGTGCACTTCACGGCCTTCGGAGAGGTTGCAGGTTACAAATATAACGCCGGTGGTACCGAACCAGAGACTAAACGCCGAAGCGGAGCCGAAAGAGCCGAAGGAACAAATAAACCCTGAGCCTGCCCGAATGAGATTATATGAAGACTTAAACCCTCGAATACATTCCAACCCTTTGATCCAAGGGAGCAATCGTGACCGTCCATGCAAGGCGGGAAAGCAAAGCGGGAACGTCGAGAAAACTGTAACCGAGGTGTCACATGGCCGAAGGGACAAGCCATGCCACCTGCCGTGGTGTGGATCGAAGTTATTAAGGCGACGGGTGAGTTGGCACCTGCATGGGCTGCGGCCGGACCACCAAACCCCGCGCCACATTAATACTTACTGCAGGCTAAGGTAGACTAATAGCTAGAAGCTACCGTAAGTCAAATGCCTGTCTTAAACCATATGACAGCGTAATATAATACCACATAATAGTACACGTATACAAGGTTATAACAGCGAATAGACAATTGGCTACCTAGCTGTAAAATATATGGCATAAAGTATGGAACAATATGATATGAAGTTAAATATGTGATTATACATAAGGAATAATCATGTAGTATAGCAAGTTCTTTATGTGATGTATACTTTTAAATTTTTTTTTATGTATTGTGAACAAGGGTGTGACATGATTATTAATTAATTTTAAAAAACAAAAACTATAATATAAGAGATTTTAACTCACTATCCTAATCTAACTCTAACTCCATTTACTATAGTCTGCCAGGAACAACATGCTTAATTAAATTGAAAAATTATATTCATCACCTCATCTTACTCCATCTTCTCTCTATTAATAAGGTGAGATTCTAATTTTTGATGCTTCAATTTTGGAGTCTTAATATTGTGTGGGTTGGACATGGCCCCTTTTTAGTGTAAGACAAATTGACACGACAAACTTATTTTATAACTAGTATATTTTATAGGTTTTATAAAACTAATCATTCTAGATTTGATATAATTTTGATGAAATATAATTTTATAATTCAAGTTGTTAGCACAACTTAAAGTTGGTGTTACTCTTAAAATTTATAATTCTATAACATTGATACTAAAAACTTATTTTATATTTGGTGTTGTAGCAATTACAAACTTTAAACTACGAAATATCTATAAATAAAAAAATAATTAAATACATAATTATAACAGGCCTTGTGAACGAAGTTGTCTATAATGCGATTTTTTGAAGATTCCGGTGACGGAATCCGGCGGAAGAATTGAGGTCAAATCTTGATTTCTTGCAGTTAAATGGTTTTTTAACTGCATATTTGGATTCAGCACCCTGAAAAACCCCTGGGACGCTTTCATTGTGCAAAAACTAGCTATCAAACTTGCGATTCCAATAATTCCTGCCGGATTTCGACCGGAAAAATCCGCCAGAAAGACTTTCAAAAAGTCGCGTTATAGACAACTGCCTAGTGAACTAGACGCTGTAGTGCGTTTGCAAGAATTATTAAAGTGCAATTAAAGTGATACCGTAAGCATAGGACATCACTTATAAGGTTTTTGTATGTTTCATTACACCTCGCAGTTAGTGTTGTGTATGTGGTGGATAGTAGTTAATGTGCACATGGCCCCCAGCGGGAGAGCCGTCTGTGACTAGACCTTGGTTAACTGGCCTTTGTACATTGGAACGCGCAACACACTGGTAGCCGAGATTGTTGCATGCGTCTGCTAGTTGGTGACGATCCTTTGCAACGCCTATATCATTTCACACCCTTCGATCTTTGTTAGGCAATCCGACGGTGGGGAGGGTTTACGGTTTAATCCCCTAACCAATTTTCTGCGTCTGGAAGATGGTAGAGTCATTTGTTGTCGTCGACCCTTGGTGTCTTGCTACTCTGCAACTAAATTGCTCAGTGAGGGTTTCAGGCCCATACAGGATCCATCCGTTGTTGGCCATGGGCGCTATGGTCAGTCTTGCGAAAGAAGGTAACCCCAACAGCGTGTTCTTATGCCATTTCGATTCTCTGCACTGTGTGAGTTTGTCTTCCGCTTGGAACCTCCGCCTGCTGCAGAATTTAATTGACTGTCTCCGCTGTCCAGGGGTGGATCGATGGCCTTCCGTTACTGTGGGAAACGCTCTGCTCCGACAACCATTTCCGAAAGGTAAGCCCACAGGCCTTAAAGCTCTGAAGTTTGTATAGGTTTTTCTACTGGTCGTTTATAGATTCTCGATTCCAAAATTGTTTAATGAAGATATTTGATGTGATGTAGATGGGTTGCTCAATGCTGGAATCCTCCAGTCTCAGGTAAGAACGCCCCTCCTCTCGGCATCGTTCATTTTACATATTATGCAGGTTTGTGCCCATACTGACTCCATGGTTATTGGGCGTTTGTGTGCAGGTACTCTTCCATATTTGCCCAATTAGTTATTTGACTAGGACAACGTCCTTTAAGGGTTTAGGAACTTACGGCTTCCATGGTTATTTCCAGGTTGGAATAACTTACCTCTGGTGAATGAATATTTAGCTATTAAATGATTAACTTCTCGGTGAAAGGAACTGAGTACCGAGTCGACCCTTATGCCGAGACTTGTTTAGGTTTTTCTTTCAATTAATTAACTACGTGAAAGAATGGTTAAACACTGTGCACGACACTTGCAAGGTTGTGAACAATTGACACTTGATCGACTGCGAGTTTTCCTGAACATTTTTTATGTTATGCATCTTTTATAGCTAAGTTGTACACTGAAGGTCTTTTTGGGGTTTTTGTCATGTCGATGAACTTAGGTTGTTGAGCCGTGCTGTTATGAAGAACTTTACCTTAAGTTATTATTCCAGTGAAATATATTTATATAAACTGAGTCCGTCTAATTAATTGAATGAAGGCGTAGTTATTTTGTCACTATTTAATGATGGACAGAGGTTACCTCTGCTTCATTGCTCAGGGAAATAGCTTATCGAGTTTATCTTAGCTCTTCTACTTATCCGTTCGACATTTCCAGAAGGGTTCTTTTAAAGGTTGTTTTTACAATGAATTACCTAGATTACTTCTGTAATGGTTTGTAACAGGTTACTCAATTTATCTCTACAGTAATCTTGTGGAATTTTACACACAGTATTTCTACTGTGACTTTTCCAGAAGGGTTCTTTTAAAGGTTGTTTTTACAATGAATTACCTAGATTACTTCTGTAATGGTTTGTAACAGGTTACTCAATTTATCTCTACAGTAATCTTGTGGCATTTTACACACAGTATTTCTACTGTGACTTTGTAGCATATTACACAGATTACTTCTACTGTGACTTGTAGCATATTACATAGGTTATTTGCACTGAAATCTTAGCATATTGCACAGATTAATTCTACAGTGTTTTTGTAGTATTTTCATTATTGCATATTCAAACACACATTTTGATAAAAAAAAAATTATTTTTCAAATATAAATATAAATTAAAGAAAGAAAAAAAAGTTTATAGCTTTTACGTTATTTAAAATTCTATCCTATTTTGGGGATCTCCCATTACAACTATATGTATGTTACTGATATATCTTGTAACCTAATGTACATAACCAACTTCCTTCCCATCTATCCTATTTTGTGGATCTCCCATTACAACTATATGTATGTTACTGATATATCTTGTAACCTAATGTACATAACCAACTTCCTTCCCATAACCAGGGCCTAGTTTATTAGCTTTTGTGCTTGTACTAATAGATATACATTCATCAAAACATTAATAAGTATTATTTACTAATAATGCAAGAAACTTGATTGGACAAAAATTGTAGTCAAAGGGATAAAAGTGGACCTACCTTACGCGCTTTTACGCCGAACTTATCCCGATTACAGGTTGCACAATCCCGTCTACGTCGCTAACTGGGCCCTCCATCTTCGTCACGGTCTCCGTTTATCATCCATCCAAATGTCGTGCCTTAAATGTTTTTGAAATGCTGCCGACCTGGTTTAGGTGTTGGTGGACGTAGAATTAATGGTCAAGTCAATGTTGCCGTCTATCCTTTTCGAGCCCTCAGATCCCCCCCCGAAATGAATCCAAAGCATCTATTTTTCGCGGCAAGTTTTAATTCCTTCAGGTTCGTTCCAAATCGAGGCGTGCAACTCTATCCAGTGCTGGCATCCTTTTATCTACATCTCCCTCTCATCGATGTTAATCTCCTCCTTTCCAGTAAAAATGGAGGAAGCAACGATGAACCACTGGAGCTTGAGAAGCTGAGAGGCGGTTGCAGCGAGTTGGGCTTCTTCCATATCATCAACCACGGAGTCGACCTAAATCTTATTCGAACAGTGGACTACATTTCTCGAAGCATGTTTGCACTGCCCACTAACATCAATGAATTGACAGGCCATTTCTTCCAAGTTGTGACCTTAAATCTGGGTAGGTTTATGTTTTTCTCAAAATGGTTATGAAATATTAAAATCTCTACTTATGAACTCACACATATCCAGAATAAGTATGTTATAGTTTTTATCATGTTTTGCACAGAGAAATACATGTCAGAGATGATGGATTATCTCATAGAGTTTTGAAACTCATATGTAGAGTTTGGTTGTGGACTTGGTAAGCACTACGGATCAACGCCCTTTGACAAGTTTCTACGCATAAATTGGTATTGTAATCGAAACCCTGAAGCAGGATCTGCTGAGCAGATTCTACAACGTTCACACTAGGTTGCCTTACCATTCTTTACCAAGATGATGTGGGTAGCCTCCAGTTCCGAACAAAGGAAGGAGAGTGAGTTGATCTCGAGGTCATTCCTGAATCATTTGTCGTTAATATCAATGACTCTTTAAGTGCGCAATTAATCTTTTTTTCCAGCAATTAGAATTGAGTTTCAGGGGAATATCAAACAAATTCTGATTTAAATATCGATTAGAGTTGGTTGTAAGGGAATATTCAAACAATAGTTAACTTAGATGTGAATGGCAGATGTCGAGTAACGGTAAATATTGCAGCTGAGCATCAAGTGATTCAAGTTACTGTGGATCGAAAGGAAAAGGTTGTCTATGATTTTTTTTTTTTTAAGAGGAAGCAGAAATTTTTACTCCATGGGAAATGAGAAATGATCAGCAAGGAGCATCCTAACTATACAGAGCAATTACAATTCAAACTCAATATCTGAAGCTGCATGCGATGAAGTGTTGGAGGATAACTGGCTAACCAAGCATCGAGCATGATGTGAACACAAGTGTGTCTTATGTCAGCATTGGACTTCTGTTTTAATCCTTTAATAATGAACGTAAATTGTGGTTGGTTTCATCTTTCGTTTACTTCTATATTATGCATTAATTTAACTTGGTTTATATCGGCACTGTACATATGTTTTAATAAATTTGAATATTTTTTATTTTTCTATTAATGTTAAAACTTGGCATTTAATTATTATTAAAATAAGATATAAAATAGTATTGATATTTAGTTTAGGTTAAAAACCTAAATAAAATCAAATAAATAATAAAAATTTAAGATCTGATAAATAATAAAAATTTAAGATCTTAGAAAATAAAATTTATTTATAGTAGAGAAATTAATAGTTTAGAAAAAAAAAATTAAAGAATTAGAAAAATATTTGAATAACAATTTAATTATCTAATAAATAAGGTTTTTAAAGTTTTAATTTAATTATTTATCATTTTTACTGGTCTATGATATTATAACAATTTTTATTTATAAGTTAAGAATTTTTTTGATTAAGTGGGTAAATCTCTATATGATATTTTTTTTAACTGGGATATTAATTCTTTTTATTATTTAATAATAATAATTTAAAGTAAAGTTATAATTTAGTTAGTTTTCATGACTTTTTTCAATTTTAGCAATGCGAAATATATCTTGTAATAAGTGTTTTCATGTTGGTTGATACATATCAACGTTTCTCAACCATTTAATTTACATAGATGTGCTACTCTTAAATAATTTGAAAGAGAAAGAGAGATTAATAGTTTATAAATTTAAATAATTTGAAAGAGAAAGAGAGATATAGTTTATAAATTTAATATGGGAAATATAATTAAAAAATTAGAACAAAAGTTAAATTACAATTTTATTTTAAATAATTTGGAGATAATTTATTAAGGACTAAATATACAACAAAAAACATTTTCAACTTTATAATTTATAACTTTTGGTTTGAAAAAAAAAATGAGAATAAGTTAGCACACATTTTGTGTTAAGGTAAGTTCTAAAATCTATAAATATGGCATGCTCTCTAAACCCTTGGGTATATCTATAAAAGTCCAATCAATGAAGACAAATTAAATTAAGGGAGGAAGTTTAAGAGGTAAAAGAAATTGGGAAGTTTGAAACGTCAAACAATTTGGAATATAAAAGCACATATTAAGTTAGATCTTGAGTGAAATTCTCTCATGAAATTTGGGACAATGATAAATCTAAGGTTCCTAAAAGTAGAAATATTTATCTTGTGGCCACTATTGAATGAGGGACCCTACCATAGAGAGATTGAAGGTATAACCTATTACATAAAAAGAACGTTCTTTTTAATCACATTAGGCTTAAGAAAGGCCCATTATACACATAGATGGGGATTTCATATATTAATGATAAGAATATTATATAAAAATATATTATTATTGCACATATTAATTCTATTTTTAATAAGGAAAAAAGCTAGATAAAAAAGATCGTTATAATGCCTTAAAATGAGATATTTATAGTACAAGAAATGAAGGCGATATCTTCTTGCTAGGAGACTTTAATGATTAAAGAACTATTCAAGCCATTATTTTAGACAATCATTCCAATACGAATTCTCTATGGCTAGATGAATATTGTGTTATAGCTAATGTATATAAAAGAAACTCCAAATGCATGGTTGAGAGTTTTTTTGCTACTGACCCAATAAAGTTTTGTAGATTTGAAAATCTAATAATATGCAATGGTCTAATAAAGGCACAAATCCAATTGGATGAGTCGTATCGTGACATTTTTCATAGATTATGTCATACTAATATTCTTATATCCCGATTACAAAGAAATATTAACATTTGACACCCTAAAGAACCATGAGACAAACTTTGGTCATAGACCTTGAATACCAATTCCTTTACTATGCACAAAATCCCCAATGAATAGAATTATAGTAATAAAGTATTCATTGAATAGAATTAAGATAGTAAAATGCACTTATATTCTACAAACATAAATCTATATTTTTTTAAAGGATTTAAATAGTGAATTAAATATCCTATTAAATAAGGACAATATTAAAGACTTATATTGGAATTTTACAACCACCCTCTCTACTTCCATTAACAAGTTCTCTATTGAGGTGTTATGTCAAGAGTAAAATAAAATGAGTATCACTTATTTTCATAAGAGTGAAAGATTTCTAGAAACACCATTAGGAATGTTTCTAATGATTCCTTAAAATATGACAAAATAAATAGATGCAAATCCCATATTAAAATGAAAAAATAAAAGATATGATATAAATAGAAACCAAAGGAAGCCTTTACATCTATTTAACATAGATTCTAAGAAATTATAATTAGTAAAGGTAAAAACAAAAATATGTGCTATATAGAAATTCTCTTATGCGGACAAAGGAAAACACCGTAGACCTAGTGGCTACCCTAGTAACAACAAGGGGGCAAAGAACACTTGTATTGCTTTAGAGAAATTAACATGAAAAAGAAGGAATACTTACTCGGATTTCGAAGTCTCTTTATCCTCATTTGAACTCTTTTTCTCCCACTCCAAGTCTCGTAGACCTAGTGGCTACCCTAGTAACAACAAGGGGGCAAAGAACACTTGTATTGCTTTAGAGAAATTAACATGAAAAAGAAGGAATACTTACTCGGATTTCGAAGCCTCTTTATCCTCATTTGAACTCTTTTTCTCCCACTCCAAGTCTTTCGATATACACCTGCAACATAAGCAAGACAAATAGATCTATTCTAATTCCTCCATTCAATGAATCATAAACATTGAAATACAATTATAATCATATATGGTACAAATGTATAAGGAAACAAGAGAACTTTGCATTAAATTGATTAGGAGAATTTACAATCTAGTGATAAATGAATTGTAGATTTCTCCCCAAGCTAATGTACTCCTTCCTTTGTCTCAAGGAAATCTCCAATCCACCACTCAAGGAGCATAAGTGATATGTCTTTAAGCTCAATCCATCATCATAAGGATGCAAGTAAGGTCCTCTAAAGCCAACCCTGACCTCTTAGAAGAGGGAAAATTTATAGGATGAAATGGTATTTTTGATTTTTACCAATCTAGGCTTGACATCCATGAAAGGTGGGAAACTAGCTTAAGAGATTAAGGTAATCCCATGATCATAGAATTTTGAGGTCATTTTGATAGTAAATGGTTGAAACTACTTCAAAATATTCTATAAGTGGAATATTCTAGATAAAATAACTTGTTTCCCAAAAATCCAGAACCACCTCACCTGTAATAGCTGGAAGACTATGCTCGTATTGCTTTTGCTCAGTTTTGAAGCTACTTTGGTTCATAGGGGGATAGTGATGGTACTTGCGTTGACCCTAAAATCAAGGATTTTGACCTTATTTTCTAGTTTTTATTGTACTCCCAGAAAGAGAATGATTAAAGCTTTGTGGGGGATGATTGCAAGCTGATAAAGGATGATGATTAAGCTGGTTTATAGGCAATTAGGTCCATCATATTAGTATAACTCAAATATTCAAATTAACCCAAGTGTGAATCAATAGAGAAAGTGTGACAAGTGCGACACATGCGACAAGTGAGACAAAATGTTCTATAATAATATGTTTGTCTTAAGGGGTTAGAATTTATACTTTAAAAATATTTATGAATCCTTGGTGTCATAGAAAATATTTAAATCCAATTTTCAAAAAGGAAGCTTTTCTATAAAAGAGCTAGAGTTTCAGGTTAATTGGTTTTACAAAAGGAAATCTAGTCACATTGAAGGCTACCACATAGAAATCTTAAAAAATGGAGGTTCCATATTCATCCATGTCATCCACAACATATCCAATTTAATAAAATTATGGATTTCTAAATTCAAGCTTCTTTGATTCATAATGTTTACATAAATGACTCTTTTGGATCAATCACATCAGTATTTTTGGGGTCGACGTTTTGAACTATCAAGTGTCATTAATCATTAGGACAATTGAATTTTTAACCCATCCACTATGGTTAATCACGAGGATTCCTTAAAGCCTAGATTCAAAGCCTTGTCATATCTTTTTTTCTAAAAAAAAAGTCCATGACTACAAAAGAAACTTTAAAAGAGAATACTTTTTTTTATTAGGTTAAAAGTATACCTCATTTGAAATCATACCCTAAGAAAATTTGACTCATTGCAACCAAAACTTAAAAATCAACTATCAAATTGAAGCACCCATTTTTCAATAGGGTATTAAAATTGCAACAATTTTTCTAACTATGGTCTAGAAAATCATAAATACATAATGTCATGACAATATTGTTACAAATATTTTTTTTACTTTTAATCAAAATCACAATAGTAATTACATTGAGTGAAACATAAATTATTTCTCAAAGTTATTGTTGCATTGTTGATATTCAAAACAAATGAATTATTCATAATTAGAACATATAACCCAACAAACATAAAATGAGTCGTAGATTCACGTAAAATCATATGAAAGTAGAAAAATATTTTCAAGTTATTATGCAAACTTCATATTGATCAAAATTAAATAAAATGTTGTATATAATTATTCAAATTGACTCATAGATTCCACCACACCATAAGAATCTACATCATATTAAGATGAATGAGTAGATGAACCATATTCATTTCTATTATAACAATAATCCATATAATACATGTATGCCCAACATTCTATATGTCAAAAGGCTTCTAGGTCTATCATTGGGTTCAACAAATTCCCATTTTTCCACTATATCTTGTGGTAGCAACCTCTTTATAATCTCTATGGTTTTGAAAAAAAGTGTTCGATTCCTTTACAAATTGAAGTTACAAATGACTATCAACATCCTCTAATTTATGAGGTCACTTCAATGATGATTTATATTTGGACCCTTTCTTTTTCTCCTTTTATTGAATTTTTTCTCAACTAACATCTTTGGCTTGTACACATCCTTGAATGGTTGTCTATCTATTGCATACCAATGTACTTCAATAGTTTTAACATCCTAAGTTTCTTTAATGACCTTTATAACATTGGAAACCCAGAATGTTTGACCACATGAATCTCCATCCTCTAACATTGTAATCATAAAACCCTCTTTAAAATCTTGTGGAGACTCAATAATAACTTGATATTGTTGTTGTTAAACAATGTTTCTTTTCTAGTATTCATTTGTCATATTTTTTGACCAAATAAATGGAGTCATCATACATGTATCTCCATTTCTTGAGCTTGAAATTATGTCACTTTGATCATTGAAAAAAGAGTCTTGCCAAACATTATCAATGACATCAAAGCATTCATATGTATCTTTAATGGAGTTTTTTTAATTTCTTCTAAGTATTTATAATAATCTACATCTTTCTTATGACATAGTGCATTATGGATTTTGACAACTACTTGTAATAAAATAAATTTAATGCAAATATTGGATTATATGGAATGAACTTCAAAAATATTAATCTTAATGAAGACTTCCATTATGCAATAATTGAATAATTCTTGCCTCATATAGGTGTTATTCCCCTTAATATTTTTGATATAGAATTGATATTGGAAGCTAATGTATTTAAGATATTCAATGCATTTTATATCACCATACAATCTCAAAACCAATATTCACATGCCAATAGTTTCTTCCCCTACATGACAAATAAATTATGGAATGTATGATTTTTTAATATATTTGATTAATGATGTCAAGCTCGCAAAATTATTCCTTCACAATTTTATGGAAAAACAACTAAACATTTGATCAATATGGTCATGAGTGTGTCAACAAGAAAGAAACCAACTTTTACCATTTGAAATATTTTTAATTCAATAAGAATGCTTAGATATCCAAATATAATTTTATTTTTGTTTTCATGGCTAGTGTTTTCTAATTATATATACAAAACTCGAGGAATATTACTAGACCAATGAGCGAGCAGATGATGAATTATGGTGATGGAAATATTTGCACCATTATGAATATTTTGAGTTGTGAATTAATTCCTTGGATACGTTTTCTCGTTAAAATCCATACAACCAACCAAATCATTTTGAATAAAATTATCCTCTTGTGAATTTTTTGGTGTGTGGAAAAAATGTAATAGAAGTATTTTCTTTTGGTCTATACCATCAATTATCAAACCTAAATATTTATTTGGAATATAATAAAAGTTCTTTAAAAATTTTACATTTTATTCGTTTCTCTTGATTGTTGATTGCAATGCTCTTGAAATGATTTGACAATGAAATTCTCTCTCTCACACACACACATATATAATAAACTTTTATATTTGATAATTATTAAATTATAACCAATATTGTTGTAAATGCATACATCTTTATACTCTTTCACATTTATCCCTTTTTCATTTAAGAGAAGCACAAGTAGTACTATAAACCCCTCATGCTTGGCCTCTTAGGAATACATTCATTGTTGAATTTTTTCTTGCATATCCTTATAAAATATGTACTTCTAATAAAATTACCATTTCCTTTAGCACCTTCTATATATGTTTTGAATAAGTTGTGTATTTCCTATTTTGAGAAATTATCTAGAATATGTATTGTGTTTCTATTTGAAAAACACTCTCCAGGTTTCGAAAAGAAGTTTTACATCCATGAAATGTAGAGTTTGTTTATGGCCATATCTCTCTTCTATAACTTTCTTTTAATTTTTGAATAAAATGTAGGATCTTTTTCCAATATTAGAGAATACATGAAATACATCACAAATGAGTTCAAAACATATTTTACATCAACCACTTTAGGGTTGGACCATCCAACTGCTCCAAGATGGATTTGCACATACAATGTGACATGAAATAGATTTCTTAGAGAGGACGGTCACTCGTAAGCTCATAAGCGCTCATATACATCATCTAGCTCTACAAAATTTCTTCCATTAACATAGGGTTCAATAAGGAAAAAAACATTTGTTGATGAGCTTGATACAACTGCTACAGGAAACAATGAAATAAATATGAACATGTGAAGGTGAGAATTAAATTTCTCAAATGTGAAGGTTAATATTATTATTTTTCAAATTTGTTATGTTTTTATGTGGAACAACTTTTTGTCATAATATTATAGCCATGTACTCCCTATGTACTCATACTTTGAAAATACTAAAATGAAGAATACTTTCAATATAACATTCTCTTTCAGTTTGAGGGAATAAGTTATTATTCATATATAATATGAAATAATTCTTTTGTAAGCTAACAAACTAATAGAATTCCCAAGTTCAATAACAAAGCTCCCAAGTTCAATAACAAAGATTATAGTGCCTTGTAACAATGTTCTAATTTTAATTAATACAATTAATACATGATCATAAAATATTTTGGACAAAACTGATATGAAAGTATTTACCTCCTATATTAACTTCAAAAATAAGTGAAAAAGACTCATTAATTAAATGCATGACTCATTATTGATGTTGTAACATATTTTGGTACGCTCAAAATTAAAAAGATTTCAGTGAGAAATTGCCAATTTCCTTCTCGGCTAAATATATATTATGCTTTTGAATGCTTTATTTTTATATATATAATAATTTTGTTTTTATAAAAATATAATTATATATTTTTATGGAAATATTTATTTAAAATTAAAATTATATTATAAAAAATATATTCTTCCATGCCTCCAGATATGGGCACATTTAATCCAAGGGTTATAAATATATTTCACACCACCCTGAAGCTCTTTTGACATTTAACTAAGAGCAGGGTGCGAAAAGATGTTTTTTACATGATTGTTCTTTACACATGTTATTTCATTTTTCACTTTGCATCCCCTTCCTAAACTATATTTTTTTACATGACTTCGTTTTACACGTATTATTTCATTTTTCACTTCGCACCCTCTTCCTAAACCACTTACCTCTACCCCCTCTGAAAACCATGAACTTTATTGTTTAGACTTTTGGAAATGTGGCGGGAATGGAATTTCATATGATTATGAAATAAATGCTATTTGGTTGCGAAGCCTATGATTATGAAATAAATGTTATGTGGTTGCGAGGCCCAATGAAAAAGATAAGGTAGAACTAGATTTTAGAGGAAATTCAAAAATGGAATGCCAAGTGGTTGAAATGAAATAACAACCTAAGGTGTAAAATGATTTTACATCTACACGTAAAATGAAATTTACTAAATGATTTTACATCTACACGTAAAATGAAATTTACTAATGAAATGAATTTATTAGAGAAAATAAAAGAGAAAATTTCATATTTGTATGAAATTAATGTATAGGTGGGCAAAGATGGCATTCATGTAAATGCATTTCACGATGGGAGATTAAGGTAAAAGAGGTGCAGGTGAAATCAATTTACAGGTGTAAAATTGATGGGGACCCAGCCCACGTGTCCCTCACTCCCAAACCTTACGTGGACTTGTGTGATTATTTCGTAATTGGATATTTGTTTGATTGTGCTTTTATGAATTAGGTGATATTTAATCACCCGCCTGTACTTCTCCGCCTCTCCACGCTCCACCTGTCCGTCTCGGGATTTGGCAAAACCCTAATTCTCACTTGCCCTTTTCCCCGGCTAGTTCGCGCTCATTTGGTCATTTTCACTGTTATGTTTGCTCTCTGTGGCTCTGCTCTGGTATTCGGCTCTGTATATGGGTTTTGTTACTCTCTGCAATGTTCCGCTCTCTGTGGTTCTGCTCTGGTATTCGGCTCTGTCTATGGGTTTTGTTCAGAGGTTCGGCTCCGTCTCGGTGGGAAGCTCAAGGTTGCAACTCCGTCTCTGGTTTCAACCCATCATTCAACTTCGTCTGCTCAGGTAAGGGTTTCGTTTCATGATGTATGCTCTTGTCCTCAACTCGAATTTCGCCTAACCCTTCACAGCTCCTCTGTGGTTAGGTTGTCACTGAGCTTCTGCGACTTATGGGTCTGGTTACAACTGGTAAGGTTCCACACCGTGGCTCTATACGGGTCTTTCCTCCCTCTGTTCTTTCTATTCGTCTTTCACTGAGCTATTTGCTGTTGCATGAGTTTAATTACATCCGCGACCCTAACAATATATGTCACGGTGGTTGCAGGTAACTGGTTCCGTGGCCTTGCAGGGGATTCGACCGCCTATCCTCCGGGTAGCTCTGTTTCTATTCCACCCTTTTCTGTGGCTTTTGGTCTGCACTGTATTTGCTTGCTATGGTTGTCTGTATACGTTAATGAGTCAAGTCTGTGTGAGGGTTCAACCCGCTTTTGTGATTCAGAGGGTTTCTGTGCTAATTTTCGGTTAATGCTCCGGTCCTTGGCTCTCTCGTCACTCGGTCATTCTATAGCAGTGCTAGGTAGTCTTATGAGTTCTCGCTTGCTTGGCCGTTGGCAATTTTATGACCGGCAAGATTTATACACAGCGAATGTAATAATTTTGGGGTTTCAGTGTCGTTGCTTACCTGTGGTTTGAGGACCGTGGTTTTCTTGCTTGATAGCCCGACTCCTTTCGTTCTTCACTTGACTTCGGCTTCGGCTGGTCGTGAGACGCTTGTAATTGGAATACCCTGTTACTGTGTCGACCTGCAATGTATTTTCATGAACAGAACTTGATGTATGTGTGCGTTTACCTCTCGGAGTAATGATACTTGGTTACAATACTACTTTGCAATGTGTGAATATAAATAGTAAATGAAAATAGATGAATGTGCGTGGATGCTGTGTGAAACTCTGTCACGGTTGTATTTGTATTAGATGTAATGAAAAGAATTCACTGTATATGCAAGATATATCTTCGAGGACATAAAATCACAATCTGTAAATTTATTTAGGATGCACTGAACAATATATGAAGGAAAAGAATTGTATTCTGCTATTTCTCTTTTTTTCAATGTCACACTCCAGAACCTTTTACATGTATTTTTCCTGTCTTCTTATACAATAGTTCAGTAGTTAGGTAACTGTTAGTTAGTTCCAGATTACAGTTTACTTGACAGTTACTCCAGTTACGTGACTTGGCTATTGTTAGTTTGTCTGTTCCTTCTGTCTCGTAAAGGTTTGATGCTTTACAATGATTTATGGTCTTTTTGTCTAATTCTCTAATAATCTTAATTCAAAGCCTATAACTACAAGCCCTTAACAATTTTAGTTAGGACCTGTTATTACAATTGCAACAGAAACAAGTTAATAAGACACTTAAGCTAATAAACTAAATGCTGTAGTTTAATCCTTAAAGAACAAAATGATAATATAAAAAAAAAACTATGACAGTCTTGCTGTCCAACTGTTGAAATATTCACTTCTCCCAATCTTCTTCAGAAACCTGGTCTGCCTCTTCTCGGTCTGTGCCCTGTCGACCAGATGCTCCTGCATCAGGCTGCCGGGGTAAAAGAGAGTTCTCATGGCTCCGTTCCATGAGTTCTTCCACCGAGTAACCTGCCTTTCGGATCTGCATCTCGTCAAGCCAAGAACTGTCCTCCATTGGACGGTCCTTCCATTTAACGAGATAACGCAGATATTCCTTTCTGCGTGTCTTTTTGGCCACCTGCGTGCTGATGATTCCTTCTATCTCATGGGTCTTGACCGATGGTAACTGTTTCTTCCAAAGATTGTCCTCGAACTGGGTGTCCCGTTGTGGCTGTACCACTCGTTCTTCCTCTGCCTGGGCATGATATGGAAACAGGTCTGCCACATTAAATATGGGTGATATGCCTATATCAGGTGGCAGCTGAATTTCATATGCATTCGCTGAGAATTTTCGCAGAATTTTGCATGGGCCGATTTTTTTGAACTTCAGTTTGTTATACGTACCCTTAGGAAACCGCTCTCGGCGCAAATGTGCAAGGACTTCGTCCCCAATTTCAAAGTTTACCTCTCGCCGCCTTGTGTCTGCATGTTGCTTATATTTCTGCGTGCTGTCCTGTAGTCTCGTCTTGACCTTTTCATGCAGCTCACTCATTGCTTCTGCAAAATCTTCCCCGTCTGCACTCCTTCTTTCTAGCTGTCCCAAATCTCGTAATTCATGTACTCCTCGCGGATGCATACCATACAAGATTTGAAATGGGCTAAGACCGGTGCTCCTATTTGGCGAATCGTTATAAGCGAATTCTGCCTGGGCAAGAGCTCGGTCCCACAATCGTGAGTTCTCCCCCGTCAAGCTGCGTAATAAGTTGCCCAAACTCCTGTTTACCACCTCTGTCTGTCCATCAGTCTGCGGGTGATACGCAGAGCTGAAGTTTAATTGTGTGCCCAGCTTTTTCCACAGGGTGCGCCAAAAATGTCCTGTAAATTTCACATCCCTGTCTGAAACAATAGTTTTTGGTAAGCCATGTAGTCGAACTACTTCCGTAAAAAAAAGATGTGCCACGTTCGTGGCGTCGCTTGTCTTCCGGCAAGGAATGAAATGAGCCATCTTTGAAAACCTATCCACCACCACCATCACTAAATCATACCCCCTCTGTGTTCTAGGCAATCCTAGGACAAAATCAATGCTGACTGAATCCCACGGCCTGCTTGGAACAGGTAGGGGTGTATACAGCCCCGTGTTCTGGCTGTGTCCCTTCGCTAGTTGGCAGATTTTACACCTGGTTATATACCGCTGCACGTCTCGATTCATCCTTGGCCAGTAATAAAAATGCGCGAGCTGCTCCACTGTCTTATTGACGCCAAAATGTCCCGCTAGTCCGCCACTGTGTTTCTCTCTCACCAGATTTTCCCTCATCGAACAATCTGGAACACACAGCTGTCCCCCTCGAAACAACAATCCTTCCTGTAGATTGTAATCTAGCCATGGGCTTGTATTCCTCAATACGGGATTCTGGCATGCTTCAAAAGCTTCCTTGAAATCCGCGTCCATCTGGTATAAATCTTTCAAGTATTCAAATCCCATCACCTGTATGCCACTTTCCTGTAAGAGCAGGGCTCTTCTACTCAAAGCGTCCGCCACTTTGTTGGCTTGCCCACTTATGTGTTTCAACACAAAGGTGAAACTTTGTAGGTACTCCACCCACTTGGCATGTTTATGGTTCAGTTTGTGCTGCTGAGTTATGTACTGCAAAGCAGAATTATCAGAGAACAAAACGAACTCATTTCCCAGTAAGTAGTGCCTCCAATGTTTCAAGGCTTGAACCACTGCATAAAATTCCTTATCATATGACGAATACTTCTGCCGACTCTCATTCAGCTTCTCACTAAAGAATGCCACTGGTCTGTCCTCTTGACTGAGTACAGCGCCAATAGCTGTCCCGCTGGCATCACATCGAACCTGAAAAGGTTTGCTGAAATCGGGCAGTCTCAAGATTGGCCTCTCTGTTATCTTACGCTTCAGGAGTTGGAAACTGTTTTCTGCCGCCTTAGTCCAGCAAAAAGGTTGGCTGGCCTTCTTGATGGTGTCCAACATGGGTGCGCAGATTTCACTAAAATTCCTGATAAACTTCCGGTAAAAACTTGCTAAACCGTGAAAACTACGTACCTCGAATAAACTTTTGGGTGACGGCCAACTCATGATCGCTTCAATCTTCTCTGGGTCCATCTTCAACTCATTCTCTGCTACCACGAATCCCAGATAAATCAACTCCTTCTGCAAGAAAGTGCATTTTTTTAAATTTACCAGCAGTTTGTTCTGCTGCAGCTTTTCGAACACCCTTCGGATATGCTGAAGGTGTTCTCTTTTCGTCCTGCTGAAAATCAAAATATCATCCAGATAGACTATTACAAATTTTCCTATAAACTCTTTTAACATCTCGTTCATTAATCTCATAAAAGTGCTTGGAGCATTACTCAATCCAAATGGCATGACCAGCCATTCGTACAGTCCTTCGTTGGTCTTGAAGGTTGTCTTCCACTCATCTCCCTCTCTAATCCTGATCTGATGGTACCCACTTTTCAGATCTATCTTAGTAAAATACGCTGCTCCACTAAGACAGTCCATCATATCATCCATTCTAGGCAAGGGAAACCTGTATCGAATGGTGATCTTGTTTATGGCCCGCGAATCTGTGCACATTCGCCATTCTCCCCCCTTCTTGGGTGCAAGGACTGTAGGTACCGCACAGGGGCTTAAACTCTCTCTGATCAGTCCCTTGTCTAACAATTCCTGCACTTGTTTGCGTACCTCCTCGTTGTCCTTGGGGCTCATTCTGTACGCTGCCTTGTTCGGTAAACTTGATCCGGGTATAAAGTCAATATGGTGGCTGATGCTCCTCTTGGGAGGTAACTTATCAGGTAACTCCTCAGTCGCAATATCCTGGAATTCTTCTAACAGCTCCTGGATCTCCTTGGGCAATTCTGACCTTTCCACGCTCAGTAATACTGGCTTCATCCTCCTTACCACTGCAAAATTAATCTCATTTTCTTCAATCTGTTTTATATACTGCTTTCCTCCAAGTAATAATGCTTTTGTCCCGCTGGATTCAGCTGTATCTTCCTCCTTGATGGGTACAAGTGTATGTTTGACCCCATCCTTCGTAAATTTATAACAATTTGTTTTGCCATCGTGTGTCACCTTCCTGTCATACTGCCATGGCCTTCCGAGCAGTATGTGACACACGTCCATTGGCATGACATCACAGACCACTGTATCGTGATACTTGCCAATGCGGAACTCCACCTCACATTGTTCATCGACCAACAACTGGTGGCCTTTCTGCAGCCACGACACCTTGTAAGGTGTGGGGTGCTTCAGCCGCTTCAACCCCAACTTTTCCACCATCTCCGTGGCTACCAAGTTGTCAGTACTCCCGCTGTCGATAATTACCTTACAGCACTTTCCATGTGATTTACAGACTGTCCGGAATAGTGCTTTCCTCTGGGTTGTTTTAGCCACTTCCTTGGTTGGCTTTATCAACACTTTATTCAAAATTAAAGCTTCCCCCGTTTCTGCCATGTCTTCCACTTCCCGGGGTTGTGCTTCAGCTTCTTCAGGCTGTGCCATCAGCGTTCCCCTTTGACCAGCTTGTTCAGCTTCTGGACACTCAAAGGCTCTGTGCCCCCATTTGTGGCACCTGTAGCACTGGACATTCGCCCCTCTTCCGCGGCCATTCCCTCGTCCTCTCTGGTATGACCGACCTCCTCTGGTGCTATCTCCTTTTTCGGCTATCCCTGAAGCTTTTGAACTGCTGCTTTCTTCGCTGTTTGCAGCACTCTTACCTCTTCCGTAGGACTGTCCTCGTCCTCTGCTACTTCCTCTCCCTCTTCTGCTGTTCTGTTTTCTGTTAATCTTTTCCTCAGCCTTAACAGCGCTCTGAAAGGCTTCTTCAATATTCCGGGGAGAAAGAATACTAATTTCATCTAGTATCTCCATCCTCAATCCATTTACGTACCTTGCTGTCTTTTCTGGGTTATCATCAGTATAACCAGCACGTAAATTTACCCTGTAAAATTCTTCTGTATACTCCCTGACTGTCATCCCTTTTTGTCTTAGGCTCTGCACTCGCCGATATAATTCCACCTGGTAATCTTTCGGCAGAAATCTGCCCTTCAACTTCGCTATCATTCTGGACCATAGTCGTATCGGCGACTTGTTCATTTTCTTTCTGTCTGCTTGGACACTGTCCCACCATAATAGTGCGTGTCCCTTCAACTTAGTGGCAGCGAACTTAACCCTCTTATCCTCACTGACTTCTTCATTTTCAAAATATTTATCCAGTTCGCTTATCCAGTCCAACAGGACTTCCGCAGACAGACTGCCATCATAATTTGAGATTTCTGTTTTTGGTTTGCTGCTGGCCATCAAAACCTGTCGCAGCAACCTCAATTCTGGAGCTTCCTCATCAGACCCTTCTGCAGCAGTCATCACCTCCTCTTCACTGGTGTCTCCCAGTTCTGGGTCTCTTCGTCTACCCGCTTCTACTGCTTCCAAGCGAGCTGTAAGAACTCTAATTTGTTCTCGCAATCCTTCATCTGCTCCTCTACGTGCACCTCTTCCATGTCCTCGTCTTGGCACTTGTCCTTTTGCCATCTTCTCTTAACTAAAGAAAACTGCTCTGATACCAATTGATGGGGACCCAGCCCACGTGTCCCTCACTCCCAAACCTTACGTGGACTTGTGTGATTATTTCGTAATTGGATATTTGTTTGATTGTGCTTTTATGAATTAGGTGATATTTAATCACCCGCCTGTACTTCTCCGCCTCTCCACGCTCCACCTGTCCGTCTTGGGATTTGGCAAAACCCTAATTCTCACTTGGCCCTTTTCCCCGGCTAGTTCGCGCTCATTTGGTCATTTTCACTGTTATGTTTGCTCTCTGTGGCTCTGCTCTGGTATTCGGCTCTGTATATGGGTTTTGTTACTCTCTGCAATGTTCCGCTCTCTGTGGTTCTGCTCTGGTATTCAGCTCTGTCTATGGGTTTTGTTCAGAGGTTCGGCTCCGTCTCGGTGGGAAGCTCAAGGTTGCAACTCCGTCTCTGGTTTCAACCCATCATTCAACTTCGTCTGCTCAGGTAAGGGTTTCGTTTCATGCTGTATGCTCTTGTCCTCAACTCGAATTTCGCCTAACCCTTCACAGCTCCTCTGTGGTTAGGTTGTCACTGAGCTTCTGCGACTTATGGGTCTGGTTACAACTGGTAAGGTTCCACACCGTGGCTCTATACGGGTCTTTCCTCCCTCTGTTCTTTCTATTCGTCTTTCACTGAGCTATTTGCTGTTGCATGAGTTTAATTACATCCGCGACCCTAACAATATATGTCACGGTGGTTGCAGGTAACTGGTTCCGTGGCCTTGCAGGGGATTCGACCGCCTATCCTCCGGGTAGCTCTGTTTCTATTCCACCCTTTTCTGTGGCTTTTGGTCTGCACTGTATTTGCTTGCTATGGTTGTCTGTATACGTTAATGAGTCAAGTCTGTGTGAGGGTTCAACCCGCTTTTGTGATTCAGAGGGTTTCTGTGCTAATTTTCGGTTAATGCTCCGGTCCTTGGCTCTCTCGTCACTCGGTCATTCTATAGCAGTGCTAGGTAGTCTTATGAGTTCTCGCTTGCTTGGCCGTTGGCAATTTTATGACCGGCAAGATTTATACACAGCGAATGTAATAATTTTGGGGTTTCAGTGTCGTTGCTTACCTGTGGTTTGAGGACCGTGGTTTTCTTGCTTGATAGCCCGACTCCTTTCGTTCTTCACTTGACTTCGGCTTCGGCTGGTCGTGAGACGCTTGTAATTGGAATACCCTGTTACTGTGTCGACCTACAATGTATTTTCATGAACAGAACTTGATGTATGTGTGCGTTTACCTCTCGGAGTAATGATACTTGGTTACAATACTACTTTGCAATGTGTGAATATAAACAGTAAATGAAAATAGATGAATGTGCGTGGATGCTGTGTGAAACTCTGTCACAGTTGTATTTGTATTAGATGTAATGAAAAGAATTCACTGTATATGCAAGATATATCTTCGAGGACATAAAATCACAATCTGTAAATTTATTTAGGATGCACTGAACAATATATGAAGGAAAAGAATTGTATTCTGCTATTTCTCTTTTTTTCAATGTCACACTCCAGAACCTTTTACATGTATTTTTCCTGTCTTCTTATACAATAGTTCAGTAGTTAGGTAATTGTTAGTTAGTTCCAGATTACAGTTTACTTGACAGTTACTCCAGTTACGTGACTTGGCTATTGTTAGTTTGTCTGTTCCTTCTGTCTCGTAAAGGTTTGATGCTTTACAATGATTTATGGTCTTTTTGTCTAATTCTCTAATAATCTTAATTCAAAGCCTATAACTACAAGCCCTTAACAATTTTAGTTAGGACCTGTTATTACAATTGCAACAGAAACAAGTTAATAAGACACTTAAGCTAATAAACTAAATGCTGTAGTTTAATCCTTAAAGAACAAAATGATAATATAAAAAAAAAACTATGACAGTCTTGTTGTCCAACTGTTGAAATATTCACTTCTCCCAATCTTCTTCAGAAACCTGGTCTGCCTCTTCTCGGTCTGTGCCCTGTCGACCAGATGCTCCTGCATATTTTCATGTTGCAAGTCAAAGTAAAAGAGTAAAGTGAATATACTCTACCAACCACACAAATCAACACATGATTTTGCAAAACCATGCAAGTATTCTACAAGGGTAAAAGGAATTTACAAGTATGAAATGAATTTACAGAGGAAGGTGAAAAGGAGAAACAAGCCATGGATTTTAAAAACTACACATGGTTTTGTAAATCCATGGGAAGGGAAAACAATACATGGATTTGGAAAACTAGATGGTTTATCAAATCATTTAAATAAATATATTGAAATTCTAAATCCTGAAATTCATTTAATATTTTAAATATTTGGAAATTTTATTTAAAAATATATTTTTTCTTAAATATTTGTGACAAAATAAAGGATGATGAAAATTAGAAAATGACAAAAACAGAATTCAAATGGGCATATGGCAGACAAATCAGGTTTAAAGGGATAGTTAGTTGATTATGGGAAAACAATTTCAACCTTTTTCTAGACTTCAAGGGAATGAAGATCAGTCTATAACATCTAGCAACACAAGATCAATAGATTAGATCAACAGATTGAGGATTATTTTGCACATTTTCAGTAGTAATTCAACCAATTCTAGATTTCAAGGCAAGATACTTGCAAGAAGTTCAAAGTTTCCAACAAATAATTTAGAGAGAGTACACCTAGCAATAGAAGATCAACAGATTTGATCAACAGATTGAGGATTATTTTGCACATTTTCAGTCGTCATTCAACCAATTCGAGATTTCAAGGCAAGATACTTGCAGGCAGTTCAAAGTTTCCAACAGATAATTTAGAGAGAGTGTTTTATTTTTAGTACACTATTTAGGATTGTATTCCATAGTTATTGTAACATTTAGGAGATATATTGTATATATATATTATTTGATTTGTAATAAACAACCCGAGATTTTGATTCCAAGGCTCTTCACTTTGTAATAGCTTCTATTATAGGATTTCTAATAAAAGCCTTCCAACTCTAGTTTGACAGAACTTTGTGTTTTCTAGTATGTTTTTCGAGTACTTTCATACTCTCTTTTTGCACATGTTCAAGTTTGCATAGAAGATTCTCGGTAAGAATAGATTGAGTATCAATCTTTCTGAAATCCCATACAAAATTATAATCATTAAAGAGATTAGCTTATTGGACTATTTGTCTGAGATAACTCCTCTTCAAATTTACTAATTATTGCCTTATGTCATCCTGTGCAATGTCCTATTCATATTTACTAATTATGGCCTTATGTGATCCTCTGCAATGTGTTTTGTTAGGCTATAGAAATCTTCGATAAGCATCCAAATTTTCCTAGTTATGAAGTGAGTTTGATTGCTTAATTATTAGGAACCTCCTTATGTTCTTCTATCATAATCCTTGAAAAGATAAGTCATGCTGTCAGGGTGGAAGTTGACACTTTGAGAAGGGACCTTGTGAAAGAGGCCTTTAATCATGAATAGGGATTGTCATTGATCACCAACCACCCCAAATTAAAACCATAAATGTGGCCATTATACTTCAAAAACTGTTGTTCAGTGACAGGTGAACAACATTAAACAAAACCTCGTAACAACTGATGGAGCCCCCTCTGGTTCAAGGGCCAACTTGAACCTAAAGGCTGGTTAAGTTGGTTTCGTGGCGTAGTTTTTGCAGCCATGGACTGCCTACGAGAAACAAGTACGACAATTTAGATTCATGCGAAGGGGATATTGTTATTTAGATTTTTGTTATTTGTAGAGTCATTTTATGTTTAGAATTTTGTTTAAACTTTTGAAATTCTTTAGTGTGAATACAAAACATTCCAATATTTATTTAAGTAATTTAAAAATATTCTTAAAATTGTTGTAATTAAAAATATTTAAATTTAAAAAGACATGAATTTAATATAAATGTTAATTTATATCATTTTTATCAATTAAATGCATGAGTAATTATTTAGATGTATCTTATTAGTGGAAGGCTAATGGTTACTATTGCTTGCCTTTTTGTTATTTGCAAATTCATTTTAAGTTTAAACTTTTGAATCTATGAGTGTGAATATGACAAATTCAAATATCTATTTAAGTAATTTAAAATCATTGTAATTAAATGTATTTAAGTTTGAAAATGAATGAAATTAATATAAATGTTAATATATATTATTTTTATTTTATGTATAAATAAACATTATATTTATTTTCTATATTAATTAGTTTTTTTTAAAGATATATGTGAATTATAAAAAGGTATTGTTTGACATTAAAAAAATATAATTTGAAATTTATTCGATGGTATGTTTTGGTGTACCTTAATTGTTTTGTGTATATGTTTTTTATTTACAATTTATTAATAGATTTTTTTAGTGAGATGGTATATTTTTATTCAAATTGTATTTTTAAAAGTAGATTAGTATTTTGTCTTTGAGGTTTTTGCGAGTCTCATGTTTGTGTAGCTTTTCTTCCGGATCCATCGCATTCAAATTCCTTTTACATTCTGAAGATGAATCACAGTTGCAGGTTTGAAACTTCGATATAAAAAGTAGATTAGTACTTTGAAAATTGTGAGACACTTAGATTATGCAAACTATATGACTTATATTTGTAATTCCAATAAATCCCCAATAAAATAAAAAACAAAAAAAAAATTAATAAAAAATATACCCAAAAACTTTGTTAATATATTAAATAAAATCTAAACAACTATATATATATATATATATATATATATATATATATATATATATATATATAGGAGAGAGAGAGAAGTAACTACTAACAATTGCACCAGATGTTGCAAAGGAAATTACGCCATAAGGTATAAATTCAAGAAGTATTGTTACATATAAAGAATCATTGAAGATAAAAATTAATAAACAAAATATTTTTCAAAAGTATAAGATAAACATTACCTAGGTCGATTATCAACGGATGGGTTTGCAAGACTACCAGACAATAATGAAGATCTATATGTGTCTGCAGAGGATTGTATTTCTTCCATTGGATTTTACTGCCAATAAACAACAAGCCTTCTTCAAGGAATTGGATTTCCATTCCCAATCATGGTGGTCACATCGACAATGAATAATCCCTATTGGAAAGCACTAGACAGAAGTCTAATCAGGGCTGTCAAAATAGACAAAACCATGGAGAAATCATAAAATGGATAATGTTTGAGAGGATCAAATTTACAATGGGTTGTGGGCAATGGTCAGATATTTTTAGTTACTGCACACATCAATTCAATGGTTTGAAAAAAATGAATGAAATGAGACCTACATGCAATCGTATTCATGCGTTTTATTGTTTGTTTCAATGTTTTATACATTTACACGATATATAAATCTTTCAAAAGCTAAATGTTGTTCATCAATTCTGTCTAATAGACTGAAGTTGAACCCTAACTGGAAGACACTTTTAGAACTCCACAAATGGGAAAACAAGGTGGAAATCTGGTTTTGTCAATTCTCATCTGCATCTATTAAATCAACGCATGCAGTAAATCATGTTAGTAATGACATATATTGATGGGGCCAGCCCACGTGGTCCCACTATCCGTCAGCTGAGGTGTAATATTTCGTGGCGAAATGTAGTAATGTGTTGGTTGATTGTTTATTTGTGTGAATCAATTCGGGATCGGTACTTGTAGATCTGTTTTAATGAGGCAGTACCTCAAACTTACATCCACTCAACAGCTGTTTGGCTCGGAAAATCCGCAAGGGTTTGGGGTTTAGGGTTCTCGACCCTTCGCGCCTATTCACTTTTGCCGTTCACGGTTGATGTTATTCCTCCTTTGCTCTGCGAGCCTGCGACCTCCGGTTGGTGCTCTTGGGTTGCGATTCTCCCCGTCCCTAGACTGTTCGGTCTGCTGTTTCGATGCCCAGTTGCTCTTCCAACTATGGTTGTGGCTATGTGCCTGACATTGCCTGTTCTTCCGGCGTCTTTTACTTGTGATGGTGAGTTTCGGAAACGTTGCTGCTCGGCTAGATTTTCAAAGATTGTTCTGGTTTGCTTTAGTCGTTTTTCTTTTGAGCTCCTTGGGGTTCTGTCTCTGTACAATTTGTGGGTGCCTGTGAATGATTGGGTTTTTCTTTCTTTCTGTTGTCAATTGGTTCCCCTGGAACTGTCGCGCTCCTCTGCAACGGGTTCGATTCCTCCTCTTTGTTCTTGATGGTTCGGTGGCGGCGCTCTGAGCTGGAACTCCGCATGCAAACCTGGTAAGTTAGAGTTCTATGCTGGATTTCTTTGTGTTCTCCTTTTTCTGTTGCTAATGTCACGGCTCCTTCGTGGGCAGGTATTCCTTCTGGGTTGGCTGGAGGTCCTGGTGCCGTGAGCAGGTAAGCTCGACTTCGGTTTTTGTGTTCTTGTTCCTTCCTTGTATTTCTTTCACTGTTTATGATGCCGCCCTGACTATTCTTCCCTACACATTTTCTTGCAGGTGGGGATGTGCACGGCTACCATTAACATGCTCTCGGCAGTCTGCAATCCCGGGTAGTTCTTTCCCCTTGGTATTTGGTAGCTGCTTCTTAGGTTGCTTCGACCCCCAATGTCGGACTTGCGTGCAGACCTTAGACTGTTCTTTTCTTAAGTCGGCCTTTCGTTGTTCTCTGGTTGTAATTATAGTGTTGAGCCTTGGTGTAGATTGATGCTTGTTCATTGTAGGTTAGCGACCATGTCTGTGGTCCTAAATCGTTTTCCTATTGCGGACAGTATATAATGAAAACTTGTACAGGGATTTATATGTATAATTTACTTGTTCAGCTATATGGCTTATTTATATGAATCTGTTACTTTATAAACGACAAGGCCTGTATGTTATCTCACATACCTGGGGTTTCGGTTGTGTGTATTCGGCTTTGATTCTTCCTCCAGCGAATTATCACTTTTCTTAATACAACACCTGTAACACACTCTACTTGACAGTCTTGCTTAATATATTTGTTTGCACGGTTACACAGTTTGAACACAATGTAAATGAATGCACAGAATGTTTACTTCTCTATTATCTCTGCTCTTGTTTTTTTACACGAAGTCGGAACCCCCACAATGGTTCATTCCGCTCTTTTTATAATTCTGTCTACAAAAACAGTTATTCATTTCGTAACTGTTGTTAGTTATATCATTAGTTCCTACAGTTGGTCCTTTTGCGGTTGACTACCGTTAACTGATACATTCTGTTTTTCTTTATATTTTCCAACCGTAATATGGTTGTTTCCGAGCACAGGAATGCTACCTAATTTGCTACGATTCCTAATTAAAAGTAAAACTATAACAGTATTGTTTTTCTTTGGTTCTGGCAATTAAAAAAAACACATTACATAGTTAATAATAACGATAGAAAAAAAAAAGAAAATAACCAAGGCAGTTCTACTGCCGATCCATCAAACCATGTCCTCAGTCCTTTTCGGAAACCACTGCCCTGTTAACCAGATGCTCCTGTATCATATATATTTTATTCCCTTATTTGCCTGACATTTTACCATATATATATATATATGTTACTTGGTCCATATTAAGAAGTCAAAACTAAGAACTCAACGAACAATAGAACTTGCCATTCCAATTGAACTCAATGTCAACTAATATATAAAATGCCAAAGAAAAAACAAAAAGTTAGATAATTTTTTTATAACAATATCGTTGCACCAATGCTTCTAATGCAACCGCGTAGCAAATAAAGCCTACACAACAAAGAGAAGATGATTTCATTCATATTAAGGAAAATATTCACTCATAAATAAAATGATTCAGAAAGATAAATCCCTCTCTTAATCTTATAGCGAGGCCAGCCTTAAAACCCAAGGTTTATAGTTAGAAAAGAAACATGAACAACAAACTACTAGCATCAAATTTTGGAAAAACAGCTTCCCACAAATAACCACCTGTAAAATTTACTCGTAAAATTTACCTGTAATGTTTCTATCTTTCGTGTTTCCGAAATTAAAACTATATTCTAGAAGAGTCCATGAATCTACTTTCCTTGCATAAGCTTCATGTCAATCCGTGTACAACAAACCCTTGTAGCATACTATGTTCGATCAATTTTGGATTTTCCCATTCCCAATATCCACGAGAAAAGCATGGCTAACATTCTCCACATCCAATTCTTCTCGTCGGGGAACCATATACGTCCATCCTTCCCCCAGCGAAATAGGAATCTCATTCTGTATATTGGGCTTTATGATCATCACATCCCCACCTCTCATAACCCTAAACCAGAAAATGTCGGCATAGAATATATACAGATGTATAAGGTCTGCATTCTTTGTATACCAAGGAGCAACCGACCTTACTCTTTTATCATGCTCATGGAAAAATTCCAGCATAATCTCATTGTCATCCCTGTCATGTACAAGATGAGAAGTAGGAAAACATAGTATGACTGCACCGCATGGCATCTCCATGACTGATGGAATTGTGAATTCTAATCCATTCTTGTGTTTATATTTTTCCATTCGCTAAAAAGGCCTCAGTACGTGGCTCAGTCCCTCGCTCAAATTAGTGAAAACTGAATATGCACTTATTCTGAGTTCTAGCGGAGACGGTAGTTTTTATTTGCAAAGTATCATCAATTCTCAATATTTTATTGAACTAACTAACTATATTTATATATAAAAGACAAATAATGGAATTTAATCAAACTTACATGCAACCATTCAAATTGCTTATGAACAGTTTCGTGGATAACGGACATATTTATCACCTGCAATTGCCTGAATAGATTGACTTCTATACCGCATAATCTCGAACACCCATTTATATTAAGACTCAAGAGTTTGCAAGCATCTTAAATCTCCCAAATCTGTCACCTTGGATAGCGTTTCAAAGTTTTTGAGACACAGTCCAGTTAGTCTCATAGAAGCAGAAAACCTTGAAATTGTCTATAACTCGTGGCAATATTTGAGCTCGACTACTGTCATGGTCGTGGAACAACTTTCGACCGTGACCAAGTTTCTACAAGTGGTAGAAGACCATAGTTTGAAGTCTTGAAGAATTATGCTCTGGAATTCTGAGGCAGTTCTCGACTTTTGTTTTGCAGAGTCTCGCCCTTCTAAGTGCTTGTGTATTTTGGGAAAGTGAAGTAATGCAACCATCTGCTAGAGATTTACATCCTATATAGAGATAACAACTCTAGGCTTCTCAAACCATCTAAAATTTCACGATGAATCCAAAGATTGGGAGCATCATAGATATCCAAAGTTACTAGTTTTATAATGTTTTCAAAACTGGGAGGCAGGTTTTTAAGTGCTTTATAGTCCACCAGAGATAGACTCTGGAGATTATTGAGATGTCTTATTGAATCAGGTAAATATGACAGTAGACAACCTTTGATTGTCAATTCTTTTAAGACTTTAAGTCGTCCAATACTTTCAGGAAGGTTAAGTAGCCCAGGGGATGTAACTTCAACATATTCTAGTTCGCTCTTTGAGTTTAACTGGCCAAACTGTATTTTGATCCAGTCCTTATCTAAATGTTAGATTGATGCTTGAATTGTCCTGAGTATAATATTTGATCAACCACTACATACTATACATTGGAAACTGAATTAGATTACAAGTTCGCTGCATTGATCTAACTTTGATGTTATAAAAACATCAAATAGTACCAATCACTTTTGTTAGTCTTTCACCAAATTCATCTAACTTTCTTTTCAAAGGGGTATCATGACATTCCATTGAAGCTTACTTAATTTGTGCCTGGATTTTACCTAATGTCAGTGCTCACAACAATGCAAGTGCAACAGTCATTGGTAACTGTAGTTCCTGCAAACACCGTGCATTATTTTGACTGCAACTCACAGTCACACAAGGTGATTGGATATGTTCTTTTGAGCACACAGACATGCTCTCTCTATTCAGGGAGCTCCGCTCCATCCTAAATGTGGATGTATTGAGGAACATAATTCTCATATCTGCAGGAACCTTGTCTCCCACCTTCACTTCCACTATATTTCCTGGAACAAGTTCTCTGGAGGGAATGTGAGCTAAGATATAAAATGCCAAAGAAAAAAAAAAAATGATAATTTTTTTATAACAATATTGTTGCACCAATGCAACACTTCCAACTCAACGGGAAGCAAATAAAGGCTTCACAGCAAAGAGAAGATGATTTCATTCATATTAAGGAAAATATTTACTCATAAATAAGATGATTCAGAAAAATCTACACTTATTGTTCTAGTGGAGACAGTAGTTTCTGTTTCCAAAGTATCATCAAATCTCAATATCTTATTGAAACTAACTAACTAACTAACTAACTATATATATAAAGGAAAAATAATGGAATTTAATCAAACTTACCTGCAGCAAAAAATCCAGCATAATCTCATGGTCATCCCTGACATGTACAAGACGAGAAGTAGAAAAACATATTATGAATGCACCGCATGGCATCTCCATGTCTGATGGAATTATGAATTATAATCCATTCTCGTGTTTATATTTTTCCATTTGCTAGAAAGGCCTCAGTACGTGGCTCAGTCCCTTGCTCAAATTAGTGAAAACTGAATCTGCACTTATTCTAAGTTCTAGTGGAGACGGTAGTTTTTGTTTGCAAAGTATCATCAAATCTCAATATCTTATTGAAACTAACTAACTATCTATATATATATATATTACAGATAATGGAATTTAATCAAACTTACTTGCAACCATTCAGAGTTCTTATGAAGCGTTTCTTGGATAACAAAAATATTTAGCACCTGCAACTTCCTGAACAGATTGAGGACTTTTGTACATCATAATCTCGAACACCCACTTATGTCAAGATTCAAGAGTTTCCAGGCATCTTTAAGGGAAGCATTTTGTTTTTTTGTTGACTTCAAAAAATCCTTGGATACTATCCCTAGAGATAAGCTATGGCACATAATGGAAGAACTAAAGGTTCCAAAGGAAGATAGGGCAATTGTTCATAATCTTTATGAGAGAGTTAAAGCTAAAATCATAACAAAGGAAGGCATGTTTGAATGATTTGATAGTGACATAGGAGTCAAATAGGGATGTCCTGTTTCTCCCACATTATTTTGTTTATATATTGATAAGCTTGAAAAGTGGATAAACAATACCAAAGGAGAAGGCATCCAGTGGAAAGATATGCGGTGAAACTACTTTTATATGCAGATGACCTTATTATTATCACTAAATCGGCACAAGGTCTAAAAAAACACTTGAAAGCTCTGGAACCCTATGTCAAGAGGTGGGAATGCAAGTAAATTCTAGTAAAACTAAAGTCATGATTTTTTCATTGAAAGGAAAGAAACATCAATGTACTTTTCACTCTTTGTCAAGAGGTGGGAATGCAAGTAAATTCTAGAAAAACTAAAGTCATGATTTTTTCTTTGAAAGAAAGAAACATCAGAGTACTTTTCACTTTGTTGGAGGTGGTAGATGAGTACAAATATTTAGGTATTGACTTTCACTATAGGCTTAGTTGGGAGACATGTAGTTCAAAGAGAATCCAAAAAAGTTGGATGTCTTTTCAATGGATTCACACACATTTAAATGCAGTTCGATTACCATATTTTTGCCACTTCAGTCTTCTTTTCAACCACCATTCAAGATCTTATTTCTAGTGTTCAAAATGAAACTTAGTTTTGCACAGCACTAGGTGGTACCACTCCCAATTTAACGACACTCAAGAAAGAAAGATGCCATCTACAATGGAAGATGTCATGATCCAAGAGGTGAATGTTTTTCAAAAGTTGTTGTCTAATGGAAGAAATCACCTTCAAGTGCAGGATAAATATATCATGCCTCCCAGTGAACGGCCCCAGCTGTCTGAGGTGTCTTACTCTCAAATCATTTCGGTGGTGGATCTCCAGGTCCACGACCTTGATGACCCTAATAGAACAATGGTAGTTGAAGAACTCTGCCTTGCGTGCAAGGAAATATTTTTTTTTTCTAGGTACATCATACTTGGATCCCCTTCTCTGTCCAGTGCTTTCCATTTAATATTTCTGGATTATCCTCCACTTGTACGAAAAAGGCCTTTTGTTACAAATTAAGCTTGCCATGGATATTCTAGGATGTTTCTTATCAGTTTCCTCATTCCTTAAGTTTTTGAGGCGGTCACATTCAGAGTTGCAGGATTATTTAATATATAATTTTAATGTCAGTTTATTAATGATGATGTGTTAATGAGTTTCATATCTAAGGGTATGTACTATTTTTGTTTTTATGACCACATATCTTGTGGTTGATCTAAGTGAGTGCAGATAGTGAACCATGGCATGCCAGAAGCAACCATGAAAAGCATGATGGAAATTGCCAAAGAATTCTTCGAAATGCCCGTGGAAGACTGAGCATGCCTCTACTCAGAGAACCCTAATCAATAGGTTAGGCTTGCTACAAGCTTCAATATTCGAAAAGAAAAAGTCCTTAACTGGAGGGATTATCTGAGGCACCCATGTCATCCTCTAGATGAATTCATAAGCTCTTGGCCTTAATCAACAGGTTAGGCTTGCTACAAGCTTCAACATTCGCAAGTAAAAAGTCCTTAACTAAGGGGATTATCTGAGGCACCCATGTCATCCTCTGGAGGAAGTCATAAGCTCTTGGCCTAAAAAACCTGCAGCCTACAGGTATTCAATCAATTATACACTGTTAGCCTTCTTCATAGCTGTTGAACTACTGAAAATATTGAACAGGCTAGGAATTGAACTAAAACCTATCCCAAGATGGGGAAGAATGGCACCTGGTCAATATTTTAGGTCTTTTACTTTTTTTCCGCTTAAAATGATGGGAATCAGAACAAGTGATTTTTTATGGATTTTTTTATTAAACTGCAGATATTAGCATGGGACCTATGTTACAGTGGATAGTCGGCCAACGGTTTAGCCCATTTCCCTTTTCCGTTTAGCTTAAAATGACTGGAAGCCAAAAGGGTGGGGTGATTTAGTGTGCATTTGCAGCCAAATGGGCTGGGTGATTTAATGTGGAGTGGCAGTAGGATAATGCAGGGGGTTTATCCAAAAAATTTCAATAGAAATTGAAAATATTAATATGGTATATAGGAGGCCATATGTTTAAATCCAGAGGGGCAGAGTATGTCTAAATTCAGAGGAACAGAGCATATACTAAATCAGAGGAACAAAGTATATACTATGTACACTTAGTTAAAGGGTTGGCTCTAGTGGTTTAGTGTACCATAAACAATAGATTTCATACATCAAAACAACACAGTTCAGTTAGTCTCATAGAAGTAGAAAACCCTGAAATTGTCTCGAACTCGTGGAAATAGTTGAGCTTGACTACTGTCAAGGTGGTGGAACAAATTTCAATCGTTGCTCTAGAATTATAAGGCAGTTCTCGACTTTCTTTTTGCATAGTCTCACCCTTCTAAGTGCTTGTGTATTTTGGAAAAGTGAAGTAATGCAGCCATCAGCTAGAGATTTACATCATATATAGAGATAACAACTCTAGGCTTCTCAAACCATCTAAAATTCCACGATGAATCTAAAGATTGGGAGCATCATAGATATCCAAAGTTACTAGTTTTATAAGGTTTTCAAAACTGGGAGGCAGGTTTTTAAGTGCTTTACAGTCCACCAGAAATAGACTCTGGAGATTGTTGAGCTGTCCTGTTGAATCAGGTAAGTATGATAGTAGACGACCTTTGATTGTCAATTCTTTTAAGACTTTAAGTCATCCAATACTTTGTCAATTCTTTTAAGACTTTAAGTCATCCAATACTTTCAAGAAGGTTAAGTAGCCCAGGGGATGTAATGTCAGGATATTCTAGTTAGCTCTTTGAGTTTAACTAGTCAAACTGTATTTTGATCTAGTCCTTATCTAAATGTTAGGTTGATGCTTGGATTGTCCTGCGTATAATATTTAATGAACCACTACATAATATACATTGGAAATTGAATTAGATTACAAGTTCGCTGCATTGATTTAACTTTGATGTTATAAAAACATCAAATAGCACCAATCTCTTTTGTCAGTCTTTCACCAAATTCATCTAACTTTCTTTTCAAAGGTGCATCATGACATTCCACTGAAGCTTTCTGAATTTGTGCCTAGATTTTACCTATTTCTGTAGACATGTCAGTGCTCACAACAATTCAAGTGCAGTAGTCATTGGTAACTGTAGTTCCTGCAAACACCATGCATTATTTTTACCGCAACTCACAGTCACACGAGGTGACTGGATATGTTCTCTTGACCACAGGCATGTTCTCTCCAGTCAGGGAGCTCTGCTCCATCCTAAAGGTGGATGTCTTGAGGAACATAATTCTCATATCTGCAGGAACCTTGTCTCCCACCTTCACTTCCACTATATTTCATGGAACAAGTTCTCTGGAGGGAATGTCAGCTAATATATAAAATTCCAAAGAAAAAAAAGTTAGATAATTTTTTATAACAAGATTGTTGCACCAATGCAACACTTCCAATGCAACCGAGAAGCAAATAAAGGCTACATTTCATGGAACAAGTTCTCTGGAGGGAATGTCAGCTAATATATAAAATTCCAAAGAAAAAAAAGTTAGATAATTTTTTATAACAAGATTGTTGCACCAATGCAACACTTCCAATGCAACCGAGAAGCAAATAAAGGCTACACAACAAAGAGAAGATGATTGCATGATTGCATTCATATTAAGGAAAATATTCACTCATAAATAAAATGCTTCAAAAAAATATGCACTTATTTTGAGTTCTAGTGAAGACCGTAGTTTCTGTTTTTAAAGTATCATCAAATCTCAATATCTTATTGAAACTAACTAATTAACTATATATATATAAGACAAATAATGGAATTTAATCAAACCTACCTGCAACCATTCAGATTGCTTATGAACGGTTTCATGGATAACAGAAATATTTAGCACCTGCAACTACCTGAATAGATTGAGGACTTATATACAACATAATCTCGAACACCCACTTATGTCAAGAGTTTCGAGGCATCTTAAATCTACAAAAAATGTCACCTTGGATAATGTTTCACAGTTTCTGAGACAGTTCAGTTAGTCTCATAGAAGTAGAAAACCAATTAGTCTCCCAAATCCGCCGGCAAAATTATTCAAACATCAAGAAACTAAAAAATCAACAAACAACAGAATTTGTCTTTCAAATTGAACTCAATGTCGGCTAATATATAAAATGCCAAATAAAAAAAAAAGTTAGATTATTTTTTTATAACAAGATCATTGCACCAATGCTTGCAATGCAACCACGAAGCAAATAAAGGCTACACAACAAAGCGAAGATGATTTCATTCATATCAAGGAAAATATTCCTTCATAAATAAAATGCTTCAGAAAAATAAATCCCTCTCTTAATCTTATAGAGAGACCAACCTTAAAACCCAAGGTTTATACTCAGAAAAGAAACATGAACAACGAACTACTAGCATCAAATTTTGGAAAACAGCTTCCCACAAATAACCACCTGTAAAATTTACTCGTAAACATTACTTGTAATGTTTTTAGCTTTTGTGTTTACGAAATTTAAAAAATATTTTAGGAGAGTCCATGAAACTACTTTCCTTGCACAAGCTTCATGTCAATCCATGTACAACAAACCCTTGTAGCATACTATGGTCAATCAATTTTGGATTTTTCCATTCCCAATATCCACAAGAAAAGCATTCCTAACATTTTCCATATCCAATTCTTCTCCTCGGGGAACCATATAAGTCCATCCTTCCACTAGCAAAATAGGAATATCATTATGTACATCAGGCTTTATGATAATCACATCCCCACCTCTCATAACCCTAACCCAGAAAATGTCGGCAGAGAATATATAGAATGTATAAGTTCTGCATTCTTTGTATACCAAGGAGCAACCAACCTTACTTTTTTATCATGCTCAAGGAAAAATTCCAGCATAATCTCATGGTCATCCCTGTCATGTACAAGATGAGAAGTAGCAAAACATATTATGACTGCACCGCATGGCATCTCCTTTCTACAAGCACGCAAACATGAAAAACTCTGCATTTTCCTCATAGTTTTGTAAAACAGTACTACTCTGCCCACCTCTACCTTGCATGAGGAACTGTAACAATTTAACTGAACCTTCAATCCAGTGAAAATCATCCAATAATGCATACAATATCAGTGGATGAGAGACTCCTTTTCTTTGTAGTGCCGGAACCCTAGTTGTGCCCCACCTCATCTTACAAGTATTGATGCCAGCGCTGTTTTATCGTCTGTGTAGTCTGTTCTATTACATGGCAGTTATAACGAGCACGAGCAGGTATGTTCTATCACACAAAAGTTGTAGCGATATTTTTGATCAACGGTGTCAAAAATTCTATTCGTCTAACATCAAATCAAACAGATCATACAGATCATAGTAAGACAGGTAAGACTAGGGGAGAGTTGATTTCAGAGGGGAATGCCTTACGGCATAATTAAAATATCTTGTGATAAGGTGTAAGTTTCTCAATAAGGTGTAAGTGTTTCAACCAGGAATGATTACATTACGGTGAAGGTGTAAATAATTTACAAAATTACAATTGTCATTTCTGTCTATAGAATTCAACTACCTTGCTCTCAATGTGTTACTATATTCTAGATATGGGAAAAAGGGAATTTTATTGCTACATTATTCTAATCTTAGGGTGATATTATTAGATAAATTGAAGAGGGATACACGTTTCTATTTTTATTTTAAGTGCATTTAGCGATGAAGGATTTATAGGTGAGGAATTTACTTTAAAAGTTTTAGTTATTGTTTTCAAAAATATTATCTTTCATATCATTGAAGTATCTTGTAATTTTTGTCAAGAATTAGCAAGGAGTCTTCATTTTGGAGTTTGTAAATAAGATTCTAGCAAACGTGTGTTATCTAGTACAACTTCATGTTTTCCTGAATTGATTTAAGTAAATATGATTTGATTTCATTGCTTTTTGAAAGATCTAAATTTCTCTAGGTGATTCAAGCATATTTTAGAGCTTTAGTTGGAAATTAGTTCATTATTACAAGTAGGGTTATCAAATATTTGTGTGAACTTTTGTGGAGAAATTCATTATTATCTAATTTCTCTAGGTGATTCAAGCATATTTTAGAGCTTTAGTTAGAAATCCCACATATTTTAAATTAGCTCATTATGACAAGTAGGGTTATCAAATATTTGTGTGAACTTTTGTGGAGAAATCCATTATCATTCTAGTAAATTCTTAGTATTCTATTATTTTCTTCAAGAATGAACACCATCTCAATTCCCTTAACATCTCAATGCCTGCCATATCAGGGTAAGTAGTTGGAGGAGCTATATGATTATGGAATCTATAAGGTCTCTACCATTTATTTAGCTTTGTGATTATGGGAGGGCCGTTTGGTTTATGTCTTCTTCCATTAGGGATAATCCCTATTGTACCAGTCTCATATATTGTTAATAAATTGGATGAAATGCTAAACTTTGGTAAATGAGTTCATTTTATCACTTAAATTTGAGGTAGTAATATGTAGACTTAGTGAATTTTGGCTGTGATTGGGAATGTTACATGAATAGATATATTTTAACTAGACTAGGAACCATGTGATCCTTTTGTTTTATAAAGTATTTTTTCTTGTACAATTCTATATTCATGATGGTTACCATAAAATATTTGATGATTGTATCTAAAACGCTAGTTCGATTCAAGATCTCTAATACAACTATTTCTTTTGATTCCCTCAATGTTTAATGATATTAGAAGCACTTTGGCCATCTTTTTAAGTATGATGATTCATCATGAATTGTTCATTAATGCAAACATTTGTGTCAATATTGACTTTTGTAAAAGTCTTCCAAACTAAATGTTGTTGAAACATGAAAATTTTAAATAAATTTATTGGTATGAAAGACTACTTTTAATAATTAACACTATCATTATCATTAAATAGGTCTCCATCTATAAGAAATATATTTTAATGTTATGAATCATCTTATGAATAGAGGAAAGGAATAGCCTTTTAAACATACAACTTGACAACCATATGATCTTCATTTAATAAATGTGGAAAGTTCCTCTTTGTAAAATTTAGTCCTAAATAATACCGAGTTGTATTTAGTGAGACTTTTTGGAAACTTTTCCAGTGGGTTTTTCCTATTTAACGAGAATTCATTGAAATACTTCCACTAAAAAATTAAATTTTTATGATGATAGAATTTCTAATTTTAATAATAATTTTTTTTTTAAATTCAAAAATACATAATAAACTATATCTTATACATCCCATTATTAAAAAATAAAAAAACATCTCAATATTAAAAATATATATATATCTAAAAACTAAATCCAATCAGATAAAAGTCTTAACATTAGAATACATTTATAGATTATTTAATAACATATGATAAATTCTACTCTTATTATAATTATGTTTTCTAGTTTATTTAAATTATAATCATATTTTGTAAGTAAAATTGATGTATATAAAAGAATTAGCTCAGAAGCCAATAAAATAAAATAAAATAAAATAAAATATGTTATTTAAAAAAAAAATCACAGTTCGTATCTGTGCAGTTCATGCACATGGAGTGTGATTAATTAAAATATATATAGAAGATAATACCCGCTCCGACCTTCTGATTAATTAAAATATATATAGAAGATAATACCCGCTCCGACCTTCCCACGTGAAGTTCTTTATGCCTCCAGATCCTCCCTGAGGGCGTAATGACAATACCACCTGTAAGATTCGTCACGAGTTAGTTTCCGGTAAAAATATTTTAATCATAAAGGTTTTTGAAAGTTATGGAAATTCGAGTCATATTTTGAGAAATTTTGGTAAGGTTTTTGTAAAATTTTGTTATAGTTGTTAAATTTTAAAATTTCAGGTTTAGACGTTTTTTATGGTGTAAAATCTATTTCCATAATCAAAAACATGATTCAAACATTACCTCTACGGAAATTTTCGAATTTTTTTACCAGAACCATCAAGTCAATTCCGCGTCATTACAAGAGTCCTTTTCGTAATCAATATTAACTACATTCGCCAATGTAAACGGAGACAAATAAGTGTGTCCGAGTAGGCACGTCAACACTTCTAACGAATCTGCAATCGAGATAAAGGTTGCCCGGCTTTTATGCTGCTACATCAAAACCTACCACACGTATAACTTACTTATAAGACACCTCGACAAAATTGGACCACATTTGAACCTTCGTTTTGTGGCTTCTAGTTTAGCGGTGTTGTTAAGTCAAATTTTACACATGACATAAGGTGATCAATAGAAAACTAGTTATAGAGCACTGAAGTTCACACCCCGAATATTTCGGACATTGTTATGCTGCAACAAGTTTAATCCAGGAACATAAATTCCAGACATTTACCCATCAATAATTAATCCTGTTTGATTCATTGATTTCTTGTAAGTTGATTTTCCTGACCGAATTGTCTCTCAGGGACGCGAATGATATATGTGATATTGTATAGCATCTGATCTACAGGAGAAAAGCGTTTCCAGAATTAGATTTTGTGAAGAAGTTGTCGACGCGAGTCAGGGTGATACGGAAGGTTGGTTTGAATATTATTGCGAGGAATCTATATTGCTAATCATTTGTGTGGCCGAGCCTCGCATATACGGATGGTAGCTTTAATTTTTCAATGCGGGGTCCGCAATGGCCGCCATTTCGCGGGCGTCCGCTCGCTGCCAGATTTCCATCATAATCATATTATACTAGCCATAGCACCGAGGGTGCAAAGCTTATAAGTGGAGTGGGGGAAGGCAATAGTTTATAATATTCTCAGATTATAGGTTTATAGTTTTAATGATCGTGATTAGCCCATTATAGGTTTAATATTTAGCTACCAAGCTGAAGAGGAGAGGGAGGAGAAACTTTTGCACATAAAAATTTTAGTGGTGAGTGACCAAATATTTATTTAATTATCTAAACTACTCCACATCTAACTCCACCTTAAGTGTACGTACCTCCTTACATTTAACAACCTTGATTTCTGGATACCATGAACATGAAATATGAAATCATGTTGTGGTTTTGTCATCTTCAAATAAGAAATATGATTCAATTTATAGATAGTTCTTTTGTTATCTATACATTGATTTGAACAACTATTTAAGCTCCCCTTTGAGGCATTCATTCAATGGAAGTTCCACTCCTTGCTTATCAATATAATTTATTTAAAGATAAATTTGTACTTCTTCTTTATACCAAAATGATCACTTGTATAATTGATATTCTAGATTTTGTCCCAAGCTAAGAGTCTTGACTCCTCATCACATGGTTCTTATAACTCATAATGTCAACAATAATTCATAGGTTATTGTTCTCAAAAGAATTTGTCATTAAAATCCTCCCAAACACCATGGTTTACCAAAGTATGTAGCCTAATTGATATATTTATCAACAATGCCTCTAAAATATAAAGCTAGCATAGTTGACATATTTATTAACCCATTATCAATCATGATCAATCAAAGGACATGAAAACAAAAAAATGAGGAAGGGCGATCATCATGTGCACATAGTTGGACAAACACAACCCCTATTTTGAGATACAAGACAAAATCCATCAACAATCATGATCAATCAATCAAAGTGTATGAAGATAGATCAATCCAAGTGTATGAAGATAGAAAATTGAAAATAGAGGATGTGCACATAGTTGGACAAACACAACCCTTATTTTGAGATACAAGAAAAAATCCATCAGCAATCATGATCAATCAATCAAAGTGTATGAAGATAGATCAATCGAAGTGTATGAAGATAGAAAATTGAAAATAGAGGAATAAGACGATTGTCATACTCAAAAATCCTAACCAGGTGTTTCATACAACCACCTACAGGGAAAAGTAAAATCTAGCCTCTTCATGCTCACATGTACAATATCCAACATGGTTACTCATGTGTTTCACACAACCACATACATGGCAAAGTAAAATCTCGCCTCCTCTTGATTACATGTCTAGTGTCCAACACAATTACAATAGGGGCATGACTTTAAACAACATAAACAAGTTATAAGCATGGAATATGGAGCAAGACGATATCCTCCAAAGTCATGAGAAATCTCTAGCCTTGAAACTATACATATCGATCAGACAAATTATACATTATGTGTTATCAACATCAATGAAAATGCCAATTCCAGCACGTATACAATTTATCAATACCACCTGCATAAAGGATGCACATAATTATATTTTTACATTTCTTCTTAAGTTAGTCAAATAGAAGTCATGTTCTAAGAGAGGATATGATTTTTTCTTCTTTCCAAATATCCCTATGTGACTATTTTTCATATGATGTTTTTAGTTTGCTTCATATGGTACTAATATAATTGTTGCCTTTTATTTATAAAAGAGAGAGTATATCCCTTGTTTTCCCAAAATATTGTTACTTTTGTACACTTTTCTTTTCTAATCAATATTTCATATCAGTAAAGCACAAAGTGGGCTTTGTTAGTGGTGAGATGATACTCCCAAATCATCAATTCCTTTGATGTATCTTTGCATGTTTAGGGGCAATTGCTATTTTATAATAATTGTACACAATGATGGATTAGATATAGGGATATACATAATATCCTTTGAACAAATGGCTCTTTCTTTACGTTGAGCTAGTGTCGTGATGGGAAAGTGTTTTCAAACAAACAAAAACACCACTTAAATTACTGGAAAAAGACACACAATATTTATTTTTATATTTTTTTATAAATAATTTAATATATTTAATGATTAAAATAGAGAAGGTTAACATTTATGTGATTAAATATGCCATTAAAAGTAACAATATCAACAAATATTTAAACTTAATAAACATAGTTAGTTATTGAATATTATATTTCTCATAGTAAATGTTTAAAGGAGATTTTTTTGGGGTAGGGTGATTTGTTTTTTGTTTTTCTCACTCCATTGCTTGGGCTTCCTTCTACTGAATGCATTATAGGAAAAAGGTTAATACAAGTCACACAATCTTAATATATCATTCATTGTAATTGATATACATGTCTAATTACTTGGCAGGTATATTATGGTAACTTACAATTAGTTTCAACCATGTTAACCAAGTAATGATTTTGATATTTACTTAGACTATTAACAAGGAATTTTGTTTGAGATAAGTGGTTGGATAATAAATGAAAAATGATAACATATGCCATTTTTCTTGTGCCATTTAGAAATAGGAAAATTCCTCTTCATGATGGAAATGCAATTATTTGATTTACTATTAATTGTAGCCCACGTCATCTTTTCATGGCATATTTTTCCACTACTTGGATGCTAGTGTAATTAACAAGGTTTTGGGTAGACCTACTACTATCATGAATGCATCGTTTTTCGACTCAGATTAAAAATGTATTTTGAACTCATGGATAATGTTGCATAAATAGGAAGACATATCTGTAAATCTTTCTATCAACACTAATATATGTATTTGAAATTTCATCTAGCTCCCTGTTATAAAATTTAGAAGTAGACTATAGTTTATGTACATTAATTTTCTTTATTTTAAATTTTGCAAGATATTGAAGCCTTTTGTGTTATGTTGTTTGTTAATGCATTTCTAACATGATTTATCATTAAGATGTATGATATCAATACAACAGGTAGTGGTTCTTGGAGAAACAATCAAGAAATGACAATGTGATGTAAATACCTCTTCCTGGGTGTTTCTCTATGTATGACAAGATTTTGAAAAAACAACCATATTCTTTTTAAAGCAAAAGAAAATAAAAAGAACACAAGAATTTGTCTTCCACAAATAAAATAGTTTTTCAGATATGGTGTTTCTCTATGTATGACAAGATTTTGAAAAAACAACCATATTCTTTTTAAAGCAAAAGAAAATAAAAAGAACACAAGAATTTGTCTTCCACAAATAAAATAGTTTTTCAGATATGCCTGATGGGCTTCTAAAAAATTGATATCACACAATCAATTTATTTTGGCTACTAGTGACAATTTGAAAATTATAACATTTTTGGGACCAGAAGTGTTAGTTTAACATGAAAAGGGATTGCCAACATATAATTCCTTCATTATTAGAAAATTTCCCAGCTTGAATGGACATGCTGTTAGCTGAATCTGATTGGGCTAACAAAAAGGATTTTAAGGAAAATTATATTTGTAGTCAGATTGAGAGAGCTTGCATGCCTTTGGCTTTTAGCAAGGGCTTTTCTAGGTTCATTGTTCGTCTTTGTCATTGATGTGAAAGTTATTTTTGCCATTTTGTAGGCCAAAGGTGTTATCTTTTGAACTATACTTGGGGGTACCAAAATCCGGTAGCTTTTAGCTTCCACATATAACGAATTTTCTCATGCCACTCCCTGTTTCACTCTCACTATGCTGAGCATTCTCTATATTGCCTTCCATGGTCTCAATATTTGACTCCAACCTTCTCACCTTTTTGTTACTTTCTCCAAGTCTTGATTGTAGTTTCTTGATCTTGTTATGTGTCTGTGTTTTTCCTTCAAATTACCTTCCTTGTCTGCAAGTTGCTCTACTTTATCCTTAACCATGGACACTTTGTTTGACAACATTAACACCTATGAGCTAATCCTACACAAAAAAATTGGGAACAAAGTTAGAGTAATAAGTGTAGAAACAAATGAATATACTTCTCTTCAATTTTGGTCACCCTGCCTTGTTCCCAAAATTTCTTATCAATAGCCATCTTATCTCCATGACCGTGCAAAAAAAATGCATGTATGTCACCTCACACAGTGGGTGTGAGGTGGTAATGAGTACAACAGTTGCCTCTATTAGGATTGCTTTAGCTTAATCTTCGTGGGAGCCAGATTTAATGCTCAAATTTCTCACTTATCTACTTTTGATTTGAAATTCCTAACATTGTGGGTTTCTCACTTATCTACTTTTGATTTGAAATTCCTAACATTGTGGGTTAATAGAACGAAATTCAAGTTTGACAGCTGGGTGTGCACACATAAATGTAGTTTTTGTAGCTTTTTACTCTTAGGTTTCATTTTCCTCATTTTGTTGTTAGTTAGGCAAGTGTCTTCAAAGCTATGAATCTTTCTATTGTTATTCCTAAATACTAGGTCAATGCCCTTTCTTAGAGGACAAAATTATGCTACTATATTTGTCTTTGTCTTAAAAGCTCCAGGTGAATTTTAGTCTTACCGTATTGCTTGAGTTAGTAATGATCCCCTACCTTCCTTGATTCTTCTTTTCAGTGGTGGAAAGAACACTTAAACCTTATGATTTGAATGTTATTTTACTTATAACAATGGTACATTGTGTATGGTGGAATACTTTTGCATCTTGAATGGATCTGGATAATTGAAATATTTCAAATGTGCATAAAATGAAAAATGAGAGGGGCCGGTGTTTGTTACCTATAAATCTTTTCCCTCATTTCTTGTTCTATTTTTGTTTCTTGTTTTTTGTTAAGATAGATGTACAGAATTGTATAATGGAAATAATCATAATAATGGAAAGCTTATCGACAAAACAAAGTGCCAAAATTCATTTTTAAACAATTCTTACAGACCTATGGTAATAATCATAATGCATTTGTTCCACAACCATAACCAATTCAACGAGGAATATTGTATAACCCTGAGGAAGCTTTCTGGGTTCTTTTAAACAAAAACCCTAAGTCTAAATACACATAATACTCTGCGAAACTTGTAGCATCATACTCAAAAAATGAACACATCTTCAAGGTTTTAAACCTATCTATTCAAGCTCGATCAAGAAAGGAATAAAATCCAAGCACTTGGAAAACGAGTTTAGTCCAGTCAATGTCGTAACCAAAATAGATAAATTCTGAAACACTGTTTCGAAAAATCTGCAACTGAGACTCTTACCTGAAAACCCCAACACAAGGGTAATTAGAACCTAGTAAATCCTCATAGAGAAATGCATGAAATAGTATAATGAAAAACCCTCAGACTCAGGTGACTGTATCTAAAGTTTACCTGTCAATATAACTTGAAAATAAAGGGCAGACCGTAAGCCGAAGACCTAAAAACGGAGATGGGTTAAGGCCATATCCAATATAATTTGAATTCAAGAAAACATAACCAAATTGTTTAGTGTGATTCTCACATATGATGAAGAATCCATCCACGCCAATGCGTAAAAACGAATGTCGAGGGTATCACACCTTGGAATTTCCAACCTGCAATTTGGTCACAATTAGCTTTTAAAAAAAATCAGGAAACACATTTTCTATGTGTGAAATGAGAGGTAAAAACAAGAAATTTACTAGAGCATTCTCAGCTGCATGAATAGTAAAACCCTAATTTCATGTAGGTTGCAGAGCGACGCCAAGGAAAAGCAGAATAAGGATAGTATCTGGCACCTGGGGGAAAGCGGTTGCATTAAACTAACCAAACCAATTACCACGTTTGATCGGAATCCCATGATCAGATGATCTAAGACATGCCACCTGGATTCCACTAAGGAATGTGGACTAAAATCTCAAGAAACCTATCTTAATATGAGTTACATCTCAACGCATGGGTCATGCAATCCAAAGTATAATCTTATCACAAAAGCTATATGTGATTGAGCGCACCAATTGAATAGGTTGTTAACTTTATAAGTTAGTCTTAATATTACAAAGTGATCCGAGATCGAATGGCATAGTGAATATAAGATTATATATCTAGAGGATACATCTAATTATATGCTCAGGTTCGAATCTGACATATATTATTTTCATATGTATATATATAATTAGAAGTTACCTAAGAGTAGCAAGTGATCTGTGAGGGTAAACCATGTAGAGTTTCCTTGATCAGAGGCTAATGATTAATTTTTTTTATGGCTTAATATGGTTGTTACTTGCTTCTTACTTGCTTCTTGTTACAAGTGGTATCAAAGCCTAAGTTGAAAAACTGAGGTCTATTTGGGTATGTATGTTAATAATTACATATATGTTGTGAACAAACACAGATAAAAAAAAGTGGATACATAATGCGGAGAGGAGTTTGAAGTACATCTACCTCAGGATCCAATCCTGAGATGTAGGTACAATTGGATGTGGGACAACAAAGCCCCACTGTCATGTTGTTAATTATTCAACAGTTAAGAACCAAAATGGCTAGTCTATGGGCTGATAATGAAAGAATGATGCGTGACTAGGAAAATATCATAAAATGTATTTTTGATCGCCAGAATCATCGGAACCCTATACAACACTAAGGATAATGTCAACGATGAGGAAAAGAGGCAGAGGAACGAAAATGCTCTTGAGGGGAGTCATACTCAGCACATAGAAGGAGACAAAGGGTTAAATGAAGAAGGATCCGACAATGAAAATACTTACAAGAAGAATAAGAAACAAAAAATTTAGTTGAAAAGATAATTTAAAAGAATTAAGCCTCCAATCTATGATGGGGAAATGGAGGAAGTCATTGAAGCTTGGCTGATCAACATTAATAAATATTTCCAAATTTATGAATATGATGATAACGTAAAAGCAATATTATCTATCTATCAGTTTCAAGGGAAGGCCACGTTGTGGTTAGTAGAGTTTAAGGCTATTCATATAATTACTAAAAAAGAAGTGACTTGAGGGGACTTCAAGTAACATTTCAAGGAGAAGTATTTGACGAAGCAATTTTATGATGATAAGGAAAAAGAATTTGATGATCTCCGGTTGGGACAACTTACTATGGACAAGTTTGTAACCACATGTATGTCCCTGTTAAGGTATGTACCTTACATTTGGGAGGAAAAGACCAAAGTTCAGCCTTTCATGAGCAGCCTACCAACATCCTTGAAATAACAGTTGGAATTTAATAATCCAAAAACCATGGACGAGGCCATATGAAAAGCGAGGATTTGTTATCAAAAAATGAAGTCGAAAGGAAAAGGAAGTAAAAGTTGGACTGGCAAAAACTCGCAGAAAATTTTTCAGAATATGTAAAATGTGAAGATCGGAAACACAAGGAGTCTACATAGGAATTAGTATAGTAATTTTGTTGGAAGGAATCAACAAAAAACAAAATCACAAAGGGAAAGCTGAAAAATCAAAGTTTCTGATAAACCTAAGATCAATCAATAGCAAAATCCCCCATTACAGCGTCGGGGCTGTAAAGAGCCACATTATTATAAGCATCGTCATCACTGTTCCAGGGCTAAACAAACTACCAACATCCAAGAGGCCTCCACACATTATGGGAATTTTGAGGTCTAAAATGGGCCTCCTAAGGAAATTATAAAATAATAGTGGAAATAATAAAATAATTTTAGATTACATCATCAAAATTTAGAGGGAAAAAAGAAAAAACTATTTTTTCAACATGTATTTTCAACTTATCTCCATATGGGTTTACTCAAATTTCGAGAAAAAACACTCATTGGATGCATAATTTGATTCCTCATACAAGGAGTACCCATGTTGCATACTTTTGATGAACCTTGCTACATGAAAAATGAGAAATACATGAAAAACATGTTTGCAATCACGTTTTTTCATGTATTTCTCATTTTTCATGTAAAAGGGTCCATAAAAAATATGCAACATAGGTAATACTTGGATGAGGAATCAAATTTTGCATCCAATGGGTACTCCTACTCGAAATTTGAGTAAAACCTTAGGGAGATAAGCTGAAAATATGAGTTGAAAAAGTAGTTTCATTATTTTTTAAACTTTTTACTTTTTTTACTCCAAAAATGATGAATCATCCCCCATGGTTGACATCATCATCTTGAATCCTATTTTTTCATATAATGTTTATTTTGGTTGTAAATGTTTCTTAGGAGGTCCATTTTAGACATCAAAATTCCCCTAATGGTGGGTGAGGTGGCGCACAACAGACAAGGATTAATGTAGCTCTGGATGATCATCAAGATTAAGACCAACCCTTTATGATCACGTTTGAAGGTAAGATACATAATCATGTTGTGTCCATTTTGATAGACCCAAGAGCCAGTTTAAGTTATGTCAACCCTAAGCTCATTGAAAAATGTCACTTATAGACCAATAAATTTAAAAATCCTTGGTTAGTGAAATTTGCAACTAGAGCAAAAATAATGGTAACAAAAAAAATAAATGATTGTTCTATTGAGATAGAAAATTATAAAATTAATATAAATTTAAATATATTACCCAGTGGGGTCCTATTTCCTTTTAATTAGAATGGATTGGCTGGAGGAGAATTGGTCATTAGTAAATTGTAAAGATAAAACAATATGTTATCTTAATCCAGGGGGTATTAGGCAAGAAATTCAATGTGTGCAAAGACCCATAAAACTACGACCAAGCACTGCCTCCTAGTTAGGAAAATTCCTTAGGAAGGGATATTGGATTTACGCAGTGCAAGTGTGTTTTACAAATTCCAAAAATAGGTTAGCCTCTTTGGAAAGTCTGCCAATCATTCAATATTTTACTGATGTGTTCCCAAAAGAAATTCCAGGACTACCTCCTAAGCGAGACATTGATTTCACAATAGAATTGATTCCAGGGGCTGCACTTGTGTCAAATACCCCTTACCAAATGAGTATTCCTGAGCTAACTAAACTTAAAGTGTAGTTGTAAGAGCTTCTTGATAAAGGCTATATCTTCTTGAGTGCATCCCCATGGGGGGAACCAGTTTTATTTGTTAGGAAAAAGAATGGAACACTAAAACTATGCATCGACTACCGACAACTTAAAAAGCTAACAATTAAGAATAAATAACCGTTACCTAGAATTGATGATCTATTTGACCAAGTTAAAGGAGCCATAGTGTTCTCTAAGATAGACTTGTGGCCAAGGTATTGTCTTATAAGGGTGAAGGAAGAAGATATCCCTAAAACCACTTTCCAAACTCACTATGGCCATTATGAATTTCTCGTCCTACCCTTTGGCCTAACCAATGCTCCAACAACCTTCATGAGTCTCATAAATATTGTATTCCACTCTTAGCATGAAGTCTTTATTTTAATTTTTATTGATGATATTCTTATATATCCGTGGAATCTAGAGGAGCATAAGGGGCATTTGTGAATAGTTTTGTAAACATTATGGGAATATCAATTGTATTTTAAAGACAACAAATGTGATTTCTTTAAAGAGCATATTCAATACTTAGGGCATGTCATCTTTGCGGATGCGATAACAGTTGATCCAGAAAAGATCAAAACTATTATGGAGTGGTATGTTCCTGGTAATGTCACTGACCTCTGATCATTCATGGGTTTAGAGGGATATCACCATCATTTCATTAAAGGATTTTCTAAAATAACCTATCCTATCGCCTCCTTGCAAAAGAAAGGGAAACTTTTTAAGCTTGCTATCGAGTGTCAGCGTAGTTTTGAACTATTAAAGCATTTTCTAACCACAACCCTAGTGATGAAAATAATAGACCCAGGAATGGAATTCATCATTTTCATTGATGCATGCTAATAAGGAGTTAGGGGTATTGATGCAAGAAGGTCAAGTTATTGTGTATGAATCTTGAAAAATAAAGGACTATGAACAAAGGTATTCTGCTTATGACTTGGAACTAGCTGCAATAATACATGCTCTAAAGGTATGGAGACATTATCTCCTGGGGAACAAATTCATGTTAATGATTGATCATAGTAGCCTAACTAGTTTCTTTAAGCAACCTAACCTTAATGCTCGTCACTCTAGGTGGATCACCTTTTTTAGAGAATTCGATTTTGAAATTAAACATCTAAAAATAAAAAAGAATCAAGTAGCAGATGCACTAAGTAGGAAGTTGTATAATGTGAATGAGATTTCATATAGTCAAATCGAGTTTAATTTCTCAGAATTTATTAAAGATGTTGTAGAGAAGCATATGAAATATTTATTTTTATGGTAGAAAATGAAACTAGACAACAATCTAACTATGACATAAACAATGATAATTTACTACTTTTAGAGGAATAATATATCTTCCAAATCAAGTAGTTTTTAGGCAACTAATTCTAGATGAATTTGATAGGAAGCCCTATGATGTCCACCCCGAATATCAAAAGTTATTTTTTGTTGTTAAAAAGACTTTACTTTGATCAGGAATGAGAAAAGACATCACAAAATATTTGGCCAAATTTCTAGAATGTCAACAAGTTAAATTTGAACATCAACAACCAGCGGGATTTATCCATCCACTACCCATTCCAGAATGGAAGTGGGAAGTGATTACTTTAGACTTCATAACTAGGTTGCCTAAAACTAAGAAGCAAAATGATTAAATTATGGTGGTGGTAAACAAATTAAGTAAAGTAGCCCATTTTATTCATGTTCAATCGACATATAAAATTATTCAAATTGCAAATACATTTATGTGGGAAAGTTTTAGATTAGATGGGTTTCCCAAAGTTATGATATTAGATAGAGATGTGAAGTTTACATCAACTTTTTCGAAAACCCTCTGTGTTGGCCTGGGAATTCAAGTTCATTTCAGCATAGCATATCACCCACGGACAAAGAGGGTAAATCAAGTGTTGGATGATATGTTGTGAATGTATGTAATGCAACACCCAAGTAAATGGGAGGAGTATCTCCACTTAGTGGAATTCTATTATGAAACTAGCTCACAAAAAGATAGAAAAGAAAGATCAACGCCTTAGAAATCAGGCTCTTTGAGGGGGAAACCTCCTTTACATTACACAAATGAACAATTCTTGGATGATACAAATGAAAAAACCTCCTTTCTATATATAGGATTCTAAGGGGTCACAATATAATCAAAGTCGACATAACAATAATAATATAAGGGCACAACAATAACAATAGTGGGCTTCTATGGGGCACAATAATAACAATATGGGGACAATAGGGGCACAACAATAACAATAAGGGCTACAGTGACAATAGTAATGGGGGAATGATAAGTATTATAGGGACCTAACATGCCCCTATCCTTTAAAAAAATGCTTTCCTCAATGCTTGAGTAGTTATGGATGCTTCTGCATAAAATTCTCATCCGCCCATGTGGAATCTTCAGCGGGTAAGTCCTTCGACTTGAAAAGATACTCCAAAGTTGATGGATTTTGCAGCTGTCAAGTTCTTGTTTCTTTCACTGCTTTGGGTTCATATATGATTTTTCCTTCCTTGTCAAGTTCTGGCAATATTGTTTGAACTGGGAGCTTGTTACCAATAACCTTGTTTAAGCATGAAACATCGAAAATTGGGTGCACTCGGGAAGCTGCATGAAGCTCCAATTTGTATGCCATAATACCAATATTTTGCAACAGCTTGTACGAACCATAATACTTTGGTGATAATTTATTATCCTTCTTAGCTTGCTTGATGGACATTTGTTTATATGGTTGTAGCCATAGAAATACCGAGTCACCTATATCAAAATTTATTTTGCTGCGATGTTGATCTGCCTGTTGTTTCATTCTATTATGTGCCAAAGTTAGGTTATCCTTTAAGAGTTGGAGAATTTGTTGTTGATGCTCGATGTGATCTTCCACTACTTGAACCTTAGAATTTTCTCTTAAATATGATGTGATGAGAGTGGGCGATATCCATAAAGTGCCATAAATGGGCTCATTTTTGCTGCAGTATGGAAGGAAGTGTTATACCAAAATTCAGCCAAAGGCAACTATTTGAACCACTGTGTTTGTTTATCAAATACAAAGCAATGAAGATATCCTTCCAAACATTTGTTTACTATCTTAATTTTCCCATCAGATTGAGGACGATAAGATGAGTTATGAGCTAATTGAGTACCAAGACAAGAAAATAACTTTGTCCAAAATTTTCCAATGAGAATGGGATCTTTGTCGCTTACAATAATCTTTGGGTTTCCATGTAGCTCTTGAATTGTTTCCATAAATGAAGTAGAAATTATACTAGCTTTAAATGGATGAGATAATGCACAAAAGTGTGCATACTTGGTAAGTCTTTGAACTACCACCATGATGACACTATTTCCTTCGGACTTGGGTAAACCTATGAGAAAATCCATTGAAACCTCCTCCCAATGTTGAGTTGGAATGTATAAAGCTTGTAATAGACCCGGGGTCTTAATTATTTCAACTTTATTTTGTTGGAAAACCAAACATTACGCCACAAACTTTTGAATATCAGATTTAAGGCCATCCCAAAAAAATCCTTCTTAACCCTGTGGTAAGTTTTTAAAAATCCTGAGTGCCCTCCTAAGGGAGAGGTGTGAAATTCCATAAGAATGTTTTGTTTGAGTTGGGAATTCTGACATAGGTATAAGCGATGTTTGTACCATAAAGAATCATTTTTCTAGCTAAATGTATTAGATGTACTGGGATCTTGTTGTAACTTTTGAATGAGTGCCCACACTTCTTCTTCATTCTTCCATTCATCCCTTGCTTCATTTATCCAATCTGGTTCGATAATAGAAATGGCACAAAGCAATTCTTCCACATCCTCATCCTTTCTTGAGAGTGCATCTGCCACAACATTTTGCTTCCCTTTTTTGTATATGATTTCAAAGTCATAAACCTACATCTTTGTGACCCATTTTTGCTTCTCTTCTAAAGATAATCTTTATTCTTAAAGTGCATGTAGTATTTCTTAAGTGCATGTAGTATTTCCAACATTTCCTTCTCATAAATAGATTTGTGTAAATACTTTCCTTTGATTGGACGACTTTCGAAAGCAATGGGTATTTATTCTTGCATTTAAACAACACCAATTCCATTTATTGAGGCATCACATTCCACAATAGAGGTTTTTGTGAAGTCTGGCATAGCTAAGGCCGGTGCTTGACACATTGCCTCTTTAAGATGTTCAAAGGCTTTCGTTGCTTCTGGAGTCCATAAAAATGCATCTTTCTTCAATAATCTTGTTATAGGTGCTACTATTCTCCCATAATCCTTAACAAACTTGTGATAATACCCTATCAACCCAAGAAATCCTTGCAGATGCTTTATGGATGTGGGGATTTTCCATTCCTTAATGGCTTTAATTTCGCTAGGGTCTACCTTAACACCTTCATGAGATACAATATGACCCAGATATTCCACCTCTTGTACTCCAAAGAAACATTTGGAGCTTTTTGCATATAGTTGTTTCTCCTCCAATAGTTTGAGCACCCTGTCAACATGTTGAACATGATCCTTCCAAGACTTGCTATAGATTAGTATATCATCAAAAAATACTAAAACTAATTTTGTAAGGAAGGGTTTGAAAATGGAATTTATCAAACCTGGAAATGTAGAAGGTGCCTTGGTAAGGCCAAAAGGCATGACAAAAAATTCATAATGACCCTCATGAGTTCTAAATTTTGTTTTTGGAATGCCTTCAATCTTCATTCCGATTTGATGATATCCTGAATGAAGATCCAACTTGTTGAAGTAAATTGATCCATGCAATTCATCCAATAGTTAATCAATGACAGGAATGCGAAATTTATCTTTAATAGTGAGCTTGTTTAGCTCCCTATAATCTAGACACATGCGCCATGATCCATCCTTCTTATGCACCAATACTACTGGAGTAGAGAAAAAATTTTGACTAGGTTGAATTATACGAGCCTCTAGCATTTCTGCAACCATACATTCAATTTCACTCTTTTGGGTATAGGGATACTTGTTAGGCCTAATGTTTGGAGGAACACTTCCTGGAATCAAATGAAAAGCGTGATCATGATCACGAATAGGTGGGAGACCTTTGGGAGTATCAAATACCTTGGAATGATTGTCCAAGACTTTTTGGAGATCTAGAGAAATAGATGATTTTGATGTGGGAACCTCTAGCGAACATAATTGTGAAATTACACCTCGTTGTTCTTTATTTAGAAGCTTTGTCATTCCATTAGAGTTGATTATCTTTCCTGGTTTCCGTATGATATCTATTAATTCAAATTCCTCTCCTTCCAAAGAAAATTTCATGAAACGTTCTTGAAAATTAAAAGCTACTGTACCCAAGGATTATAGCCATTTGACTCCTAGTACAATATTAGAACCACCCATTTGAATGGAGAGCATTTGGCTATTCAGTACATATTCTCCCATGGATAGCTTGATATTACGTTAGTTTCCAGAGCAATTTATGGTTCCTCCACTTGCAACCATCACTTGACACTCAGGTGCTGGATATAGGAAGAAATTCAATTCCTTGGTTATCTTACAATGAATAAAATTATGGGTACTGCCCAAATCAATCACCACTATTACATTTTACTTCTTGATATGTCCTTCTATCTTTATAGTTTGAGGAGTTGTAATTCTGGCCAATGCATTACAAGATATGGTTGGATTCGTTTCTTCTTTCTCTAGGGTTTGTTCCTGTTGTATATCATCTTCTTTTGATGTTTCTTGTTCCTTTTCTTCCTCCTCTTCACAATCTATGTAAAATAATTTCTTCTCAGCACACTTATGACCTTTAGTGTATTTTATATCACAACTGTAACAAAGCCCTTTTTCTCTTTTTTCTTCGAATTGTTGGGGTGTCAACCTTGTAGGTTGTGGAAGGCTAAGGGAAAAAACACTTCCATCCTTATAGTTGTGAGTGGTAGGCTTCCTTGTTGCCATAATTTTGCTTTCCATTTTTCTTGCCAACCTGAAATGCCTTCTCCAATGAGTTAGGTTCCCAAAGGCGAACCTCATGTTGGATGTTATCCTTTAAAGTACCTATGAACACATCAATCATATGCTCCTCTCAAATATCTTTTACCCTTATATTCAATTTTTGGAAGTCCTCAATGTGCTCCATCATTGAACCCTTTTGTTTGAGGTTTATCAATTGGCTAAAAAAAGTGTTGCTTTTGGTATCCTCATAATGTGCTATCATTTCTTCTGTAAAAATTGCGCAAGTGACAATTTGTTTACAAGAGAAAAGCCGTTGATACCATACAAAATGATTTGGTTCCAAATATAAAGTCGTGTTGCATACCTTTTGTGTGCTTTTCACATTATGGAGATCGAAATATTGCTCCATCTGTAAGAATTTCTTGTAGAAACTTAGTCAAATCTATCTTCAAATATTCCATGTCGCCTTTCAGTTTTTCTTCTATACCATCCATATTAGCGTCCATGCCATCCATATTAGCTTCCACGACATCCATCTTAGCTTCCACACCGTCCATATTAACTTGCACGCCATTCATATTAGCTTCCACGCTATTCATCTTAGCTTCCATGCCTTTTTTAAAACCATCAATCTTAGCTTATGTTACCTTTTTTGAGAATGAAATTTGTTTCACTTGGTCTCATAATTTTGATATATCATGTTGAATTTCTTCCTCTTCTTCATGAGTCATGCTAGAGCTTTTAGGTTGCTTACTAGGTGTTTCCATTTTCTTTCTTCAGGGCATCGATTAATGATAATTATGCTTCACCATGCCCTTTGAACTTCAAACTAATTTTTCAACCCAAACTTATGCAAAATTTTAAAAAGAATACATAAATATTTTTGCTTTATAGGAGCTCGATATTGAATCTGTTATATCTCTGTAATTGCGGATCTCCAAGGTCTCGAAATTGGCTTCTTGAGGTAGCCCTCTGATTCCTCTTTCCAATGCCACTGGTATTATCAAAATTGGATTCTCTAAGAGAGCATTATGCCCAATCTCCCAAGATGACCTGATTATATAATTTTTCAATAAAGAGAACTTGTACGACATGCCACTTGTCACTATTTCGACCTTCGGATCTATAGAATATACACAGAAAACTACAGTTTGTCCTCTTTATCTAACTTCTTATGACATTTCAATATTATCCCTAGAAAGAAAGTTATGACGATTTCCCCAAGGTCACCTATTTGGAATGTAATTCGGGAGTTTGCAAAAACCCTGACTTCCTTAGATCATATCTTCGAAAATACAACGGGACAAGATCTGAAATTCAGACCTGAGTTTCAGAATGATTTCAGCTCAAATGGGTTTATTTTTGAGCTTCTGAAATGTCGCAAAAAAAAAGTTATAGTGAAAATTCCACGATGACCCGTTTGGAGCAGTGAAACCATAAAATCCAAAGCTCTCATACCAAATGTTATGAAACCAACTCACAAAAAGATAGAAAAGAAAGATCAATGCCTTAGAAATGAGCCTCTTCGACGGGGAAACCTCCTTTACATTACACAAATGAACAATTCTTAGATGATACAAATGACAAAACCTCCTTTATATATATAGGAGTCTAAGGGGTCACAATATTATCAAAGTCGACATAACAATAATAATATAAGGGCACAACAATAACAATAGTGGACTTCTATGGGGCACAATAGTAAAAAAATAGGGACAATAGGGGCAAAACAATAACAATAAGGGCTACAATGACAATAATAATGGGGGAATCACTAGTATTATAGGGACCTAACAAATTCGCATATAACAACAATTATCATGAATCATTGAGAACGAGCCCCTTTGAGGTTCTATATGGGAGAAGGTGCAAGACCCCCATTAACTAGAATAGTCATGAGGAAAAATTCATGTTGGGGCCCGACATGTTGGAAAAAATGGAAAATGCTGTAAAGAAAGTATGAAAAAATTTAAAAGTCGTCGAGGATAGATAGAATATGTGTGCGTACAAGAAAAGAACCTTCAAATAAATCTAGATAGGGGACCATGTGTATGTTCGAGTAAAGCCCAAGAAAAGCACCATGTATTGGAAGGGATGTGCGAAACTAACCCCATGATATTGTGGACCCTTCCAAATTTTGGAAAGGATTGGACCCATTGGATATCAGTTGGCATTACTTAGCTACATGAGAAGTCATAATGTGTTTCACGTATCCTTGTTAAAAAACTATATTTATGACTCTAGACACATAATTAACTAGCAAGAAGTGTCAATAACAATATTATTAAATAATGTGCACATTTGTTTTGAATTGAATGAGATCCCAATAATTTCAAATTTAACATTTTGTAATGATTGGAACAGGTACAACCATACGGATATTTCTTGGTAGAACCTCTAGGCATTTTCGGTTAGAAAGAAACAACAATACAAAAACGAGCCATCACCTAGGTTAAAGTGCAATGGAACTTTAGCCCGGTAGAGGCAATTTGGGAGGATGAAAAGATCATGTGGGTAGCATACCGTTACCTATTCCATGGGCATGAATTAATATTTAGGATAATGTTTTTGTCAAGCAGGGGAAGATGTAACACCCCTCGCCATGTAAATGATTGGCATTTACTTTTACTATGGAAGACTTGTTAGTTAAGATAATTACCAAGTAATTTTTAAATATGTTATCTTATTAAAAAAATTGTTAAAAGGAAAATTATGCATAGTAAGGAAATGACTATATAAACACTGGTAAAAGGAAGACATTGATTCTAGATAGTTAAATATTTATCATTCCTCCCGAAAGAGATTAAAGGAAAAATATTTTAGGGAGAAAGTCATGTTATGGGAGAGGAGTGCCTGAAGGAAAGAAAGGGAAAACTGTATGAAGGGTCTTCTTGAGCTGGTCAGAACCAATGGAAACCAAAATAATACATTATGGATTGGAGTGGGAGTCTTGAGGTTACGGAATCATCATTTTTTAAACTGCTCTAGAATTAAGAGGCTCGGGGGGAGGACCTGGACATAATACCAACCTCACTGGTTGGGAGAAGCAAGTCTTTCTCTGGTTATTTTATAGCAAGTAGGAAAATAGATAAGTATTAATATTGAATATAAGGTGTGAATGGAAATATTTTGATGTAGCATTATTTTTATGGATAAGTATATCTATTGTGTTAAAAGAAGAGAGAGAGAGAATGTTTATACATATCAAATCGTTGTATTAGATTCTAAAATCTTATTTAAATATTGTTAGTAAGAAATAAAATGAGTTCTTCAGAAAAGTACAACAAGATTTAATGTTAAACTTTAATTTTTGGTTGTGTTCATGGACATAAATCCTATATGTGAAATCTGGGCTTTCAGGATACAATAATATTTGTGTAGAAGAAAATGGGGGTATTATAAGTTCAAATAGGAATTGCGAGATATGTGTTATCATATCTTTATAAGCGAACATTACCCTGATAAGATAGAAGAACTAATTAATATCCAATTTCAAATTAAGGGTTTGGATTAGAACTACAAAGCTATAAAATTAATAGTCATGCATTCCAAAAAAATTAATCTCTCATGCATATCAGTAAATATTAAGCACATGCAAGAAAGAATCAACTACCATCAAAATCCTTATGTAGAGGAATAGACTTATGAACTAAACCATGAATTAATATTATTTATAACTGGTAGAAACTAGGTAAGGATTGAGGTTAGTATCCTCAGCAAGGAAGAGACCTTACTAGGAAACAGTCTGTGATCTCCTATTAAACAACCTAGTATGTAGAAAGCCTTAGAACCTAAGAGTGAAAAATGTATTTTTGTTGGATATTCTTAAGATTTCAAAGGATAAAGACCTCTTCAACCTAAATCCAAAAATATAATCATTAGAAGAGATGTAAAGTTTGATGAAAATATATCGGACTACGAGCCTAGTTCAGCAGTTATGCCCCCTCTCTCTATCTCTTCTACTTATGAAAATATTCCTTCTTCAAATGATGACAACGAGGATGACAATCCTCCCCCACCTTCTTAGGATCCTCTTTCAGCTGCTTCGCTTCAAAAATGGGTCCACATTACTCAGGTTGCAATAGGTGCTCTTGCAGGTGATCCTATAGATCAGCATCGTACACGTTCTTAGTTTGATAAAGCCTCTTCTTTACTAGCTCAAGCTTCAACGAATTATGATCCTGACACCTTTGCAGAATCTTGAGGCCATCTAGATTGGGATGCATCTATGAATGAAGAATATTGTTAATTATTGGAAAATGATACATGAGACCTTGTTCCTCTACCAAAGGGATGAAAACTTGTTACATGAAAATGGGTTTACATAACCAAGTTTGGACCAGATGCAAAAGTATATAAACATAAAGCTTGTCTTCTTGCCAAGGTATTTTCACAAGTTGAAGGCATTGACTATACTAAAACCTTCTCCCTTATTTCCAAAATGAACTCTATCCGCCTTGTTCTTTCCCTTTCTGCCTCTTTCAAATGGGAATTCCATCAGATGGATATTAAATCCGCCTTCTTACATGGGGACTTGCATGAAGAAATGTATATTGAACAAACTCTTGACTTTATACAAAAATACTCTAGCCTTGTATGCCGGCTTAAGAAATCCCTTTATGGTGTCAAGCAAGCCCCTCAGGCTTGGTATGCCAAAATGGATAACTTTATTTTAGATACCGTCTTTTCCAGTTTTCATTCTGATAATACTGTCTACACCAAGAAAGTGGGTAAGTTCCTTATCATTCTTATTCTTTATGTTGATGATCTTATCCTTACTAGTAGTGATCCCAACCTTACAAACCATGTGAAGTCTAGCCTTAAAAAGAAGTTTGAAATGACAAACTTAGGACACTTGCACTATTTTCTTGGTCTTCAAGTCTTTCAATCCAAAGAATGTATTTCCCTTTCCCAGTCCAAGTATGCTTGTGATCTTCTATGCCACTTTCACATGGAAGACTGTAAGCCAACACCTTCTCCCTTTCAGTCTGGAGTCAAAATTTCAGTCACTTATACTTCCCTGAAGTTGATGCTACCTGATACTGTCAGCTTGTTGGAAAACTTTTGTATCTAACCCATACACGTCCTGAACTTTCCTTTGTTGTTGGCCTTGCTTCTCAGTTTATGCACAAACCACATGAAAGTCATTGGAATGCAACTAGAAGAATACTTTGTTATGTTTGAGGTCCAGTTTAGTTTGGGATTCATTATAGTGCAGAAGCATCTCCTGTATTGGTTGGTTTCACTGATTCTGATTGGGTTGGTGACCCTGATGATTCGAAGTCTATTCCAGGTTATGTCTTCACTCTTGGTTCTGGGCCTGCTCAGGTCGTGGACTATTTCCCTCTTTGAGGGTTTTAACCACGTCAAGAATACTGGTGTATTGATCTGTGATTTGTTTGTGAGTGGTGACCTTTGGTGTTCAATATAAGGAACTTACCCTGTAAATTCCTACATTTTCCATTAAGCAAACCCTCCCATTCATATCATTGCCATAGTAAATAACAACTAGAATTCCATACGGGTAAAAAAAAGGAAACATAACCAGACTTCCAGTGAGAAAAGGGAAAATGTATTGGACAACTGTACAGATAAAATTAGAGACACTCAATAATATATTCTATTCATTTGAATAAGGGAATTACACACATATTTATACAATCAATAGTCTCAAGATAGGAATGCTATCTTAGACGTACAGTAGTGTGGTTGAGAGATTCTCTCAACCACACACTAAACTAGGAGAAACTATATTCTAGCTTATTCCTATTATGTAGGAACAAACTCCTCAAATAGAAAAATACAACCATAGACAAGTAGGAATTAATTATTTCCAACTCCCCCCCTTAATGACTACTTGTCATGATAGTCAAATCCACCATCATCACATGAATTGCATGTACAAAACCTCCAAAAGCACAATCTGCCGCCCTCGGACAGATCCACAACTTCTCCGATCCCACGGATCCCCTTGAAGGTGAATTGGCGCGATCCTTAACTAAAAACCCGTGCCCATTGGCACGATTAATGGCCTAACTGACGTGCCAATTGGCCTTCCTGGTTCTGTTGTCAGCACGAAAAACATGCCAATCCCCTTCTACTTAGAAAAAATCATCTGAGTTCGAGCCAGGTGTTCTGCAGTCCACCTGCTCCTACGAGCACAAAGCTCTCGTGTACACACAGCCACAAAGGCACTTCAAGCCACACAGGCAATTCCGCCACACAGGCAAGCTAGCTTCAAAAGGCACTTTAGCCTCAAAGACCATATAGATGGTTTCTGGCTCACCATCAACCATTCAGCCACAAAGGCAAGCTGGCCACAAAGGCCCTTCAGTCACAAAGACTATATAGATGGTTTCAGGCTGACCATAAACCATAACAAAGTGGTTTTAAGATCACCACAAACTTTCAGATGCCCTTAAAAATCTTACATCTGATTCTACATTTTGGAGTTTCTGAGTACATACAATGACTATTACAATAACATGCTAGGGAGTCTATTACACAAACCACACTAAGTCAAACAAACATCTACTTTGTTTTCCACCATAAACATTGTCTCTGCTGCTTTGCCTCATATGTTCATTGTTCACATCGTGGGCATCCTTGTTTGCTTAAATGACTTCTTGGAACTCCATGATTAACCTGTCATTCGTTAGAGTTGCAAATTCTAACCAAATAACTTTGCCTGCATTGAGTTAGCTAGGCTCAATAATATTTAAACATGATTCCAAGAAAATACAGCATAAACTCTTCAACTTTAATTTCTCTATCTCTGCCCAAAGATGATTATTTCCTAAACATAACAGCAACTATTTAGAGTCCGGAAATGTCATGAATCATAACCAGCGATCTGCAATTGGCCGCCTGCTCGGCACACACCACCGGCCCGATCTCCTCCAATCCTGCAGTGTTCTGGACCCGACAATCTTCTCCACGCTGGGCTGCCACTCCAGAAACACAGCAACAGCACCGCCAATCCTCTGCCAACATAACCAGTCCACCGGTTCGACGGATCTGCTGTCATCTACTCGGATCTCACTCTCCGAATCGCAGACACACCACGGACTTTGCTCCAACAATCTCCTCTCTAGGGGTTGACTAAGCGATTTTATTTCACACAGGCCGATGTATTTCGGGTTTACCACAGCAGCCCACAGTGGGGGGACCATAGTTCAACCCACCACTCTCCCGCTGTGCCACCACGAACCCAGGCTTCACGCTCAGCCTCAACACACGCAGACCCAAATGATCTATCTCTACGCACAATAGTAACTCCCATCACAATAACTGGATGCAAACTATATGCAACAATACCCTTCACAATAGCAACGTAGGGAATCAAGCAGGTCAGAGCACTACAACAGCGAAATAAGCTCGTTCAGCAATGTGCCAACAAAAATAGAGATATTTTGGGTGGCCCTGTTCAAGTCGATGAGCGACCACTGAGTTCTGCCAAGGGCTTGGTTGTAAAGCCTGTTAAGTTGGTTCTATTATATCATGTGATCAGCGAGCAGGAGCCAACGATCCTCTTCACAATTCTCAATCACGCGACAGCAAAACCTCCCGAGGCCTCCTGTCAATCTAAGCGACTTCTTCGTCCCGAAGCGGAAGGATATTCATTTCTGCACAGGCACCAGCTTGGACCAGCTGCCAACATGCATCTGCTGCGCCATGCTGCCTAGACACAATTTTCTTATTTCACAACCCCTCTGTTGCACAGCCCGAATCGATCCCTCTGATGCGCAATTGTAAATTTTAATCACTGCACATCGAATTTCGTCTCAGAATGGCTGGATTAAATCCTCCTCTTAGTCACTGGATCTCTGCAGCATTCGAGTCACACCCTTGGTAGTATCCCTATTCAAAAGACTCGCTCAAATTTAATGTTGTGAGCAACACGGATTCACTGAAACCACAGGCTTTGGGCCTGTTTCGCTGCCATTACAGAGCTCACACACTGTACCACCTTAATCCAGCAACAAACCAGGAGGAATGCCACAAACCCGCAGTAGATCCATCATGGTTTTCAGTGATTTACCAGTAGATCTTCGATGCTGCTCTAATGGCTTATCTGCTCCACAAGATCTGAAAAAACACCCATGATTTCTGCAAGTAGAACTTACCTGCCCAACCTCCACTGCCACGTATACCAGCGCCTCTTCTTCCGTCAAATCGGCGCTGATAGCCCTTGATGTTTTAAAAACGTTGTAAGGGAGATCAGTGTCGTAGGTAACCCTTGGAAGACGCTTTTGAGATCACATCATCGCATGCCATAGTCTCTAGCACGTTCTAAGATTTCTGATCCACACGCTTCACAATTCCAACGTTGTTTTGTAGCACGACCACTCTGCAACTTTAGAGGTGGAACACAACAGGTCCGCAATCTTGTTGTATAGACGAGCAAGGACTTCTTGAGAATGCACCAAGCACCAGCGACTTTCAATCGGTCACCTGCTCAGCACACGCTGTTGGCTTGACTTCCTCCGATCCTACAACGATTTGCATCGGATCGACCTCCTCTGCTCCTGCAACGATCTGCACTCTCTTATGCTACACCGAGACATAGATCTGCCAATCCAAGACATCACAAACCTCCATCTATTGGAGTCACCAGCAATTGAGTTCATGCGGCACCCTCTATCTGTACCCACTACCTGCGCCAACCCTTCCATGCTCCATGCTCACCGCACCAAAAAAAATTGTGAGAGCCTCCACGATTCAGACATCAGATCCACGCTTCCACTGCGTAGATCCATGCTGAACTGGGCTCATCCACGCTGTGGGCCGATCGACGCTTACTCTCTGCACCGGAGGATTCCTTCACAGATCTGAGGCTTCATCTGGGCGAATCAACAAGCCTTCAAACCTCTAGGTTCATCCACAATTCTGTTGCGTATATCCCAGCAGCAAACTCCACCTTCTCACTGGCCCTTCTGCCAACATGGTTTTCAGGAAGAGGCACAACCACTTCCATTCGCTATCATGCAGGCGGTCTCCGCTTACTTCAAACATGCAGGCTCACATCGACTCACAAGCCTACGTGAATGCACAGACCCCCATCGGGTCCTCTTCATCTTCAAAAAAGATATATTTTTCCTTCATCTGCTCGAAGTTGGGCTGGGCTAAGACTTGATCTCGCAACTTCTGGTCCTACTGTATCTTTAACTTCGGGTCTGGAGACTTGGCCAAACTTGGGGAAGATACTGCAAATGCCAACCCCATTCCCAGTCCGAGTTCCGATACTACCATGCTTCAATTGGTCCGTCTTGCCATAAATTGGCCTTCAAAAAATTGTAAGCTGATCAACGATCCATTAAACTCGGATCTGAAACATTGATTGCCAGAGAAATATTATACAACGCACTGTTGTAACCACCGAATTGTATCCACGAAGAACGCCCCCAGTCTGCAGCGAAAGTGCTCCGATGAATGAAGGGACTGCCACATCAATCGACTAATACACCAGATAGGTATTCCGCAACATCTACTTTCACTTCTTCTATCGCTGTGGGCAGATCCTCCTTGGGTCACCTCCTCGTCAAGGGCGAGGTGGTTCCACGATTTTTTTTTTTTGCAGGCTGCATCAATAGCGAGTCCCTTCCCGGAGCTTCACATCCACGCAGATACGCCCTCAAGAATAATTCTCAATCAACGGGCCAATTCAGCCAATGGGCCAATCTAGTCAACTTCAATGTTAAATTTCCACGATGATTTCAAGTCTCCGCAGCAAGCAAGTCTGATAGAAAAACCAAAAAATCAATGTAAAAGCAAAATTCACCAAACTCTTTGTTTCCCACCCCTTTACTAATCCCCTCTAGCGCAAAGCTTCATGACGAGGTGGATTGATTGCTTGTCCTCGTAAGCGCCCTCGAAATCCTTCTTCGCCGCAAGTCTGCCTATTCGCTCAACATAGCCATAGGTCTCAGACAACGGATGATGGTCAAACAAATACTCACAAAAATTTTATTCTATTCAGCCCAGGAGCAGCCAAGCCCACGAGGGGCTAGGCCCTCAGGCTCTGATACCAAGATAAAATTAGAGACACTCAATAATATATTCTATTCATTTGAATAAGGGAATTACACACATATTTATACAATCAATAGTCTCAAGATAGGAATGCTATCTTAGACGTACAGTAGTGTGGTTGAGAGATTCTCTCAACCACACACTAAACTAGGAGAAACTATATTCTAGCTTATTCCTATTATGTAGGAACAAACTCCTCAAATAGAAAAATACAACCACAGACAAGTAGGAATTAATTATTTCCAACTTGTACAAGAATTAGGGGAATTTTGAGGTCTAAAATGGGCCTTGTAAGGAAATTATAAAATAATAGTGGAAATAATAAAATAATATTAGATTACATCATCAAATTTTAAAGGGAAAAAAGAAAAAACTATTTTTTCAACTTATCTCACTATGGGTTTACTCAAATTTTGAGGGGAAGCACTCGTTGGATGCAGAATTTGATTCCTCATCCAAGGAGTACCCATATTGCATAATTTAAATGAACCTTACTACATGAAAAATAAGAAATACATGCAAAATGTGATTGCAATCACATTTGTTCATGTATTTCTCATATTTCGTGTAGTAGGGTCCATCGAAAGTTTGCAACATGGTTACTCCTTGGATGAGGAATTAAATTTTTCATCCAACGAGTAATCCCACTTGAAATTTGAGTAAATATTAGGGAGATAAGTTGAAAATACGAGTTGAAAAAGTGGTTTTATTATATATATATATATATATATATATATATATATATATATATATATATTTTACATTTTTTACTTTTTTAGTCCAAAAATGGTGAATCATCTCCTGTGGTTGACATCATCATCTTGAATCTTGTTGGTTCTTATAAATTTTATTTTGGTTGTTCATTTTTCTTAGGAGGCCCATTTTAGACATCAAAATTACCCTAATGTCATTTACACAACCCCTCCATGGTAAAGCATATCCAAATTCATATAAACAACCTGAAATAAATATTGGCTGTGATGCTCATATATTAGAAGAATTGTGAACAATAACTATGAAATAAAATTACTATAGCCAATACATTGAATCCTTTAAAAAGAGCAGTCATGGATTTGAGAAGTAGAGCTCTCAGGGAGCTTATTAACAAAGCAAAGTACCAAAATTCATTTTTAAACAATTCTTACAAGTCTCTGGTAATAATCATAATGCATTTGTTCCAGAACCATAACCAATTCAACAAGGAATACTGTATAACCCTAAGGAAGCTTTCTGGGTTGTTTTAAACAAAAACCCTATATTTAAATACAAAGAACACTTTGCAAAACTTGTAGCATCATACCCAGAAAAGGAACACACATTCAAAGTTTTAACCCTAGTTGTTCAAGCTAGAGAAGGAAAGGAATATAATCCAGGCACCTAAATAAAGTGTTCGGTGCAGTGAGTCTCGTAACTAGAAAAGGTAAAATTCGGAAACCATGTTTCGAAAAAGCTGCAACCGATACTCTTACCTGAAAAGCCCATCACAAGGGTAATTAGAACTTAGTAAAACCTCACAAATAAATGCATAAAAGAGTATAATGAAAACCCCTCAGACTTGGGTGAGTGTGTCTAAAGTTTACATGTCAATATGACTCGAAAGGAAAGGGAAGACCACAAGACGAAGACCTGAAAATGGAGAGGATTAAGTTGATATCCAACATAATTTGAATTCAAGAAAACATAACCAAATTGGTTGGTGTGATTCTCACATGTGAGGAACAATCCACCTATGTCGGTGCACAACAACGACTGTCGAGGGTATCACACCGTGGAATGTCCAACCTGCAATCTCATCACAATTAGCTTTTAAGAAAATCAGGAAACACATTTTCTATGTGTGAAATGAGAGGTAAAACAAAGAAATTTACTGGAGCATTCTCAACTGCATGAATAGTAAAACCCTAATCTCTTGTAGCTTGCAGAGCACCGCCGAGGACAAGAAGAATGAGGGTGGTATCCGACACCTGGGGGAAAGTGGTTGCATTAAACTAACCAAACTAATTTCCATCGTTTGATCAGAATCCCACGATTGGATGATCTAAGACATGCCACCTGGATTCCACTAAGGCTTGTGGACTAACATCTCTAGAAAATTCTCTTAATATGAGTTAAATATTAGCACATCGGTCATGCAATCAAAGGTGTAATCTTATCACAAAAACTATACGTGGTTGAGCACAGCAATTGAATAGGTTGTTAACTTTAGAAGTTAGGCTTAATAATACAAAGTCATCAGGGATCAAATGGCATAGTGAATATAAGGTTGGATATCTAGAGGATACATCTAATTATATGTTCAGGTTCAAATCTGATAGATATTCTTTTCATATGTATATATATAATTAGAAGTTAGCCAAGAGTAGCAAGTGACCTGTGAGGGTAAACCATCTACACTTTTCTTGATTACAGACTAATGATTACTTTTTTTATGGATTAATATGGTTTTGAATTGATGCTTGTTATAGGAACCCAAGCTGTTATTAACATCATTACCTCAAATCATAACATGTATGCCCATTCCATTGCAACCTTGTCTTCTACGTCCTTCAATTATTCTTTAATTTCATTAGGGCTCTACTCATGGAAGGCATGAATCACTTGTAGTACCTTGACCCCATCCACCTCTATCACTTCCACCTCTATGATAGTGAACTATTTGGTACACCATGATAAAAAAATGTAGAGTTTGGATGGCTAGCCTCCTATCCTTGGATAACCTTGACTGCAATGTAGAAGGAGGCAAAACTTCAACAATAAAACATATATTCATAACAAAAGCATTGCATAAAGAATGCTCGCCAAGACATCAAGATGGAAGGAAAATTCATAATTCAAAGTTGTCTTAGGTGCAAATCATACTAGTGCATTGTCATGTTGCCCACTAAGTCACTCCACTATCTCAAGGAAACCTTCAATAGTGAAAACTTAAGTGTGCACCATCTAAGAATCATGCCAACACCTACTATAATCCAACCCAGAATATGGACCATCACCAAGGAGATTACGTTAATGAGATGTATCATTATTGTAGCTCCTTAAACACTAAACATAACTACATTGATCACGCATACACCCTTACTCATTTAGTAAGGTAGCAGTACGCCTGCCTTCCTCAATCATACTCCCTTCCCTAATCACCCCATACGGGATGACTCAAGATAATTTGAGATGTAATAGAGAAAATCATTTGCAACCATTTGATTGCGTATGAAAAGTGTATTCTTAATAGTCAGATATATTTTATTTTTTCAATGTAATTTGAAAACATATTACCAACTTGCCACCCCTCAAAATACCTTGAGATGTAGTGTATGAAAAAAATATTCCTGAAAATAAACCTATTTGATATTTTCAATTATTTTTTTAATTCATAAAATATTTTATATTTTGATAAAAACAAATCTTCTTTCTATTGCAATGTCTTTATTATAATAAGGATGTTTCATAGGTAATAAAAACATAATTGTAGTGTGATACAACTATCACATATACTCTACCCATCACCCATGGAGGAGTGATCTTGTATTTTTCACAATATTAACCTTTAAAAAAACCATCATATTGAATGCAATACGATTTATGGAGCCATTTCATATATATACGAAATCCATTTATTTCATTTCAAAAAGACTTCCAAAGAGTTTATCAATTTGTTCTTAGGGTTAAAAACATTTGCATCATCTTTGCATCTCCCTTTAGAATTTTATAAAACACACTTTCATGGTCTTTAATGGGATCGTGGTTTACTTTTTAGGAATGAGTTATTCATATATATATATATATTAGATTTAGATTTAGTTTAATTGGTTGAGTTTATGTTATTAGATATAATTTATCAATAGAAAGTTAATAAGTAAATTTTCTTGACTTTTTTGGAATGAGGCTTTCTTTTCAAGACATTTTCCCAAATAATTTTTATGAATATAGTAGCCATCAATTTTCAATATATATATATATATATATATATATATAGATACACACACACACACACCCTTGTTAGAGTTCGCTAAATCTCCTGTCCTGCACCCCAAAGGTTGTGAACATGCAACTGCTTTTCAAAGAAATAGTCTAATGAGAGTAATGGAGGTCCAGGGAAGGAGGGTGTGAGCCTTCCTTCACTGGACAATTGAGGAGCCAGATGCTGAAGGAGTGGGGAGTGGGGGCAGGGGGGAAATCCAACTTGAAAGTTGGAAAAAATGTGGAACTAGCAGAAAATAGTGAAGCAATCTTGAACAAGGTAAGAATTTATGGAGGTTGTAAGGGTTACCATGTTAATTCACTATGTTGTCATGACTTGTAGCATGTGTGACCGCATAACTTGATAGGCAACAAGGTGGTAGATTCCCCCTTCCCCACCACTACTACCTTTATTTCCAATACCCACATCAAGGCTTATAGATGTGTTTTATCACTCCATTAAAATATTATTTAAATATAAATAAAGAAATAAAATGTATTAAAAATATTTTTTAAAAGGAAATAAAGATATCATTTTAGTAAATGAAGTGAGATTAAACTAATTTTTAAATAATATTAAATTTACGATGATGACTATGATGATGATTAATGTTCATTAATATTTATCTGGTCTATTGGACCTTAATTGGGTAAGATATTGTAGAAATTAATGTGTAGATTCTAAATTGCTCATGAAATTTTCCAAATCAAAAGACTAGAAGTTACTCTACTCATCTGCGGAAGAAAATTCATGATCGAGAATACAAATTATTAACATCCATCAACATTCAACACATATACATAGAGATTTATCTAGGGGAAAGCAATTGCTAAAAACCTCTTACTATTTGTATTGCATTAATCAAAGAATAGAGAAGAAATACAATTCTTGGTCAAGCTTGAGCACACCCTAAAAAGGCATAGTCTATCCCTTTACCTCATTGATGGACTCTGGCCAAAACGTAGCCAATTTTCAAGCCATCCAATCTCGTAATTCCTTGCACAATTACTGATGAAATAGGATTATATTATTTAGGAATTTTCCCCCTATTTTCTTGTGCAATTCCTCTAGATTGATCACCTAACCAATACAATAGTTATACACTCAATCTAGTATATAATTAATTGTACAATGCCTTGGAAACTCCATCTCAACTAGGTAACTCGAATTATTTACGTGCATGAGTTAATTTAGGTTGATTGATTAGTTATCTGGATGATCATTAAGTGTGGTTGAAGTTCCACTTCCACAACTTGACCTTCCACTACTTCTTCCAATAGTTAGAGCTAGTTTACCTAACCATAACTCAATTTAACTAAATTAAATTGCTACAACTGAAATTAACTCAACCTAGGCTCCTAAAATTGAGGAGGCAATTGCACATAACTAGACTTGATATACCTAACTTGAATTAACTGAGCTAGAATCCTCTCTTTTAGGAATCAACTCAAGTAAATTGAACTTCAACTCATTGACTCAAATTGATTGTTCTTAACTGATGACAAATTCTATGTCACCTTAGTTAAATCCTCCAAGTTTTCCGATGATGTGGAATTTCAAATTTCCTTAATTTGATTGAAGGAAAATCAAAATTGAGACTTTGGTGCTGCATTTTCAACACTCCCTCTTAGCAACAAAGGGATACACAACTACCCTGATCCAAAACCATTGGAATATACTGCATGCAACACTTCTCTCTACTATTGTTGCTACTACAACATCTGCAACTGAGAAGCATCCAAAAATAAAAATAAATTAGTAAGATTGAATCAATCTGTAGCTGTCCACTAGGAAACTATAGTGTTGTTGCTGACTCTGCTACTGAGCCTCTTGGTCACTGTCAACACTACTCTACACTCCTCAGTATCTGATTGGCAATGATCCTCTTTCTATTGAATACTCTCGACCTCCGTAGCAAGGTAATGATCCATGAGACAAGCACACCTCAATACACCCTACCAAAATTTCTACAACTTTTGGATTATGCCTTCACATTGCCCCACCTCACATCTAGAGGTATGGCTTCATATGCTCCCTCTACACACTTGGCTTTAACTTTCCCCCTACTAGAGCTCTCTGCTTGAGTGGATGACTCCAATATATCTCGTCTCTGCTTCTCCATTTGTGGCCACTCTGCAACTTCTTGAGGCTACTTCCACCACCAAGTCTCTAACCTTTGCCTCGCTCCTCAAGGTTTTTCATGTAGCTTCTACCTTAAGTGCATAAAGTTACTTGAATCTAGCACCGATCTATTTCACCTTCTGCATAGTTATGTGTCTTATATAGGCTTTACCTTTACTGAAGATCACATCATAACCACGGTCTTCCAATAGGGCTACAGAGATGAGATTCTTCTTTAGACCCGGAACAAACAACGCATCATTGTGCTTGAGAGGGGAGCCTGACTCCCTTTGAAAAGTAATTGTAAAAATACCGATTGTGTTGTACCTTCCATCGTCTCCAAACCCAATATTCCTCTTGAGATATTTCTTGTCCAAGTCACTGAAGAATTCTCTACTCCCCATCATGTGGAAGGGGGAACCACTATCTAGATACCACACTCTCCCCATCATGCTCTTAACCATGCATGCGATGAGTGTGAAATCAAATTTGAATCGTGAATCTAAAGCTTCACCTGCTACATATATCGTGGGCTCCTTCTTTCTTTCTTTCTTGTGTGGACACTTCGTGGCATAGTGCCTGAATTCATGATAATGAAAGCACTTGATTTTGGACAAGTTTTTATGCTTGCCCTCTTGGCTCGAATTAGCCTCACCTTGGTACTTATTCCCCTTGGCCTTGTTTCCCTTGCTAACTAATGGAAATTCCTCTTCCTCTCCTTTGGATGATGTCCCATCTCTGTTGCTTCGCCTTATTTCTTTCAACAGTAGATCAGACTATAACCACTCCCAACTTGGTAGTTTCTCTATACCATTTACCATATCTTGATAACTATGCTAGCACTTGTGCCTAAGAGGGCTAAAGTTATCAGATCTTTTTCAGGGATAGTGGCACCAACCTCACCAAGTTCATCATGACACTATGTAAATCTACTCAGGTACTGCAAAATTGTTTCATTCTTTTGCATCTTAATACTTCAAAGCTTGTCCTTGAGTGCCATCTTCCTATGGTCATTATTGTTCTCAAACAACTTTGTTAGTGTTTTCCACATCGTGAACGGAGTGTCTTTCCCATGGATATTCGAGACAATATGATCTCGAGCTCCCTCTAATATGATCATCCTCGCTTTAGCCACATCCTTCTTCCACTGAGAAAGATCTTGGACATCAGATGCTAGGGGTTTTGCTACATTTGTCTTGATGTATTCTAGCAGCCCATTATTATCCAATATTGCACCCATGTGGATCTTCCATGCCACAAAATTTGTGGTTCCTTCCAAAGAATACTCGAGCTTGAGTCCATTGAAAGCCATTATCTCAATCTCGGAGAAAAGCTGTAACATTGATCTTCAAATTCAAACCTCCTGCAATGACAACTTTGAAATATCTTCTCTATTGTGAATATAGCTTTGGTACCATGTAGAAATTGTTGAAAATAGAAATAAGAAATATTTAAAATAGCATGAAGAAAAATCCTAATTTAATTTGTCCTTGAATTAAATTAGGAATTAAATTGGAATTCTAATTCTCATGGAAACTTGTAATAGTTAGCTAAGTTAATTTGACTTAGTTTTCTTAGTTAATTCAAGTTCGGAGTCTATCTAGAGTTATGTAGAGTGGTTCCAAAATTTTAGTGACCCAGGTTTAGTTCTTTTGAGTTGTAATTATTTAATTCAGTTTAATTGAGTTAAATTCGGTTAAACTAGTTCCAACTGAAGGAGGAATTAGTGGGATATCTAGTAGTGGGGTGTAACATGCAGTAGTGAGGTGTAACCAAAACTCCTCAACCAATAAACTGAAGATTCACTCATAATTAACTCATGCATGTCAGATAAGAGAAAAACCTAGTTGAGATTGGAGTTTAGGGACAATGTACTGTCAATTGTATAATTTTCCGAATTGTACAGATAGTGCATGTAATCAGAGGAAGGCCTATGATGGATTGCACATTTATGGATGAGGAATTTCCCAATTAAATATGGGCTAATTCCCTAGGAAACTACACAAGGAAATCAGATTTTGGCAGACACAAGATTTGGCTAAGTATTGGTTGGAGCTTGTTTATGAAGCACTGAGGTTGCTTGGGCTTGAGAAAAAAAATTGTAATATTCTCATATTTTTTGATTAATGCAATATACAGATAGCAAGGGTTCTAAGCTGTGGCTTTCCCCATAAAATTATTGTTTTACTTGTGATTGAATTCTTTATCTTTTATGCTTCGTGATTTCATCGATCATTTATTGTTTCCACTAATGAGTAGAGTAGATTCAAGTCAATTGTTTTAGAATATTACAACCTACATTTTGAATCTACAAGGAATTTCTACATGGTATCAAAGCTAGATTTGTAGAAAGTACTACATGGTATTGGAGTTGAAATCATAAAATAAGAGAAGAATTCGAAGTTGTCCTTACAGATTAATGGAGATCTAGTTCAGGGTAGATCTAGAAGACCCTATGTGCAGATTTCTTAATGGAGCTAAAAGGTTGCTAGTGGGCAGATCAGTGAGCCAATGTTAAGTGACACAAAAAGGAGTTGTGATCATTGATACTGGTAGATTGAGGAGTAGAGAGATTTCCCACAGGGATATCGAGACTGAGAGGGAGTCTAGTTTAAGAGGGAGCAACCCTATAGAACCTAGTACTTCAGGATATAGGGAGATCAGACTCATTATTGCAATAGTTGTAGCAACAATGCGGAAGAAGCAACAGAGCAGTAGTGACAACAATATGGGTAGATCAGATTTAGCTCATGCATGAAAAGTCTTTAGGAGCAAGGTAGAGACAAGAGACTTGGTGGTTGAGAGGGAGTATGAATTACCTCTCAACATGCAGCCTTAGAAGCATCCTCAGAAGCAACCTTGACAAGTTGTAGAGTAGCCACAATTGAAGAAATAGGGATGAGACAAGGTGGAACCCTCCACTTAAGTAGATACCTCCAATAGGGGGAAATTTCGAGGCAAGTGGGTAGAGGGAGAACATGTAAGCATACCTCCAGGGGTGAGGTGGGGAAATATGAAACCATAGTACCAAGAGTGCAGAAATTTGGGTAGGATCCATTGACATGTTTTTTGTCTCATGGATCATTACCTTGCTACGGGGGCCCACAATATTCAATAGCAGGAGGATCAGTGTTAGTCAGATACTTAGGAGTGTAGAGTAGTGTTGACAACAGAGTAGGAGGCCCAATAGCAAAGTCAACAACAACACAATTTTCCCAGTAGAAAGTTGCAGACATAGTTGATTCAGTTTATTTTGTTAGAATGTTTTTTTGTTGCAGATGTTGTAGTAGCAATAAAAACAGTGACAAGTTTTGCATGTAAAACATTCCAAAGGTACCAGATCAGGATAGAGTTGAATTATTTTCTTGTTGAGAGGGAGTGTTGAAAATAGCATCAAGAAATGTTAAAAATATCATCAAGCATAATCCTAATTTAATTTTTCCTCGAACTAAATTAGGAATTAAATTGTAGTTCTAATTCTCATAACAACTTGTAATAGCTAATTTGAATTATTTGGATTAGTTAATTCGAGTTGGGAATCTATCAAGAGTCATGTATATTGGTTACTAAATTTTTGGGGCCTAGGTTGAGTTCTTTTGAGTTTTAATTATTTAATTCAATTTCACTGAGTTAAATTCAGTTAGACTAGTTCCAATTGATGGAGGAATCAGTGGGAGATCTAGTAGTGGGGTGTAACCAGCACTACTCAACTAGTAAACTAAAGATTCACTTATAATTAACCCATGCATGTCAGATCAACTCAACTAGTAAACTAAAGATTCACTTATAATTAACCCATGCATGTCAGATCAGAGAAAGGACCAGTTGAAATTGGAGTTCATGGACAATGTACTATTAGTTATATAATCATCCGAATTGTACATATGGTGCATGCAATCAAAGGAAGGCCTATTGAAATTGGAGTTCATGGACAATGTACTATTAGTTATATAATCATCCGAATTGTACATATGGTGCATGCAATCAAAGGAAGGCCTATTATGGATTGCGCAGTTATGGATGACGAATTTCCAAATTAGATATCGGTTAATTTCCTAGGAAACTGTGCAAGGAAATATGATCTTGGCAGGAAACAAATTTGGCTAAGTATTGGTTGGAGCTTGTTTGTGAAGTAGTGAGATAGATTGAGATAGTGTAGAGGTTGCTAAAGCTTGAGAAAAACATTTTAATCTTCTCATGTTTTCTGATTAATGCAATATACAGATAACATGTGTTTTTAACTGTGGATTTCCACAAAAAATTATTATGTTGTGTGATCGAATTCTTTCTCTTTTATGTTTCGTGATTTCATTGATCATTTATTGTTTCCGTGGATGAGTAGAGTAGATTCAAGTCAATTATTTTAACATATTACAATCTGGAATTTGAATCTACAAGGAATTTATACATGGTATCAAAGCTAGATTTTTAGAAATTTGCACATGGTATCATTGCTAGATTTGTACAAATCTCTATAGAAATTAATCTGTAGATTCTGAACTACTCATGAAATTTTCTAAATCACAAGACTATAAGCTACTCTACTCATTCGGGGAAGCAAATTCACAATGGAGAATAAAAATCATTAACATGCATCAAGATTCAACGCATATACACATAGATTTATCTAGGGGAAAGGAACTGCTCAAAATGCCTTATTATCTGTATTGCATTAATCAAATAATAGAGAAGAAATACAATGCTTTCTCAAGCTTGAGCACATCCTGGAAGTGTATAGTTTATCCCTCTTCATGACTGACTAACTCTGACCAACACTTAGCCAATTTATGAGGAAATAGGCTCCTATTATTTAGGAATTCCCCCGTATTTGTTTGCGCAATTCCTCTAGATTGATCACCTGAACAATATAATAGCTATACACTCAATCTGGTATATAATTATTGTACAATGTCTTGAAAACTATAAACAATCTAATCGAATTGCTTTTCATCTTGAACCATTTTAGAATCTCGTAGTGAAAAACTCTTTCATCCCATGGTTTTTGAGAATTGACCAATAACAATTTCACTATGAATAATAATAATTAATTTAATCTTCATAATAGTTATTTTCTTCTTCGAATTTTAAAATAATAATATTTTACTAACAAATTAAATATATTAATTTTATAATATTTCTATTTCCTTTTATTATTTAACTAATTATATTTATCTCATTATAAAATTCTACCAATATAATAAAATACTCAAAATAAATACATTATTACTTTACATAATAAAGATACTCAAAAATAATGAATTTTGTTGAATGTCACATTTTGAAATTGTATTAATTAAGTTGATAATGAAATTTTGGATTTTGACTGTATTATAGAATGTATAATTTTATATATTTTTTTAGTTTTACATATTTTTAATAATATTTAGATTTTTTTATAATATTTCCTTTGAAAGTAATAAATAGAAATAACAAATACAATTAATCCCCAAAAAAATTAAATAAAAATAAGAAATATATTTAATTGCAGAAAAATCCTAACTAACTTCTAATTGAATTTAAAAAGAACTTGAATGCCATTATCATTATTAAAAAGAGCGTGTAATATGAAAAAGGTTAAAGAGTTAAACGAAAAGCCAGATAATAGTCTGGTATTTAGTATTAAGATAAATAAATTACACATTAAATAAATTTAATAGGAATGAATAAATCAATTGAATCGGTTAATAAGTATAACATAATAAACCTTTAAATTTATATAAAAACACAAAAAGATAAATTATTAACAATAATAAAAGAAGAACTAAAATTAAATAAACAATTAAAACAACTTATCCCATAAAAGCAATACTGTCGTCCACAAACAAATCTCCAAAGTTAAACTACGCATGAATATCTATAATTAAGAATGAAATTAGAAAAGAAAACAAACCTGTAATAGTTATAATCATGAAAGCTATTATTCGACATAAAGAATAAAATGAAAGTTACAAATAGATTAGGAAAGCTATTATCTAAAGATTCGTTAAAATAAAATAATAACGAATGCATTAAAGAGAAGTCTTTACATTTAATTGAATCAAGAGAAGATGTAACCAAATTCTCAGGTATCACCACGACAGCTGAATATTCATTTCATTTCAACAACTATACATAACAGTAATCCTGCGAATTAATTATATGCAGAGAAAGGATTATAAGCTTAATTGAGCTCTGGAATGCCCTCTAACGATGGTCTCCATCTACCGCTGCCGCATCTTCTTTTGGCACCATAATCTTCTTTCTTGACTGTAGACTGAAGTTGAAGCAACAACGACTTATCCTTCATACAACATTCCGAAATAATGGATTCCAGTTCTCGTTTCGAGATTACTATCTTAACCCTCGTGATGCCGGTGGCATCATGCACAGAAAAAGGGGGAGTACTTTCTCGCCTTTCTCTGCTCATAAACTCCTCACTGACCATGAAATTATCTGCATAGAGCATTTTGGATTCTTGAGATGGGTGACAATTATCCATAATTAATGAATGCTACGTTGGCTGATTCGGAGCTAATTCCTTGGCAGCTCTGCAAATGAAATATGTAATAATGTATGGCCTCTGTTGATGTATAGCAGAAGCGATAGAAAAAGTTACGCTGGGAATGAGATGAGTAATGGAGAGGACGAGAATATGTGGTAGGGGAATAGGGCTGATACAGAGGTTTGGTGGGTGCCTTGGTATTATTATTGTGAGGTTCCGCAATATCCGACATTTCACGTGCGTCCAGTAGAGTCCAGGTCCCATCATACGTCCTTGGTGTTAGGGGGGGGGTCGTTGTTTTGAAGGGGTAACAACTAATGAATATATATTGTAACTACCGATCCAAAAATATCGTGTTCGTTTTGATTACGTCTATTATTCAAGTCTCATCGACTGCCCCAAAAGGTGCAACGAAGGCCGATAGATTAAATTAGAAAAATACTATGAAAATTCGAAAAATAGTACCAGGAATGCATTTATAGATATGCATGTAATATAATTTAAATTTGATATAAATATTGTAAAACATGGTATTTTAGTTTTATGGATTTTTATTTTATATATATATATCTAACTCAAATTAGAAACACTAGATATACTTCTAATAAAACACTAAAAATAGAAAATAACTATTATTGGAAACCACCCTTTAAATTTAATTAAAATAATTAAATTATAAAATTTACAGTCTAAATTACATTCCGAAATAATGGATTCCAGTTCTCGTTTCCAGATTACCCTCTTAACCCTCCTAAGACCGCTGCCATCATGCATAGAAAAAGGGGGAGTTCTTTGTCGCCTTTCTCTGCTCATAAACTTCCCACTGACCATGAAATTATCCGCAGAAAGCATTTTGGATTCTTGAAATGGGTGACAATTTTAAATATTTTAAAATGATTCCCATTTTCATAGAGTCAGTTTGAAGTTGTTGAGAAAGTATCCTTTCAAATTCTCACAATTACCCGTCGATGTTTTGTTTTGATGTTTTGTTTATTTATATTCACTTCATTAATAATATAAATAAGGTAATAATAATTGACCATATTATATTTTGTTCTAATTTAGTAAATATATACAATTTTGTGTTTTCATAAGGGAACAAAGATAATGGTAGTGTGGAATGTAGTCTTAAAAAATATAAAATTCGAGAAGAGCATAGGAGTAATTTTAGAATTATATTATTAATATTTTTGGAGTAATTTTTTTTTAAATATATAATATTTTGTTTTTTTTTTTTTTTAAATTGGATAATATTGTTATTTATTAATGTTATATTTAATATATTATTATTATAAATTGGATAATAAAATTGTTATTATATTAAAAAAATATTTAATTTTATTAAAATATTATTAATATTTAAATATATAATATTTTGTTTTGAAAATTTTATTATTATTTAAATTGATAATAAATTTTATTATATTATTATATTTAATATTAATATATTTTGATGTTATATTATGTATTAATATGTTTTGATGTCATATTAAGTTATATTATTATGTTTAATGTTTATATTTATATTATTAGAATTTAATATTGGGTTATTTAGTGTTTCCAATATTCTATGTTTTCAATATTATAAATCATAATTTGTTTTCAATATTATAAATCATAATTTTAGGTTATATTGAGTTTTTATATTAAATTTAATTCATACCTATCAATATTTATGTTAACATCAAAATTTGAGTTTATTATAACAATAAAATTTAATCATAATATAAACTTGATAATAAGAAAATAATAATAATTTTATAAAATTATAGTTTACAATTACAAAATTAATAATATTAATAAAATAAATAAATATAACATAATCAATTTAAATATTATTTAATATATTATTAACCCGAATTCAGTAATGGACTCAGTAATGGTTTTTTTATTAATAGAATAATTAATAAATATTTAATATTTAATATATTATTAATATTTAAGTATAGTGTTAATATAATATTAAGGAATATATAACATTAATAACATTTAAATCAGGTTAATAAAAATGTTAATTATTAATATTAATTTCAAATAAATATTAATTTAATGTTAATATTAATTATTAATATTAATGATATTTAATTAATAATATTAATATTATTAATAACATTAATATTATAACTATAAATAATATTAACATTATAACTAAGAATAATGATGATGATGGCATCCTGATCGGGAAGCGGGCCGCGAGTTGGGATGGCCTGGGTGTAGTCATGCTTAGTACCCAGGCACTTATTACCATTGTCCCCCACATGCTCAAGGCAGGGGGTGCAGTGACCTTTGGCATGAATGCATGCTGGGGAAGTGGGCAAGATGGCAGGATAAGAGATAAGGCTAGGTTTAGTGGTAGGTGAGGTTATTCGACATGCAATGCTAGAACGAAAGACTGTGGAGAAGGGTGGCGATACAGTGCAGTGGAAGGTCGACAGAATGGGAGCAACCTAGGTCATGGACAGATGCCTGCAGAAACCTGATATGTAATTCGGCTTTGCCTCAACATTGAATCTATGTTCTGGTTGGGGTTATGTTGGGGGGAAAGGAGGGAAAAGAGTCTGAAAATCTGGGGAATAGAATGTTGCTAGTGGAAATAAGAGAGGAAACTGCTTGCCATGGCCTAGTTCTGTGTCTATAATTTCTCCCAAATGGGTAAAAACCCATGACTATTGGAGGGGAAAAATCATGCTGCAGGGTGGGGAATCTCTACACTTTGTAACTAAGGTCGGGGAAAATCTTGATAGTGGCACCGCAATTCAAGAGTGGTCGAGGTTTGTAGAGAGGGGCAGGGGGGAGCCGATGGCAGGGGGGCTGGGGTAGCAGCTGTGCTTATGGTCTGCAAAGAAACCACTGGGGTAGCTAGAAACCTTAGGGGATTGATGGCAAGGCTAGAAATCCTGAGTGGTAAACGAGTTGAAGGGACCTGAGAGGCAAATCCATTTATCTTTGGGTCGAGGGAGCAAGGAACTAGAACTATCGTAGGGGTACTACTAGAATCAAGGAGGGCCTATGGGCTCAGCTTGAGACATGGTAGGATGACCTGCATACAAGCCATAGTAAGGGGGAAGGGAATAATGGTGCGCGAAGGGGTAAAGGACAAAGACCTCCCCTATGGGAACCACGGGCTTCGGCCCACCCCTGCACGTATGCGGTGATAAATGGTGGAGAGGAGAAGCATGAATAGGAAAGGTGGTGTATCACAAAAATTCTGAGTTTTAGTATAGCATTTTTCGGGTGACATCAGTGTTCTAGAAAACAAGTCATGGCTCATGCTGTGAGAGGTCATAGGCATGACAGAAGAGGCCTGACTCCCCAGACAATAAGGGTCCAAGCACGTTAGAAACACGTAAGGGCCGAAAATTTGTAGATAACCTCATCACTGAAGCAGTAGAGGTTTACCGTGAGGGGACGAATGTTGGAATTCAAAAATTGTTGGAAGAATGGGAAGAGGAGGTAAAGCAAGGAAGTGAGTCAGAGGAAGAGATAGATAATTAGAGGAATCTCATTCCGGATCCGGGTAAAACCTATGGGAGAATCACATAGTTCAGGAAAACGGTGTACTTGTACTAGTTAATGAAGAGTCTACTAAGCAAGGCAATGGAGCATATATCCATGGGTATGGCGTTGGCAGTTCAAGGAATGTCGAATTATAAGAAGGACATGGAGAAAATTCTCTTCTAGTTGCACAAACAGGATATTAGGATGGATAAAATTAATAGCCACATCCCTCACATTCTCGAGTTGTATGGCATCTTAGGGGCATCATCTGAGGATATAGCTCCCGTCACATCTGCCTTAGAGGATCAGAAGGATTAGAATCATCCCCATACATAATTTTTGTTTATGCAGTTAGCTTTCAATTTTAATGTTGCAAATGATAGTTTTTACAATTATGTAGTGTCTGGACATGAGATAGAGACATATCTAGCCCGCTTGGAAAGATTAAAACAATATTGTTTTTGGATGGCTTACAACGCTCACTAGTGGCCAACACAATTGGTTTCAACTCAAGGCAAGTTGAGGCCACCTAGTTAATCTGTGTGGTGTAAACTTGCTTATTATATAATAGAAAATGGAATGGACCTCCCAAGCTTAACAAAAAAAAATGATGATGATTATGGAGATTAATGTCCACTAAGACCAATGTGGTCTATGAGACCTCAAGAAAAGAGAGTCTATTTTCCATTCTTCAAAATCTTGTTTCTGTGATGAAAGAGCACGTAAAGAAGCATTCGAAGATCGCTATAGTTGGGCTTGCTTAACAAGTCAAGAAGATTTGAGGTGTGACTGAGGATAGGGAATTGAGAGCGGATGTCGGAAAGGGTCGAGTAGTCTAAAAGGAAGTGTTTTTCATCTTACAACTTCTTAGTATCACAAATCTGATAAATTCTATCATCCCAGGCAGTCTTGGGAGTATACCGCCACCCAGTCTGACTATGAAGCTCATGAGAGTTTGTTCTAATCCTAGTGATGTTCATTTTCTTCTTAGTGCTAGTCAACATAGAGAGATAATTCTGTTTATCAAGGGTGGGGTTGATCACCTCCTTATAGTACCTTAGCTTCCTTTTACCCTCCAACTCATTAGCATCCCATATCTTGTCCTTAAAACTAAAGGTAATAGTATCTTTGATACTGTCCTCTCTTCCCATGATGATCTCCTCCTTAATCCACCAAAGTTTGAGCCAAGGCTGAGCATCCTGATGCCACTCGTGCTTAAGGGACAAGTGGGGATTTTGACTAAAGTTAGAAGCAGTTTTTGGGAGACTCTTGGATTCCATATTGTAAAGATTATTCTTATATATCAGATATCTAAACATGACCGTACTTTCAATGGGGGACATTCCAACTTCGATCAAGAAGATAGGATAGGGAGTATTTCCCTTTATCTTGAGGTTATAGGTTACGAATTGCTTGTGGATCATCTCAATCTTTCTCCATGACTCCCTAGATATACTACACCCCCAAACTTCACATCCGTATAAGATAACAGGGTAGACGAGTGTCTTAGAGAGGAACCTTTTTTTACTCCAAATGTAAAGATTAATTGACAATTTTTTTCAAGCTCATACTAAGATTTCCAAACTCCAATAATTATTTTCTCAATGCTATAATTCGAATTGAGAAGATGAGGAAAGCGAATACCCAAATATTTATAAGAAGAAACATGCTCAATACTTTGGTTATCATAGACGAAACTACCATGGGTGATCTTTTTGGATTTAATGATCATGACTTTAATCTTGTCAGTATTAACTGTCAAACCCATGTTAGATATTGATAAATGAGATCAAAGAGATATAGAACATTCGGTGAAGGAGCGCGCTGTTAAGGCGCTCCGTATGCAAAGGTCACCGGTTCTAGTTTCGCCGATACCAAAAAATCCAGCATGGTTTCCGCTGGTGCGGCTCAGGCCGGGTGCGATCCCCGGGTGACTTTGACGGCTTAGATGCCCCTGAGTCGTGGCCTCTCAGCCACAGGGTAAGAGTGATTTTCAGGATTCACCCACTTATCAACAAAAAAAAAAAAAGATATTGATAAATGAGATTAGCAACATTTAGTATTAACAACAATATTAATAAATTTTAATATTACTTTTAATTTTAATATAAATAGTTAATATTAATTTGAATATTCATTATTAATATTAACATTAATTAATATGAATAAAATATAGATATTACTTTTAGTATTATTAATATTAATTATAAATATTACTTTTAGTATTATAAATATTAATTTTAATGTTAATTGTTAATATTAATAACATTTAATTAATAATATTAATATTATGAATAACATTAACATTATTATTATAAATAATATTAATATTAATGAATAATATTGTCAACATTAATAAATTTTTATTTACAATATTCTTTATTATTGTTATTTGCTTCCTTTATCTAGTATAAACAACATAGAAGACCTCTATCATAATTTTACTACAACCCTCCCATATTCTACTAAAAAATTCTCAATTGAAGTTTCAAGTAATAAAAGAAACAACAAAACCAACCCATTGTATGAAAAAGATTGTAAAAGTGAGAGGATAGAAATTAAGGAAGTTGTTGATGAATCTCTTAAAATTGGCAAGATAAAAATATACAAAGCCCTTACTAAAAGCAAAAAAAAGGCAGTATATTCGTAAAAGACAAGATAATCTCTTACACCTCTCTAAGGTAGCTCCTAAGAATTTATGGAGTCAGATTCTAACCAGGAAAAGTAAAGATAATAATAAAATTACTTCACACAACTAGAATACCTATCTTAAAAAGCTTTATGAATCTCCAAATGTCATGGATAAATTTGAAACCTTGCTCACAATGAAATAATTTTTCTCGTTAGAAGACATTGATTTTGGGGTTAAATGCGTGGCAAATGGGAACGCTAAGGACATTTAAGTTTACCAGGAGAAAATATTAAAATTGGAGGTCCTGTCCTCATCCCCCACATCCACAAGCTTTTCAATCAAACGACCAAGCAAGGGTTCCCTAAATCATGGACTCAGAGACTCATTATCCCTATTTTTAAAAGTGGGGATACAATAACCCCTCTAATTATCGGAAAATTATGATCAACCCTCTCTTAGCCAAGTTATATGGTATTATTTTGTAAAAGAGGTTGAACATATGGCTTGAAAGTGAAGGTAAGCAGGCTAAATTCCAAGCAGGTTTTAGAAGGCTGTACTCAACAATGGACCACCTCGTTACGCTTAGGATGATTGTGGAGGAATGCCACAATGATAAATCCAATCTCTTTTGTTGATTTGTGGACTTTAGAAAGGATTTCGATATGGTTCCTAGACACAACCTAAGTAATATGTTAGAAGAACTAAGGGTTCCTTTCGAGTTGAGAGCTACTGTTATAAGGTTATACGAGAATGTAATTTCCAAGTTGAAGAGCAATGATGGGTGGTCGAAAGATATTAAGTGTAATTTCAGAGTTAAACAAGGTTGCCCCCTCTCCCCTACCCTATTTGGCATTTACATCGACAAGCTAGAAGGTTGTTTAGAGGAAGCAGGCTATGCTGACACAATCTTAGCTGGGATAGGAATCATCCTTCTTCTCTATGATGATGATATTGTTCTTCTAGGAATGAGCCCATCTGATCTTGATAAGCAACTTAGACTTCTTAAGGATTTCTGCTCCACCATGGGTATGAATGTTAACATTGACAAAACAAAATTTATGATTATCAAATCCAAGAAAGACACTTACGCTAATTTAACATATGAAAATAGTAACTTGGAGGAAGTGTTTTCTTACAGTACCTAGGAATTGATATTCATCACAAGCTCAAATGGAACTATAGCATTGAGAAAATGATTAATGGGGGATGGAAAGCTTATTTTGGTCTTGAAAATAATTTTAAAACGACAAACCTTGTAATGTGGGATAGAAAGAAGTTCCTTTTTGAAACTTTAGTCACTCCTGTTATCTTATATGGATGTGAGATTTGGGGTTGCAGCATCTCTAGAGAATCCTAGAGAAATATTGAGCAAATCCAGAAGCATCTTATAATGTATAACCTTAAAATTAAAAGCAATAAACCCTATCATATTCTCCTTGTAGAAGTGGGTCTTTTCCCTATCGAGAGCATAACTATGACTAGGCTTCTGTTGTACAAGCACAAACTCAATAACATAGGAGACCATAGACTTCCTAAGCTAGCTTTAAATTCCAGCAAAAACCACATAAGGCTCAAATGAGGTTGATATAAAGACACAAGGGCCTGGTTAAACCATTCGGAGTTCTACGAGAATGTTACATTCCAAAACATTAATAACATTAAAAATATTGTTACTTCTAAGTTCAAAGAAAAAATGTTGTGTGAGAAATATTTAACAGCTGAAAGAAAATAAAGATATTATAAGGAGGTCATCAACCCCACCCTAGAAGATCAAAAGTATCTCTCAGTTTTAACTAGCGCAAAGAAGAAATTTAATATAGCCAAGATTAGAACAAACTCTCATGAGCTCCATAGTGAAACAGGTCATTGGGTAGTTCCTAAAACTCCATGGATGGAAAGGATCTGCCATCTTCGTGAGAATATGGACATCGAGGATGAAAATTACTTCCTCTTAGAGTGCCACATGCACAACCACATTAGATCTCAGTTTCATAATCTTTGTTGTAATACTCACCTTCCTAGCCTTTTACGATGTCAAAATTATAGTGAGTTTGGGAGGCTTCTCTCCAAACTTTTTGAGCATAGGAATAAAATCTTAAATCAAACTAAATAATTCATTTTCATTAGGTTAGATAGGCCAAAGTTTGGTCTCAGTGGATGTTAACCATCATCATCATCATCATTTTCATATTAATATTAATACATTTTAATATTAATACTAATAGTAATTTGAAAATTCATTATAGATTATAATATATATTATAAATTTAAGTTATTTTAATTTTAATTTACCTAATATGTAATTTTAATTTTAATTTATTAATACTATTAATATTAACATTAATTAATCATTTTTTTTATCAATATCATTAACATTAAGAACATTGAATATTTATAAAGTTTCAATATTATTTATTAATGTTAATTTTAATATTGATTTTAATATTAATATTAATATTAATTATTAGTATTAATATTAATATTAATTATTAGTATTAATAGTAATTAATATGAATGCGAATATTAATATTACTTTTAATATTATTAATATTTATAAATATTAATTTGAACATTAGAAATTAGTATTAAATAATATTGTCATAGTTAACCATGGTCAATAATCATAATCACATTGTGACAAAAATTGTCCCAATATGAAAATCAACCATGGTTAACCATAATCGAGCGTCACAATATGACAAATACTGTCTCATTACGCAAACCAACCATGGTACATCATCGCATTGTGACAAAGATTGTGCCAATATGAAAATCAACCATGGTCAATGATAGTCACCCATGTTTATTTTAGGGTTTATAATATTTATTCAAACGTCGCATTGTGATAAATATTGTCTCAATATGAAAATCATTCATGGTCAACCATGATCAACCATCGTCGACCATGGTCAACCATGGTTAACAATTATCGACCATGGTCTACCATCGTCGACCATGGTTAACCATTGTCCAACATTTCATTGTGACAACGACTGTGTCAATATGAAAATCAACCGTGATCGATCACGGTCAACCATGGTTAACCATGGTAAATAATCATGGTCACATTGTAACGAAGATTGTATCTTGGTTGAACGTCACATTATGACAACCATGGTCGAATGTCGCATTGTGACAAAGATTGTCTCAATATGAAAATCAACCATAGACAACCATGGTCCAATTTTGGATTATGACAAAGATTGTCTCAATATCAAAATCAATCATGGCCAACCATGTTTGAACGCCGCATTGTGACAAATATTGTGTCAATATAAAAATCAACCAATCCCTTGGGTTTATTAATTTTAGGGTTTATATTCCAATGGTTTAATATTCATCCTAGGGTTTAATGGTATTCCCTTGGGTTTAAAATCCCTTTGGTTTTTCATATTAAGCCATGGTCAACCATGATTAATCATGGTAAACCATGGTCTCCCATGTTTGTTTTAGGGTTTATAATTATTATGTTAGTGCTTATATACCTTGGGTTTATACTATTAATGTTTTTGGTTTTTTTGGTTTTTAGTATTAATCCCTTGTTACTAGTGTCTTGGGTTTATAAAATCAATCCCTCGGGTTTATTAATCTAAGTGTTCATATTCATAGGGTATAATATTATTGATAGGGTTTACAATATTAACCATGGGGTTTAATATAGATTCCTTGGGTTTATATTCCATTAGGTTTATGATATAAATTGCTTGGGTTTATAATGTTAATCATTGGGTTTATATTCGTAGGGTTTAATATTAATCCTAGTGTGTACAATATTAATCCCTTGGGTTTATTAATCACATGGTTTATATTCCTAGGGTTTAATATTCACATTCTTACATTACAAAAATTTGGTTTAATACAAGATTTATAATATTATGTCCTTTTAATATTGAGTTTATAATACTAAATTTTAATATTGGCTTTATAATTTGTAGTATTAAGGTTTAAAATATTAATCTTAGGGTTTAATATAAATCCCTTGTTTTTCTAATATTAATCCTTTGGGTTTTTAATCCCTTAGGTTGATAATATTAATCCCTTGGGTTTAAAATTATTCCCTTTGATTTATAATCCATTGAATTTATAATATTAATAATTTATGTTAATTAATTCCTTGGATTTATAGTATTAATCTCTTGGGTTTATAATATTAATCCTAAGGTTCATAATATTAATATTACGGTTTATATTCCTAGGGTCTAATGCTATTCCCTTTGGTTTATAATCCCTCGGGATTTTAATATTAATCCAATGGGTTTAGTAATCCCTCGGGTTTATAATATCATTCCTAGTGTTTATAATATTAATCATAGGGTTTATATTCCTAGGTTTTAATACTAAGCCTATGTTTTATAATATTAATATTAGGGTTCAATATTAATCGATTTAGTTTATAATCCATTGGGTTTATAGTATTAATCTCTTGGGCTTATTAATATTAAGATCTATTTTTTTAGGATTTGATATTAATAATAAGGTTTAATGTTATTCCCTTGGGTTTATAATATTAATTCCTTGTGTTTAATATTATTTCATGCGTTTATAATCCCCTCGGTTTATTAGTCTCTTGCTTTTATGATATCAATCCCTTGGGTTTATTAATATAAGGGTTCATATTCTTAGTGTATAATATTATTCATAAGGTTTATAAGATTAGTGATAGAGTTTAATTTAAATCTCTTGGGTTTATAATATATTGGGTTTATAATACAAATTCCTTGGGTATATTAATCCCTTGGTTTAGGATATTAATATATTGGGTTTAATCTTAATATTAATCTCTTAGATTTATTTTTAGTTTAATATTAATATCTTGGATTTATAATTTGTAATATTATGACTTATAATATTAATGCCCTAGGATACTACTGTGTTGGTTTGACCGATCCCTTACGTTTATAGTATTAATATGTTGGGTTTATTAATCCATTTGGTTTATAATATTGATAATTAATTGGGTTCATTAATCCCTAGGGCTTTTAGTGTCTTCGAATTAGAATACTAATAATGAGTTGGGTTCATTAATCGTAGGGTTCATAATCCCTTGGGTTTATAATATAAATTCCAAGATTTGTTATTTTTCCCTTAGATTTATTTCAGGTTTATTTCTCTTGGGTCTGTAATATTAATCCATTGGGTTTATTTCCACTCGAGTTTATAATATTAATCCACTAGGTTTATAATATTGAGTTTTATAATATTGGTTTTATAATATCACATTTAATATAAGCGTTTGAAATGTTCAGTTTATAGTATTGAGTTTTATAATTTTAGGGTTTATAATATTAATATTAATCCCTTATGTTTAGTAATTCTAAGAGTTTATAATATTTATCGCTTGGATTTACTATATTTATAATCCTGTTGATTTATAATATTAACCCATTGGGTCTATTATTCTTAAGGGTTTGTAAAATTAATCACTTCGGTTTATATCATTAATATTTTGGGTTTATTATTAGAGTTTATAATTATAATATTATTTTTTCGTTTATATCATTAATATCTTGGGTTTATTATTAGAGTTTATGATACTAATCTTAGGGTTTATAATATTAATCTTAGGGCTTATAATATTGGGTTTGATGGTGTTAGGATTTATAATATTCAATTTAATATTAAAGTTTAATATCATGATGTATCACATTTTTCTTATTAATAATGTAACATTTTAATGCCACGATTTAGTTTTTTCCCCATTTAGTTTAATTTTCATTGGTTTATAATATTAATCTCTCGGGTTTATTTTTATTAATCTTAAGGTTTAATATTTTTCCCTTAGGTTTATATCCAGTTGGGTTGATAATATTAATTCCTAGGATTTATTTTCCCTTTGGTTTATTAATCCTTTGGCTTTATTATTCTTAATCTTAGGGTTTAATATTTTCCCTTTATTTTGATTTTCATATTGAGACAATCTTTGTCGCAATGTATTGTAGCATTAGTGCTACAACTCCTGGGACTCACGTCTTTACTTTTATCAACCCGGTAGTTCGTAACAAACTTGGAAGTGACGGTGTTGTATGCACAAGTACTAGCTCTTGCCGCAGCTGTCACTTGGTCAGCTGGCACAAGTCCACTAGGAGCTTAAGCCAACTTCTATGAGCTCTTAGAAGAAGCTTTTTAATTGATGGATGAAAGCTAACTCGAAGGAAGCTAATCTATTTGTGAAAAGAGATTGAAAAATTGAAAGAAAACGCAAACCTTAGTAAACCCTAATCCTACCAGCTAGTCCTACTGATGCAAAGGAGAGAATGCAAACTACTGAAAGAAATGCCATTACTTCTATGAAGGTAAAATACATGTGTCTGGACTACCTCTATCTGAAGAAAACGTCTTTTTGTGTTTTTGATTAAGTCGTCAGTTTCATCATGCATATGCTTTCACTGTTCTTTGACTGTGCAGGGGTGGATCAAGGAGGAGAAATGCTTGGAAGAGGTCGGGAAGGTTTAGAGAGGGTCTAAGGAGTCCCTAGCACCCTTCTAGAGAGTTTCACAAAGTTTGGCTATCAAGAAACCTCATTTGTGAGCTTCTACAGGAAGTCTGCAGGGGTCCTACAGGATGTTCAGGAATTTCGACATGATGTTCAGAAATTTCGACATGATGTTCAGAAATTTCTATAGGATGTTTAAAAATTGGATTTTGGAGGATGGGTGAGTGAGGGAATATGCATGAATGGATATGGAGGTAGGATAGGGGTCTGAAGTGGCCCAGGGACTGGTGGATGGAGTGGTGAGAAGGTGTAGATGGCTAAATTGGCTCAAAGAAGGCTAAAACAATGATTGCACAAAAAGGTAGGGTTACGTGGGCAAGAGGACAGATGTGAGACGAGGAACCTAGCTAGGAGATGGAGCAGATGGCTCTAATGAAGCTTAGGTGGATGAAAGAGTGGTAGAGATGCTCTGCACTGTATACATTAACCTGAATCAACAAAGTCTTGCAAGTAATCAAAGTCCTAGCTAATCTAATCTAACTAACAATAAAGTGAATGAACAATAGCTTTATTTGAAAGAGAACCATGTATATCAACTATGCAATGAAACATTTTAGAGATCTGAACACATAACCAACTTCTGCAAATGAAAACAGTACACTAAGGATTGCATGGTAAAGAAAACTAGTGTTTTTGTTTGGGACAGCACGGTTACTTCAATTCCAGCCCCTGATCCAATAAGGAAGAGGTGAAACCAAAAGTGTTTGTTGACCCTTTCTTGGAGCCTTTTTCCTGTTATTATCCTAGCAATCTATTCTAAACATCTGAAGCATTCTATCCATAAACAGTGACCTAGTTAATCAACACAACTTAATCTGCCTAACAAAAATACGTTTGCAAATGCACAAAAGGAAAACAACGATGCTTAAAGGAAAGATAACAGTATATAAAGGAGGCCCTAGGCTCTCAGGTTGGGCCCAACCCTAAGAGCTACGGCTCCTATAGAAAACTCAAAGTTGATATGAAATAGGACTGCTTATCATTATCAAAAAATAATCATGAATCAAGAGTTATGCCAAAATGGTTACAAGAAAACGAGCTAAAGCTGACAACACTGTAGTGAAAAAATATGAAATGGTTTCCAAAAAAGTCCCTTACAAAGGCTGAGGCCTTATCATTTATACACCATGAGGGCCCTAGCAGGCCTCCTAAATCTGGGGGACTTGGCTGTCCAACTGTTAGTAAACAGTCCCTTTTCCAAAATCTGCTTGGATGCCTTCAAGATCCGGTTTTGGTGGCCTGTGAGCTCAGAGTTTGGGGGTGAAGATCCCGAGGAAGGGCTATTTAATGTCATAGACAACCCCCCTACGAATCCTCACCTCAAGATTGGTTGTCTTCTAGCCCATGTTTGCTCGGTTTTGCTCCAACATGTGTCAAAAAACCTGAAATAAGCACGCGTTAGCCACCTAGGAAGAGTGACCACCCTTATTCGTAAAAATGACATAAACATACTAAAAGATAATGCATAAGCTATGAAAAATGGAGGATTGAACAAGGAATGAACAAGGATAATTAGGCAAAATGAGCCCAATAAGTTACCCAATTTGGGGCTCATCAACTGGAATTTCTGATATAGACCCTTTTTTCATCACAAAGTCCTTGAACTAGGTAGTTAATGCTTCCAAAGTAACCTCCTTGTTAGTATTAATGAATAGAAATGTGAGACACTCGAAAGGGAGCACTCAACCTTTGATTCATTTCACAACTTTCATAACAAGGCATGTGAGTGGCATGTTCGGCATGTTGTTGCAATGTTTCTTGGGATTATGACTTTCCACAACAAGTTTCCTAGAGAGAACTTATGTTGTGAGTGTAGATTATAATATATATTAAACAATGATTGAAAAATGGTGATGAATAAAGAGTTTCAAATTTTTTTTCAAGACAAAAGAGTAAATAAAACAAGCCTAGATCCATCTTCACTCCAGATCTATCAAGCGTCGAGAGGGATCAAATCTCTCAATGTGAAAACCTCTTTTTTAAATGCAAAAGTTGAGGAAAGGTTTGCACCTCGAGAGATTTGATACCTCTTGATGCTTGATATATTTGGAGTTAAGATGGATCTAGGCTGGTTTTAGTCATGTGCGACGAAGGAAACTCTATTAAACATATGATTAATTTTATCAATAATATGAAAATACATCTAATATTGATATAACCATTTTAAATATGCCTGATATTTATTTGGTAATTTTAATTTTATATTTTCCTAGTGATAAATATTGTCAATAAATTTAATGATGAAAATTGATGAAATAAAACTTTTGAATGCAAAACGACAATGTAATAGTATTGAATGATAGAAAATTATAGCACTCCTACATTGTATGTAAAACTCTTCTAACCTAAGTTAAGAAAAGCTAGGTTTGATGTGTAAAAAGAAAACTAAATACATTATTATTAAATAAATAAAATAATTTAATCACTTAGAAAAGCGAGACACCAAGAGATGAGATTCTTGCCAAATCCAATTGGGGAATTGGAAGGGATAATACTTTCATGATAAGCCTTCTAGATTCAATTCTAGATAAGTTTTATGGATTGGAGATCAATATCGATCAAGTTACTTAGCTGAAGAAAGATGCTAAGTTTAAGAAAAACATAAAAGCCTTGTGGGAGAGAAAGGCAAGCTTTTATGAGGAAAAGCCTCATGGGAGAGAAAGACAAGCTTTTCTGAGAAAAGCCTAGGGAAATGGATAAAAAGATCCATAAAAGTGTGACACCACTAATGGAAACCATGTCATGAAAGAGGGTGTTATATACCCGTTGACAAGATCAACAAGGGAAGTTGATTCATGGCAAGAACTCTCAGTTGGGGGATGAACTAGTGAAAGCCAGTTCTAGGTTGGGTGGAGGTGCTCGGTTTTCCAAGTGACATTATTTTAGATAATCTTGTTTGCATGGGATGTTTTGTATGTTGGATCCTTACTCTCTATGTTGTCAATTTTTTAAGCATATGAGAGAAATTGCTTGGGTTGTCTTTGCTTATGAGATGATTGAATAATTTGCATGTGATCACTATGCATTAGAAGAATTGCCTGTATTAACTTTGTTTATGAGATTATCATATATGGGTGTGTGTGACAACTATTGCATATAAATTTAATTCTAGATAAAATTAGTAAAGGAACATAATATGTGGTTTTATGCAATAATTGTTATGATTGTCACATCTTTAAACTTATGTGCTATCTCATCTTAGATAGTGAGTAATTATGCATGAGACAACTATGTAAGTTGAATAATTATGTTTTAAGGTGTGAAATTGTATAGCATGTGGTTCAGGTTGTTTAGGCTATGCATTATGCATCATGGGATGAATTTCATCCACTAAGGCTCGATTTAGTTATTTATTCATAATGTATAAGATATATGTCAGCAAATACTTTCGACAATGACCGTGTTACACAGAATTTTATCACACCTCCTGCACTTCACTGTGACATACCCCAGAGTGCTTGAAACATGACCATTATGCAGTGTACTCATTCATATATGTAGTTCAGATCATCCCTAAGGCATTGATTGGAAAATTCCTTGAGCTTCCACTCAAGAAATAACTCTTAAACCCTAATTTGAGGATCATCATTCTTATGAGGCTAAATACCGCAATGATTGCATGTTGCACTACACGAGACCCAAAATGGCATCAATCTATTGACTTGTATACCTGTGATGATCCCAAAAAGAAAATTTTCCCAAAGAGGATGAGAAGCTTCCTAACCTAGAAGCTTCCATACCAGCGAGCTCGAGGTTGTTCGACATAGATGAGGTCAAATTCTCCCAAATTGGCCTCTTAGTCTTATCCCTATGAGCTACCTCCTCAAGATGAAGGCCTAATCCTATCTTTTGAGAGATCCTAACTGCCTTTCCTAGCCTATAAATTCATCCTCTCCCATTCCCAAATGGTTGGTCAAGTTAGAGGCTGGTTAGTCTATGTCTATTTGCACCCTTATGTTAAGCTTGTGCCAAGAGGCTATTCATTAGACTTGGAGAAGGAGTGCTTGGAGATTTCTTGGCTTGGACTCTGGTTGTACACTTTGGTTGTGCTATGAGAGCCTTTCAGCATCAAGGCTTTGGTTGTACACTTCCCTTTATTTCCTAATAATATACAACTGCTGGTTCATTTTCCCAAAACATATATGTTCATGTATTATTTGGCTTGACATTCCCTGATCAGTTAAGTAGGTTGTTATTGGATTTGTTATTGGTTTTAACATGATCTGTTGTCTCTTGATCACTTGTGCAGGTACATAAACACTGAGAGAAGTAGGAACAAGTCTATGACACAAGCGGTTCGAGGCCCTCAACAAAGGAAATCGAAATAGCATCAGAATGAGGTAGGCCATCTCTTTCATTCTTATTTTCAATTATAACCTAGGAAGATGTCTAGTTGATTGTCACTTCAGTTGCTAGACCCACTCATTGGGCTAGAGGGATCATCTCTATCCACGGAGAGGATTAACCTTGTCAAAAGAATGGAGACTGCACTAGGGAGCCTATGTTCCTTTCCTTTCAATCCTTCACCTTGATATTTTGTCTAGTTTGACCAACCATTGATTTTTCGTCTTGTCTGCATCAGTCTCGTTGTATACCATCATTGATTAATGCCTTAGAGTACTAATTCTGGATTGTTTCTTGGAATATTTTAAGTTTTTTCCCATATTCGTTGCCCATCATGGGTTTAGCATTAATAGTCGCGATGGCATCACATTTTTTACCTTTGCAGTCGCAATGAATTTTTTTTTCTTCATTTTTTGGTCACGCTGAAATCATCACTACTTTTACTATACAAAGTAGTGATTCCATCACAAGTTTGCCTATGAAAAGTAGCGATAATCGCGGTTTTGGGTATATAAAGTAGTGATGATCCTTGAATGTGAGAATTTTTTAAGTTTATTCCTAAGAATCCAGTGTGTCTTGGCCCCTAAGGAATTTTCCCATCCTGTATGCTTGGAATTGTTAATGCTTTGATTGACTGCCTTGATTAATTTGCAAGATTTGTCTCATTGGCTTCAAAGTGAAATCCGACTGAATTCTAGGGTTTCTAGTCATTGGTCATTTCTTACTGCTTGTTGATGTCATTGATATGTTTGTTTTTCTCATTGATTGAGTGTTGTTTTCTGTTGAATTCATTGAAAACATCATTTTGCATTTGTTTTAGCCTGTATTTCAAAATTTACTTTTCGTGAAAATGCATTAGATTAGTTGCATTGAAAAGTTATTTTTTGAAAAAATCATTGAGAATAGATCACCTTTTTCAGTGATTGAAAGCTAAAAACTGTATTAGGTGCATCAAATCATTCAAAACGAAAAGAAAAGCATATTTACTATAAATGCATCTTAGTAAAGTAAAACCATTTTGCTTTCGAAAATTTACATTTCGGATAGTGAAAAGTGAAAATATTTTTTACTTTTAACATTGTGTTTGGAAGAAAAAAGTGAAAGTTAGTGGAATGCATTTTGCGTGATGCATTTTTTTTTATGTATTATTGATTGATATTTCTTCCCTTGATTAGTCTAGCTTTCATAGAAATGGAAATTTTTCCTTTTCTCATATAGTTGCATATTTAGTGTTTAGGTGACATCGTTTTGAGCCCAAAACTGAGACACAATTGAATATTAAATTCAAAATCTATCAATTAATCTAACGAACATTTGAAACATTAACATTCATACTTAATGGTCTAGGCTAGGGATGTGTTCTGGCATCTATAACCATTAGCAATTGTCATTCTCTTTTACATTAGACAATGCTAGCATAGATTTGTTCTCCCCGTACCGTTGAGTATATAAAGGGATACCCCCATAGATTGCAAACCTTTATACATAGGAAGTCGAGTCTGCCTCCTTGTAAACATGATACACTGAACACAAAATTTGAGGAGATTCCCTCCACGTACGTCATGTCCTTGGTAAATTTATTTGCTAAGGTGTATATTGCAGTTCATGGTTACTTAGTAATCCTTTTTGCCTAGAGTATATTGAGTAGTCATTTCGATATTTTTTTCCTCCTTAAACTTGAAAAGATCATCAAGTACTTGTCCTTTCAAACTCGCTAAACCAACGAAACCGACTAGAGTCACCTTTTCGTCCTTTTCTTGACTCTTAAAACATGAAAAGGCAAAGTTTTTATTTCTAATTGTAAAACTAATTGACCATGAAACAACATCCTTCCTGTGGAAGTACTCCTTAGTAGATCTTAGGTTGATACCAATGACACCATTTCATGAGTCTACTAGTTAAGGAAACCCCTATGATGGGAATCCTAGTCCTTTTCCTTCTTTTGGAAATATTGGTGCTCCTTATATGGCGAAGTTGTCCGTTCCTGGATTCACCATTGGTATGCTAGTTTGGTTATTTTCGACCTTGGTAGTTCCGAGTGTCCAAACTTATTTTCAACCGAGTTCTCCTCCACCTGAACAGCATCAACCTCATGTTGATCCTAAAGTTGAACCCTCACCTTCTTTGCTTGTTTCTTCACCTCGTTCTTCCTATTCACCTAGTGAAAGTTTGGATTCTAGTAACCTGGAAGCTAAGAAGAAGAAGAAGAAAAAAAGTAAGGGGGAAACCGAGCAACCATTGCTACGGATGCCACTGATGTAGAAAAATCTTCCAATCAGCCCAAGAAAGTAAAATTCCCTTGCATGTTATGTAAGGGTGACCACCTTCTTCGGAATTTTTCTGGTATTCCCAAGGTCTTAGAAGTGTGGTCTACAAGTTCACATCGACCTTTGCCATCAGCCTCTTGTGATCATGCTGGTGATAAACCTTCAACTAGTAAATCTCATGGGAAAAAAGAAAAGTCAAATTTCCTTCTAATTTGTGTGGAGGTAATCATCCCATTCGGCTTTGTCCTTTAATGGATGAAGCTTCCAAAGAGATGGAAAACCTTACAGCTTCTCAACCTCGTCTTCCATTTGGCTAGAAAAATATTTCCCTTGATCCTTCACTAGTTGATCTAGCGATTGATCAAAATTCATCTTTAGTAAACTCTACTCTCTCTAAAAGTGAGTCTCGTGAGTTCGTTCTCGACCAATCATTGGTTGAGACACAGGTATACTTGGTTCCACCTTCAGTTAGTTGTATCTTTCTGATAGAGAGTGAAACTCATACTGCTCAAGTTCTTCTGTTTTTTTTCAGTTTCGAATGAACTGGAGGGAAATACTCACATTCACATGGTGCATGAGAGTAGTTCTCCTGTTCCCATAGAGAAAGGAGGCAAATCTTGCATTCCTATGACACCCCCTCAGAGTGTTTTGGTCACCTCTTTTGATTTGAATCAACTGGTAGGATATCATCTTCTGTCTTATGTGCCTTTTTAGATTACAGTAAAGGCTTACCATTTCATTGTACCTAGCAAAATCATAGACGAGGGTGCATCTGTTAGTTTTATTTCCTCAACTACTTGGAAAGCTTTAGGTTCTCCACAACTTGTCTCTGTCACTCAGAATCTGTTAACTTTTAACAGAGGAACTAGTCAACCATTAGGGATCCTTCCTAAGTTACCTATTTTTTTGGGGGGAAAGACTGTCTACATAGACATAATGGTTTTGTAAGGCCCGTTGGATTTTAATCTACTCCTTTGCCGTGACTACGTTTATGTCATGGGAGCTCTTGTTTCTTCCCTCTTTCGAGTGATGTATTTCCCACATGAAGGAATAATTGTGATCATTGATCAACATACATTCATTGGTCCTGAATCATCTCCCACTCAACCATCATCCCTAAATGGTTCTTATATGCAAGTAGTATCACCCCCGCCACAGGTTAATTACATGGCCACCTTCCATGCCCACATCTACTGATGATCTCATAGGTGATGCAACACGCCATGTACTGAGGGCATTCGGGCCCAATTTTTCATTTAGATCTCTAGACGTGTATCCCTTCCATAGCATTGTCCTCCCATATGATGAGAACCTCTTGGAATCCATGAGCTATTTTTGTATGTGATAAAAGGACCATGAGCAAAGTTCCTTGTCTTGTGTCAAGCTCCTTGAAAAATGAAACAAGGGTTCCAGCAGAGTTCCTTGTCTTATGCTAAGCTCCTTAAAAAATGAAACAAAGGATATGGAGCAGAGTTCCTTGTCCTGTATCAAGCTTGTTAAAAAATGGAACAAGGGTTATGAGGATAATTATTTTACTATGTCAACCTCATTAAAAAATGAAATAGGTATCCATGAGCAGAGTTCTTTTACTTGTGTCAGGCTTGATAAAAAATGAAACAAGGTGTCATGAACATGGTTCTTTTCCTATGTCAATCTCGTTAAAAAATGAAACGCACCCTCCACCAATTCAAGTATTTGATTAGATCTCGTAAAATACCAGTCGAGTCTTTCACTTGATCTCATCAGTGAAACTTCTTTCCATCCACTTAGGTGAATGAAATGAAGCTTGGGGATCATGTACCTTGAATTGAGTCATTATGCTGGGGGCATGCAAACTTATCTCAAGCATAGTTTATCTTTGTTTCAAGGTTGTGTAAAAATGAAACTAAATTCAAGCACAATTTATTTCCATTTTAAGCTTGTTTAAAAATGAAACCAAATCCAAGCATAGTCTGTATCCATTTCAAGCTTGTGTAAAAATGAAACCATTTCCACTATACATCTCGTGATTTCCATTTTTATTAGCTGATTTTTTTTCTAAATGAGCCTTGGTTCTTTCATTCAATCATCACCATCGCTTTGACTGATCATATGCTTTCACTTGGTTGTTTCTCTTGTGCCTGAGGAACATCTACGATGTGTGCTATTATTAGCCAGCCTCTTAACCTTTACATGTTTTGAGCATTTCCCTCATGATCGGAACAACTTTCTATCCTTTCATAACACTCATTCGTCCAGGTGGAGTCCTATTTCAACTCTTTTCCGACTCCAAAAATATGAAAATATTACCGAGTACTTGTCATTTCGAACTAGTTAAAGTGAATGAGTTGGTGTCTACTCAATATAATTTTAACCCTTTTCTGGACTAAGATAGACTATTGTATGAAAAAAGAACACCTTAGTCGAACATGGCTAGGAGGTTCTCTCTAATATTGTTTTCTACCTTCGGATTTGAGAGACAAATTATGAAAATGGACCTGGTGGAGTTTTTTTTTTTTGTCTTTTTCAAACTCTCTAAATATGAAAAAGATACTGAATTTGTCTTATGTCAAACTTATTAAAATTTTACGACGAAAGACTCATCACCATGATGAGACCGAGTTTCTCCTTCCTATGGCTTGTAAAACTTAATAGGATAGATTCATTCAAAGAATGAACTTATACGACAAACATATGGTATCCTCTTCAAGCTTTTGTAAAACTAAAGTGGTACTCGCTCGAAATAGTAGGGAAAAATGAAGATGAAACATTCTTTGTATAGGCAGCATGTCACTCTCGAACGTGACACTCTTCTGCATCTCGTGTCGAGTTTGAGATATCCTCGCTCAGTTAGTTATCCTTATGGGTTTGGGTAATCCATTTTTCCTCTCATCTGACTATTTTATTTCATTGTTATGACCCTTGGTCTTGTGTTGAGTCTAATTCTGCCACACTTTGGAGTCGTTTCGCTAATATGTTCAAGAGAAGTACTATATACAGTCTATTACTTGTACATTTTCTTACCTTTTGTCACAGTCCTGGATCATACTCATTTATTCCACTTTATTCCTTGTTTTGTGTCGATGATGAGGGAATCATTGTGACCCTCCTTTGACTGGTCACTTCCCGTCTACTTGAGCTCATTATCCAGGAAGACGATTTAGAAAATACCTTTCAGTATGTTAGAGCTTGCATGGCTTAATGGCATGTTCTTCGCATCCAATGACAGATTTTCACTATTGGCCTTCGATTGGGTGATTCCATTATTATTCAACTTAGGTGTCGTTATCACATTCACAGATTGTACTATCATACCTTGAGAGCCAATGTCATTATGGGTGGTTCCTCTTGTGCCTGTTAATGGTCCACATCAATGACCGACAATTAGGTGGTTTTATAGCATGCTCGACTTTGATACGTTCATTCACATGTTAGAATTCATACTTTGATCAGGTCAGGATGGAGCATAAGACCCTGCGTTTTGTCTGCTATAACTCAGGCTACGTGGAGTTATGTGTTATTCATGATTGTACACATGTTTCTACTATACATATGGTTGTGACCATATCATGGGACTTTATATTTATGATGACGATCCTTCTATATCGGATGGCTGCATCCATGACTTGGATCTTAGATTACAGACGATCCTTCTATATTGGATGGTTGCACCGATGCCATGGATCATTTCATATAGTCCTTATTATCAAGATGGTTGCATCCATACCGTGGATTCATGTTTGGCATCATATATGTATATGTATATGCATCATTGATTTGTAGGTCTCTTAACAGTGATTGTCCTTATCCTTGTAAAAGATCGTAAAGCATCTTAGTCAGCACTCCTTGTTCTGCCTTCATGATTTAGGGGGCATCTGTTACACAGTATTTTGTCGCACCTCATAGACTTCCCTGTGACATACCCTAAAGTGCCCAAAACATGACCATTATGTAGTGTACTCATTCAGATATGTAGTTCAGATACTCCCTAAGACATTGATTGGAAAATGCCTTGAGATTCCCCTAAAGAAATAGCTATTAAACCCTCATTTGAGGATAATCACTCTTATGAGTCTAAAAACCATGATGATCACATGTTGCACTATGCAAGACCCTTGATTGCATCACTCTGTTTACTTGTATACCCACGATGATCCAAAAAGGAAATTTTGCCAAAGAGGATGAGAAGCTTTGTGATTTAGAAGTTTTGAGAGTGGCGAGCTAGAGGTTGTTCGGCATAGATGAGGTCGAATTCTCCCAAATTGGCCTCTTGGTCTTATCCCTATGATCTACCTCCTTGAGATGAGGGCCTAATCCTATCTTTGGAGAGATCCTAACTGCTTTTTGCAACCTACAAATTCATCTTCTCCCATTCCTAAATGGTTGGTCAAGTTAGAGGTTGGTTGGTCTATGTCTATTTTCACCCTTATTCCAAGCTTGTGCTTAGAGGCTATTCATTGGACTTGGAGGAGTGACTAGAGAGTTCTTGGCTTGGACTTGGATTACCACTCCGGGAGAGCCTTTCAACATCAAGGCTTTGGTTGCAAGCTTCCATTTATTTCCTAATAAAATACAAGTGTTGGTTCATCTTCCCAAAATATATATGTTCATGTATTATTTGTCTTGACATTCCTTGATCACATAAGTAGGGTGTTATTGGATTTTCTATTGGTTTTGGCATGATTTTTTGTCTCTTGATCACTTGTGCAGGTACATAAACACTGAGAGAATCTGGAAGAAGTCTGTGACACAACAGTTCGAGGCCCTCAACAAAGGAAATCAGAATAAAATTAGAATGAGGTAGGCCATCTCTTTCGTTCTTCTTTTCAATTATAACCTAGGAAGATGTCTAATTGATTGTCACATCACTTGCTAAACCCACTCATTGGGCTAGAGGGATCGTCTCTATCTGCAGAGACGATTAACCTTGTCAACATACTATAGAACTATGATCATGCTAGCTACATTGTATTCATGATAACGTTCCAGTAATGCTTGTATTGGGTTATCAAAGGAATGAAATTCGAATGCAAGAAGTGTATTATGTTGAATGACCATGACTGAATCTTTTTACTGAGTTGTAAAGTAGGAAAAGAAGTGTTTTTGGAATGTAAGTCTAGTAATTGAACATAAAAGTCCACATCTCCGATTTAGTAGAGCATAGGGGGTTATTGGTAGTATTTTTCCTAAGGGGTATGTGACAAAAATGTAGTCAATTACAAATAGTCGTCATTGTGATTGATCTCAAACTATTTTCTTCTACTATTCTTATTGTCACCCTTGTTATTTTTGTCATTTTTCATATCGATTATATGAAAATGTTAGTTGAAATCATAAACCATTTAAATATTTAGGTCGAGTTGTTGTAGTAAATAGCTTACCTTAACTCTCTTTGCTCTCCAATATTAGTAGGTTGAATTATTATAACACAAAAATCAATTTATATTATCAATAATTTTTTTCGCTTACATTGAAATTAATGCAAACTATTAATCCAATCACTTTAAAATTAATGTACCATCATACATCTAGTTACATCAAATCATAAATCAACATATACATTCAAATAAATCCATCTAATGCAAGAAATCAAATAAGATTAGAAAACAACATCTACACTAAAATCAATGCATCTAATCCAAGTAATAAAATAGGATTAGAAATCAAAATATAAATTAAAATCAATGCATCTATTGCAAGTAAGTAAATATGATTAGAAACCAACATCTACATTGAAATCAATGCATCTAGTGGAAGCAATCAAATAGGATTATAAATCCCCATCTACACTGAAATCAATGCATTTAGTGCGTCTAATCAGATAGGATTAGAAATAATCTACATTGAAACTAATTCATCTAGTGCAAGCAATCAAAAATATAATTAGAAATCAACATCTACATTGAAATTAATGCATCTAGTGCAAGAAATCAAATAGCATTAAAAATCGCCATCTACATTGAAATCAATGTGTTTAGTTCAAGCAATCAAATAATATTAGAAATCAAAATCTACATCGAAATTAACGAATCAAGTGCAAGAAATCAAATAGGATTAGAAATCAACATTTACACTGAAATCAATGTATTTAGTGGAAGTGATCAAATAGGATTAGAAATCATCTACATTGAAATCAATTCATCTAGTGCAAGTAATCAAATATCATTAGAAATCAACATCATCAATGCATCTAGTGCAAGTAATAAAATAGGATTAGAAATCACCATCTATACTAAAATAAATGCATCTAATGCAATAAATATTCTTCCCTCTGCCCCCTCCATCTATATCTATATCTCCCTCCACCTCTCCTTCTTTGTCTCTTTATCTCACCCACCCAAACACACACACTTTCTCACTCCATATCTATCAATATATATGTCCTTCCCTCCGTGTCTCCATCTCTCTCTTCTTTCTCTTCACCTTCCATCTATATCTCACCGTCTTTCTCTCTCTATATCTTTGTTATTACGTCCCTCTCTTTCCCCCTCCATCTCCATCTCTCTTTCCCTACCTCTCTACACTCTATCACATCTTCTCTCTCTATCTTCCTTTCTGTCCCACCTCTCTTTCTCTCTCTCTCTCTCTCTCTCCACCTTCCAACTCTGTTACTATATGCCTCTCTCTCCCCTCCCCATCTTCTCAACATCTCTCCTTCTTCATCTCTTTATCTAACCATATAGCTCATGTCAGTCCCTCCCTTTATCCACTTCTCACTATATATGTCTTTCTTCTTCCCTCCATCTCTCCCCCTCAAACACCATATGTCTATCCATCCCTCCCTCTTCTTATCTCTCTCCCTCTCTCCTACTCCCTCTCACATTTTCTCTCCTACCTTCATCTCTCTTCTCTCTCTCTCTATCTCTCTTTCTTTCCTACAATCATATCTCTTCCCCCATTAATCTCTTCCTCTCTCTCAAGTCCTCTCTCTTGTCCTTCCTCTCTCTCCCTTTCTCTCCTGCCTCCCTCTATCTCCCCTCCAACCCCCCCCCCCCCCTCTCTCTTTTCCATCCAATCCTCTCTCTCTCTCTCCTCTGTGAGTTTTCCCTCCAATCCTCTTCCTCCCCCCATCACTCTCTCGATATCTCTCTCTCTCTCTCTCTCCAAGTATGTTACTATATCCCTCCCTTTCTCCTTCTCTCTCCTTCTTCCCCCTTTGTCTACATCTCTCCTTCTATGTCTCTTTATCTCACCCCTAAACATACACACTATCTCTCCATCTCTCCCTTGTCAGTCCCTCTCTCTCGACTTCTCACTCTCTATGTCTTTCTTCCTCCCTCCCACTCTCATCCTCCCTCTCAAGCCCTCTCTCTCTCTCTCATTCTTCCTCTCTCTCCTTTCTCTCCTACTTCCCTCTCTCTTTCCACATCTCTCTCTCTCTCTCTCTCTCTCTATCTCTGTCCTCCAATCCTCTCACTATCTCCCTCCCTCTCTCCTTCTCTTTCTCCCACCTCCATATTTATGTCTCCCTCTCTTACCCTTATGTACCTCTCTCACTCCTGTCCTTCTCTCCCACTTTATTCCTCCTCTCCCCTCTCCTTGACTTTATCTCCATCTCTCCCTTGTCACTCCCACTATTTCTCCACGTCTATCACGTTATGTATTTTTTCTTTCATCCCATATATATCTAGAGCTAATATAAAAAATGATATATTAATATATATTATAACATAAAAGATGTAATTTTGTATTAATCCAAAGTTATTAAATTTAATAATATTAATATTATTAATATGAATATTAAATTTAATGGTAATATTAATATTAGGGTTAATAATTTTTTTTTGCATGGTATTAATAATAATTTGGTCCTTGGTATTTGGCCCATAGGCTTGGTATATAATTAGATGTTGATTTCTAATCCTATTTATTATATTTTTGTTTATTTACCATACTTCTTTATACCTATTTTATATTTATTTATTGACCATACCTCTTTTATAAATATGGTATTTGGCCCATGTTGTTAATAATAATTTATCCCATGGTATTAATAATAAATTGTCCAATGGTATTTGGCCCATTGGCTTCATCTAAATAAAACCTTTTTTTGAGTTTTTATAAATATTAAGAGGGTTATGGAGTAAATATAAAAGGATGTTTTCTATTTTAAACTACATTCGCAACATAATTTCTCTTTCGGAAACTTCTTGTAGAAATTCATAATCCCAAGAAAAATGGCAAGAACATCCCAAACAAGCCACTCATGTTGGTGTGTTTTTTGGCTAGAGTTTTCGTTTTGAGGTAATAGTTCTCATTTGATTGGTAACTATCTTTCTATGGATAGAAAGGAAAGGCCTTGTATGAGAAATCTGTCACTAACTAGATTTCGTATCCACCACCTAAATCTTTGCTACAAGAAGTAGAGTATACATTCCTTCTAGTATTTGTGCAAGTTTACAAGCATCACTTTTAGCAAGTTGTATCAATATCTACACCAAAGGTATCATTTGGTTGAAAAATACAAAGAAATTAATTAAGTTAATACCATCATCAATATAAATTTCAATATGGTCATCTTTCATATAAAAAAATATTTAAAGCTATAAAATCATTTATTACTTGAAACTTTTGAACCATTAGAGCTAGACAAGAATATTTACCCATATCAAAATGTTTGAGTAATGGTGTGCTAATTTAAAACTGTGAAGGTGTTCTCTTTGCAAATTTTCCTTCTCTTTAAGTCGCATAGAAAAGAAAGAAGCAACATCATGTACAAAGTCATCTGCTGATTTTTCAATCCAAGAAACCAAAAACAACAATATTGCAATGTGTTCCTCCACGTCCCTATATTTTTCTCTCCAAGAAAGTTACTAAAAAAATAGATCAAGTAGTATATTAGAAAAGAACAAATCAAAAAATAGAAATAAAATCAAACCTGCACAATGGTTGTCGGACCAAGAGTTATGTTCATGCACATATTCAGTCATTCTTGGATCTGTCATTCAAATAGAGAAGTTATCCATTGTTTAAATATTTTTTATAAATTTCTCTTGTCAACTACCTCCATACACTCAAGCATTCATTTCTACTTCTACACCACTAAACATCTATCACCATTCAGAATCCTAAGAGAAAATCTAGGTGCCATGTCAAGAAAAAGGACTAGGAAACCACATTTGCACTCCTCTGAGGGAATAATTATGGATTTCAAACATCAACATAATAGCCAATGTACATATGTAGAAAATGGGATATAAATGCAAATGATGAAATGTCCATTCGGATTGAAATGTCTCATATAGACCATTTTTCCATCACAAAGGCCTTGGAGTAGGCAGTTATTGCTTCCAAAATACCCTCCTTCTTAGTATTAATTAATAGAAATGTGACTCACTCGACAGAGAGCACTTAACCTTTAATTCATTTCACAACTTAAATAACAAGGCATGTGAGTGGCCTGTTTGGCATGTTGTTGTTATATTTCTTGGGATTATGACTTTCTACAAGTTTTCCAGTGAGAACATATGTTGGGAATGTAGATTAAAATATATATTAAACAATGATTTAAAAATGGTGATGAATAGAGAGTTTCAAGGATTCTTTCAAGGCAAAAGAGTAAATAAAACCAATGTAGATCCATCTTAACTCTGGATCTATCAAGTGCCAAGAGGGATCAAATCTCTCAAGGTGCAAACCCCTTTTTTGAGTGAAAAAATTCAGGAAAGGTTTGCACCTCGAGAGATTTCATCCCTCTCAGTGCTTGATAAATATAGAGTTAAGATGGATCTAGGCTTGTTTCAGCCTTGTGAGGCCAGCGAAAACCTATCGAACATATTATTAATTTTATCAATAATATGTAAATACATCTAATATTGATAAAACCATTTTAAATATGCCTGATATTTATATAGTCATTTTAATTTTAAATTTGACTAGTGATAAATATTGTAACTCTAATGATGAAAATTGATGAAATAAAAATTTTGAATGCCAAGTGACAATGTAATAGTATTGAATGATAGAAAATGTGAATAATAAAAATGTATTCAATTACAAATTGTCTTCATTGTGATTGATATCAAACTATTTTCTTCTACCATTCTTATTGTCACCTTTGTTAGTTTTGTCATATTTTCATATCGATTATATGAAAAGGACAGTTGAAATCGTAAACCATTAAAATATCTAGCTCGAGTTGTTGTAGTAAACATCATACCTTGTCTCTCTTTGATGTCCAATATTAGTAGGTTGAATTACTATAACACAAAAATCAATGTACATTATCAAAAAAAAATTGTGCTCACACTAAAATCTATGCACACTATTAATCCAATCACTTTAAAATTAATGTACCATGATACATCCAATTACATCAAATCATAAATCGACATACACATTCAAACCAATGCATCTAATGCAATAAATCAAATAAGATTAGAAAATAAGATCTACACTGAAATTAATGCATATAATCCAAGTAATCAAATAGGATTAGAAATCAACATCTACATTTAAGTCAATCCATCTAGTGCAAGTAAGAAAATAAGATTAGGAACCAACATCTACACTAAAATCAATGCATCTAGTGGAATCAATCAAATAGGATTAGAAATCACCATCTAAACTGAAATCAATGCATTTAGTGCATGCAATCAAATAGGATTAGAAATCCTCTACATCATCTAGTGCAAACAATCAAATATAATTAGAAAACAAAATCTACATTGAAATTAATGCATCTAGTGAAAGAAATCAAATAGGATTAAAAATCACCATCTACACTGAAATCAATGCATTTATTGCAAGCAATCGAATAGGATTAGAAATCAACATTTACATTGAAATTAATGCATCTAGTGCAACAAATCAAATAGGATTAGAAATCACCATCTACACTGAAATCAATGCATTTAGTGCAAGCAATGAAATAGGATTAGAAATCATCTACATTGAAATCAATGCATCTAGTTCAAGTTATCAAATATCATTAGAAATCAACATCATCAATTCATTTAGTGAATGTAATCAAATAGGATTAGGAATCACCACCTACAGTAAAATCAATACATCTAGTGCAAGAAATATTCTTCTCTGTCTCCCCCCTCCATCTATATATATATATATATTTCCCTCCATCTCTCCTTCTTTATCTCTTTATCTCACCCCCCCAAACAAGCACACACTCTCACTTCATATCTATCAATCTCTTTGTCCTTCCCTCCCTGTCTCCATCTCTCTCTTCTATCTCTTTGCCTTCCATATATATCTCACCACCTTTCTCTCTCTATGTCTTTCTTATTATATTCCTCTCTCTCCCCCTCCATCTCTATCTCTCTTTCCCTACCTCTCTCCACTCTCTCACATCCTCTCTCCCTCTCTTCCTTTCTCTCCTCTCTCTCTCTCTCTCTCTCTCCACCTTCCAACTTTTTTATTATATGCATATCTCTCTCCTCTCCCCCCTTCTCTACATATCTCGGACCTTTTCGTGTCTTTATCTGACCATATCTTTCTTGTCACTCCCTCCCTCTCTTCACTTCTCACTCTCTATATCTTTCCACTTCGCTCCATCTCTCCCCCTCCAGCTCCATCTCTCTATCCCTCCCTCTCTCTTCTTATCTCCCTCCCTCTCTCCTCCTCTCTCTCAAATCCTCTCTCTCACCCTTTCTCTCCTACCTTCCTCTCTCTTTCCCCATGTTTGTCTCTCTTACTCTCTCTCTCTCTCTCTCTCTCTCTCTCTCTCCCCTACAATCCTCCCCCTTCCCCATCACTCTCTTCCTCTCTCTTGAGTCCTTCCTCCCTATCCCTTTCTCTCCTATCCCCCTCTATCTTCTCCCCTCCCACTCGCTCTCTCTCTCTCATACTTTTCCCTCCAATCCTCCCCCTCCCCCCATCATATTCTCTCTCTCTCTCTCTCTCTCTTAGACTTTTCCCTCCAATCCTCACCCTCCCCCACCACTCTCTCTCTCTCTCTCTCTCTCTCTCTCTCAACTATGTTACTATATCCCTTCCTTTCTCCTTCTCTTTCCTTCTCTCCCCCCTTGTCTCCATATCTCCTTCTATGTCTCTTTATCTTGCCCCTAAACATACACACTCTCTATCAATCTCTTCCTTGTCACTCCCTCTCTCTCCACTTCTCACTCTCTATGTCTTTCTTCTTCCCTCCCTCTCTCCCCCTCCAAATCCATTTCTCTATCCCTACCTCTCTCCTCCTCCATATCAAGCGCTCTCTCTCATCCTTCCTCTCATTCCCTTTCTCTCCTACCACTCTCCCTCTCTCTCTCTCTCTGTCTCTCTCTCTCTCTCTCTCTCTCTGTCTCTCTCTCTCTCTTCCCTCCAATCCTCTCACTATATCCCTCCCTCTCTGCTTCTCTCTCTCCCACCTCCATCTTTATGTTTCCCTCTCCCTCTCCTTGCCTTTAGTATCTCTCACACTCCTCTCCTTATCTCTCTCTTCGTTCCTCCTCCTCCTCTCCACTCTCCTTCAGTTTATCTTCATCTCTCCCTTGTCACTCTCCCTATTTCTACACCTCTATCACTTTATGTCTTTGTTCTTTCCTCTCATATATAGCTAGAGTTTATATATCATGATATATTAATATATATTATAATATAACAAATGTAATATTGTATTAATCCAAAGTTATCAAATTTAAATATATTAATATTTTTTTCCACAGGAAAAAAGCGGTAACTTTTTATTTAAAAAATGAAAAGTTACACAAAGCATATGCATTGAAGCATTTCCATAAGATGCCCATTGGGCTCGAGTGCTTTCGCACACAATGCAACGTAGCGAAGCTACCGTGCATTTAGAAAGAATGAAAGAAAAGAAAAAAGAAAGGAGGAAAGGACAGAAAAACTGGTTCCCGGTAGTGAGTATGAGGACTCACACCTCAAGTTTTCCTCCCCTTCTTCTTTTCGACCTTGCGCCACTCTCCTTGAGTGGGCTCGATCGAAGCTAGGACTAACTGTGTTTCTGCTTTCTGTGGAGCTGTGTCCTTGTCTGAGTCTAAGGTATCTGAGGGGTGATGCCGTTTGATCCCTCCCATACTCAGATCCTCGCTTGTCTTCTCTGCCTGATTTGAATGGCGCTGTGAAACCTTGTTGGCTGATATGTTTTCCTTTTGGGTCTCCTTTCCTTAGGGAGGCTCATAATTCTCTGTGGGGGTAACTTCCTTCTCTGCTTCTGATTCTTCGTCCTCTGAGTCAGGAGGGGGAAATTGCCATCCTTTCCTCTCATTCCCTTTCTACTTCTTTTTGTTGTTTGCTTTCTTGGCTTCTGGGCATGTACTTTGCAAGTGGCCTGTCAGCCTACAGTTCTTGCATCTGAAAGTAGTGTTTTCATAGTCTAGTCCTTGCAGCCAGTTTTATTGTTTGTATACCAGCCTTATACTTTTCGGCAGTCCTTTACTTAGATCTACTTCCACACAAATGCATGCGAAGATGTAGATCCTCTCATCAGTCCTTTCCAGATCTGTTTTGACATATTTTCCTATGTTGTTCCCCATTTCCTTCCAGGACTCGTTCACTCCAAAAGTGAAGGGGAAGGTTATATAGGCGGACCCAGACCGGCATTTTGGAGACAGTCATTTTGTTTGGATCAAAATCTGGAAACCATGGGATCATAAAAAGACCCGATGTTCCCCAAAACCAAGGCCCAACACTGATGATTGTATCTCTGACTTCCGTGGATGCGAATCTAACAATGAAAAACCCCTTGGATCATAAATGTATATCACATTCCATGGTCCAATTGGTGAAGATCCAATGAAATAGATCCATTGGCTTTGGCCAGAAACTGTTAAATCGGCAGATTAAGGCCTGTGTTTCATATCACTTAACAAAATCTTCAAGTCCTGTAGAATCAAAGTTGAGGGCTGGGGTTTGCCCTAGCTGATCTACTATGTATGGCCTAAGTGTATATCCACCTTGATCTGGAGGGGACCCTGGATCTCTGTTACCCTGTAAAATGTTTTTGTAAGAGGAGCCTCCCTTGAATTGATGTTGAGATGCTGTCTTTTCCCCTTCTCTCCTCCTGAGCAGCTTGGATGTCCCTGGGGCAGAGCTCCTCCTCTCAACCTAAGATTTAAAGCAATGGTTGTTTCTGGGCTAATTTCATAGCTTTTCAGGGTTCTGCTATCCTGAAGGGACCACCCACCACTAACCAAATGTTGGATCTGAACAGGGTATCCCATCAATGCCCATATTTGTTGTTTCAACTGCATAATGGTGCTTTCTGCATGTACCCACACTAGACTGGTTTTCCCCACAGGGCTTTTAATAAAAATCTGAAAACAAGTTGATGTTACCTGTTGCCTAGGTTCTGGCTGTGATCCTAATCCGCCTAACCCAAAGTCGCACATATGGCCCTTCTGCTATCGATTTGCCTTAAAGATCAGATCCGTGTGCTGTCTACGCTTGGGTCTCTCAAGATCTGGCTTATAGGGATCATTTTTCAGAGATCCGTCTGCTCTGTCAAGAGTATCTGTATTCAGTTGGAGAAAACGGGCCTCCGAGCTCATGGCCGCTTTGGTTAGGGCCACTACATCTGGCATCTGTTCATTGTCATATGCCCTCGCCTGTTCAGATGAGTATTGGGACGCCATAGTCCATATGGCCCATAATCTCTCTCGCGCTGTCCAGATTGGCCGCACTACCTCTCTTTTGTCCCTTACTAGCAGATCTGATCGACTACCCTGATGCTGGAGAAGAAGGTGCCCACCTATTGATGTTCTGTGGGGATTTCCTACATGGCCCCCATCTCTGGTATGCAAGGCGGCTGCGTCATTAATTCCTGGTGCAGAAACCCTAGCTTGATCAGCGTACTCGTTGTGAGGAACAGAGAAGGAATTGCGAATGTCCACAGTGCCATCCGCAGAGATAGAACTCAGAAGTGTACCGATGACACGGTCGGACTGGTCAATACGCCTCACAAAGGAATCACCTGTATTGAAGAGATCCGTGGGTTGCAGCCTCGCCGTCAAGCCTATTGAGGATGAGGGGATCTGCAGCATCGATTGCCCTTTCACCATTTTCCCTCCCCCATATAAGTTGTCTGCTTGATAAATATATTAATATTATAATATATTAATATGAATATTAGATTTAATAATAATAATAATAATAATAATAATATTTTAATATTAATATTAGGGTTAATAATGTTTTTTTTTTGCATGGTGTTAATCAGTGAAGATAATATCGGCGAAATATCGTCGAATATCGTAAATATCGCAATATTTTTGGCTCCCGAAAATATCGCGATATTTCTGAGATATCGGCGATATATCAGCAAAATATCGCAAGATGATATAAAATATCGCCCGGCGTGTTTTGCCGCGGCTACAAAAAGGAAAAATCGTTTTTTTTTTCTTCATTTTTGTTTCTGAGTGTTGGAGAAGGAAGGGGAAGAGTTTTGTGGTGGTTGTAAAGGAGGGTTTGAGGATCAAACAACGATTATCACCACCAACTAAGATTTTTTTGTGGATCAAAGATTGAAGAATAGTGAGACAAACTTCATCTCTTCCATTAACAAGTATGTTCTTGAAAACCCCTATGTTAATGATTTTTTCATATATTTAGGGTTATGCTTGCTTGCCTCTTTGCCTACCAACATTTTGTTTCTTTATTTTTTTCCATTTGCTATGATTTTCATGCCCATGAACCAATGCAAGGGTTTTCTCCATATTTGGATAGCAAGTTTCATTTTTTTTCCAACTTTCTTATGCACCCTCTATTGCCATTTTCATTCACATTGCAAAATGAAAATAATGTAGTAATTTTTTTTGAATGAGGTTGTTATTACTTATTATTTTTTCATTTTGTGTTGGGGGGTTTAATGCCAATTTTTTGTTTTCTTTGTGCCCTAGGTTTGAATTGGTTCACTACAAATTTCAAATATGCCAAAAGCCTTGGACCCATTTTGGGAGTATGGGGACGCTGTTGGTGGGGCAAATCAGGCATATATATCATGCAACTTGTGTGGGACCAAGATGTTAGGAGGGGTTACACGATTGAAATACCATCTGGCTAGACTCTCTGCATAAGATGTAGATGTAATGCCTTGTATGGTTTCTAGTGCAGAGGTTATATAAAATGCTTATGAAGCAATTGTTGAACAAGACAGAAAGAAAGCTACTAAGGAGAAGCCAATGGTCTCAGATAGATAGCTACAAGTTTTATTTGTTTTGCAACTTTTGCTACATATAAGTTTATAACTCATGATGATGAAATACTCTTAAAGTTTTATATATGTGATGTTATTTTGTTTGAGTCCTTGATTGGACAATTATCACTATCAGGGATCAGAAGGATATGTGATGTTATTTTGTTTGAGTCTTTGATTGGACAATTATCAGGGATCAGCACGATTTGGTATCACCTTTGAAGTTTGATGTATCATTTCTATTTGACATCATATATATCCGTGCCTTCTTCATATTTATGTGCCAATGTGTTTAGTTCATGTTGTTATTGCTTTATATGTTTAGAAATCTGAAAAAATGAATATATTATGCGTTTTTTATGGTTGTTGATATTTTGCCGATATTGTCGATAAGATATTTTCTGGACCCTCGCCGATATTTTGCTGCTACCGATATTTTCAACACTGTTATTATTAATACTTTCGTCGTTGGTATTTGTCTCATATGCTTGGTATATAATTAGATGTTGATTTCTAATCCTACTTGATATATTTTTATTTATTTACCATACTTCTTTATACCTCTTTCATATTTATTTATTTACCATACTTCGTTATACCTCTTTTATATTTATTTATTTACCACAACTCTTCTAAAATATGGTATTTGGCCCATGGTATTAATAATAAATTGTCCCATGGTATTTGGCCCACTGGCTTCATCTAAATAAAATCTCTTTTTTGAGTTTTTGTAAATATAAAGAGGGTTATGGAGTAAATATAAAAAAATGTTTTATTTATTTACTATACTCTAGTTTATTTATTTATTTCCATAAAAAAGGTTTTATTTATTTACCATATTTATTTATATTTTGATTTATTTACCATATCTATTTTTATGTATATTGTGCTTATACATAATAATAATTAGATTAATTTTTAATTGCTTATTTATATGGTCATGTAAGTTATTGTTTAAAACAACATTATTTAGATTTTTTTTTAAGAATTTTTTTAGTTTTTAATTTCAGTTGACAATAGTGAAATTTGAACTCAAAAAACACAATTACACATCTACCCCATACTAAATTGTAAAATAAACCTCTAAACATAATAAACCTTATTTTATTAACATAAAATATTATCAATAAAAATAAATAATCATTCATTCCAACCTACCCAAAATTTTATGTAATAACTCAAGTTTATTAACATAAAATTTTATAAATAAAAATAAATAATCCTTCATTCGAAACTACCCAAAATTTAATGTAATAACTTATGTATAAAAGGGACTAGTCTTACACATTAATTCAATCATATATCAATATCACTAACATGTAATGCCGAGCTACACTCGAAATCGAAGGTGTGGAGGCCAGCCAGGGTTGGTGGATGCCTTTGTTTTATTATTGAGGGTACACACTATCCGACATTTCACGTGCGTTAGTAGAGTCAACCGTACGTGGTCTCCCATCACACGTACTTGCTGTTGGCTCCACGTAGAAGCATTTCAAGCCAACCACGTGGGGTCTTATTCTTCAAGGGTATCAACTAATAAATATATCGCAACGACGAAGCCAAAGATATAGTGTTTTATTCACTCTCATCGTTTTCGAAGCATGACTTAAGAAAAAGTTGTAATTTATTACGTAATCAAAATTAACCTTTCATGAAAATGCAATCATTTAGATTATGTATTAAGAAATAGTCTACAATGGTTTCCCACAATTCATATATCTACTTTACCTGTATATAATCTTAAATATTAAATGCAGTATCCTTTGTCATTATGTATAAAAATATATAAGAATTGAAAGTTTCTGATAATAGGTGAAAAAGTATTATTTTTTAATTTGATCGATGTATATTTTTTTAATGAATTCTTTCTTATTAGATCATAAATTATGTATAATCTAATAAATTATGTATATATATTATATTAAGGAGTTTTGTGTCTATTGTGATTTGTTACAACAGAAACTAGACCAACGGCACTGGGGATGTGTGTTAATATTTTGTATTAAAATGAGTAAAAGTAAACCTATTACTTAAGTATCTTTACACCAAATCAAATGTTTAACACTATTAACATTATTACATATGGTTTGATGGACAAAAGTAAGATGTTTAATACCATTAATAAAATCATTACATATTGTTTGATGGATAATATTGATACACCAACAATTAATAAAGTTTTTTAATCACTAACACAATAGAAAACGTGTGTATGTATTAATCATCGAATCATGTTTGAGCCCAGTGGATAGTGAAACCAACACTGAAGATACCTCTCAATGTGGGTCAGCCGAGCATCCAGGTTGACCAAACAAGAGCATTAGTGTCCTTGAATCTACTGGATATTATTGAGGCATGCTATAGTTTCATTGTGATCCTCCTGTTTTTCCTTGAGCATGCGTCCCAAAAGAGTTTTTATTTTCTAGTGAAGGGTGATGGAATGAAGGTATTGACTCCTATGCCTCATGTTATGGCCAAGCTCGAGGACCCAACTAGAAACCTCAACTTGAATTTTGAGAATCTTAATGGACTTGATCTGTAACTATCAATGATTCAAGATGTTCAATTTCTTCTTGAAATTTAGAAGTGGTGACACAAAGGTAAATTTCAGAGGTTAACTGAACTTAAGACTGGGTTTTGGTTTTCCCAAAGAACCATCACCCCCAGACCTATGCATTCTTTGCCTTAGCATTTCACCTAGAAAGGGCCTGAACCCTACACTAGGGAATTCCAAAGAAGGGTGTGGGGTAAAGGATAGACTATAGAGAAGTCAAATTGGAGGACGATGGGAGTGGTGGGGTGAAAGGAATAAGATCGAGCTAAAAAAAGGAGTGGCTAGTAAATCTACTTGATAGATAAATGCATAGGGAAAGTGCTTGGGATGAAGAAGAGAACTAGAGGGGAAAAAACAATAGCAAAAACCATAAAGAATTTGATCTCAAAAGTGAAACTCAGAATCCTATGCTTGAGAGTAATTAACACAATAATAAGTAGAAAATACCAATTACAAGTTATGACCAATAGATAGTTTACCAGCTTGTGAACTATGTGCTTGCTCTAGATATATTTTGTTGGTTCCTAGCATCAACACCCATGTTGGAGTTTGCTTAATCTCCTATGCTACACCCCAAAGGTTGTGAACATGCAGCTAATTGTCCAACCAATAGTCTAATGAGATTAATGGAGGTCAATGGAAGGAGGGCATGAGCCTTCATTCACTCGACGATTGAGGAGCTAGATGTTGATGAGGGGATGGGGGGATCCAATTTGCAAGCTGGAAAAAATGTGGAACTAGGAGAAAATAGTGAAGCAATCTCAAACAAGGTAAGAAGATATGGAGGGCGCAAGGGTTTCCATATTAATTCACTGGGTCGCATGACTTGTAGCATGTGTGACTGCATAACTTGATAAGAAATGAGGTGGTAACATCCCCCTTCCTCACCATTGCTATAACTTGATAAGCAGTGAGGTGGTAACTTCCCCCTTCCCCAGCATTGTTGGATCTATTTCCAACACCCCCATCAAGGCTGCATGAGTTGTAGCATGTGTGAATTCATAACTTATAAGAAACGAGGTGTTAACTTCCCCCTTCCCCACCACTGCTAGCTCTATTTCCCACACACCCATCAAGGCTTATAGATGTATTTTATCCGCCATTGAAATATTATATAAAGATAAACAAAGAAATAGAACATATCCAAAATATTTTTTAAAATGAAATAAAGGAATCATTTTAGTAAATGAAGTGAGATAACTAATTTTTAAATAATTTTAAATTAATGATGACGATGAAGATGATGATATGACGATGATGATGATGATGTGCATTAAGACCTATACTTGACTTTAAGAAGGTAAGAGATTACTCAAATTTATTTAAGATTTTATTTTTATGCTATAAAAGAAGTGAGAGAAGTATTCTTGAGTTAAAAAGATTATGACGTTTGGTAGTTCCACAAATATTTTGAAAATTAAATAGAATGTAATTATTGAGTTAAAAGATTAAGAAGGTTGGTAGTGTGACAAATATTTTGAAAATTAAATAGAATGTGAATATAATATAGACAATCTAACATAATTTCTTATCATGTTGAACCCTTTTAGGATCTCATAGTTAGCAAACTATTTCATTCCATAGACTTTTAGAATTGACCAATAAAAACTTCAGTATAACACTCATGATAATTAATTTAATCTTCACAATGATTATTTTCTTCTTTTCTCTAACACTTTATTCCTTTACCATTTTTCTTTAAATTTAAAAGCAATAATATTTTATTAAGAAGTCAAATATATTAATTTTGTAAATTTTATAGTTTTTCCATTTCCATTTATTAAATAACTAATTATATTTATCTCATTGTAAAATTTTACCAATATAATAAAATACTCAGAATAAATAAATTATTACTTTAGATAATAAAAATACTCAAAGATAATGAATTTTTTTCCACAATTTATTGAGTGTCATATTCTAATATTGTATTAATTAAGTTGGTAATGAACTTTTGGATTTTGACTCATTTTCTAATGTATATTTTTTTTATACTTTTACATTTATTTTTTAAATAATATTAAATTAATGATGATGACATGGTGGTGATATGATGATGATGATGATGTGCATTATGGACTATATGGTCTACTTGGCTTTAATAACGTAAGAGATTACTCAAAATTCTTTAAGATTTTATTTTTATGTTATAAAAGAAGTGAGAAAAGTATTGTTGAGTTAAAATATTATGAAGTTTAGTACTACCACAAATATTTTGAAAATTAAATAGAATGTAATTATTGAGTTAAAAGATTAAGAAGGTTGGTAGTGTGACAATTATTTTGAAAATTAAATCAAATGTGAGTATAATATAGATAATCTAATAGAATTTCTTTTCATGTTGAACCATTTTAAGATCTCATAGTTAACAAACTATTTCATTCCATGGCCTTTGAGAATTGACTAATAACAACTTCACTATGACACTCATGATAATTATTTTAATCTTCACAATGTTTTATTTTCTTCTTTTCTCTAAGTCTTTATTCCTTTACAATTTTTCTTTAAATTTAAAAGCAATAATGTTTTATTAACAAGTTAAATATATTAATTTTGTAAATTTTATAGCTTTTCCATTTCCATTTATTAAATAACTAATTATATTTATCTCATTGTAAAATTTTACCAATATAATAAAATACTCAAAAGAAATAAATTATTACTTTAGATGATAAAAATACCCAAAGCTAATGAATTTTGTTCCACAATTAATTGAATGTCACATTCTAATATTGTCTTAATTATGTTGTTAATGAACTTTTGGATTTTGACTCATTTTATAATGTGTGTGTATATATATATATATGTGTGTTTTTATACTTATTTTTTAAATAATATTAAATTAATGTTGACGGGATGATGATGATATGATGATGATGTGCATTAAGATCTATATGGTTTACTTGGCTTTAAGAAGGTAAGAGATTAGTCAAACTTCTTTAAGATTTTATTTTTATGCTATAAAAGAAGTGAGAGAAGCATTGTTGAGTTAAAAGATTATGAAGTTTGGTAGTGGGACAAGTATTTTGAAAATTAAATAGAATGTAATTATTGACTTAAAAGATTAAGAAAGTTGGTAGTGTGACAAATATTTTGAAAATTAAATGGAATGTGAGTATAATATAGAGAATCTAAGAGAATTTATTTTCATATTGAACCCTTTTAAAATCCCATAGTTAACAAACTATTTCATTCCATGGCCTTTGAGAATTGACCAATAACAACTTCACTATGACACTCATGATAATTAGTTTAATCTTCATAATGTTTATTTTCTTCTTCTCTCTAATTCTTTATTCCTTCATTATTTTTCTTTAAATTTAAAAGCACTAATATTTTATTAACAAATTGAATATATTAATTTTTAAATTTTATAGTTTTTCCATTTCCATTTATTAAATAAATGATTATATTTATCACATTGTAAAATTTTACCAAGATAATAAAATACTCAAAAGAAATAAATTATTACTTTAAATAATAAAAATATTCAAAGATAATGAATTTTGTTCTGCAATTAATTGAATATCACATTCTAATATTGTATTAATTATTAAGAAATAAATTATTGCTTTAGATAATAAAAATACTCAAAGATAATGAATTTTGTTCTGCAATTAATTGAATATCACATTCTAATATTGTATTAATTATTATTTTTTATACTTTTACAGTTATTTTTTAAATAATACTTAATTTTCTTATAATATTTAATATTTTTATTTTATAATATTTCGTTTCGTTTACTTTCTTAAAAATAATAAATAAAAATAACAAATATAATTAATTGTAGAAAAACCTCAGCTAACTTCTAATTGAATTTAAAAAGAACCGGGGCGCCATTATCAATATGAAAAATGAGTGTGTAATATGAAAAAATTAAAGTGTTAAATGAAAAGGTAAATACTAGTTTGGTATTTAGTGATAAGATAAATAACTTATACGTTAAATTTACCAATTGAGTTCGTTTATGAGTTTAAGTTAATTTTTTTTTTTTTAATTTTAGAAAAAAATTCCTAATTAAATGAAAAATTATAACAACTTATCTCATAAAATCGAGATATCATAAAAACAAGATTGTCATCCACAAATAAATCTCCTAAGTTAAACTATGCATGAATATATAAGAATTAAATTAGAAAATAAAACAAACCTGTAATCGTTATAATTATGAAAGCTATTTATTATTCGACATAAAGAATAAAATGAGAGTTACAGATAGATTAGGAAAGCTATTATCTAAAGATGCGTTATAAAATAATACCGAATGCATAAAACAGACAAGTCGTTACATTTAATTGAATCATATACCAATATCCGTCGAAGATGTAACCAGATTCTCAGGTATCACCAGGACAGCTGAATACTCATTTCATTTCAGCCACTACACATAACTGCAATCCTGTGAATTAACTATATGCAGAGAAAGGGTTACATGCTTAATTGAGCTCTGGAATGTCCTCTAACGATGGTCTCCATCTACCGCTGCCGCATCTTCTTTTGGCACCATAACCTTCTTTCGCGACTTTAGACTGAAGTTGAAGCAACAACGACTTATCCTTCATACAACATTCCGAAATAATGGATTCCAGTTCTCGTTTCGAGATTACTATCTTAACCCTCTTGATGCCGCTGGCATCATGCACAGAAAAAGGGGGAGTACTTTCTCGCCTTTCTCTCCTCATAAACTCCTCACGGGCCACGAAATTATATGCAGAGACCATTTTGGATCCTTCAGATGGGTGACAATTACCCATAATTAATGAATGCTAATGCTGGCTGACTCCATATACACTCAGATTTTGCAGAGCGAATTCCTTGGCAGCTCTGCAAATGAAATATGTAATAATCTATGGCTTCTGATGATGTATAGCAGAAGCGATAGAATAAGTTACGCAGGGAATGAGATTTGTGAAGGAGAGGACGAGTATATGTGGTAGGGGAAGAGGGCTGATACGGAGGGTTGGTGGGTGCCTTGGTATTATTATTGTGAGGTTCCGCAATATCCGACATTTCACGTGGGTCCAGTAGAGTCCAGGTTCCTATCATCTATCATACGTCCTGGATGTTGACTCCCCTTGGAAGCATTTCGTGGCTATCATGTGGGGGTCGTAGTCTTGAAGGAGTAACAACTAATGAATATATATTGTAACTACCGATCCAAAGATATCGTGTTTTATTCAGTCTCATCGTTTTCGAAGAATGACCTAAATAATAAATATAATATACAATGCAACTACCAATCCAAAGAAATCGTGTTTTATTCGGCTATAATATACACTGCAACTACCAATCATACAAAGATATCGTGCTTTCTTTGGCGTGACATTGACTCATTAATGTGCGGAGTTATATGTTTACTCTCGGTAATGTTCTTGTTTAAATTTAAAAGTGAGTATATACAATCAGTTTTTTTTTTTTTTAAAAGAATAAGGTAACCAACCTATTAGATATATTTTTTTTCTTTTCTTAGTTAGCTAGATCATGGAATTGCAATTTTCTACTCAAACTTAAATGTTTTTTTTATGGTTGGTGGTGCATAACCGGATCTTGACCAGGAAATCTTTTGTAGGAGAGTTTATCAGGGCCAGGCAAGTGCTGCATTTTCTCTTCTGCGTGCTACAACCACCTTTTCCTACATTGTCCTTTTGTCTCCTCTGTGTGGACTTGTGTGCTTCAATTGATTAACTCTCATGCTCTTTAATATTGCTCTTTAATATTGTCACTTGTTTGGAAGTTGGACTGTGGACCATCAATCTTTTGGTACACTGGCATACTTTGGCGGGCTAGGAATGCCCTCATCTTTGATCATGTTTTTCCGAATTATCTCTTTCTATCTTGAACACTCTTCCTTCCGCCCTTTTCTCTCCAGAGTCCTTCTCCTCTTCTTAATATTTGGTCTCACTTCCCAGTTGGTTTCTTTGATGGAGCTTCCTCCTTTGGACTATGTGGATGCAGAATGGCCATCCATCTTAGCCCTGAGACATTTTACAGATTCGATTGGCACTGTGGTATACACGAGCATAATTACTTTCCCTCTGGGGAGTTCTGTTCTATGCTAAAAGACTTGAACACCCACGGGTTTGACAGTTTTTGGAGACTCCAAGTGAGTGTGAGTCATCGACTCCCAAAACGACAAAGGCTCCCTTAACTCCCCTAATATCGATCCATGGAAATGTAGAATATAGACTTTGATACAAGAGCTTCACTCTGTCTCCATCTTCCACATCCACAGGATCCAAAATGGCTAAGCAGATTGTCTATCTAAAAAAGTTTGTTTTTCTCAAACTGCAAGGACTTTTTTCGAGATCTATGCTTCCGGCTCATTGAAAGGGAAGGGACATTTCATGGTCTAATTTTGAATTCTCACATAAGGCTCTTTACACCGTACTCTATTTCACAATTTTTGTCTACTCTGTTTTGTCATTTGTCTGCCCCAATGTATGTTTTTGTTTTTGTTCTCTTGCTCTACATAGTAATGGTCTCCGCTCTACAATGTGAAGTCTGAAATTTTTTGAATGCTCTCCCCTCCACACTGTAAGGTTTGTAATTTTTTGAGTCTGTCATAGACACTAAGATACAATATTTGCTTTTTGCACGTGTGATATTTAGTTGATCTAAGATATGGAGAAAGTCCTCTCTAGAATATGTATTCTCTCAACTATGTACTTTCATTATTTATAAATGAAAAGTTTTTTCTTGCATAACAAATATGTATAATTTATTATTAATTACTTTTAAAATTTTAATATTTATTTTTATTAATCTTATTGGGGTGGTTTATTTATAAATTACTAGTCATAAAACTAGTTTAAGCAACACAAATAAAAATTTGGCTACACATTGTTTTAACTACATAATAGGATATTTACTGCAACCAAATTGAAACCCTAATCTTTAATGTTACGGAAATTTTAAAATTTATATAGAAAATCTAGTCATTTCTTTAATGGTCTCCATTTTATTCATTCATGCTTGTACATTGAATTCACGAATCAAAACAGAAGCCATCTCATTCAACAACCGTGCATGCCCATCTCATTAGACAATCTCCCGCTGAAGTAATGAATCCCATAATGCATCTGACTTTGATTGACTCACTAAATCAATGAACCAATACCTTCTCACTAGTCACAATGGGTAGACCCAAAAAAATGAAATCCCTCTGCATATTATTATAGACTTAAACATTTTTTATTATTATACATAGATTGATATAACACTATATTGGATCACTTGTTAAGTTTGAAGCCAAAATGGTGCACATTGTGCTAATGCCGACACCAACTCCCCCCGACACTCCGTCATCCCAGCCATCGTCGCCACACTCACGTTGAACCTACCACACCACCATTACATTCTAGATATTCATCTAAATCACACGCAGGATTCTAGATCCTCGTTTAGCCTCTATAAGTTTGTAATTTCTCTAGCCAAGGAATGCAAGCCAAGGGCCAAGGCCTTTGTGTGTGGAATGTGAATTGATTTCTATTCTCCAATTATTCAATTTATTTATCTCTTGTGTTGTTTGTTGCTGTCTATGATTGAGTATAGAATATGATTTGAGTAATTTTGTTGTTGGTCCATTGTCTGTGATGTTTGTCTGTTGCCAGGAAAGTTTTATTTCTGTTGTATTTCTCTGAACTAACATCTGGTATCGGCGCTAAGGGTTGTTAGTGTGGAGATTTCCCTTGATTTTTTTTTTCTCATTGTCTAATGTTGTGTGTGATTCTCAACCAAGAGAGAGTGAAGCGTAGATTATCAGAATGAATGGTGTGAACCAAATGTGCTACTGGTGTTGAGCTTTGCGTTAGAGGAAGTGGTGGATTGTTCTGAAGCTGTGCATTTTCTCTGCCAGAAATGCAGCCAACGCCATTGCTGCAGAGGAAAAAAAGAAACTGATAAAACCATGGATTACAGCGACCAATATTAGGCAAATTTTCTCCAATGGAGAATGCAAGGTGAAGGATCTATCTACGAAATCGCTAAAAAGAATAGAGTTCAGGAACTTCGAACTAAAATACAGTTGTTGCAAGAACTAAAAATATCGTGGAGCTATGTTGAAACATGTCACTGGAGTTGAAACGTGGAGTTCGTAAGATTTTTTTCAAATCAACATATCCACGTATATGTATATGTGAAGTGTGAAATGTTTTTCTTTATAATAAAGGTTCAAATATTATATATGTTTTTTATAAAACATATATAATTATATGTGGAAATTTTGAAAATGATATTTTAGAAAGGGGAATTTTTTTTTGAGAAGGATATTTTAAAAAGGGGAAAGGTCATTATTATTAAAGTTTAAAGCGTAATAATTAAAGCTTTATTTTTAAGTGGAGTTTTTTTTGTTTTCGAGGCGTGAATTTTATTGAAAATGGAGACAGCAGTTACAAATATGGAGAACTTGAGTGGGGCTAATTTTCCCCTGTGGAAATCACAGATGGAGGATATATTGATTTTAAAAGATTAGTATTTGCCGATTGAGGGCACAAAAAATAAACCCTCATCAATGACATATGAAGAGTGGAATAAACTAGATAGAAAGGTGATTGCGACAATCCACCAATATCTAGAAAATAATGTGTATTTAAATGTGTCCAGTGAAAAGACATCGGAAGGATTATGGAAGAAGCTCCATGATCTATATGAGAAGAACACGACATCAAACAAAGTGTTCTTGTTGAATAAAATTTATAATATCAAGATTAAGGAGGGTGCTTTAGTTGCTGAGCACTTGAATGCATTTAATATTATTACTAATCAACTTGCCTCTCTTAAAATCATTCTAGATGATGAAATTAAAGCCATTTTGTTAATATGTTCCATGCCAGACAACTGGGAAAATTTAATTATAGCTATGAGCACTTTAGCAACTAGAGGGACCCTGAGGTTTGATGATGTCAGCAGTAGTTTAATGAATGAAGAGTTGCGACGCAAGTCAATTGCAGAACAATAGGGAGGAGAAGCTCTAACTCTAGCTGATTGTGGTAGGAGAATGGATCGAGGCTGGCAAGGGTTATCAAGATCGAGAGGCCAACCAAAATCAAGGAGAGGCAGGATCATCTGCTTTCATTGCGGAAAACCTGGGCACATGAAGAAAGAATGTCGATTCTAGAGGAAAGGACAAAAGGATCAGAGATTGACCAGTACAAATCACAAGTCGTCTATAATAGATGAAGGTGAGACTACTGTTGTAGCCACAGATGGTGATGTGTTGTTTACCATTTCAGTAGAGGATGCATATGTATATACATCTAGTAGTAGCTTTGATTGGATCCTTAACTCTAGGGAATATCGCCATGTAACCCCATGCAAAGATAGTTTTGTTGCATATAATCCTCGTGATTATGGTAAAGTGCGTTTGGGGAATAATCATTTTTGTAGTATTGTTGGAGTGGGAGATTTCTAGATCAATATGAAGGATGGACAAGATATGTTGTTGAAACAGGTCAAACATGTATCAGAAATGCGCATGAGTTTGATCTCTATGGGACGACTAGATGATGAAGGCTATTCGACAAGCTTTGGAAAAGGAGGCTGGAAAATTAGTAAAGGAGAATTGGTCGTGGCCAAAATACCCAAGACAAGAACATTATACACATTGTAGGCAGTGATAGGAAAATCTGATTTGGCTGTTGTCACAAAAGAAGGAAATTCAGCAGATCTGTGGCATAAGCTCTTGGGTTACATCAGTGAGAAGGGCTTAAAAATCCTTGTTGGTAAAAATTTATTGCCATGTTTGAAATCCTACAATTTTTATCTTTTTTAGCATTGTATATATGTTAAAAAAATAATGGTTTCATTCCTTAGAGGTGACCATGACAAAAAGAAAAATGTGTTAGAATTGATACACTCAGATGTGTTAGGGCCTGTTCACATCAAGTCATTAGGAGGAGCATCATATTTTTTAAAATTTATAGATAATGCATCGAGGAAGGTTTGGGCATATCCTATGAAAAGTAAAAGTGAAGTTTTTGGAATATTTCAAAAATTCCATCTTGTTGTTGAAAGAGAGACTAACAAATTTCTCAAGTGTTTGAGAACATATAATGGTGGAGAATATTGCTCAAATTCATTTAAGCAATATTGTAACAGGTTTGGCATAAAGCATGAGAAGACTGTGCCTGGTACTCCTCAACAGAATGGTGTCACAGAAAGTATAAATTGCACCATTATGGAAAAGGTGCAGAGTATGTTGTTCAATTCTGGTTTGAAGAAGAATTTTTCAATTGAAGTAGTGAGGACCGCTTGCTACCTCATAAATAGATATCCAACTATAGCCTTGGATGGTGTATCCCTGAAGAAGTTTGGACTTGTAAGAAGTTGAATTATTCTCACTTGAAAATCTTTGGATGTGAAGCATTTGTACATATTCCCAAAGAAAGTGGAAATAAGATAGATGATAAATCTATGAAATGCATTTTTCTAGGATATGCGGATGAAGATTTTGGTGGGATCCACTCAAACATAACATTATTAGAAGCAAGGATGTTATATTTAATGAGTCAGAAATGCTTAAGACAACTGAAGGTGAGCTGGAGATCAAGAAGGTTATTGACAGGTTTGAAGAGCAATAGGAAAACATCACACCAATGCAAGAAAATGAACAACAAATTCAGGAGCAGGAAGAACAACAAGTGGAAAATGATGAACAACAAGAAGAAGGAATTTTGCAGGAACCTTTATAGGAGATTCAACCTAATAATGCGCCACCACAGTTGGTTTGTAGATCTTCTAGGCCTTATAATCCTTCACAAAGGTATCCTCCTTCAAACTATATTTTGTTGACTGATGAAGGTAAGCCTAATTGTTTTCAAGAAGCTTGTAAAGCTGAGCACAATAAAGAATGGAAGAAGAAAGTAAATTTTCTGGAAAGTAAAACTTGGGAATTGGTAAACCTCCCAAAAGGTAGAAAGGATCTACAAAACAAATGGGTTTATAGGATTAAGCATGAAGGCGACAAAGAAGGAGAGGTATAAAGCAAGGTTGGTGGTGAAAGGATTTGCCCAAAAAGTAGGTATTGACTTCACTGAAATTTTCTCACCTATTGTTAAAGTGTCATCCATTAGAGTCATTCCTAGTCTTGTTTCTTCTTTAGACTTAGAATGTGAACAATTAGATGTAAAAATTGCTTTCCTTCATGGTGAATTGGAGGAAGAAATTTATATGGAGCAGCCAGAAGGCTTCATAGAAAAAGGCAAAGAATACCTTGTTTGCATGTTGAACAAGAGTCTCTATGGGTTGAAATATGCACCTCGACAATGGTACAAGAAATTTGACTCATTCATGTTGGAACATGGTTTTCACATGTTGGAAGCTGACCATTGTGTCTATATCAAGAGGTATGAACAATGAAAGTATATCATATTATTGTTATATGTGGATGGCATGTTGATTGTCGGGCATGATAAGAATAAGATCAATAGGTTGAAGAAATAATTTGGGCAGTAAATTTGCAATGAAGGATTTGGGACTAGCACAACAGATATTGGGCATGAGGATTATGCGTGACAAAAAAAATAGAAGGTTGTGGCTGTCACAAGAAAAGTATATCAAGAAGTTTCTTGATAGGTTTAATATGAAGGATGCCAAGCCAGTTGGTACACCGCTTGCAGCCCACTTAAAGCTTAGTACTGAATTATGTCCTAGTGATGACAAGGAGAAGGAAGAGATGAGCAAGATTCCTTATGCTTCAGCAGTTAGATGCTTGATGTATGTAATGGTATGCACGCGACTAGACATTGCATACTACGTGGGAGTAGTGAGAAGGTTCCTTGCCAATCCAGGAAAACACGATTGGCAAATAGTAAAATGGATTTTGAGATATTTCAAGGGTACTAGTCATTATTGTTTATGTTTTGGTCATAATGAGACTCTGCTTGATGGATTTACAGATGCAGATATGACTGGAGATATGGACACTAGAAAGTCCAGTACAGGCTATTTGTATACATTTGCAGGTGCAACAATATCTTAAGTATCTCTCTCTACAACAGAGGCATAGTACATAGCTACAACAAAATCTTGCAAAGAGATGTTGTGGAGATGTTGTGGATGCAACGATTCCTATGAGAGATAAGAATAAAGCAGGACAAGTATGTGCTATATTGTGATAGTCATAGTGCCATTCACTTGGTGAAAAACCCATCATTTCACTCAAAAACCAAACACATTGACTTAAGGTACCATTGGATCTGGCATGTGTTGGAGGAAGAACAATTATCCTTAGAAAAGATCCACATAGATAGGAACCCTGCTAATATGCTCACTAAGATTCCATGAAGAAATAAACATGAGTTATGTAAATGTATGGTAGGACTCTGTGTGACATGAGTCTTATGTGGCTTCAAGTGGGAGAATGTTAAGTGTGAATCCAAACGGATGTAGAGTGTGCTAATACTGGCACCAACTCCGAGACACTCCGTCGTTCGAGCCGTCACGACCACACTTGCGCCAAACCTACCATACTGCGATTACTTTCTCAATTTTCATCTGAATCACATGCATGATTCTAGATCCTCCTTCAGCCTCTATAAATTTGTAATCTCTTTGGCCAAGGAATGCAAGCCAAGGGCCAAGAGCTCTGTGTGTGGAATGTGAACTGATTTATATTCTCCAGTTATTCAATTTATTTATCTCTTTTGTTGTTTTCTGTTGTCTGTGATTGAGTATAGAATATGATTTGATTAACGCTGTTGTTACTCCATTTTCGGTTGCCAAAAAAGTTTTATTTCTGCTCTGTTTCTCCGGGCTAACATCACTATCGGGAAATAAATTGCAGGGATGATGTCCATTGTTGCTGGCTTATATTTCCGTGGACTTTTGGCTTGCTTAGGTTTTGTTTATATAAATAAAATGACATAGTACTTAAAAAAAATACGCATCAATTTAAGGAAAACAGATTTCACCTCAAAGAAACAACATCAGATTAATACTAATCTAAGTAGAATATCGTATTGAAGAACTGGCAATAGCCATTTACCTTTTAATATACACGGAAGAGCTTCATAAAATTTAGTATTGAATAACTGGGAATAGCCATTTACCTTTTAGTATATGCATAATAGCTTCATCAATAAATACTTTAAGAGACCATAAACCATATGCCTTTTTATTGAGATCGTCCAAAACATACAAGTGAAATTTAGAATATCATTAATATCAGTGTTATGTTTAAGCTTTTTGTGTTATCAGCATGGATCATCTTTTGGGCAATAAAGTGCAGATTTCGAAAGGATTTTTTGGAAAATACGAAGAAATCAAGATATATTTAAACTTGTACTTGCAAATACGTGATATACAATGTTATTTAATTACTAAGCCATTGTTATATATAGGAAATAATATTTACAATGAGTTTTTTCATATACAATTTTTTTGTTTTTTCTTACTTCATTTTGTATATGAACAAATCTACTTTATAAGAAATCCAGGACATGAGATAGCTGAAGGTGTAGGTGCTTCCCTCAACCACAGACATTCCGTCTAGGGCCTTTATATTACATCAGGGGCGTGGTGGGGTGTGCCTTGGTTGCTTTTTAATATATACATTTAACGTGAAATTAAATATGTATATGTTTATTATAATTTTAAATATGACTAGCAATTGCACCAAATGTTGCAATGGAAACGCCGTAAGGTAATAGCATATAACATTAATTAATGTTTCTCTGACAATTTTTGAAAGGCAGAAAAATATCAAGAAAAGGCAAGGACCATGCTACAGTGAAAACTTACATATTGCTATCTTAGAGTAGGACCAAGCTCTAATCCTTGAACTCTATTGGAAAATTTCAGTGAGCACAAAGTTTCTCCTATGTCATTTTCATGGGGACTATTTTGTACAAATAAAGTCTTTGTGCATCCTCCTGAGTGAAAATGCATCATATTGGTGTTAGATGTTGTGCGAAGACTCTGAGACAAGACAATATCATACCATCTCTATAGGAGCTCATTCCTTCTACCATCAACTGCCAAAACATGGCTCCTCCACCTACTCTTCCCATGCTAGCAGAAGAATATATACAGTGAAAACTTACATCTTGCTACCTCCGAGTAGGACCAAGCTCTAATCCTTGAACTCTATTGGAAAATTTCAGTGAGCACAGAGTTTCTCCCATGTCATTTTCATGGGGACTAATTTGTACAAATAAAGTCTTTGTGCATCCTCCTGAGTGAACATGCATCATATTGGTGTTAGATGTTGTGGAAGGACTCTGAGACAAGACAATATCATACCATCTCTATACATTCCTTCTGCCATCACCTGCCAAAACATGGCTCCTCCACCTGCTCTTGCCATGCTAGAAGAAGCATATATTTGTTTATAAACCATATCAAATAAATTGTCTCTCTAGTCAATGCCGAATCTTGGGTCTTTAAAGGATTTCTCAAAATCTACAAACAAAAATAGTTTCTTCAATATTCTACTTCCATCTTCTAGATGGTTCTTTATCCAACCTAACCGAACAGTTAATAAATAAGGGCAAACTTCTCTTTGTATTCAGACTGATGCCCTTCCAAATGAACTTGCTTTATGTACAGACATATGCAGTGAATAATTAGGAATATGTTAATAAACCCCAATTATTCTCCAAAGCGATAAGAAAATAAGGGCAAACTCATTTCAGAAATTCTTAATGCTACCGTTCCATCTTCACTTAGATTGTGGTGGAAATAAGAAGCTTTCCCGAAGGATTACAGGAAGAAAATGAGACAACATTAAGAAATTCAGTTGAATTTGGAGGAGATGAATGTGATGGCAAGGCAAATCTATTAAACTTTAATAATCAAATATGTTGAATAAATCTGCCACCATTGGAAGAGGAACATTTAATCCCATGAAGCCACTGATGCATTGGGCTGAAGGTCCCTCACCAATTTGAAGAATATACGGCTCTCTAATGATATTTCTCAAAGGAAACCAAGAAAACAATGTTTTGAAACCATAGGGAGTTTATTATTAGCTCCATATTTGCTAAAATTTGCATTTTATGTCTTACAAACATTCTAAAGCTAAGTTGTCTTCTTGCATAGACGCAGACGAACAATTTGCAAATGATGAGGAGAATTAGGGATTTAAAAATATAAATTTGCATGCCTGCTAGTTCCTAAAGAATATCCCAATAACTCTAGCACATATAAAGAGCAAATTCTTTCTAGGAAAAGAAAAGGAAAATCTGTTAAACTTAAATGATCAAATATGTTGCATAAATCTGCCACCAACGACGTTGAAACAACACATTTACATTAGTCTCACGAAGAAGCATGAACCTGCCAAGTTCCAACACTAAAATATTTTTTAAAACATATATATGGAAATGTGTTCATCTCTTCATTGGATGCATTGTGCATTTGATATTCATAAGTTCTCTTCCTAGGTGCACTTACTCTTTCTTGGCACACACTTGTATTTGATTCTTGGTGACATGCTTGGTTTTTGAAACACATGGATATTTGCTTGTTGGCACTATCGGTCTGCTGCTGAGATTTGAAAAGTGGAATGACAAAAACCAAAAGTGGAATTGCGTGGGGGTGGTTCCCTAGTGGTGAGCTTCACCAATTCAAATATGCACCTAGTTGACTTAAAACCCAAATAAACCATACGCCAAATTGACTTGAACAAAATTTCATATTTCTGGCACATTTATGATCCTCTTAGGTTAGCCATTTTCTTGGCTATTTTCGAACTTAGTTTTTACTTGTCTCTTCTAGTTTTCTCCGCAAACCATTGCACAAACCACTACCATTTAATGGCCCCTCAAACAGTAGATTCGATGAACTTTTTACGAAGCGAAATCATACCAATTTCCAAGGCTAATTTGTGCTAAAATTTATTGTGTTTTGGTTGCTGCTTCCCCAGCGAAATTGTGCCTCTGTCAATGGCATTTCATGGCCCTTCAATATAGTGATTTGATGGGTGCCTTTCCAACTAAAAATGTGCTCCATTTTGTCGCGACTTGGTTGGTAAATTCTCAGCAAAATCATGGATCTAATCCTAGTGAATTCGTCCTCTTTTTATACTGCATTTTGGTCACCAAAACACCCAGCAAAAACGAACCTCTTGGCTCTGTCAACCGTGTCTGCAATTGTAAACTTGTGATATTACCTCTCTGACATTGCATATTACATTTTTTTCAACCTTCACTAATTTCATCTTACTGGGCCCTGGTTGTCCACACATCTGCCTCTACCCACAACTTAGCAATATTTTCATTATTGGTTTGATCAAATATCACTGGTGATATGTTTCTCCCACTGTCATTGTTCATTGTAAGCAGATTTATTGCATCTGCATTCAAATATTTCAAGGTAATGTCCTATTTTATTGTAGAATCGATTGACAGAAAAGAGACACTTGCAGTCACTATAGGAAAAGTGTATCATCATTTGATATATTGATTGATCTAGATTCTATAGGAAGGGGAAGCTGGGTAGAATGTACCATATATGTGAGCTCTAGCTTGAATTTCACAGCCCCAATATCTCAATGCAGCATTAACATATATACAATTACTAAGGTCCATGGGTCTGCAAATGCTCTTGATCCTTTCTATAACATATTGTCAAGCTTCTCAAAATTAAGCAAGTTGAGACAAACAAATAACAAATGCGTCATCCTTTGAACCTTGCAATGTAACTAAGTTTGTAGTCGGAATCATGATTGGCCTTTGGAAAATGTCCTTTCGACCAGTGAATTCAACACCAAAACTAAGGATTGTAAGAAGATACATCCTTGAGTTCTCTCCACTGGTGAATGACTAATTAATTAGAAGTATAGAATATCTACTTCTATTTGGCAATAAAACATATTCCTAAGGGATCTTTGATATGACCAATGAGGAAGTTTAATCTAGTTGCCACCGACAATATCACAATCATAAAACGAAGTCCAAATAGAAAATTGCTTGCCCATCCATTCACTATTCCATCTCATTGCTATGAACATATATGCCTCACATTCATTACAGAGCCCTGACATTCTTATGACTACAATTCAATGACTTTTGTTGATGCAATTAAAAACATTGTATGATATATGCAGCAAAAGGTGATAATTACCATGTCATAGTACTCACACTAACGTATGTCATTGATAATCATTGAGTAATACAACCCTATAATATCTTGAATACAACTCGACTATGATGCAAAGAATACAGTGAAAAAATCTTTGGGCCATATACCAATTGTTATGAGAATAAGAACACCCAATAAAGCTGGTGGATTTCTGGAAAAGTTCAAAAAGTTTAACTGTATTATTTTGCCAAGAAAATGTTACAACATCCCCAATCCAATAAATCATTCATGGGAGTTTAAACACCCTAAGTAGATAGAAGCTTCCATCTTTGACCTGCTTCTCCAATCCATGAATGCCTTGATAAGAATTTCTTCTAGGGCTTCATCTTCCTCAACTTCTTTGGGGAAACTCTATGTTCTGCTCCTTATTACTTACATAATGAATATATGTTGCATCACCAATTCCCTACATCCAGAAGCTTCTTTCAATGGTGCATGCATAATTGCTACCAAAGGACAGGCTAGATATGTGTTCAACAAAATAGCAACAAATTCTTCATTGGCATGTATGCAGAGGATCTTTAGTACAGATAATGAGGAAGACGAACCCTTCATTATGGCCTTCTCCTTAAGAATGTGTATGTCTAAGCTGCGTTGTCTTTTGATTTGGAAACCTTTTCAAGCACATGACATTCTCACAATAAATACCATCTAGAGGATTACTACACATTCAAAGTCATTATAGCCATCCACTCATCCTCCATAACTTATATCTTTATGGGGAAAAGAAAAGATGATACCTCCCAAAAACGAAATCAAGAGTTGTTCCAGCCTTGTACATTAAGAGCAGCTACTAGATCTTCAACATTGTTGCCAAATACAACAGAATTATTACACTGACCATCATCGATAACAACTTCATGACTTCCCACAACCGCATTCAATCTGAAGAAACAAAGTTGAATATCTCGAACAATTGCATTAAATCATCAAACTGGGTGTAAAAATGGTTCCATTATGACATAAATTAAATTGTGTAATTTGTAGGGATTCAAGACTAATTTCCAATTAGCATGAGGCCTTATTATGAATGTAAGATCAACAATTTTCAAGCATAAATTTCTATGATAAAATAGTCACTGCCATTCAGGGTACAAATAGGTCTGCTAGGAAACTTGACTAGAAATCACTATTAGCAAATTTCACACGAGTGTTGTGCATAAGAAAACTATTAAGTATCTTAAAAACACGATTACAAATAGCACGGGAAGGTAAGGAATACATCAACTGAATAAGATATTTCCCTTGATATCATGCAAACAACATATCCATACTCTGCCATTGCAGAAACAAGTGTTCAATTTTTCTTTCTTTTCTAAAAATGCAAAGAATGTTACCTCATTTTTAAGAGCTGAGTCACATTTTGTAAATGCTAGACCTGGGATCGATAACACTCCAGAGAACTCTGTTGAAATCAGTAATCACAAATGTATCAATGACATTCCTTTCTTCTGCCTACAAAGATAAGCACCCCCAATCACACCTGTATGAAGCCACTGGTGTGTTGGGTTAAAGGTCCCTCACCAATATACGGCTCTCTAATGCTATTGTTCAAAAGAAACCAAAGAAAACATTGTTCTGACACCATAAGGCGTTTATTGTTACCCCCATATTTGCTAAAATTTGCATTTTCTATCTTACAAACATTCTGAAGCTAAGTTGTCTTCTCTGAGCATAGATGCAGATGAACAATTTGCAAATGATGAGGAGAATTAGGGATTTTAAAATATAAATTTGCATGCCTGCTTGTTCCTAAATAATATCCCAATAACTCCAGCACATATAAAGAGCAAATTCTTTGTAGAAAAAGAAAAGGCAAATCTGTTAAACTTAAATGATCAAATATGTTGCATAAATATGCTACCAACGACATTGAAACAATACATTTATATTGGTCTCGCGAATAACCATGAACCTGCCAAGTTCCAATACTAATTGCTACCAAAGGATAGGCTAGATATGTGTTCAACAAAATAGCAACAAATTCTTTATTGGCATGTATGCAGAGGATCTTTAGTACAGATAATGAGGAAGATGAACCCTTCATTATGGCCTTCTCCTTAAGAATGTGTACATCCAAGTTGTGTTGTCTTTTGATTTGGAAACCTTTTCAGGCACATGACATTCTCACAATAAATACCATCCAGAGGATTACTACACATTCAAAGTCATTATAGCCATCCACTCATCTTCCATAGCTTATATCTTTATGGGGAGAAGAAAAGATGATACCTCCAAAAAACGAAACCAAGAGTTGTTCCAGCCTTGTACATTAAGAGCAGCTACTGGATCTTCAACATTGTTGCCAAATATAACAGAATTATTAACTGACCATCATCAACAACGAATTCATGACTTCCCACAACCACATTCAATCTGAAGAAACATAGTTGAATATCTCGAACAAGTGCATTAAATCATCAAATTGGGTGTAAAAATGGTTCCATTATGACATAAATTAAATTGTGTAATTTGTAGGGATTCAAGACTAATTTCCAATTAGCATGAGGCCTTATTACAAATGTAAGATCAACTCTTTTCAAGTATAAATTTCTATGATAAAATAGTGACTGCAATTCAGGGTACAAATAGATCTGCTGGGAAACTTGACCAGAAATCACTATTAGAAAATTTCACACGAGTGTTGTGCATACAAAAATTATCAAGTATATTAACAACACGATTACAAATAGCACGGGAAGGTAAGGAATACATCAGCTGAATAAGATATTTCCCTTGATATCATGCAAACAACATATCCATACTCTGCCATTGCAAAAAAAAGTGTTTAATGTTTCTTTCTTCTCTAAAATTGCAGAGAATGTTACCTCATTTTTAAGAGCTGAGTCACATTTTGTAAATGCCAGACCTGGGATCAATAACACTCTAGAGAGCTCTGTTGAAAGCAATAATCACAAATGTATCAATGACATTCTTTTCTTCTGCCTACAAAGATGAGCACCCCCAATCACACTTGTATGAAGCCACTGATGCGTTGGGTTAAAGGTCCCTCACCAATATACGGCTCTCTAATGCTATTGCTCAAAAGAAACCCAAGAAAACATTGTTATGACACCACAGGGTGTTTATTATTACCTCCATATTTGCTAAAATTTTCATTTTCTGTTTTACAAACATTCTAAAGCTAAGTTGTCTTCTCTGAGCATAGATGCAAATGAACAATTTGCAAATGATGAGGAGAATTAGAGATTTAAAAATATAAATTTGCATGGCTGTTAGTTCCTAAAGAATATCCCAATAACTCCAGCATGTATAAAGAGCAAATTCTTTGTAGGAAAAGAAAAGGCAAATCTGTTATACTTAAATGATCAAATATGTTGCATAAATCTTCCACCAACGACGTTGAAACAATACATTTATATTGGTCTCATGAAGAAACATGAACCTGCCAAGTTCCAACACTTAAATATTTCTTAAAACGTATATATGGAAATGTGTTCATCTCTTTATTGGATGCGTTGTGCATTTGATATTCATCAGTTCTCTTCGTGGGCGCACTTCTTCTTTCTTGGCACGCACACAATGTTTGATTCTTGGTGACATGCTTGGATCTTTCAACACCTGGATATTTGCTTGTTGGCTCTCTCGGTGTGCTAGCTGAGATTTGAAAAGTGGAATGACAAAAACCAAAAGTGGAATTGCGTGGGGGTGGTTCCCTGGCGGTGAGCTTCAGCAATGCACAATATACACCTAGTAGACTTGAAACCCAAATAAACCATATGCCAAATTGACTTGAACAAAATTTCATATTTCTGGCACATTTATGATCTTCTTAGATTAGCCATTTTCTTGGCTATTTTCGAAATTAGTTTTTACTTGTGTCTCTTCCAGTTTTCTCTACAAATCATTGCAGAAACGATTGCCATTTAATGGCCCCTCAAACAGTAGATTCAATGAACCTTTTACCAAGTGAAATCATACCAATTTCCACGGCTAATTCGTGCTAAAATTTACTATGTTTTGGTTGTTGCTTCCCCAGCGAAATCGTGCCTCTGTCATTGGCATTCCGTGGCCCTTCAATACAACGATTTGATGGGTGCCTTACCACCTAAAAATGTGGTCCCTTTTGTTGTGACTTGGTTGGTAAATTCTTAGCAAAATCATGGATCCAATCCTAGTGAATTTGTCCTCTTTTTACACTGCATTTTGGTGACCAAAACACCCAGCAAAAACGACCCCCTTGGCTCTGTCAACCATGTCTGCAATTATAAATTTGTGATATTACCTCTCTGACTTTGCATATTACACTTTTTTTCAACCTTCACTAATTTCATCTTACTGGACCCTGGTTGTCCACACATCTGCCTCTGCTCACAACTTAGCCATATTTTCATTCTTGGTTTGATCAAATATCACTGGTGATATGTTTCTCCCACTGTCATTGTTCATTGTAAGCTACTTTTTTGCATCTGCATTCAAATCTTTCAAGGCAATGTCCCAGTTTATTGCAGAATCCATTCACAGAAAAGAGACACTTACAGTCACTATAGGAAAAACGTATCATCATTTGATATATTGATTGATCTAGATTCTATGGGAAGGGGACATTGGGTAGAATGTACCAGATATGTGAGCTCCATCTTGAATTTCCCAGCCCCAATATCTCAATGCAGCATTAACATATATGCAATTACTAAGGTCCGTTGAAGGTTCTTCTTCCCTCAAGCATTGGATGGACTGAATTCAAAGATAGGAAAAGGGTCATCTGAAGGTTCTTTCCCTAAGCATTGGATGGACTGAATTCAATTTCTTAAGGATCACTTTCATAATTTATCTGGAGAATGGAACTATCAAGCTGATTATCTGTCCAAGAAAACTCTTCTGAAGGATGGTCACATCTTCTTTAAATAATGAAGAGACATTAGGTTATTCAGGAGGGTATCAGTTCAGATTCCAAGTGATCTTCACTTGGCTCACATCCTTTTTTATGTCAAGAGGTTCTTTCCTTTCTGTCTGCTTATGAACAGTCTAATTTTGTTTATAAATAGTCAATCTTTCTTGTAATATGGAGTTTAAAATGTCTCAGTCTATCTGCTATGTATCATTTTCAGCAATTTCATTCAGTTTTTGCAAAGCTTTAAGCTATTCTTGTCATATTTGTTTTTGTCCATACCAGACAATTTTGTGTGGGTTACAGTAGCTGACTTTGAAGTGTATATGCCTTTGAAGTATTTTAGGTTATATATGTAACTGTGCTCCTCTTTCTTAATGAAAGGTAATGAAAAGGATGTCTTCTCCTCTGGAGAAAAGATACACAACCAGGGAAACTAATAGGGGCAGGAAAGTGTTAACAGAAGATCTTATCCGAAAGATGAAAATTTCCTAAATGATTTAGGTTTCTGAAGTAAGAAAAGCTACCGCAATGAATGATTCCATGATTTAGAGTTCTGAAAATAAGCAAAGCTAGGGCAATGAATGTACTGACCTGGAGGGAGTTGGAGCAGACGGATTCCAGAGTTAATGAGAGTCTGGTAAAGCTTCATCTCAGCCGGAGAGAAGAATGCATAGGTAGAGAAGTGATAGTCATTCAAGGATCTGCAGCCATCGTGCGCTCCATTAACATCGATGATGTTAAATTTGTGAAGTAAAGCAGAGTCTATGGAAGTAACAATGAAAGGATCGAAAGGAGGAGGCAGGGGACAACTCTGCATATCCCACCACAATGATGATCTTCCTGCGGCTGTTATCTCCATATTCTTCTTCCTGTCAATTCCTGCCTACTGGTATTGATGATCAGAAAATGGAATGTGATAACACTTCAAAGGAGATTGATCACACTTCAAAGTAAATGGGAGCTGAACGGTTTAGAGGGATTGATCAATGGTTTAAGTATTTGTAATCGTCTAACATCTAATCGTACGGTGTCCAAGGATGACAGGTAGGCAAAGAGGGGGATGGGTTTCAGAGAGAAACGCCTTACAGCGTAATTATATAATTGTATGATCCGCTTTAAAAAAATTTAATGTGATTTTTTTCGAAAATGTTTTAAATATTCAATCCAAAAATCTTCAGACAACTTAATAAGTAAATTTTTTTTTCTAAATCTTTGTTTTCACAACCCAATTATATGGCACAGCCCAAAGATGCATAATTCTGTGATTTTTTTTCTTGTACTTTTTACCGAGATAAGTTCAAATCAAAGTTTCAGGTATTCGAACTTCTCCACAAAATCAAAAAAATAAACTATCAAAAAGATCGAAACATGAAGGGATCTAAGATTTTTACCTTTTTAACAGGAAATTTTCACTTCAGGGACCTCTGATTAAACTTGAATATCTGCAAAATAGAGCAATTCGTGAAAACTTAACCGATACCAAATTTGACAATCGAATAACCATGAAAAACAACCCGAAAACATACCCAAAATTCATATTGATGTTCGCACCATAACAGTAAGAGCTATATAGATGCCCTTTATTGTAGGCACTACTGAGATTACATTGAAAACACAAATTCTACCGTCGTAAAAAATGCTCTGAATCGATAAAAGAGAAACAGATGACGTGCAAAAGTCTACAAAAATAACCCAAACTCATTACCACTGTCATCTCTAGCCCTCTTTGAAGCAGGAAAATTGAAGTCTACCCTCTTCACGAAAACAAGATCAAAAGGAAGTCTTAAAGACAAAATAAAAGGGATTTTGTAAACCCTCCTTAACATTAAGAGATTTCTTTAAGATCTGCAGCAATACGAGCATATAAAATCTGCAACAAAAGGTCTAGGGCTTCATGAATGATGAATGCTTCAAAGATATAAAGATATAAACAACTCTATGTAGAAGAATTATAGAAGAGATAAACTGCGGGTGGAGGGTTTCTGGAATTCTCAAAGAAGAAGGTGCAAAGATTGTTAAATCCATTGGATATGAATTTCCCAACCTGCAAAGAACACAAAACTCAATGACGAGAAAATGAAATTGCAAAAATAAATTGAAAAGTTGTTGACAAAGTCCAAAGAAGAGGTAAATGGAGCAAATTAAAGGTCGGATTCCCTCACAGCAAAACGCTGGAACCCCACCTGCAAATGACAAGGCCTCCAGAAATTTCAAAAGGAAGTATTAAAAGACAAAATAAAAGGGATTTTGTCAACCATTCTTAACGTTAAGAGATTTCTTTAGGATCTATAGCAATACGAGCATATAAAATCTACAAGAAAAGGTCTAGGGCTTCATCAATGATGAATGCTTCAAAGATATAAACGACTCTATGTAGAAGAATTATAAAAGAGATATACTAAGGATGGAGGGTTTCTGGAATTCTCAAAGATGAAGGTGCAAATATTCTTAAATCCTTGGATAAGAATTTCTCAACTTGCAAAGAACACAGAAATGCAAAACATAGAATTCAATGACCAGAAAATGAAATTTGAAAAATAAATTGAAAAGTTGTTGACAAATTCAAAAGAAGAGGTAAATGGAGCAAATCAAAGGCCAGATTCCATCAAAGAAGAACACTGTAACCCCACCTGCAAATGACAAGGAAGTATTAAAAGGAAAAATAAAAGGGATTTTGTAAACCATCCTTAACATTAAGAGATTTCTGTAGGATCTACAGCAATACGAGCATATAAAATCCACAACGAAAGGTCTACGGCTTCGTCAATGATGAATGCTTCAAAGATATAAACGACTCTATGTAGAAGAATTATAAAAGAGATAAACTAAGGATGGAGGGTTTCTGGAATTCTCAAAGATGAAGGTGCAAATATTGTTAAATCCGTTTGATAAGAATTTCTCAACCTGCAAAGAACACAGAATTCAATGACCACAAAATGAAATTTCAAAAATAAATTGAAAAGTTGTTGACAAATTCAAAAGAAGAGGTAAATGGAGAAAATCAAAGGCCAGATTCCCAAAAAGCAAAACGCTGCAACGCCGCCTGTAAATGATAAGGCCTCCAAACATTTCAATGAAGGAATAATTTAACCCTCCTTTTTCCAGCACATAATTCAGATTATGGTAATACTGTGTTCATCTGCTATATTTCCAGCACATAATTCAGATAATGGTAATACTGTGTTCATATGTTATATGTCTTGATTCTAACCTTTAAAAAAATGAGTAAAGTCAAAACAAAACGCTGCAACCTCACCTACAAATCATAAGGCCTCCAGACATTTTAATTGAACCCTCTTCTTTTTTCCAGAACATAATTCAGGATATCCTCAATTTTTTCATCTTAATACACAGAATCAAGACATATAATAGATTAATACACAGAATCCAGAATCCAGGCCTATAATAGATTGATACACACAATCAAGAGATATAACAAATGATCACTATATTGCCATAACCTGCTGATTCGAAATCCCGAGTCTTCCAGATCGATGGTAGTCTTCCAACGAAATTATTTCCACCAACAAATTGGTTATTTCCCAATATATCCACCACCATACCATGTGTTGCAACCCTTAGGTTTCTGAAGTAAGAAAAGCTAGCAACTTTATCCTGCCAAATACACCACTAGAGCTAGTTCCATTATGTTAACCCTGGCTAAGCCAGAAGGAAGTCAAGGACAGTATTAATATGAAACAAAATTCCCGGCATGGATATGCCATTGTAGTAGTGAGATATGCAATTAGAAAACCATGATGAAAAGACAATGGATGTTTTAACATCAACCTAGGGGCTGAAACCTATGACAAACAGATATTCAATCTCTTCGGCTACTTGATGTTTCTGTAACATGCAATATCTCTGAGCTCTTCGAATAAAAGGGCAAAGAAAGAAGATATGTGCTAAACAGGCTGACCTGGAAGAATACAGCCTCCCCGTGATTGCACACAACACATCGCACGGTTTTAGTGCGTGGAAGTGTGGGATCTGAAGCCACGTCCTGTAAAATCTGTGTGCGCTCACCTGCCGCATGATGAATCTCATTTCTGTACACACAATTGTTTTCTGCAATCTCCTACACAAAATCCCACAAAGGTGTGAGTCTTTTATTCCACCAAAACTCAAATACCTAAATCCGCGTTTCGCCCCTACTGTACTAGCTCATGCGGGGCGAATGTCGTAAGCTGGCTAAATTGCATAATAACACTCCAAACAGGGGAAGACGCAATAAAAAAAAATCAATGCCAACATTTCATTTAATGTCAAACCTCTAAAGTCTGGGTAAGCCACACCATAGCAAGGTAAAAGCTTGTCTTATAACTGACCTGATGATCGCAGTTTCGGCAGGCATACAGGAGAATCTTGTTTTCTCTGTCTTCCTTTGGATACAGCCATTCAGGGATCTGCAGCCATCGCGCGCTCCATTAACATAGATGATGTTAAATTTGTGAAGTAAAGCAGAGTCTATGAAAGTAACGATGAAAGGATCGAAAGGAGGAGGCAGGGGATAACGCTGCATATCCCACCACAATGATGATCTTCCTGTCAATTCCTGCCTACTGGTATTGAAGATCAGAAAATGGAATGTGATTAACACTTCCAAGGAGATTGATCGCACTTCAAAGTAAATGGGAGCTCAACGGTTCGGAGGGATTGATCGCACTTCAAAGTAAATGGGAACTCAACGGTTCGGAGGGATTGATCTACGGTCTAAGTTTTTGTAATCGTCTAACATTTAATCCTACAGTGTCCAAGGATGACAGGTAGGCAAAGAGGGGATGGGTTTCAGAGGGAAACGCCTTACGACGTAAATATAAATTTATGTTTTTAATACAATTAACTTAGAATATAAATTTGTTTTTAATACACTCAATATTTTATAATTTTTATGTTTTTAAATTTTATATGGAGTTAAACTTACAGATTATTAATGTGTTTTTATGGAAGTTTAAATTGAATTAGATTATCTAATAAATTTAAATTTATATATGTTTTTAAATATGTAAATTTATATAGTGTAAATTTGTTTTTATTTTTTTTCCACATCTTTAATGATATTATGTTTAGGTTTAGATAATTATTTAATATTTTTTTTATATAAATTTTTAATATATTCTTATTTATATATAACTAGCATAGTTATATTAAATGTGGTTGATATACAGGAGTTTCTACTATATTACCAAAAACTAAAAAGAAACTTAAAAACTACTAAAAACCAAAAATGAAACTAAAACCTACTACAAAACTAGAAACAGAATTTGGAGAAAAAATAAAGACAAACATAAAATAAAACATTCAATTATATAACTGAAAATATAATAGTCACATTTATGATTTAACCATAATGGATTTGGTTGCACGGTGGGTGGGGGATTGAGTGAAAGTGATTTCTTCATGGAGGGTGAGCGGGGGTTTTGATCTATAAGCCCCCAGCATATTGATTTTCTTTTATTTCCCCGGTACGATGTAGTTAGCAATACGATGCAGCTGTAGCTCTCTGTAAGTGGTTTCTTAGGGTGCCTATACTGTTGTCCTGACTGGATGCTTGTAGCTTTTTCATGTTTTTATAGGAGAATCAAACTCCGTCCGAAGCCCTGTATATACATATACCACTATGCCTGTGGGTGGTCCTTATCACTCAGCACAAGTTGTGCCACACAGGGCCATTTTCAACACAGTGCTTTTCCTATACACCGATAACTTAACCGAGTTACTGTGCATTCAACCATGACCATCTATTTATGTCTATATTATACGCATTGAACCCTTGTTATGATTAGCAGTGAGTTTGAGAGCAATGTGGAGACGGTCTTCACTCATCTTGTTCAACAAACGCTGCAAACTGGTTTCAACACTAGCGTGTATGGCCAGACCCCGGGCCGAATATATGGCCTGCTCCAATGCAGGGTAGATACAACAATGGGCCAATGTTACAATTGTTCCAAATTGGTAACTTTAACATTTAAAGTCTTTGTGGGATTGGCGTTGGAATGATTTATGCTATTTGCGTTATGAAAACTATAGTTTCATCAAACAAATGGGAGAGGATGGAAAATACATTAATGTAAGGAGTTGTGTATAATGTTATTTTTTTGGAGATTTCGGTGACCGAATCCGGCGGAAGAAATTGAGGTTAAATCTTGATTTGATTTGTTGCAGTTAGAATGGTTTTTTAACTGCATATCTGGATTCAGCGCCCTGAAAAACCCCTGGGACCCTTTGATTGTGCAGAAATTAGCTATCAAACTTGCCATTCCAATAGATTGCTGCTTGACTGGAAAAACCCACCGGAAAGGCTTCCAAAAAGTCGCATTATAGACAACTGCTTAATGTAAAGGCCAATGCCACAAATCATTCTCTGTCTATCCCGACTGTCTAAATTGGCACTTGCAATGACACGATGGGCTTTCGATAGAAGTGTAGATTCCATGTCTCGGAATATTAGCGTAATTTCTCAGATCCTCGTTATACATTCTTCCATGTGCATTGTTGAAGATATGCGGCCCAATCCACCTCCCAAACGGTTAATGAAAGATAAATTTCTGAGCGCTGACATGAAGAATGAAAAGGACGTAGAAAATGGGCTTTTCGGTGTTGTCTTGTTTCTAGTGCGTTTTTTTAAGGAACAATTTGACATTTGAATATCAATCACATTTACTAGTATTGTTGTATTAATAGTTTGAAGTAGTTATTCAAAAATATAATATAAATTTATTATATAATTTTAAAAATTCATTTTTTTAGTATGGTATTATTTTTTTCCATAACTTACTGTTTTATATTAAATAAATTGTTAGCACTTTAGTTTTTATCTAAACTAACATAATTATATTAAAAATATTAATGTGATTGATATAAGTTGAAGGTTTCATTTGTATCTACTATTAATAAATATATAATAATAGAATTAATATTACAAAAACCAACTATTATAATAAAAATATTATTATTATCATTATAATTAATAACATATATTAATACGAGTACAACCACATTTACCAATGTGCTTGATATATGTGGGTAGGCTTATTTGAAACACATCTACAACCATATTTAACAATATGATTAATATATGCAAATATATGCCGATAGACATATATCCACCACTCACCACATTAATAATTGTTAGATGTATTTTTTTAAAAGCTAATTATTTCTCATTATTAATAACTATATAAATAATAATAGCCATATTATTTTTTATTTATATAATTATATTCATTATATTAACATTATTTTGTATATTAATATAATATTAATTATTACATAAAATTTTGCTAATATATTAATAGTTATATTTAAAACTATAATATAATTCACATATAACATAATAATAACATTTAGTTATTATAAATGTATTTATCTCTCACCATTATGTTAATATCAATAATTATTATATATTTATTAATTTAATTGTCAATATATTTTATATATTTACTAGTATATTAATAATATTAACTATATATAAATTATATAGTAAACCAAAATATATTATATTATTAATTGGAAATAAAATATATATAACAATTTAATATAATATAATAATATAATATATATATATATATATATATATTATATTTAATAATATAGTATGTAATAATAATATATTATAAAATTTAAACTTTAAGGTTTAGTATTATAATTTTTAGGGCTTATTAATCCCTTTTGTTTTAAATCTTGATCTCAAGATATTAAAATCCCTAAGGAATTAATCTTTTAAACCCAATAAATTAATAAACTCAAGGAATTAAATTATAAAATCAAGGAACTATGAATATTATAAACCAAAATGATCTATAAACTTAAGGGTTTAACATTATGAACCCAATGAATTAGTAAACCCAATGAATTATAAACATAGAGTATCAACAAACCCAAGGAACCAATATTAATAATGGATGAGATTAATAAAGCCTAACAATTAACATTTTAAACCTACGAGATAAATAAATGCATGAGATTATTAATAATATAAACCTAACAAACTAGTAAACCCAAGGGATAAATATTAAACCAAAGAGATAAATATTAAAAACCCAAGAAATTAATAAACCCTAGGAATTAATACTTTAAACTCAAGGGATTATTAATATTATAAACGCAAGAGATTACATTATAAACCGAAGGAACCATTAATATTATAAACTCAAGGGTTTGATATTATAAACCCAAGGAATTAGTAAACCCAAGGGATAAATATTATAAACCTAAGCGATCAACAAACCCAAGGAATTATTAATATTATAAACCCAATGGGCTAATAAACTCAAGGGTTTAATATTATAAACCCAAGGAATTAGTAAACCGAAGGGATAAATATTATAAGCCAAAGTGTTCAAGAAACCAAAACGATTAATATTAAAAAGACAATGGATTTATAAACCCATGAATTAATATTTTAAACTCAAGGGATCTATGAACCTACAAAATTATTAATATTATAAACTGAGGGGATTAATAAACCCTAGGGATTGTTAATATTATAAACCCGACTACATTACTAAATTAACAATCATATAAATTAATCATTAGATTAATAAATCCAAGGGATAAATATTATAAACCCAAGGTATATAAAACCTAAGATAAATATCATAAACCCTAAAATAAACATGGTTAGCCATGGTTTACCATGCTTGATTTTCATATTGAAGACATCTTTGTCACAATTTGATGTTGGACCATGGTTGACCATGGTAGACCATAATTGATTTTCATATTGAGACAATATTTGTTACAATGTGATGTTGGACGATGGTTGAGCATCGTTGAACAAGCTTATAAACCCAATGGATTTATATTAAATGCAACGATTAATATTATAAAGTATGTGAATAATATTATACCTGAGGAATAAAAACCCTTAGATTAATAAATCGAAGGGATTAATTATAAAGCCCCAATATTTTATAAACCGAAGGGAATAATATTAAACTCAAGGGATTAATATTATAAACTTAAGGTCTATAAACCCTGAAATAAATGTTATAAAACCTATAAACATGGTTTACTATAAAGTCCCTTCACGTTTAAAACACCAAGGGACTATGAGACCAAGACCATAATATTAAACGCAAGGGATGAACATTGTAAACTCAATTTAATTAATTAAACCCAAGGGATTTATATTAAACCTAATGATTAATATTATAAACCTTATGAAAAATATTACACCCTAGGAATATAGTTTACTATGAATATAAACACAAGAGATTGTTATTATAAACCCATGAGAATAATAAACCCAAGTGATTAATACTAAAAACCCAAGGGATTATTAACCCAAAGAAATAATATTAGACCCAAGGAATTACTATAAACCCATTGGTATATAAACCCTAAGATAAATATTGTAAACCCTAAAATCATCATGGTTGACCATGGTTGATTTTCATATTGAAAAATCTTTGTCACAATGTGACGTTGCACCATGGTTGACCATGGTTTACCATGATTGATTTTCATATGCATACAATATTTGTCACAATGTAGCACTAGACCATGGTTGATTTTCATATTGAGAAAATCTTTGTCGCAATGTGATGTTGGAGGTATTAATATTATAAACCCAAGGTATTTAAACCTTAAGATAAATATTGTAAGCCCCAGAATTGTCATGGTTGACCATGGTTGATTTTCGTATTGAGACAATATTTGTCACAATGTTATTTTCTACCATGGTTGAAAAATGACCGATTTTCATATGCACACAATCTTTGTCATGATGCAACGTTAGACCAAGGTTGATTTTAACATTGAGAAAATATTTCTTACAATGTGACATTGGGCCATGTTTGACCATGCTTATAAACCAAGGGGATTTATATTAGACCCAAATATTAATATTATAAACCTTAGTAATAATATGAAACCCTAGGAATAAGAACCATTATATTAATAAACCTAAGGGTTATTGATATTATAAACCATAGGGAATAATAAACCAAATGGATTAATACTAAAAAACAATGGATTATAAACCTAAGTGAATAATATTAAACCCAAGGGATAAATATTATAAACCAAAGGTATATAAACCCTTAGCTAAATATTATAAACCATAAAATGAACATGGTTGACCATGGTTTACCATGTTTGATTTTCATATTGAGACTATCTCTATCACAATGCGATGTTGAACCATGGTTGACCATGGTATACCATGGTTTATTTTCATATTGAGACAATATTTCTCACAATGTGACATTTGACCATGGTTGAGCATCGTTGACAATGGTTTTAAACCCAAGTGATTTATATTAAAACCTAGGATTAATATTATAAACTGTATGAATAATATTATATAACGTAGGAATAAAAACCCATTGATTAATAAACGCAAGGGAATAATATTAAACTCGAGGGATTAATATTATAAACGTAAGGTATATAAACCCTCAAATGGCCTAAAATAAACATGGTTGACTATAAAGTCGCTTGGGGTTTAAAACACCAGGTGACTATGACCCCGAGGAATTAATATTAAACCCAAGGGATGAATATTATAAATCCAATTTAATTAATTAAACCAAACGGATTTATATTAAACAAAAATATTAATATTATAAACCCTATGAAAAATATTACACCCTAGGAATATGAACCCTTAGATTATTAAAACTATGGGATTACTATTATAAACCCACGAGAATAATAAACCCAAGGGATTGCAAACCAAAACAAATAATATTAGACCTAAGGAATTAATATTATAAACCCAAGGTATATAAACCCTAAGATAAATATTGCATACCCTAGAATTATCATGGTTGACCATGGTTGATTTTCATGTTGAGAAAATATTTATCACAATGCGATGTTGCACCATGGTTGACCGTGGTTTACCATGATTGCTTTTCATATGCATAAAATATTTGTCATAATGCAATGTTGAACCATGGTTGATTTTCATATTGAGAAAATTTTTTGCCACAATGTTGCATTCGACCATGATTATAAACCAAGGGGATTTATATTAGACTTAAGGATTAATATTATAAGCCAAAGAGATTAATACTAAAAGCCCAAGGGATTATAAACCTAAGGGAACATTGTTAAACCCAAGGGATAAATATTATAAACCGAAGGTATATAAACCCTAAGATAAATATTATAAATCCTAAAATAAACATGGTTGACCACATTCAACATGCTTGATTTTCATATTGAGACAATATTTCTCACAATCTAACGTTGGACAATGGTTGACCATGATTAAAAACCAAGGAGATTTATATTAGACCCAAATATTAATATTATAAAACCTAAGAATAATATTAAACCCTACGAATAAGAACCCTTAGATTAATAAACCCAAGGGATTGATATTATAAACCAAAGGGAATAATAAACCAAAAGGGATTAATACTAAAAAGCCAAAGGAATAATATTAAACCCAAGGGATAAATATTATAAACCAAAGGTATATAAACCCTAAGATAAATAATATAAACCCTAAAAGAAACATGGTTTACCATGGTTTATCATGCTTTATTTTCATATTGAGACCATCTTTGTCATAATGTGATGTTGGACCATGATTGAACATGGAGGACCATGGTTGACCATGGTAGACCATGGTTGATTTTCATATTGAGAAAATATTTGTCACTAAGTGACATTGGAACATAGTTGGGCATCATTGAATAAGATTATATACCCAAGGGATTTATATTAAACACCAGGATCAATATTGTAAACCCTATGAATAATATTGTACCCTAGGAATATGAACCGTTAGATTAATAAACCCAAGGGAATAATATTAAACCCAAGGGGATAATATTATAACCTAAGGTATATAAACCCTAAAATATATATTATAAACAATAAAATAAACATGGTTAACTATGGGTTGACCACGGTTTTTAAACATTGACTATGGTTAACCAAATATGGCTATGATTTACCATGCTTGACCTAGAATGCCTATGATTGAACATGCCTAACCATGGTTGATGAAGCCCAACCATGCTTTATACAGTCAGCTATGCTTGACAATGGTTGACCATGGTAACCATAGATAATGGTGGTCAATCATAGTAAGCCACCGTGATCACAATTGGTGATAATTTATCATGCTTAGACTATGGTTCACAATGTGTGACTATTTTTAAACATTGCTACTTATTTTTTCAGTATGGTGAATGGTTTTTTGACTACAGTTGAACATGGTTGACCATGGTTGTTCATGTTGACCCTTGAAAGGTTGACTATGTTTGATTATGTCATCATATTGACTATTTCTAAATATGGTCAACATAACATTAACCAAGTTTGATCAAGGTCAACTATTTAAACATTGCCTATCAAGGTTTCACTATGTTTATCTAATGTGATTGACTATGTTCAAATAATAATATTAATCAATAGTAATATGCAATTATATTTCACCAAGTTGGAGAGCGTTGATTGTGAAATATAGTCAAACATGGTTTGCTATGGTTGAAAATGGTTTGATAATGATTGAATATGTTTGAAGATAGTTTTACTATGATTGAACATTGTTTGGCCATGGTTTAACTATGTTCAACCATATAATGATTGATTGTAACTAACCATAATTTGAATACAATTTGAATACAAGTGACCATATTTTGACTATGGTTTGTTTATAGTTGACCATGATTTAAGGATAGTTACCATTGAAATTGTTGTTGTTAATGGTTAACCATGGTTTCACTATTAATAAACCTAATGGATTGATATTATAAACCCAAGGGATTATTTTTAAAATCCCAATGTTTTATAAACCCAAGGGAACAATATTAAACCCAATGGATTGATATTATAAACCTAAGATATATAAATCCTAAAATAAACATGGTTGACTAAAATAAATGTGGTTGACTATGGATTACTACAAAGTCCCGTAGGGTTTAAAAACCTTAGTGACTATGAACCCATGGCAATAATATTACACCCAATGGATGGATATTATAAACCTAATTTACCTAATATTACCCAAGGGATTTATACTAAATCCAAGGATTAATATGATAAACACTATGAAAATTATTACACCCTAGGAATATGAACCCTTAGATTAATAAACCCAAGGGATTGATATTATAAACCCATGGGAATAATAAACCCAAGGGATTAATACTAAAAACCCAAAGGATTATAAAACCAAGGGAATGGTATTACACCCAAGGAATTAATATTATAAACCCAAAGTATATAAACCCTAAGATAAATATATTAAACCGTAGAATTATCATGGTTGACCATGGCTGATTTTTGTATTGAGATAATCTTTGTCACAATGCGACGCTGTGCCATGGTTGACCACGGTAACTTGTCCATGATTTATTCTCATATGCAGATAGCCTTTTCCATAATGCAACGCTGGACCATGGTTGATTTTCGTATTGAGAAAATATTTGTCACAAAGTCACGTTGGATTATAGTTGATCGTGCTTATAAACGAAGGGGATTTATATTAGACCCAAGGATTAATATTATAAACCTATGAATAATATTAAACCCTAGGAATAAGAACCCTTATATTAATAAACCCAAGGGATTGATAATATAAACCAAAGGGATTAATACTAAACTCCAAAGAGATTATAAATCTAAGGGAGCAATATTAAAGCCAAGGGATAAATATTATAAACCCAAGGTATATAAACCCTAAGATAAATATTATAAACACTAAAATAAACATCGTCGACCATGGTTTATTATGCCTTATTTTCGTATTGAGACAATATTTGTTGCAATGCAACATTGGACCGTGGTTGGGCATGGTTGATTTTCATATTGAGACAATCTTTGTCATAATAATCATAAACTGAAGGGATTTATATTAAACCATAGGATTAATATTATAAACCCTATGAATTATATTATACCGTAGGAATAAGAACCCTTAGATTAATAAACCCAAGAGATTAATTCTAAACCTCAACATTTTTTAAATCCAGGGGAATAATATTAAACCCAAGGGGCTAATATTATAAACTTAAGGTATATAAACCATAAAATAAATATTATAATCCATAAAATAAACATGATTATGGTTGAATATGGGTTGGCGAGGGTTTTTAAACATTGATAATGGTGACTATGGTTAACCAAATATGACTATTATTTACCATGGTTGACCTAGAATGCCTATGATTGATCATGACTCGCCATGGTTGATAAATTTCAACCATGATAAATACAACCAAGTATAGTTGACAATGGTTGGTCATGGTAACCATAGACAACTACGATCAATCATAGTAAACCAACGTGATCACAATTATTGATAATTGACCATGATTAGACTATGTTTTACAATGTGTGACTATTGTTAAACATCACTAACTATTTTTCACTATGGTTAATGATTGCTTAACTACAATTGAACGTGTTTAAATATGGTTGTTCATGTTGAACTTTGAAACGTTGACTATGTTGGATTATGTCATCACGTTGATTATTGCTATATATGGTGAACATAGAGTTAACTAAATTTTATCAACGTAAACTATCTAAACATTTTATATATAGGTTTGACTATGTTTATCTAATGTGGTTGGCTCCATTCAACTATTAATATTAATCAATAATAATATGCAATTATATTTGAGCAAAGTTGATTGACCATATTTTGACTATGGTTTTCTTTTATAGTTTACCATGATTTAACTATCATTACCATTGCAATGGTGTTTGTTGATAGTTAACCATGGTTTGACTAATAATAAACCTAAGAGAATAATAAACCCAACGGATTAATTTTAAAATAAACATAGTTGACTAAAATAAACATGGTTGGAAATGGTCTACCATGGTGACTGTAGTTAACTATCGTTAATCATAGTTAACCATAGTCAACCATGGTGATGATAGTTGATGATTCTTAACCATGGTTAGACTATGCTCGACCATGTGTGACTATTGTTACACATCATCAACTATATTTTGACTGCAGTTAACAATTGTTCGAATATGGTTGACTATGGTTGAGTAAGGTTTTCTATGTTTGAATAACATTGATTACAAAACATATAAAAACATGGTTTGAATCTGGGTGAACATGGTATCACATGATTTGATTATTATTTAGCATCATTTTACTATGTCCAAACGGTAGTTGAATATGACTGACTATAGCGGACCATGGTTTTAATATGGTTTGACTTATATTGATAATATTTTGAGTATGGTTAGTCTATAGTTGACCATGACTTGACTATATTCACCATTGCAATGGTGGTTGTTGATGGAAAACCATCATTAGACTATAGTTAATCATATACATTTGCTATAGGCCTCCATGGTAAACCACGACCATCCACTATGCTTCAATATGGTTCATTATAGGTCAGTTGCAGATAAACCATCATGCACGTGGTATGCATAGTTGACTATGGAATCATGTTGACTATCATTGCCTATAATGTCTGTGTTGAATATTTCAACAATAACCAACCATTGTTAAAATGTGTTAATGTATAGATTATTAGTTTATAGTTAAGAAAATATAAATATGTAAATAAATATATTATTAATTTGTTACTTATGTTATACCAAACTCATTTAAACATTATAATTATAATTATAATTATAATTATAATTATATATATATATATATATATATATATATATAACCTATAATTTTTACCGAATAATTATCAATATTAATGTTATATTTGTGTAATATTAATATTATATTTGTGTATTATTAATGTTATTATCATAAAAATCATATCATAATAATAATAATATATTTTTCCGAAGCCCCAAGAGTTAGCTCAATCGGTCAAATCAAGTGCCTCGCCAATGGGAGGTCACAGGGTCGAATCCCGAAAGCTCTTGGGGTTAGGTCAGTAAATAGGCCGAGGGGTGTTGATGCCCTTCGGGTGGCGTCCACGCAGTGTTTAAAAACCCTGGACGTAGCGACTACCCACTGACCTGGGTATCCGTGAACCAGTAAGTGAAAAAAAAAATATTTTTTCGTTAATATTAATGTCATTATGTATAAGTTATTAATAACATTAATATTACGACTGTTATTTTTATTAAATGATAATGTTATTATTCAAATGTTAAAAACAATAATGCTAAGAATAAAAACATTAATCTTATTAGTAAAAGCTTTATAATATAATAAATGATTTTTTTTTATATATAATAAAATTACTATGTTTAATTATTATACAAACATTATTAAAGTAATTAATACTATTAAAATTATTAGTAAAATATCCATTTTATTAATGTAACATCATCAATATTATAAATATTATTAATAATATTAATATTAATATTAATAATAAATTAATGTTTTAATTAATATATTAACTAATATTTAAATTAACTAAAAAACTACCAATACATTTTACCTAATAATTATTAATATGAGGGTTATATTATGAATTTTATTATTATATTTTTATATTATTTATACTAATATTATTATTATAAATTATAATAATCATATCATAACAATAATAATTTTTTTTAAGTAATACTAATGTCATTAACTATATGTTATTAATAACATTAATATTATAAGCAACACTTTTATTTTTATTAAATGTTAATATTATTATCTAAATGCTAATAACAATAATTTTAAGAATAAAATAAAAATCTTTATTTTATATATAGGATAACATTACTGTATTTAATATATATATATTAAATTGATAAGCTCGAAGGCTATTTAGAGGAAGCAAGATGTGATGGCACGATATTAGCTGGGATAGTCATCATCCTTCTTCTCTATGCTGATGATATGTTCTTTTGGGAAGGTTCCCATCTGATCTTGATAAGCAACTCAGACTTCTTAAGGATTTCTCCTCCACCATGGGTATGACTGTTAACACTGACAAAACAAAAGTTATGATTATCAAATCCAAGAAGGACACTTACGCTAGTATTTATGTATGACAATAATAACTTCGAGGAAGTGTATTCTTACAAGTACCTAGGAATTGATATTCATCACAAGCTCAACTGGAAACATAGCATTGAGAAGGATTAATGGGGGGTGGAAAGCTTATTTTGGTCTTGAAAATAATTGTAAAACAACAAACCTTGTAATGTGGGATAAAAAGAAGTTTCTCTTTGAAAATTTAGTCAGTCCTGTTATCTTATATGGCTGTGAGGTTTGGGGTTGCAGCATCTCCAGATAATCTTGGAGAAAGATTGAGCAAATCCAGAAGCGTTTTATAACTTATAACCTGAAAATTAAAAGTAATACACCCTATCCTATTATCCTTATAGAAGCAAGTATTTCCCCTATTGAGAGCCTAGCTATGATTAGGTTACTGCTGTACAAGCACAAACTCAATAACATAGATGATCATAGACTTCCTAAGCTAGCTTTAAATTCCAGCCAAAACCACCTAAGGCTCAATTGGGGTGGCATAAAGACACAAAGACCTGGTTAAACTATTGGGAGATCAACGAGAATGATGCATTGCAAAACATAGATAACATTAAAGATATTGTTACTTCTAAGTTCAAAGAAAAAATGTGGTGTGAGAAAGATTTAGCGGCTAAAAGAAAATTAGGTTATTATAAGAAGGTCATCAACCCCACCCTAGAAGATCAAAAGTATCTCTCTACTTTAACTAGATCAAAGAAGAAAATTAATATAGCAAAGATTAGAACGAATTCTCATGAGCTCCATAGTGAAACAGGTCGTTGGGCAGTTCCTAAAATGCCATGGATGGAAAAGATTTGCCATATATGTGAGAATAGGAACATCGAGGATGGAAACCACTTCCTCTTAGAGTGCCCCACGTACAACCACATTAGATCTCAGTTTCACAATCTTTGTTACAATACGGACCTTCCTAGCCTTTTACAATGTCAAAATTATAGTGAGCTCGGAAAACTTCTCTCCAAACTTTTTGAGCATAGTAATAAAATCTTAAATCAAAATAAAAAAATTTGTTTCTTTAGGTCCGATAGACCAATGTTTGGTCTTAGCGGATGTTAAGCACCATCATCATATATATATAGATATATTAATATATTATTAGCATAACTAATACTATTCAAATTATTATTATTATATCCATTTTATTAATGAAATATCATTAATATTATAAATTTTATCAATCATATTATTAATAGTATTAATTTTGATATTAATAATATATTTTTAAAAATATTATTAGTAATATTATTAATATTAATATTTAAAAATATTTATAATATATGCATGGTAATGTAAGTGTAAAGCATTACTGAAAGCATAAGTAAATTCAAATTTTGATATTTTATTGAATTTCAATAACATTATATTGAAGCAATAACTTTAAATAATATTTTTTAATTTTTAACAATTTTTTTAATAAAATTGATTAAAAACTTTTATTAAAAAAATTAAAATATAAAGTGAAAACATTTCCTAAAATTATCCATAATAAATATAACTCAATTTTTTTTTTTAATTTTTGACATCATTTTTGGATGCCTAAAACATATCCATTACGGTGTGTATCCATTCTTATTTTTATTACATTATTGTATTAAGATAATACAGAGTATTATAATACAAATGGTTATTAATAACATTAATATTATGAGTAATACCATTATTTTTATTAAATTCTAATGTTATTATTTAAATAATTAATAACAATAATATGAATAATAAAACATTAATTTTATTAGTGATATTAGTAAAAACTTTATAATATAATAAGTGAATTTTTTTAATAAGATTACTATAATTAATTATTATGGAAATATTATTAAAGTAATTAATATTATCAAAATTCTCCCGATCGGGATGAGAGAGGGTGTGAGAGGCAACAGGCTTTGAAGTGACATGGTTTGTACTAGAATGATAATTACCATCGTAGCCCACATGCTCAAGGCAGTGGATGCATTGTCCTTAGCCATGAATGCATGGTCAATGGGTTGGCGAGGTGATAGAGGGAGGAATGAGGTAGGTTGGCGAAGATGGGAATGGCATTCGACATGCGAGGCATGATAAATTTGTAGTGGAGAAGGAAAGCGTCACAGAGCAGAAGAGAGGCAAAGGCACCTTGGCTATGGGCTAGCAATGACTCTCTGGTATGTAATTCGGTCTCGTTCCTGCATCATTTCTATGATTTGGTTGGGTTCCTGCATCAATTACATGCACTGGTGGGGGTTTCGCTGGGGGAAAGGGAGGGGCAAGAGGCCACCCCAATGGGGCTTAGCACTGTTCGAGAGAAACAGGGGGAGGAAAGGGAGGGCCATGGCCTAACTTTGCATTTTGTTTTTATTGCATTTAAGCCAGAGTCTTGGCAATGACACTGGTAATGTTGGGTCGAGTAGAGATACAGGCCCCTACTTAGTGGCTCAAACCAGGGGTATAGGGGATAACAGGCGTGCCATGTCTGGGGGGCTGAGTGGTGAAGGGAGAGGTAGGAAAGAGTCACGGGAAGGGGGGCGGGATATTAGCTATGTTAGTAATTCGCTGAGAAAACCCTGGCATTTGTATACACATGGTAACGAGGGTGCAGCTAGGGACCCTGTGCAGTATAAGGGATAGAGGGGCAAGCATAACCATGGTGGGAATATGGTGGCTGAGGGAGCTGCATGCGGGTATGATAGAAATTGCAGAGCTAGTCTGTAGATGGGCCTGAAGGCTTGGCTCCAGCTGTAGTAGGATGATAGGAAATTTCACCATGGCAAGGGGGTGGGGCATTGTGAGGAGCTTGGGGAACCATGCTCGAAACCCAATTTCCCTAGCCACTTGTGGGCACTGTGATACCTTAACCTGCCAAAGGCGAAGCAGGGTAGAGAGGCATGGTTTAAGTAGTTGCATCGGGATGCTGTGAATGGATTGATGGCAAAGAGAGGGCATGGTTGTGGCAGTAGGGGCCCGACCCACTGGACAACCAAGAGATGGAGCATGACGGAAGGCCGTAGGGGCCGTAAGTCCGCTGAGCACCTCATAGGAGAGGCAGCTGCGACATACCAAGATGAAATCGATGAAGGAGTCTGTAAGCTGATTGATGAGTTGGAAGCTGAGATAAAACAGGAAAGGGAACCAGAAGAGGAGATAGAAGACTGGAGTACGATGGTTCCTGATCTAGGGAATACACGAGGTAGAATTACGCAATTCAAACAGACCTTGTACTTGTACTTCTTGATGAAAAGTCTACTTGGCAAAGCGACAGAACAAATCTTTGTGGGGATGGTAGTCACAATGCATGGCCTACCCAGTTATAAAAAATACATGGAGAAAATGCTATTTTAGTTGCACAAACAAGACATTAGGATGGATCATATTGATCGTCACATCCCTTGCATTATGGAGCTGTATGGAATGTCAAGGGAAACTTCTGAAGATCCTTCTCCTGTAGCATATGTCTATGATGAGAAGAATGTCCAGAAAGACTAGTTTCATTATGCTTAGCTTTTGTTTATGCCGGTAGGTTTTAAATTTCTGTTGTATATGTTAGTTGGTATAGTTATATAGTATTTGGACATGAGATTGACACCTACCTAGCTTTGCTAGAAAGAGTGAAGCAATTTCATTTTTGGATGGCGTGTAATGCTGACTAGTGGCCAACAAACTTGGTTTTCCCTCGGGGCAAGTTGAGGCCACCGGGTAAATCTTTGCGCTGTAAATTTGCCTAATATATAATAGAAAATGGATGGACCTCCCAAGCTTTAAAAATATATATATCAATTTTATTAATATAACATCATCAATATTATAAATATTATTAATCATATTAGTAATAATGTTAATATTAATATTATTATAAATTATAATATTAATATTATTATAAATTATAATAATCATATTATAATAGTAATATTATTTTTTTGGTTAATACTAATGTCATTAATTATATGTTATTAATAACATTAATATTATAAGTAACACAATTATTTTTATTAATTGCTAATGTTATTATTTAGATGCAAATAACAATAATTTTAAGAATAATAAAAATCTTTATAACATAATAAATGTTTGTTATATATATAGATAACAACATTACTATATTTAATTACTAAATAAATATTATTAGGATAATTAATACTATTAAAATTATTATTAATATGTCCATTTTATTAATGTAACATGACTAATATTTTTTGTATTCAAACTTGTGTGATCCATAATGAATTAAGAAAAATCTTTCTGTAGAAATCATATAAGAGAATTTATTGGCTAACATGTTTCAAACCAACAAGGATAGTTCGTCATTAAGACCAGATTAATATTATAAATTTTATTAATCATATTATTAATAGTATTAATTTTAATATTAGTATTATATTTTTGAAAATATTATTAGTAACAATATTAATAATATCAATAATATTAAAATTTAAAAATATTCATAATATATGCATGGTAATGTGAAGTATAACACATTAATGAAAGCATAATTAAATTCAATTTTTGATATTTTACTGAGATAACCTTATATTGAGGTAATAATTTTTAATTTTTAATAATTTTTTTAATAAAATGGATTAAAAAAAATAATCTCCTAAAATTATCCATAAAAAAAATAAAACTCAACTTTTTTCTTTGACATCATTTTTTTATTCCTAAAACATATCCATTAGGGTGTGTATCCATTATTATTTTTATTTCGTCATAGTATTAAGATAATAGACAGTGTTATAAATATAAATTATTTATTTTGAGTTATTATTATTTAATTTTAATAAATAATTTAATTATCAACAAATACAATATTAAGGATATTAAATTAATCATTTATTTGATATATGGCTTCTAAAAATAAATAATTACACTAAAAGATAAAAGAAAGATTAGAAAGATGTAAATGATATCAAATTACTCATTTATTTAATAAGTGGATTTTAAAAATAAAATAATCACATAAAGAAATATAAAAATATAAGTGTTAACATAAAGAAATTTATTTTAATTTCAAATTGTGTATCAAAATATAAGAAAGTGGAACTTACATAATTATGAAAGATTCCAAAATATTTTGAAAATGCAATGAACATAAATTAAATTAAACAATTGTTTTTTGTTTATTATTCATTATTTTTCTAGAATATATTGAAACAATTTAAATATAATATTTTTCTTTAAATTGTTAAAATATTAAGCTCAACAAATGAAAGAAGTAGCAGCGTAATGGAAGACCCATAAGAATGGGCAAAAAAAATAGAAAATATGAGAAAAGTGTCTTTAGCTTCTGATTTTTTTTCCTGCAAATTGCATCTCTAGACAACGAAATGGAATAAGGCGGTCGTGCATTTTAACCAAATAGATTTTATAAAATCAAAATTGGGTGCTCCTATATGTTAACATTCATAAAATTGAGCAATGAAAAACATTCATAAAATTGAGTAATGAAAACAGAAGCACGAAATAGGTTGAGTTTATTGAATAAAACCAATCAAATGAAATCTTGAAGGGTTTCTCTTTTTTAATTTCAATACAAATTAAAATAACTCATAATTTTAAATTATTTCTTTATATGATAAAATATTCAGGTTGAATTTGTAAATAAAAAAGTCCCTTAATTAGTTTATCCCATTCAAATTTTATCTGTGGAATTTTTAAACACACATTGTTTTGTCACGCCTCCTACACCTCCTTGTGACATACCCTGAAGTGCCAGAAACATGATCATTTTACAGTATACTCATCCATGTATACAGCTTAAATCCCTCCTTTAGCTTTGCTTGGAATATCTTTGGAGCTTTCCCTCAAAAAATAGCTCTTAAAACCCTAAAATGAGGGTCATCGCCCTATGAAGCTCAAAACCACGATGATCGCCTATTACACAGTGTTAGACCAGCGATGGCATCACTGTGTTCCCTTGCATACCCACGATGGTCTCAAAAAGGAAGTTTTCCCAAAGAGGATGAGAAGATTCGTGATCTAGAAGCTTCCAGATTGGCGAGGTGGAGGTGGTTTTGCATAGATGAGGTCGAATTTCCTAATTTGACCTCTTGGTCTCATCCCTATGAGCTACCTCCTTGATATGTGGGCCTAATGATATCTTTGGAGGAGTCCTAGCTCACTCTCCCAGCCTATAAATTCCTCTTCTCCCATTCCCAAATGGTTGGTCTATGTCCATTTGCACCCCTATGCTCAACTTTTGCTTAGAGGCTATTCATTAGACTTGGAGGAGTCTTTGGAGAGTTTCTTAGCTTGGATTTGGATTACGACTCAAGGAGAGCCTTTCAACATGAAGACTATGGTTGTAAGCTTCCCTTTTTTCTTTAAATAATATACAACTGCTGGTTCAAATTCCCAAAATATATATGTTGATGTATGTATTAGCTTAGCATTCCTTGATCAACTAATTAGATTTTTATTGGATTTGTTATTGGTTTTTTGCATGCTTTTTTGTCTCTTGATCACTTGTGCAAGTACATAGGCATTGAAAGAAGTAGGAACAAGTCCGTGACACAGGTTGTTCGAGGTTCTCAACAAAGGAAATCAGAATAGCATCTGAGCGAGGTAGGTCATCTCTCTCTTTCTATTCTTCAATTATAATTTGGAAAGATATCTAGTTGATTGTCACTTTAGTTGCTAGACCCACTCATTGGGCTAGAGGAATCATCTCTATCTGGAGAGAGGATTAACCTTGTCAACAAGCTTCATCCTTTTTCCGTGAAGGATTGAGAAGTAAATGAATGAGAAATATAAGGAGAGTGTCTGCCATAGTTGTTGACTCTCCCCCACCTATCCTTAAACGAATTCCTTATGCATGGCGAACTGAATTCCATTGTGAAGGGCATAATCCAAGGAGTTCCCATTACAAAATGGGAATATGCCAAGGATTTCCCATTATGAGCTGGCCCATGGTGGTCAAATTAATTTTGCAAGTTTAAGCAACATGTTGGAGGAGGTATTGCTCATGAATGCCGAGATTTAGAGTGGTGTCTAGGCATAACTGAATAGGATCAATTTGTTTTAATATTATCTATTTGTAAAAAATAAGATTTATTAAACAACAATGCAAAGAAATCTAATGTTTCAACATTTCAACTTAACCCTGAAATTAAAAACCAAAAACCAAAATTTGAAGAAAACCCGATAGTTCTTAAGCAGAAAAACCCTAGTCATAAAAAAAATATAGCAGATAAAGCCCTTTTTGACTACCAAAACCCAAAACCAAAGAATCTTTTCCATTGAGTAGTCTAACCTTGTTAGAGGCCTTGCATACCATATACATTATTCTTATTTTCAATGAACCCTACATTAACTAGAAAATAGGCACACATAATATGATGTTTACTATTTGAAGATCGAAATGAAATAGAATAGTATATATGGTAGGATAAAATGACATAGAATAACATATTAAACCGTAACAAAATCCATGCAGTTGGAGCCGTGTTTAAATTTTTTATATAACAGGGACCCTCCTTTCACGTTTCCAGCCTCTCGGTTTCCATTTGATCCTCAAAAATGTTCTTGAGTTGAAAGCACAAAACAGCGGAATGAAAGTGACTATCCAAACATATCAGACTCGAACATAAAACATATGAACAAAAAAATTAGAAACAAAAATATTAGAAGGAAAGTGACTATAAATCTCTTAAAAGATCACATTAAAACATATAACCACTATTTTTTTTTTTTAATAATTGGGAGAAGTTACCACCGAAAAGGCTATGAGATCAACACTGCATAGGTTGTATTTAAAAAGTAATTTATTACGAAATCCTCATTAAAGGGAAGAAGAAATATTGGACAGACGAGAGTCCAACGAATTGAACCACGAACATGCATTTCAAAATGTAACGCACTCAAACATGTTACATAGATATTAACCCAGTGCACACGTTCATTCAAGGCACTCACACTACACTTACACATCTCACACGTTACACATTAATGCACAACAAACGTTTCATAATCAATAAATACATGTGAAATATTAATTTTTATTTTTAATTTCATTTTCTCTAATCTTCATACATGTGGTTGATAAAGGCATAGGCATGATAAATTATCATATTTTGATAAAAATAATTTAAACAAGGTTTAAATTTATGATTTAGATATGTAAGGAAGTTAGTTGTGTGAATTGTATCCATTGATTTAGTGGCAACGACCATAATATACTTGTATCTCTAAATTTCCACAATTAGATCAAATTTTTTAATTAAGAAAATCATTAAAATAACTAATTGCAATATGAGGACGCCAATTGGTGTACTTACAAATAATAATATTAAATGTAATTTATTATTATTTAATTTTAAATTATGTAATATAAATTAATTATTTAATAATAATATTTATTTCATAATAGTACTAATATTAATAAATAATAATAATTTTAATAACAATAATTTTTTAGTAATAACAATAATTATTTTAAAATAATTATAATAATATTTTAGTATTAATTCATTATTAAATTATTATTTATGATTAATTCATGATTTATTAATTCATACTATTATTATAAACCTAAGGGATTGGATTGATATGATAAACCCAATGGAATGATAAATGTGAAGGGATTAATACTAAAACCCCAAGGGATTATGAACCCAACAGAATAATACTAAACCTTAGAGACTAATTTTATTAATATAATGTATATAAACACTAAGATAAATATTAAAAACACTAAAATAAACATGTTTGACCATGGTTGATTTTCATATTGAGGCAATCTTTGTCACAATGCGACATTGGACCATGGTTGCCCATGCTTAACTGTGGTTGTTTCGTATCATGAAAATCTTTGTTACAATGCGACATTCGACATTATAAACTATAAACCCTAAGATAATTATTATAAACACTTGAATAAACATGGTTGACCATGGTTGATTTCCATATTGACACAATCCTTGTCATAATGCAATGTTGGACCATGGTTGACCATGCTTGATTATGATTGATTTTCATATTTAAACAATCTTTGTCACAATTCAACATTGGACAATCGTTGACCATGGATGATTTTCATATCGAGACAATCATTGTCACAATGCAACATTCGACCATGGTTAGCTATGATTGACCATGGTTGGCAATGATTAATATATAAACCCAAGGGAATAATAATTCCAAGCGATTAATATTATAAACCAAAGTGATTAATACTAAAACCCCAAGGGATTGATATTATAAACCCAAGGGAATAATAAACCCCAAGGCATTAATACTAAAACCCTATGGGATTATGAACAGAAGGAAATAATATTAAACCCAAGGGACTCATATTATAAGCCCAAGGTATATAAGCCCTAAGATAAATATTATAAAAACTAAAATAAACATGGTTGACCATATTGAGACAATCCTTGTCACGATGTGACATTGGACCATGGTTGACCATGCTTAACTATTGTTGTTTCATAACAAGAGAGTCTTTGTCACCATGCAGTGTTCTATCATGATTGACCATGGATAAAATGTTTCATTTTATAAAGCATGTTTGAACATGGCTTACTAAGGATGACCATGATTGACCATGGTTGATCATGGTTGACCATGATTATCATATTGAAACAATATTTTTCATAATGCAACATTGGACCATGGTTAATACAATGATTGATTTTCATATTAAGACAATCTTTGTCACAATGCAGCGTATGAGAATTACTAACCATGATTAGCCATGGTTGACCACGATTGATTTTATAAAATATGGTTGATGATGGTTAACTGTGATTGAATTAATAAAATATGGTTGACCATGGTTGATCATGATCAATATTATAAACCCAAGGGAATAATAAACCCCAGGTATTAATACTAAAAACAAAAGGAATTATAAACCTACGAGAATAATATTAAACTTAAGAATATGAAACCTTAGATTAATAAACCAATGATATTGATATTATAAACTGAAGATATATAAACCCTGAGATAAATGTTATAAAACCGAAACTGAATATGGTTCACCATGGCTAATTTCTATATTGAGACAATCCTTGTCATAATGCAAAGTTTGACTGTGATTGGCCATGCTTGACCATGATTGATTTTCATAATGAGGAAATTTTGTCACAATGCAATGTTGGACCATGGTTGACCATGGTTTATTTTCATATTGAGACAATCATTAATACAATGCAACATTCGACCATGCTTGACCTTGGTTAGCTATAATTGACCATAGTTGACCATGATTGATATTACAAACCCAAGGGAATAATAAACCCAAGGGATTGATTTATAAACCCTAGGGAATAATAAACCCAAGGGATTAATACTAAAACCCTAAGATATTATGAACCAAAGGGAATAATATGAAACCCAAGGGACTAATAGTATAAATTGAAGGTATATAAACCCTAAGATAAATATTCTAAACACTAAAATAAACATGGTTGACCATGATCGATATTATAAAACCAAGGGAATAATAAACCCTAGGGATTAATACTAAAAACCCAAGGGATTATAAATATAAGGGAATAATATTAATCCCTAGGAATATGAACACCTAGAATAATAAACCCAAGGGATTAATACAATAACCCCAAGGGATTTTTATTATAATAAAACCAAGGGAATAATAAACCCCAAGGGATTAATATTGAAACACCAAGGTATTATGAACCCAAGGGAATAATATTAAACACAAGGGAATAATATTATAAACCCATGGTATATAAACATTAAGATAAATATTATAAACACTAAAATAAACATGGTTGGCCATATTGAGAAAATCCTTGTCATAACATGACGTTGGACCATGGTTGACCATGCTTAACTATGGTTGTTTCATATCAAGACAATCTTTGTCACAATGTGACGTTTGACCATGATTGACTACAGATGAGAATGTTTCATTTTATAAAACATGGTTGAACATGGTTTACCAAGGATGACCATGATTGGCCATGGTTGACCATTGTTGACCATGAATATCATATTGAAATAATACTTGTCATAATTCGACGTTGGACCATGGTTGAAACAATGATTGATTTTCATATTGAGACACTCTTTGTTACAATGCGAAGTAGGAGCATGACCAACCATGGTTCATGACAACTGGTTTTCTAAAATATGGTTGTTGATGGTTAACAATGATTGAATTTATAAAACATGGTTGAGCATGATCAATATTATAAACCCAAGGGAATAATAAACCCTAGGTATTAATACTAAAAACCTAAGGGAATAATATTAAACCTAGGAATATGAACCCTTATATTAATAAACCCAAGGGATTGATATTATACACACAAGGGAATACTAAACCCCAAGGGATAAAAACTATAAACCCAAGGTATATAAACCCTAATATAAATATTATAAAACATAAAATAAATATGGTTAACCATGTTGATTTCCATACTAAGACAATCCTTGTCACAATGTAAAGTTGGATCGTGATTTCCCATTCTTGACTATGATTCATTTTCATAACAAGACAATTTTGTCACAATGCAACATTGGACCATTGTTGACCATGGTTGATTTTCATATTAAGACAATCATTGTCACAATGTGACATTCGACCATGGTTGACCATGATTGATATTATAAACCCAAGGGAATAATAAACCCAAGGGATTGATATTACAAACCCAAGGGAATAATAAACCCAAGGGATTAATACTAAAACGCCAAGGGATTATGAACTCAAGGCAATAATATTAAACCCAAGGGACTAATAGTATAAACCAGAGGTATTTAAACCCTAAGATAAATATTATAAACACTAAAATAAACATGGTTGACCAGGGTTTATTTTCATATTGAGACAATCCTTATTACAATGTGACATTGGACCATGGTTGTCCATGCTTAACCGTGGTTGATTTTCATATCAAGACAATAGTTTCCACAATGCAATGTTTGACCATGGTTGACCATGATTGACCATAGTTGACCATGATTGACCATGGTTGATCATGGTTGACCATGATTATCATATTGAAGAAATATTTGTCATAATGCGACGCTATACCATGGTTGAGACAATGATTGATTTGCATATTGAGACAATATTTGTCACAATGTGATGTAGGAGCATGGCTGACCATGATTAATTATGGTTGAAAATGATTGAATGTACAAAACATGGTTGACCATGGCTGACCATGATTAATATTATAAACCCAAGGGAATAATAAACCCTAGGGATTAATACTAAAAACCCAACAGATTATAAAGATAATGGAATAATATTAAGCCCTAGGAATATGAACCCTTAGAATAATAAACAAAAGGGATTGATATTATAAACCCAAGGGATAAAATTTTATAAACCCAAGGTATGTAAATTCTAGGATAAATATTATAAACCCTAAAATAAATCTGGTTGACCATGGTTGACTAAGGCGGATTTCCATATGAGATAATCCTTGTCACAATGCAATGTTGGACCATGTTTGACCATGCTTAACCAAGATTAATTTTTATATCGAGAAAATCTTTATCACCATGCAACATTGGACCATGGTGGATTTTCATATTGAGACAATCATTGTAACAATGAGGCATTCAACCATAGTTGACTATGGTTGGCCATGATTGAAATTATAAACCCAAGGGATTGATATTATAAACCTAACAGAATAACACTAAAACCCCAAGGGATTATGAACCAAAGGGAATAATACTAAATCCAAGGGACTAATATTATAAACCCAAGTATATAAATCCTAAGCTAAATATTATAAACACTAAAGTAAACATGGTTGACCATGGTTTACTATGGTTTATTTTCATATTGAGACAATCCTTGTCACAATGTGAAGTTGGACCATGATTGACCATGCTTAACCATGGTTGATTTTGATATCAAGACAATCATTTTGACATTGCGATATCCATCCATGCTTGACCATGATTAACAATGTTTGATTTTATAAAACATGGTTGAACATGCTTGACCAAGGTCATGATTGACAATGCAAGTTGACCACGATTATCATATTGAGACAATCTTTGTCATAACGTGACATTGGTCCATGGTTAAGACAATGATTGGTTTTGATATTGAGACAATCTTTGTCACAACCTGTCGATGGACAATGGTTGACCATCATTAACCATGGTTGAGCACGATTGATTTTATAAAATATGGTTGATCATGATTGACCATGGCTAACCATAGTTTATTTTCATATCCAAGAAATCTTTGTCACAATGCAATGATCGACCATGGTTGACCATGATTAACCATGCTTGGCCATGATTAACCATGGTTGACCATTATTAACCATAGTTGACCATGTTTGACTAAGCATGACTATGAGTAAACAATGTTGACTAACATTGAGAATGGGAAATATGTAGTTGATTAACATTGACCATGGTTGACTATTTATTGGTGCAGTGGAAACAATGGTCTAATAAAATCCACAAATGGATCTATAAAACCAAACAATCACCTCGCCCAACACCCATTAGGCTTGAAAAATCCAATTGTTACTATCGGAACCCAAAATCTTTGAAAAAATGATTTTCCCCTTTTCAGGACCCAAAGTACCCTTCAAAATGTTAAAACTGCGCTTTAATCCTTTCGGGACCGAAAACCTTTGGAAAATGCTTAAACAATGCTTTTCCTCTTATGAATCAAATATATGTACTTTCACCGCAGATCCAGATCTGGCCAATCCAATGGTTCAGAATGAATTATAGTATCGGCGACCAGAAGGCGCAAGCCTCTTATATCGGTGCGAGCCCTCGGTCTGATGCGATATCGCTGATCGCTATTGGTGATTCACAATGGGCACTTAACACTTAATCAATTCCACTCCCGATATGCCGATGCGATATATGTTCCAGGCTCGGTAGGATCCAAAACTCCAATGCATAATATTTCAAGTCTGTTTCTTGAATCCGCTAAGTGTTTTAGCATAATTCTCTTTGTTAAAGGCTTTCAGCGATATGACAAGGAAGACACACAAGGCCGATGTGATTGGGGGATTTATGGATTCGATAGCAACAAAACTCTGCCCTATAATTGCTTGTGGTCTGGATTCTATGTTTAAACACGTTCTAGCCCAATACTTAGTCTATTTTGGGTGCTTTTTCCTATGGAACCAGAACGATGGAATTCGCTCACCAATCAATCCCTTAACACCAGATTTCCATTAAAACATGTGAAAAATACAGACCAGCATCAATATTATCTGAACTTAGAGGAGAACCAAGCATTCGAGGCCTCCACAGGCCGGCTATATTATGACGCACACAATATTGTTTTATTCACAATAACAATAATAGAGCCTCAACCTTAGGTCTGATTACATAAAAAAATACCTCTGTCTTCAAAGAAATACAATCCACACCTCTCTCTATGCTCTCGCTCCACTCTCCCTTCTCAATACATTTTCCTCCCTTTTTATCAATTGAATATTTTCTAACAATATCTAACAACAATTTTTGTTCTTAATAGATATAACAACAATCTTCTATTTCTTAGCTCTTTCTCACACCTATGCAAACAACTCTATATGTCAATCTAAAATAAGACAATCTCTAACTTATTACAATAATGATTTATAACTAATTTCTTGAGAGATCTAACCCTCTCGGTAAAAACCGGTTTTGACCAGTCAGTCAATGAATTTCAACCTGTTTAGCCACAACATGTGAACAAGTTTTCACATTGCTAGCTAAGTCCTAATGCTCCTGCATCAGACTCTCGGGGAAGAAAATAATTTTCCTTCAAACTTTCAGGACTTACTCCATACTTCTGTAGTTATGCTACTATCAACCAACTGGAATCTTCCACTAGTTTTCCTATCCATTTGACTAAATAATGGAAATAAGTCTGCCCTCTGGTTTTCTTGGATACTCTTTGATCCATGATAACATCAACTTCTTTCTTGGTTGCTTTTGGTACTTGTTCCTCCCAGTTCACAGTTTGAACTTCATCACCTGTAGCTTCTTCCTGCAACTCTGTCTCTACCTCTCTGTATGGATATAAATATGCAATATTAAAAATGGGGGATATTCCAATCCCTTCTGGAAACTCAATCTCATATGCATTGGCTAAAAATTTTCTTACAATTTTGCAAGGTCCTATCTTTTTCATTTTCAATTTTTTGTAAGTTTTAGTAGGAAATATCACTTTCCTCAGATGCACCATCACTAAGTCTCCTACTTGGAATTCTTTCTCATTCTTTTCAGATTTGCCCTTTGCTTCTATTTGTTGCTGCTTTATTGCAATTTACCCTTGACTTCTTCCTGTAGTCTCTACATCTGTTCTGCAAATTCTTCAACGCTTGAACTTTTGGCTTCCTATTTTCCCAATTCACTGAGCTCACACACACCTCTCGGATGCATTCCAAAGACAATATGAAATGGACTCATTCTAGTGCTTCGGTTTGGTGTATCATTGTACGCAAACTCAACTTGAGCTAATGCAAAATCCCACTATTTGGGATTCTAATATACTAAACTCCTTAATATATTCCCCAAGCTTTTGTTCACCACTTTAGTTTTTCCATCTATTTGAGGATGATATGCTGAACTAAAACTGAGGTTAGTTCCCAGTTTCTTGCAAAGTGTCCTCCAAAAATGCCCTACAAACTTGGTATCTCGATCAGATACAATGCTTACAGGTAAACCATGCAATCTTACAATCTCTGAAAAGAATAAATTAGCTATGTGTGTTGCATCACTATTTTTCCTACAAGAAATTAAATGTGCCATTTTAGAAAATCTATCTACTACAACATAAATGGAATCATTTCCTCTCTATGTTTTTGGTAATCCCATAAGAAAATCCATGCTAACTGCATCCCACAATCAGTCTGGTATGGGCAATGGCTGATACAGTCCTGTATTCTGACTCCTTCCTTTGGCATGATGACATATCCTACATTTCTCAACAAACTTTTTAATATCAATTTGCATTTTTGGCTAATAATAAAAAAACATTCACCTGAGCGAAGGTTTTATCTTGTCCAAAATGACCAGATAAGCCTCCACTATGTTCTCCTTTATGATATTTTCCCTCATGGAACGTTTTGGAATACACAACTTGTTGCTTTTAAATAATAGGCCTCCTTGAATGAGGTAGTCCAACCACTGACTTCTGTTATGGCTCATTGGATTCTGAACTGTTGTGTAGATATCTCTGAAATCTTCATCATCCTTGTACATTTCAATCATTTCCTCAAATCCTACAACACCCACCTTGAATTCTTGCATAATAAGACTTACCCTGCTCAATGCATCTGCTACTTTATTTGACTTACACTCTTATGCTTTATTACAAAAGTGAAACTTTGCAAAATTTTACCCACTTGGCATGTTTCTGATTTAGCTTTGGCTGGTTATTGATAAACTGTAAGGCATGATTGTCTGAATATAAAAAGAATTCTTTTGGCAGCAGGTAATGTATCCTCTTTTTCAAATCCTACATAATAGCATAAAACTCCTTATTATAAGAAGAATATTTATTCTTTGCATCATTTATAGGCCTTTTCTCCTGACTAAGGACTTCGCCAACTACAACTCCACTTGCATCTGTTTCTACTTAAAAGACTTTCTCAAAATCTGGCAAAGCTAAAATTGGCTCTTCTGTGATCTTCTTCTTTAGCAAATTAAATTTTCTGTCTGCTACTTCTATCCATCGAAATGGATGACTGGTATCCTTTATTGTCTCAAGGATTGGTGCACAAATTTGACTAAATACTTTTATAAATTTTCCGTAAAAACTTGCAAGTCCATGGAAGCTTCTTACCTCAAATATGCTTCTAGGAGTAGTCTAGTTCCAAATAGCTTGAACCTTCTCTGGATCCATCTTCAAGCCCTATTTGGAAACTACAAATCCTAAGTACACCAACTCCTCCTTCATGAAACTACACTTCTTCAAATTGATTAGTATTTTCTCTTTCTGCAGAGTTCTTAGGAGCAACTTAAGATGCTCTAAATGCTCCTCTTTACTTTCACTAAAAACTAGAATATCATCAAGGTACACAATAACAAATTTACCTGCATACTCCTTCAAGACTTCATTCATTAACCTCATGAATGTGTTGGGTGCATTAGTGAGCCCAAAAGGCATCACTAACCACTCATACAACCCACTATTTGTTTTGAATGCAGTTTTCCATTCATCACCTTCTCGAATTCTTATTTGATGATATCCGCTTTTCAAATCTATTTTAGTAAAGTATTTTGATCCACTTAAACAATCCATTAAATCATCCATTCATGGCAAAGGAAATCTGTACCTGATTGTTATCTTGTTGATAGCTCTGGAATCTATGCACATGCGCCATTCTCCTCCTTTCTTCAGACTAAGTACTGTTGGTACAATACATGGACTGAGACTTTCTCTGATCAGCCCCTTATCCATCAACTCCTATACTTTCCTTCCAACTTCTGCGTTTTCTTGAGGCATTAGTCTCTATGATGCTTTATTTAGCAAGCTTGCTCCTAGTATTAATTCAATGTGATGACTAATACTCCTAATCAGTGGTAATGCATTTGACAACTCATCCACAATAATATCAACGAAATCATCTAACAACATTTTAACTTCTTCAAGCAAATCATTCAAATTTGCAGAAGTTAAGAATACCTTTGGCCTTCCCACAATAGCAAAATGCAGCTCCTCATTGTTCATTACTTCCTACAATAGTTCCTTTCTACTCATCAGCATAATGCTACTTCCAGGTGTTCCTTTGTCAGCATCATCCTTCAAAGGCAGCAACGTGTGTTTAATTCCATCTTTCTCCAAAGTATAGGTGTTTCTCCTTACATCATGAATTGCTTTCCAATCAAATTTCCACGGTCTTCCCAGCAATATATGCCATACATCCATGGGCATTACATCACATAAAATCACATCTTTATACATACCAATTTGTATTTCCACTTTGCACTATTCAGTCACAATGATCTGATATCCCTTCCGCAAACATGACACTTTATAAGGTGTAGGGTGCATGGTCTTTACTAGCTCGAGCTTGTCCACCATTTCTATAGAAACAATATTGTTAGTGCTTCCACTATCAATTATTACTTTGCAGCACTTACCTTTTGACTTACAGGTAGTCCTAAACAAATTCTTCCTCTGTGCAAGTTCTCCAATCTCGTTCTCTGCTCTAAGTAAATTCCTTCTCAATAACAACGATTCACCTTCTTTAGGGGGTTCCTCCTTTTCCACAAGTCGAGGTGGTTCTAGCTTTGCTTCAGCCACATTCACATTCCTCTGGTTTGCTGGTTTATTATGAGGACAATCCTATGACATATATCCCCACTCTCCACATGTATAACACCGAACATATCTTCCTCGCCCTCTTCCTCTGGGCACAAATCTTCCTCTTTTAGATTCTCCCCTTTGTGGCGGTCTGCTAGTTGAGCTTCCTGCTTCATGCTGATTCTATTGTCCTCTTCATCTGGTAGCTCCTCTGCCTCTTGCTGAGCTTTTTCCTCTATTCCTCGGGTTCTGTTTCCTCAAGATATTTTTTTCTACCTTCAAACTTTCTTGATAGGCTTCCTAAACAGTGTTTATACTTAACAAGATAATCTCATCTTGTATCTCATACCTTAAGCCATTTATATATCTAGCTACCTTTTCCACATCATCCCCTACATGCCCTGCTCTAATATTCAATCTATAAAATTCTTCTGTATATTCTTTAACAAACATTCCCTTTTGCCTTAAATTTTGCAATTGCATAAAGAGATTCAAATGGTAGTCTTTAGGAAAAAACTTGGCTTTCCTTTTACTTACCATTTTATCCCATAGCTTGATCTTGGACTTCCCTTTCCTCGTTCTTGATGTTTGTACCTCGTCCCACCAGATGGCTGCGTGACCCTTCAATCTGGTAACTGCAAACTTCACTCTTTTCCCCTCATCAATCTCTTCATAGTCAAAGTATTAGTCTAAGGATCTGATCCAATCTGTTAACTCTTCTATGTTCAGACTCCCTTCATACATAGGGATTTCCGCCTTAGGTTTTCCTCCCACTTTCGCCAACATCTTAAGGACCTTGGCAGTTTCATCATTTTCGTCTACTATATCCTCTGTAGGAGATTCTTCTGAAGAACTTTCATCTCCTTCATCAGGGGCTCTTCTTTGGGTAGTTTCAATTGACTCCATCTGCGTATGCAAACTTTGTACCTCTTCCAGTAGAATTGCATTTGGATCAGCTCTTCCTCGACCAATGTCTCTCCTTAGTGGCATTTTCGATGCAAACAACCCTTTCTTTTGCTCTAATACCAAAAATGGCGCAACAGAAACAATGGTTTAATAAAACCCACAAATGGATCTATAAAATCGAACAATCATCCCGCTGAACACCCCTTAGGCTTAAAAAATCCTATTGTTACTATCGGAACCTAAAATCTTTGAAAACAATGATTTTCCCCTTTTCGGGACCCAAAAGACCCTTCAAAATGTTAAAACTGCACTTTAATCCTTTCGGGACCCAAAACCTTTGGAAAAGGCCTAAACAACACTTTTCTTCTTATCAAACAAATATATGGACTTTCACTGCAGATCCAGATCTAGTCGATCTAATGGCTGAGAATGAATCACAGTATCAACGATTGGCAAGCGCAAGCCTCTTATATCGGTGCGAGCCCTTAGTCCGCTATTGGCAATTCACAATGGGTGCTTAACACTTAATCAATTCCACTCCCGATATGCTGATACGATATATGTTCCGGACCTGGTAGGATCCAAAACTCCAATGCATAATATTTCAAATCTGTTTCTTGAATCCGCTAAGTGTTTTAGCGCGATTCTCTTTTTTAAAGGCTTTCGGCGATACGACAAGGAAGATACACAGGGACGATGCGATTGGGGGATTTACGGATCCGATAGCAATAAAACTCCGCCCTATAATCGCTTCAGGTCCATATTCTCTGTTTAAACACGTTTTAGCTTAATACTTAGTGTATTTTGGGTTTTTTTTCCTGCGGAACCGGAACGATGGAATGCACTCACCAATCAATCCTTAACACCATATTTCCATTAAAACATGTGAAAAATACAGGCTAGCATTAATATTATCCGAACTTAGAGGAAAACCAAGCATTCGAGGCCTCCATGAGCTCGCTATATAATGATGCACACAATACTATTTTATTCACAATAACAATAATAGAGTCTCTCCCTTAGGCTTGATTACACAGGAAAATACCTCTATCTTCAAAGAAATACAATCCACACCTCTCTCTATGCTCTCGCTCCACTCCCCCTTCTCAATACATTTTCCTCTCTTTTTATCAATCGAATATTTTCTAACAATATCTAACAACAATTTCTATTCTTAATAGATCTAACAACAGTCTTCTATTTCTTAGCTCTTTCTCACACCTATGCAAACAACTCTATCTCTGAATCTAAAATAAGAAAATCTATAACTTATTACAATAATGATTTATAACTAATTTCTTGAGAGATTCAACCCTCTCAGTAAAACTAGTTTTGACCAATCAGTCAATGAATTTCAACCTATTTAGCCACAACATGTGAACAAGTTTTCACATTCCTCGCTAAGTCTCAATGCTCCTGCATAATTTATATATTGACTGCAAAGTTTGACTAGAAAGGTTAAATATCTTTCTCTATGTCATCATGATAGCTCTAGATATGTGCCTATGCTTGATTCTAAGTATGTTAAACATAATGCTATCAATTATCATGACTCAACATGATCTTTATGTTCACTATCTTTGACCAAATTGATCATGATTATAATATATTAATGTTTAAATTAACATATTATGAATGTGGAAATTTATAAATCAATATAATAATCTATAATTATTATTATATATTTATTAATGTTTAAATAATATTATTAGGATAAAATGGTATTAATAAAATAATAATAATAATATAATATTAATATTAGTAATTATATTAATGTATTAATATATTATGAAATCGTATAATCGAAATCTAGTATTAAAATCTCTAACAAGTAAAACTCTAAAAACCGTAATAGTAATAGTAATATATATATATATATATATATATATATATATATATATATATATATCAAGTTATGAAATACTAATTACTAATTTTATTTTAGATGGTATAATTATTTTCAATTTTTTAAAATTTTAAATATTTTTATTAGGTTAGATGACTATTTTAATTTTTTATTAATTTTAACTGTTTTTTGATTTATAATTAATTAAGTAATTATAATTTAGGTAGTTGTTTTTTATATTTGCTATTAATTTATATAATTATGATGTTATTATAGGTACATATTTAATTTTTAATTATGTTTAATTTTCATTCTCACTCACTTTATTGTATTCAAATGTATCATGTTTTTATTTTTATTTTTTTTATACTATTTTTAAATTTCACATACAAAACACTAATACCATATAACAAGCAATAATACCACATTATAGTTAGATTAAATTAAATAAATTTTATATTCACATTATGAACATTTTTTTTTCATTAAATTTTTCTATTATTTAAAAATATAATTATACAACATTTCTACCACTTGAAAATACGTTTAATTTCATAATTAACAAATAAATTATTAAAAAATAGAAATAACTTAAGCCCACCTTAATAATAGTAACATAAATTTGATCGTGTGTAATCTCTTCACCAATATGCCTTACCTATGTTAAATGAGAAATCATTTGATTCACCCTTTTATATACAATGTGGTTCCATAATATTATATCGAAAATGATAATTTGTGATGATTGCATTCGCCTTTTGATAAAGAGGCTAAGAGTTGGGCAAGAGAAATTAAATATCATCTTAAAGTTTTTTCGATAGTACAGAGATGAAAATCATGATTATGATATTCATTAAATGTTTAAAGATTTATATTAAAGGTGTATAATTTTATTTATAAATGGTACATTATTTATTTTTAGATTTTAAATTTTTGTGATATATAATTTAATAAGCATGTTTTTCAAATTAATCACATCAATATTATTTAGTTTATATTTCGAATCAACTAATACAGAAATTACAGTAGCTAATTCGAAACATCCACCAAATAATACTAATATAATCAATCCGAAAAATATACTTACTAAATTAGTTCGTTATTGTAAAATTTAGTTTTGATTTCATAATAATTATTTTTTACAAATTAATTTACATCATTTCAACCTATCTTCCAATATATCAAATCATTAAAAAAATATATATATTAGCCTACATGTCAATCCAAATAAAATATAAATACTTAAATATATGAACAACTAAATTATTGTTATAACTTTCTATATAGTTCTATAAAATTTATCGTCTTATAAATCTTTTGATTTTACATATTTTCTAGAATTTAAATCTTTATGTGGTTATATAAATCTTATAAATTTCTATAAACATTATGTTCCTATATATTTTAGAGTGTTTTTGGTAGTGATTAATATTTATTTTTTGTGATTTTGACATACATATATATAAATTTACACATACTTTTCAATAAAATTAAATTGATAAATTATTATATTAAGTTAATTTTGATTTTTATAATTATTTAAAATAATAAATAGTTTTTAAAATAAAATAAATAATATTTAAAAACGATTTTATTATCATTACCTGTCGACATCTCTCATATTTTAAAACTATTAATTTATCCTCGTGGATTAGATAGCTGCAATAATGTTTAACATAATTCTTTTGGGTTAAAGATTTGGGATTGCCTAATACAAAGTAGCTAAACATGATGCTAATGCATCAGTATTAAGAAATCAGTGCAAATAATGTTCTAGGTAGCTTTATCAGTTAAGAAAGTGGGGTTTAATATTCTCGTTAAAAGCTTGGAGTTTAATAAAGTGCACTTAAGCCCGTGTATAAAATTTAGGAAAATGAGTTTCCGAGGAGCTAAATGAAAAAAAAAGTTTAATAAAGAGTAGATAATCGTAAAACCTAGCAAATTAGTGCAGTAATGTTTAGCGTAGGATTCTTTGGTTGGAGAATTGGGATTTTTTTTTTTTTTTTTTTGCGTAGGATTCTCTGGTTCGAAGAATTCAGATTTGTTTAGCGTAGGTTTCTCTGGTTCCAAAATTGGGAATTTTTTAATAATGAGCAGCTAAGCTCAGAGATGTTAATGCACAAAAGATGGAAAATCACTGCAGTCACATTTAACATCAGTTTTTAGGTTAAAGAAGTGGAATTATTTAATAAATATCAGTAAGCTTAATTATAGGTTGTACTCAGCTAGATTTTCTTAATCAATAGGTAATATGGTCTTGTAGACAAAGCTCATTCCAAACCTAAAATCGAACAGACAAGTTCAAGAGCTTTGTCCCTTATGAATTTAAAATAATCCGAAAAAATAACAGAGAGTTCAGAACTTTGTCCCTTTGTACACTGTTCAGTGCTTTTGTTTTCTGGGTTTGCTCAAGTTTCAGTTCACTTTGTAAATTTCGATGATGTCCATTTGTATAGACTAATCATATTTAATATAACGTAGGGTAACTACACCAGCCATTCATGTGATATTCATAATCGACTAGTCATATGGTCTTCTAGCATATTTTCATACAGTCGATTTCAGTTCCACAGCCAAGGCTGCTGACAGTAATAAAATAATACAAGTTTTTAAAATATTTTTAACTAGTACACAAAAGTTTTATTGCAGTCATTTTGGTTTGGGTGCTGTTATACATTCTACAGTTTTAACAATGATTCTGAATGCGGAATAAACTCAAAGAATCATTAAATCTTAATGCCCAGGGATTCGAGTTACCTCCAGCCATTGGTGAAGTATTGATGCAGGCCACAGTCCACAAGCTTCTTCTTCAGCACTCCAGCGTCTGTCCAAGCAAAAGAACACAAAATTCTGAAGGCACTTCCGAGCTCTGCTATCTCAGCTAGATGGTGTAGAACTGAAGGGGGTTGAGATATGAGCTTGGGGACCAAACAGATGAACATATAGCTAAGCTTCCATCAAGCTTCTAAATGCTATGTGTTAGAAAAACCACAAATCAAGGTAGAGATGAGATCAAAGTAATGGACCACTTTAGTAGCTCCCAATTATAAATTTAGTAATTGCAGTTGATTTTCTTAACTTAAGCAAACTACTGCAGTTGGTTTCCATAAGTTAAGAAAAACTGCAATTCCATAAATCAAGGTAGCTTTTGTGTAAAATCAATGGAGCTTAACATTCTCCCACTTGGTCCATACTTCCAAACTTAATGTCTCAAAAACCATTGACAATCTTTATTAAGTAATAGATACATGAATCATGGCGATAATTCCTCTTATGACGAGTATTATCTTCCATGTATTACTATGCATCTATTCTTATTATAATTTGTGGCAATAATATCTTAATGAATAAACCCTATGTTTATTCTTGGTCCTTCTTAAATGAATTTTCTCAAATCAATTTAAGGTGCACATAAATATGAGAAAAAACATCACAATAATTAAGAATTTCATTAACATTGTCCATACAATGAAAAAACTGCATAATGGAACCAAGTCCCATATTCAATACATGATCCTTGAATTTAAACGGTGGCATGCCCTTAGTCAAACGATCATTGATCATTAACTCAGTGCTGACGTGCTCAATGACCACTTTATTTTCTTTAACACGTTCCCTTATAGCTAAAAAACTTAATGTCGATGTGTTTATTTCGACTCCCACTTTTTTAGCCATAAAACCAGCAGCTGAATTATCACAATATATTCTTAATGGCTTAGAGATAGAATCCATAATTCTAAGCCCAGAAATGAAATTCTTAAGCCATACACCATGTAAAGCAGCCTCAAACACGATATACATAAGCATGTAGTCTTTGGTCCCTTGAAGGTACCTCATTACTTTCTTTGCAGCTCTCCAGTGGTCTAAACCTGGATCACTCTGACATCGTCCCAACATTCCTACATTAGGCTTCCGACAGCAGAAGCATATGGAATGTTCTTCATTTGTTCCCTTTCAAAGTCGTTCTTCGGGCATTGGTTCAAATTGAACCTATCACCCTTCACAATGGGAGCTACACTTGGTGAACAATCCTTCATCCGAAATCTCTCTAAAATTTTATTAATATAGGTTTCCTGGGACAGACCCAAAATGCCTCGAAATCTGTCTCTATGGATCTTAATGCCAATGACATAAGATGCCTCACCTATATCCTTCATATCAAAACTTTTAGAGAGGAATTGTCTCACCTCATGTAGCAAACCCTTATCATTGGTTGCTAGCAAAAAGGTCATCCATATGTAAAACAAGAAAACAAATTTTACTCCCACTAACCTTCAGGTATATACATTGATCCATAATGTTTCCTACAAAACCAAAAGAAGAAATTACATTATGGAATTTCAAATACCATTGGGAGGATGCTTGTTTTAAACCATACAATGACTTCTTGAGCTTGCAAACCAATTGCTCACCATGACTAGAGGGGAATCAATGAAGATGTGTTATTCATGAAGAAGTGTTATCAATCATTAATGAAGAAGTGTTATTAATCATCATCTTTTAGTGCCAGTGTGAACATGCATTGAATCATATGTGACATTGTTTTGTAGTAAAGACCATTAGACAAAATACCATTCCCTACATAATCAGATTTATAGAATAGACTGAAAGAGTTTTTTTTTTTTTTTTTTTTTTGAAAATTTTAAGGAATATCCAAAGGGTACAAGCCTTGAAACTGAGATCAAGTTTCTAGAAAAACTTGGAACATAACAGGTCTTTTCTAACTCCAAAACAAAACCACTACTTAAAGTTAAATAACATGTTCCTATAGCTTCCACATGCGAGCCCATCTTGTTTCCTGATAAGATGCTTTGCTCACTTCCCACTGGCTTCCTTTGGTTTTGCAAACCTTTGCAAGGAATTCGAAATGTGAATTGTTGATCCAGAATCAATCCACCATGTGTTAATATTAACATTAACCATATCAGATTCATAACAAACAAACGAGATTACTTCCTCAAGTTCGGGAATGTCAGAACGAATTTCAGAGAAATTTGCAGGTTGTACTACTACATCAAAATAAAAATCACATGCTTATGTTGAGGCTTAATAAACTTTCATGTTCTACCAATGTAAAACATGGTAAAAAGAATTGAATCAAATGACATGAAAATTGCCTGTGGGCTAAATTTTCAATTCAAGCAGATTCAATAAAACTTTATGAACTTTCATGTTTTACCAATGTAAAACATGCTAAAAAGAATTGAATCAAATGACATGAAAATTGCCTGTGGGCTAAATTTTCAATTCAAGCAGATTCAATAAAACTTTATGAACTTTCATGTTTTACCAATGTAAAACATGCTAAAAAGAATTGAATCAAATGTCATGAAAATTGCCTGTGGGCTAAATTTTCAATTCAAGCAGATTCAATAAAACTTTATGAACTTTCATGTTTTACCAATGTAAAACATGCTAAAAAGAATTGAATCAAATGACATGAAAATTGCCTGTAGGCTAAATTTTCAATTCAAGCAGATTCAATAAAACTTTATGAACTTTCATGTTTTACCAATGTAAAACATGCTAAAAAGAATTGAATCAAATGACATGAAAATTGCCTGTGGGCTAAATTTTCAATTCAAGCAGATTCAATAAAACTTTATGAACTTTCATGTTTTACCAATGTAAAACATGCTAAAAAGAATTGAATCAAATGACATGAAAATTGCCTGTGGGCTAAATTTTCAATTCAAGCAGATTCAATAAAACTTTATGATAAAACTTATTAATTCATAACTCCTGTGGGTAGGTTATGAAATTTTATCCTAATTAATCACATAAATATAATAAAAATTTCTGTGGGATAAAATTTATTATATTCAATGTAATTAATTACAATTTAATGTCTAAATAATCTTTATGTGATCTTGCCAATCAATATATAATTTTATTTAATTAAAGATGTTGTGGCTACTCTCTAATTAATTAAAATTACATGGATCACTAGACATTAGTTTTGTTGCATAAACAAAACTTAACCAGAGAGAAAAATAATGTTTACTGAAAGGAGTAAGTCAAAATGACATTTTAATAAACTCCATAAAACTGTAATAATTCTCCAGCAAAATCAAAAGTAGTCAGCATTACCGAAAATGACTACAAATTGATTGTTCAATTTATAAACTAAACCTGGAGTTTATAAACCAACAAAATAGACCAGCAAACAAGCTATTTTGCTTACAAGATAAATGGAATTAGGAGACGCAGCTAACGAATTCAAGAATCATCATATAAACATATATTGAATAGCATGGCACACGCTAACACACAAATTGTGCAAGTCTTTAAGGCTGCTAACTGCACGAAGCCTTGTTACATAAACACATCCATTTGAAAATATGGCCAAGTTTACTCTTCCATAAAAATGCTCTATCACCTTAAAAGGTTAAGGAGCACTGGATCTTACCACATGATCAAAAAAAACTTGTTCTTCAAAAAGTGATATAATTAAAAAAAACTTCATATAGCACTTTTAAAGATCTCGTGTTTATTTTTATCAAAAGGAAACCTCTTAGGCTATAATCCCAATAAGCGTTCACAATTGAAAAAAATCCATTTGAGCTTACCATTAAATAAATAAAGAATGGACTCCATGTCATAGATCTCATGCCGAAACCCGGGGCTTCAGGGCAGGAGATTATCATATCATTGGGTTCTAAAAGCCTCCAAACAATTCCAATTATAAATTATAAAACTGAAAATTTGAAATATTCAAAGACTAAACTATTCCAAATATCGAAATATTGAAATATTTAGGAATGCATAAACCATTTCCTTTAATTTGCAAACACGCATCAGACATGACTCATATCAAAAACCTTTCTTAACTCCCTCTACCTTTAATACAACTGCATGATATCCAACTGCGTTTTGGATTCTACTGATTTTAGAACCCCTTTGTTGTAGAATGAGCGTCGGTTTTATTACAGGCACTGCAGCTGCAGCATGTTATACCCTCTAAATCTCTCAATGCACAAACGAGTGCCTACTTCTAATTCAGTTTATAATGTGCTAGTTTCTGCCTCATTTTACCTTGCAAAACTATCTAAGAGCGAATATACTTTGTATATTTGTACATCAACACTCTCTTATTTTCTTCATTAGTTCATCGTTTTCTTTAAGATTTTTAGCTTGGTATTACAATTAATACTGTAAAGAGATTTTATGCAAGAATTGTTGCTAGGAACAATGGCGAATGGCAACTATCCCCTGCAGATTACACAGTTTGCATGAGAAAATTATCAATATTCGACAATTAAAATGAATCAGAATGAAGAGTCCATTGATGTCCGATGTCCCAAGGTCTCTATCATTGGGTTTACTGAACACGCAGATCAAACTGCCTTAAGTGCTTTAACAGTACGCCAAGGAAATAATCTAAATGATAACCTGAAAAGGGATAAGCGGGCTATATTCCGTATACAATCTGCGTTGGTTGTGTTAATCTTAACCAGCATTGCTGATGTACCAAAAATCAAAGAATGCTTAATTCTAAATCTGAGAGGAATTCATGCAATTCACTGTGACGAAAAAAAAAAACTGACTACTGTCGGCATTAAACAATTTCAAAGGCATCAAAATACGTTTGTATCTCGGTGAGATATTGATTATAATAATGAAGCCTTCACGTACCAAGAAACGACAACATGCGAAACAACCATGAAAATGAAAATTCTGTGGAAGAAAAATCGATGGGGTCTCGCCACCATGGGACTTCTAACCGTAATGGTAGATTTATTGCTCAGAACTATACTGACCACCGGATTTCTCTCGATTGAAATCCTTTTAATGGAATGGACGAAATGTATTTGCCATACCACAACTAGAGATGTGGTTTAGAGATTCAATAAAGTCCCAAATAAAAACATCAGGGAAGCAAAGGAAGCATTCTGAAGATTATAATATTCGACATAATGGAGACTCTCCATTGTAAACCATTTAATGTAAATTTAAGAAGACGGATCCATTAAAAATACTGACTGCTACGCAACTTCAAGCTTAGACGTCACGCAAACTATCTTCCCACGGACCCGCAACAACCTACACCTTGCGAAATTCGACCTCAAAAGAACCGGAATTCAAGATCGCCGCACATAAACTTTCAGGAAAGCCAAAAACTTTCAGAATTTAGGGAGAGCAGGACATAAACTTTTCAGGAAATCCAAAAATTCTAAGAAAATAAGCAAAAAACGCCATGCTTCACGAGCGACGTTTCAAAACTCTTAGAATACATGGCAAAAGGTAATATTTATCAAAAGAGACTACAAACACGATTTGTATGCGGACCCAGAAAACCAAAGTTGACAAATGCCCTCCACAATTCGAACGCGGATTCAGATCAAGAAACCTCGCAAAAATCAGAACTAATTTCTAATGCTATTCGAATCGCACACCAAGGCAGAGGCAAAAACCGCTCTGATACCAAATGTTATACATTCTACAGTTTTAACAATGATTATGCATGCGGAATAAACTCAAAGAATCATTAAATCTTAATGCCCAGGGATTCGAGTTACCTCCAGCCATTGGTGAAGTATTGATGCAGGCCACAGTCCACAAGCTTCTTCTTCAGCACTCCAGCTTCTGTCCAAGCAAAAGAACACAAAATTCTGAAGGCACTTCCGAGCTCTGCTATCTCAGCTAGATGGTGTAGAACTGAAGGGGGTTGAGATATGAGCTTGGGGACCAAACAGATGAACATATAGCTAAGCTTCCATCAAGCTTCTAAATGCTATGTGTTAGAAAAACCACAAATCAAGGTAGAGATGAGATCAAAGTAATGGACCACTTTAGTAGCTCCCAATTATAAATTTAGTAATTGCAGTTGATTTTCTTAACTTAAGGAAACTACTGCAGTTGGTTTCCATAAGTTAAGAAAAGCTGCAATTCCATAAATCAAGGTATCTTTTGTGTAAAATCAATGGAGCTTAACAGGTGCTACCAATTGAAAAATACTGGATCACACATGTGAAGAATTTCAGAATTTATGCAATCCTGAAAGGTAAAAAGGAGCACCTAGAAGTCATAGATTAAAGATTTATCAAATATTCAGCTAGAAAAAGAAGCGCCGTGGACCTCGGAGGATGCAAAATTCCGTGCCATCTTCCGGTCGCCAATACTTCCCGAGGACATCACAGAACAAATCATAAGATAAAAGTTTAATTGCATGTACTGAACTTTGCTAATGCTATTCTCTTGCAATTCTCTTGCAACGACAATGATAGTTAAAACAACCAGATTCACAATTACTTTTAATACAAATTTTGAGGATAGAGAAATCACCTCTAATAATTTTGATTCGATTGTAAACATCATACAAAGTAGCATGGATTTGATTGTCCTGAAACTTTGATTGCGAGCAATCAATTGAAAACCTCTAAGAATTTTTTTTATGATCAATTTTCATGATTGCCCCACATAGAGGGTTAGAGATTGTTTACTTACCCAAACAAAGATTGCAGTGAATTCCTATGAGAAATGCGTAGATAATAAAGAGGACTAAGAAGGGATTTCGTAAAACCGGTTGGGTCTTCAATATTATCTTCACTCTAAACATCACACATAGTGGCATATCACAATGAGTTCTAATTTCATTTTGACAGGAGCCTTCGCCCCTTACTATACAATCCTTTGATGCTCTATTAATCCTCTTTCCAAAAAGACTATCATAAACACAAAAATTAAATGTTGTATTAAAGAAAATTTACTCGAATTTTCTTTATATTCATCATTAAACCATTGCATGTGTAAATGCTTGTTACCACTCCATAATTTCTTAATGCTGTGAAAGAAACCCAAAGGTAACAACATAATCACTTTTAAGCTTAGAAATTAACGCTTCTAAACTCAGAGATGGATTTTCTATTGGATTTAGATTTGTTGTTGTGGGATTTTAGGCTAGTTATTAGTTTCATAGTTTGGTTTTTTGAAATGTTTGGTTGAAATTGCAAGGAAAGGCCATCGGACAATGGAGTCAAAGTCTTTGGGTGATCAGAAATATCAGAACAGAGTCTATTAGATCTTTTAAGCTTTGTGGAGGGAAAGGAAGGAAAAGATTCAGATTCAATTAAACATAGAGCATTTTAATAGGGATTCTATACTTAACCTCAATTTAAAAACATACAAATTTCTTATAAGCCAGGATAGAGTGTGATTAAACAACTTGAACCCTTCATCTTCTTTTAAACAATGCAGATAATAAAACATATGAAAACAGATATATAACAAGTTTACAAAAGGAAAGACATTACCAATTAGCCTTCTGCATGAATCGTGGAACAATCTTCTGTATTAATGAAATGATCACTTTCATCTCATGAAAACCTTTATATCAAAATATGTTTTCTTGATACAAGTCCCAACATTTGTACTTTGATTTAGGAAGTACTTATACAAAATTTATCAAAAATATTGTGAGTGAAAATATCAATATTTTTTTAGAAAATATCCTAAACTGATTATAGAAATAGTACAAAAAGGTAGGGAGCTAAAATTGTTTTAGTGCTCTAACACTATCTTCGAGGATTGCTGGTGATGACTTAGCGTGAAGAAGTGTTGCCTTGCTATTGAAGGTAAAAGCTTTTTTACCTAGGTAACTCACACAATTTGTCCCCTCGATCTTCACTTGGAGTGGATAATTTGGCTAGCTTCCTGTAAGTTTCATCCACATCGGTATACTTTTGAAAAGTAGGTTTGATAATAAACAAGTTCTTTATCTCATGTTTGATCAACATATTAAAATAAAAATCTTCCATGAAGTCTTTCCCTGTGATACTTCCTTTGATGGTAGAAAACATTGACTTATCCCTTGCTATGGTATATGTTTTCTGGTGATAATCTTATAAACTAATCAACTTATCTCCAAACCCTATCAAACCTGATAATCCCTTTTTGATTTAGCACATTAAATTTCATGTGGAATTTTTGAATGTTGGAATTCATATTGTGACACTTTCCCTCCAATTGCAACATAAGGTTCCTTTTTGTAAGAACCCTTCTCACCTCAAGAATGGTCTCTGTCCTATCACCAATTTCTAATTCCTCCAATTCTTCCTTGGTCTTCGAATTCAAAACTCTAATGAGAGCATGGCTTCTCATGGATTTTGTCCTAAATCTGCTTTTACCTCTTCAATGACCTCTTTAGACTTCTGTATTAACTCCTCTTACTAAAAAATAATCTGAATTGAGGGCCATATTTGAGTCATGGCATAATTTATTTCTATCCATATACTCTTTTTTGCATGTGTCATTACTGATTCATTTTGGAATTCTTCAATATTTCTATGTGCTTTTGTAGCTCTGCCAAGTACACATTGTTGATCTTCATCTTCTGCTCCTAAAGGTTATTTAGTTGACTTTTCAGCTTCTCAATTTGATGTCCTCTGACAAGTCATCCATTTCTCTAATAAGTTCCTCTAAAGAATATGTAGATTGCCCCTCAACTATGATGGTTGTTGAAGTGGACGTCCCCACTACTGATGTAGATGCAATAGGAACTTAGGTCAATGGAATGGAAGTCACCTGTGTTAATTGTTCTCTTTCCTTTAACAATTTCTCCATCTCAACCTCCATTGCTTTGATCTATCCACTTTGTTCAATAATGATTCTGAACATGTCTTCTTTTTCTTTCTCTAATTGTCCAACTTCCTTAGTCTATGGTTCTTCTATGGAGGGAAGCTTGAGTTACTTCTTGAGTGTTGCAATATCATCATTTTTTCTTCTAATAATCTCTACTGTTGCTTTCACATCATTGGGATCATATCCTAGTTTGGTTACAAGGTCTTCCAATGATTTGATTTTTGTATCTTTGGCTCGAGAAGAGATTTTCTCTAATTTAAGCTAACACTGGATGCTATTTATAGAGGCTTGCAGCCTAGTAGCTTCCATTGCTGAAGTTGTCAAAGTGGATTACAACATCTCCCCTGTTTGCTTCTGTGGGTCTATTTGATCAATTGGATGAATTTGATCAGTATTGAAAGAAAATTTTGATTTTTTATAGTGTTCATGAGTCTTTGGGAAAGGGATCCTAGCCTATAGGAAGACTATCTACATCTCCCCTTTCTCTATGTCAAAGGACGAGAGTAGCCTATGTTGTGAAGAGGTTATTTGCTTCCAAAATTGTGTGTATGTTGTAGCTTTTAGCAGTTCATTTTTCTTCTTGATCTCTTTCTACTTAGAAAATATGTTTGGTTCAGCTTGGTCATGAGCCAATTCCCATGACTGAGAGGTGTATAATGGCTCCTGGGAGGCGAAAGAGGATTGAGACCCTACAAATATATCTTCAGTCCTCCTTGAAGGATGAGGGTTTGTCAAAATAATGGTGGACTGTGTATTCTCTTGTGGAAATATTTATTATGTTGGATTAGTCCTTTGCCTTCTCTTATAGATTTGAAACAACTTCTCTCAAATTTCTGTGACTGTAGGGGAAGCCTCTTCCCTTGATCTCTTCTCCTGCTTCTCCTGTGTTGTAGGATTTTATGCTGTTGTAGTGGAAATTACTTGTTCATCTGGCACCTGCAAAGTGTTTTCCAGTCATTGATGTTGGTTCATGTATTTCTTAATCTCTGGCCTGGGTGTGTGAATGTATGGAGTAGTATTTTGTTCTACTCTTAGCTTTGAAATCATTCCCAAGGGGTCATATGATGAGGTAAAGCTGAGTTTGAAGTTCATTTTCTTTAGGAGTATGTCTTCCTCTTTAGCTATTGTTCTAGTATTGTAGATGAAAGGGCCCACCTATGTCTTAACCTTAAACTATGATTTCTTCTTTGATGCCACAAAATGTAGCTCATCCATGTTAATCATCTTTCTAATGTATTCTAATGAGAAAATTCTCATTGGGACAAACTTTGGCAACCTGTAAGGTGGCAATTCACACCCATAAACGTTGATCTCTGTGTAGTTTTGGTACAAGTACCAGTCCCCTGTTTTGGTGTTCTAAATAAGATGAAGAAACCCTTTGATTTTGGGTCCTACCCTTGGCTCCACATTACTATTTATTAAGTAGGCTACTGTATATAAAAACTGATCAACATATTCACTGAAGTTGAATATATTGGAATTCTTCCTTACAGGGGAAGTGAAATGAATTATTGATTGAGCATTCCCTTGCTCATATAATTTTTGTAGGGGAAACTTAAACCTATCTACCTCATGATATAGAAATAAATAAAGTAGGTCTGAAGCATATTTGAAGGTTATCTCTGTAGAAAGTTTCAGGAACTGCTCATGGATTGCATTAGCTAAAAATTGATTGCAGTTGAAAATGGAGGGTTTTTCACCTATGGTGAAGACCGATAAAAAACCAATGATTACCTCATCAACCCATTTATCAGATTGGTAGTCAAGTAAGCATGAAACAATGGAGATAATATGTTTGTTCATCTATGGAAACATAGAGGATGAATAGGGGGGATTTTTCTTGGGTAATTGGGCATCGTTGATAAGAAAAGTTTCAAAGATATTAGCTCTATGTGCAAAGGTGAGGTTGTTGTAGAATTCCATGTGGGAATCTACTAAAAAAGGTTTCATAGAGGTAGAGTTTTACACTTGGAGCATTTAGGAGATGGATTCACAGGTAATTGTGAAAAGAATGTCATTATTTTGGGCAACAATTGCCCTCGTCCGAGGGAAAATGAATTGGAGAAGGGAGGATTTTTAGAGACTGAATTCATCGCTGAGGTATATGAATTTATGTTTTAACTAGTTGTAGAGTTCATAAAGGTCGAACTCAAAGCTGATTTCGATGATGTTATATTTTTGGTCTACAAGAGGTTTATGGTATAAGTCGATGATAGGGGGTAGAATGGGGTTCTCCTTTGTAACCTTAGTTTTTAATTGAGGAGACATAATGGAAGGGAAATGAATAGGAGAAATCTAAATCACTGGGAAAGAAAATCTTTGATTACTAATGTATCAAAATAGCAAAAGGAGGGTGATAGAACGAGTTTTAGTTGATTTTATAGGCAAGAATGGCTTTACCATTGCGATGAGGCTGTTAACAGAGACAGTCTATTATCGTGGGAAGGGTTATATAACTGTTACCTCGGGAGTGTCAAGTGGCAATGGTGTATTAGAGTGAGGTGGGGACAGGAGGCACTAGTTGGTGAAAGGGGAGTGGAGCGGCAGTGTGAGGGTCAATGTTCACAACAGTTGGTGGGAGAGGGAGAGTGGATTTCAGGGGGGTGGGTGCAATAAATGGTATTAGGTGGGGGTTCCAAAATAAGCCTACAGGTGACATGTTTCATGAGTGGTAAATGGGGAGAACACTTTTTGGACCCCCCCTCGCCCCCCATTGGTTAACCATCGAAGGGGTGGTGGGGACGGGGGGTGGGGGATCGAACTCATCACCTACCGTTGATTTAGGTGGGAGACCTCGACTGTTCATAGCTACACATCTTTTATTACAAGTGGAAAACATGTTGCATAAAACTAAAATTTTTATTAACATTGTAAATCATGCTTTATACATTGTGATTAAACTAATTAGAAAACTTAATTAAATCTAATTTGTGTGCGATTAAACTATGAACTCAAATATTTACATATTTTTAAGCAAATTAAAAACAAAATTTTTATATAAACATCTCTAATGAAATCATAATAGCTACGACACTAATCGCTCCCACAGAAGTTTCATCAATGGCTATGCTCACATAGAAGACTCCTTTTGGGTTTATGATTCCGAGCAGGAAAAAGGTCGCAACTGATGAGCCCCAATTTTGGTACAATTTGGGCTCATTTTGGCCTATTATACTTGCTCAAACCATTCATTTTTTATTTCTTATGCATGCATTTCTTAGTTTGTTCATGTTGTTTGTAGGAAGAAGGGTAGGCACTCTCTCTACGTGACTAATGCATTATGATTCCAGGTTTTGGCATTAAAAGGGAGCAAAAGACAACGAAAAAGGAGACAAGGAGACAACAAGGTGGCACTGTTGGTTTTTAGGAGAGGATGTCCACGGTCTTGGGGACATTCCTCGTGATTCCCACCAAGAATTCCGAGCTCCAATGCATCTCCCCTCCGAGCTTAGAAGCAGCCAGCTGTTCTACAGGAACAACAGTTACAACTGTTTTACAGGAACATCACTTATGACTGTCCTACAGGATCAACAGTTAAACTCTAGTTGGACAGCCGAGCTCCTAAAATCAAGGACACTTGTTGGATCACTGTTTTGCATAAGTATAGAGGTCGTAGCCTTTGATAGGTTGTTGAAACTTTCGCATTACTATTGTAATTTTGGAGCACAGCTTAGTTTTTGTTCCTTTTTGTAAGCCAATTTGGCATGACATCAGATTATGAATAAAGAAGGCAGATTTTGATCTAGCTCTGAGTTTTCTTAAGGAGACTATAGCTCTCAAGTTAGGGCCCAACCTGAGAGCCATAGATCCCCTCTGCTGTAGTGTTGTTTGCATTTCGTTTCAGCACTCTGAGTTTTCATTTTCACATGCAATTTGAATTACAGGTTGTTGAATTAGACTTTTTCATGAGCATAGATAGGACTGGTTTATGGTTGAATTGCTTTCGGTTGTTTAGTTAGATTAGCAGGTTGATAATACATTGGAGCTCCAGCAAAAAAGGTTGAGGAAGTCTCCACTGCCATCTCCGTTTGGAGATTGGAGTGCAGCCTATGCCAGCCACAAAAATACGCATTTCTTTATTTCATGATTGCTGCAAACACAGTCACGTTATGTTAGATGCTTCCACATGATTCACACCTGCACCACACTCCTTCATCACAGCTTCATGCACATTCTCCTTCGCGTTTTGGATTGCTGTTCATTGAATTTACAAGCACAGGTAGTTTAGGTTAATGCATTTTTGGTTTGGTGACAATCATAAGCATTTGTTTCACTTACACTGCTCTCTCTCGTTCCATTACCTTCTCCTCCATCTTGATCACGCATGCAAACACATCTTTGCCCTCTGTTCCGCTCTGTTATCTCCCAAAGTCTTTCACTCCTCACGTAACTTCATTCTCTAGCCCTTTCATTGACATAGCCCTTTACCTTCCAACCTACTCCCTACACTCACTTCCCATCCTATTCTTCCACTTCTGAGCCATCACCAGCCTCATTCCTACCTTACACATCTCCCCCTACCATTTCATCACTCCTCCATCATGCCAAACACTCACGGTAGGTCATCCTGTAGCCGTTTGTAGACATCCTGTAGAAACCAGAGTATCCTGTAGGATCCCCTGCAGACATCCTGTAGGAGGCCACTCACTCGGTTGCTGAGCATCTGAATGCGAGGAACCTCTGTGGATGGATGCTAAGGATCCCTAGGGACCTCTCCTAGCCTCCCCAACCTGTCCCACGCTTTCCTTCCTTCTCCATCCCATCTGCACAACCAAACCCTAATTAGCACTCAATCACAATCATTCCATACACTTAAAGGAAAAATACAAAAACATGTCTTTTATGATGCAAGCAGCTTAGATCCATGCATTTTCACTTATTAGAGGTAACAACAGCATTGGTAGTGGTTTCATTCACGTTCTTTGCATTATAGAGGTTAGACTAGTTAAATTAGGGTTTCCTAGGTTTACATGCTTTGATTTGCTTTCAGTCCATTTTGTCAAGTAGAGTAGTTTTCCTTTGAGAATAGCTTTCGTCCATCAATTAGCAAGCTTCTTCTGAGAGCCTATAGAAGTTGGCTTGAGCCCTAGCGGACTTGTGCCAGCTGACCAAGTGACAGCTGCGACAAGAGCTAGTACTTGTGCATATAGCACCGTCGCTTCCAAGTTTGTACGAACTACCGGGTTGATAAAATGAGAGACAGGAAGCCCCAGGAGTTGTAGCATTATTGCTACAATACTGGAGCTCACCATCTTTTTGGCGCCGTTGCCGGGGAAGCGTCAGAATATTAGTAATTGTTGCTCTTCTTCTACTTTCGTACTCTTACTTCTGCTCAGTAGTTTATTTCATTTCCATTCTGCAAAAGTAGCTTAGTATTTCTTGCTTTCCTAGCTTAGTATTTCCTGCTTTCATAGATTAGGATTTCCTGCTTTCCTAGATTAATATTTCCTGCTTTCCTAGAATTAGCTTTCCAATTCCACAAATTTCATTTGAGCAATATAGTTAGTGTAGATCACTCTGTTTCAGTTTTGCAGGTACCAAAGAAAAAGCAAAAGCACAAAAAGAAAGAAAAGTCCTTTCCATTTCATGCCTTGTAGGAACCGAGATAGATCAGGCAAATTCCTACCAAACACCCCCACCACATCACTGAGTCACCCTTCTCTCTTCTTTGGTGACAATGACCCAGAGGAACCTATAGGTGAACATCCTGAGATATACCAAGACCCTATAGAAGAAGAAGAGTTAGAGACCACTCCATCTGAAGCCATGGCTGATAATAGAAGAGAAGATGAGAGAATAGAAGGAGCTTTCCCCATCCGAGAGACCAATGGAGAGATGAAAATGAAGAACATTAGCCCCTCCGCCTTGCCTCACTTCCATGGACTGACCACTGAGGATCCTGATACCTTCTTGTTTGAGTTTGCTGTCCTTTGTAGAACCTATGACTATACTGAAGATGAGCAAAAGCTGAAGCTTTTCCCTTCAACCCTTAAGGATGCAGCACTACGCTGGTTCATGGGACTACCTGGGAATAGCATCGCTACTTGGGCTCAAATGCAGCAAGCCTTCAATACCAAGTATAGGGATTACTGTAGGTCTAAGGAAACTAAGGGAGAGATCTTTCGGATGACCATGGGGAGTGATGAGTCTTTAGAGGATTATGAGGAGAGGTTCCAACTTAGTTATAAGCGGGCCAGGTGCACACTTCACCCTGAATCCCTCAAGTTGGTTCTACTCCGAGGAGTCCCTGAAGATCTCTTAGACGCCCTTCACATGTTAGCTGGGGGGGACATTTACCAACTGCCTTATGAGGACATCAAGACTGTGTTTAGAAATCATTCCAGGGCAGCTAGGAAACGAGGTATAGGAAATCTCCTCTCCACTGGTGTCCCTTTCTCCAAACATGAGTTTACAAACCAATTAGAAGATCTTAAGAGTGAGGTGAGATAGACCATTGCCATACAGCTGGACACATTCAGGATCCAGCAGAAGAAAGAAGAAGCTGAGAGAGCCTTGGCTGTCTTCTGCCCTAGGTGCACCAGAAGACACCCTAAGAACGAATGCCCATTACATTCGGTTGAAGTGTGTTTCGTTTGTGAGGAGGACCACCCAACAAATCAGTGTCCAACCTTACCTGGGTTTAAAGCCATGTAACAAGGGACCGAAGTTCCCACAGAGCCTCTCTATTACCTCAACCAAAGGAGGCCACAAGGATCTAGACCTTATCAGCAGGGGATGCAAGGGGCATCTCAAGCTTATTATAACCCCAACCAATCGACTCCCATGCCTTCTTGGGGTCCCCCTGCTCATCCTTCTTGGTCCATGCCTCCTCCATGGTCTTATCCACCTCAGTACCCCACTCAACCTACTTCTCATCCATATCACTCACATACCCAGCCACAGCCTCAATGGAATGCACCTCAGTCGGGGTGGAGGCCTCAGTACAACACTCCACCCGCCATTCTGCCTCCACCTCTAGTTCAACCACAACCATTACCTCCTGCTCCTCCAAGGCAACCTCAAATGCCTGCTCAACCGAACCCGAACCCCAACAATAGACAGGCTCAGCAGGTATATACTGGGGAGACCTCATGCCCTACCTATGCTGTGGAGATCCAGGAGATCAATCTTAGATCTGGAAAGACTCTTCCAGATCGCCAACCTCCTCCCCCAGAGGATGAGGAAGACAATCAGGAGAGTGAACCAAAGCCTATTCCACCCTTTCCTGAGAGACTAACAGCCACCACACAACCCAACCCAGAGGAGGATGAGCTTCTGGGAGAGCTCAAGCAGTTGTGTGTGAAGATACCCCTTCTCCAAGCTATCAAGGATGTGCCAATATATAACAAGCTGGTTAAGGAGAAGTGTTTCAAACACCCAGGCAGACGGAAGAAAGATGCCTCAACTATCAATGTCATAGGACAACTGTCTGACCTTATGCTAGGACAAGTCATGTGCCCAAAGTACCTAGATCCTGGAAGTCCTGTAGTAGATGTTCACATCAATGGCACCATTATCCCCCACACCTTGATTGATCTGGGGGTGGCCATCAATGTGATGACCAGGGATACCATGCTTAAACTCAATCTTCAGGGTTCCTTGAGGAAGACCTCGACAGTACTGCAATTAGCAGACCGCTCCACTGTGACTCCCGAAGGGATTGTGGAGGATGTCATGGTCTCCATCGATTCTTGGGAATACCCTGCAGACTTCCTGGTTCTGCAACCAAAGGCCAAGCTTACTGGATATCCTCTCATCTTGGGAAGGCCTTGGTTAGCTACTGCAGATGCTTACATAAGTTGTCGGGCAGGAAACATGACCATCAAAAATGGTCCCATGTCCAAGCAGCTAGTCCTATACCCTCCTGCCCAACCTTCTTTAGAGCATGATTTACCACTCTGGTTGGAGGAAGGAGAAGAAGACGAGGTGTATTCAGCACCTCTGTGTACCCTAGAAACCACTAAAAGAAACCCCCCAACCGAGGATGACTTGATTGAGACTCTGATCCAAAACCCACCTACCAGTGCGCTACCTCTAGAAAAATTGGTGGAGGATGCCCAAGCTAGCACCTTAGTGGATCTTTGTACAACCAACCCTGTCACTCCCAGAGTTAAGAATGTGGAGTTCGGCCCTGAGAGAGCATTGAAAATCAGCTCCTCCCTATCTCCTTCCCAGGAAAAGGAGCTGTGTAGTCTGTTGGCCAACCACCTAGATGCTTTTGCTTGGAGCTATAAAGAGATGAAAGGAGTCCATCCCTCGGTATGTACCCATCATATATACATCAAAGAGGATTGTAAACCGGTTAGGCAACCTCAGAGGAGAATGAATCCAGCACTTAAAGAGATTGTCAAGGAAGAATTGCAGAAACTGTTGGATGCCGGATTCATCTACCCCATCTCAGACAGTGAATGGGTGTCCCCTCTAGTGTTGGTTCCCAAAAAGAATGGGAAGTGGAGAATCTGTGTGGATTACCGTGAGCTGAACAAAGCTACCAAGAAAGACCATTTCCCTCTACCTTTCATAGATCAAGTGTTGGATGGACTGGCAGGAAAGAAGTTCTTCTCTTTCCTGGATGGGTTTAGCGGGTACAATCAAATCCAAATCAGCCCGGAAGACCAAGATAAGACCACCTTCACTTGTCCTTGGGGTACCTTTGCCTACCGAGTCCTTCCCTTTGGACTATGCAATGCTCCTGCTACCTTTCAGAGAGCTGTCTTGAGCATCTTCTCAGAGTTGGTCCATGATGCAGTAGAAATCTATATGGATGACTTTACTCCTTACAGGGCTAACTTCCAGGAAGCATTGTCCAACTTGGGAAAAGTCCTCGCCAAGTGCATCGAGATGAACTTGTCCCTTAGCCCTGAAAAATGTGAATTCCTAATGACTGAAGGGACCATGCTAGGCCATACCATCTCTTGCCAAGGGTTACAGGTGGATCCCAACAAAATTGCTCTAATCAAGAAGGTTCCACCTCCCCAAAAGGTCAGGGATGTTAGGAGTTTCTTGGGATTAGCGGGATACTACAGGAGATTCATTAAGGACTTCAGCAAGTTAGCCTCACCATTGTCTGGCCTATTGGCAAAAGATGTGGAGTTTAGGTGGACTGACGATTGTCAGAAGAGTTTGAATGAGTTAAAGGACAAGTTGGTGTCAGCACCAATCCTGAGAGGTCCAAACTGGGCCCTACCTTTCCACATCCACACTGATGCCTCGAACACAGCCATAGGTGCAACTTTAGGACAAGTTGAGCAGAAACTTCCATATGCCATTTACTTTGTTAGCAAAAACCTGTCCAAAGCTGAGCTGAATTACACTGTAACCGAGAAAGAGTTCTTAGCTGTGGTCCATGCATTAAACAAGTTTCGACATTATATTACTGGTTACCAGACCTTTGTACATACTGACCATGCTGCTATTAGATATTTGATGAATAAACCAGATGTGAATGCTCGTATTATTAGATGGTTACTTTTATTGCAGCAGTTTGATTTAACCATTATTGATAAACCAGGTAGAGAAAATGTTGTTGCTGACTTTTTATCTAGATTGGATTTGTCTGCAGATGAAGATGGGACGGTGGATGACCAGATGCCTGATGAGCATCTGTTTGCTATCTCAGTACTCTCTCCATGGTTTGCTGATATAGCAAACTACCTCGTTTCAGCTCAGTTCCCTCCGCACCTCTCTTCAAAAGAGAAGAGCAGAATCATCAGAAAAAGTGCCTCATTTACTTGGATCGGGGGCAACCTGTTCAAGCTTGGCCCCGATCAGATCTTAAGGCGTTGTGTAAGGGAAGAGGAATTCTTTGACATCCTCCTCGCCTGTCATGATGGGCCTTGTGGAGGACATTTTGCAGCAAAGAGAACTGCCTTCAAGATCCTGCAGGCAGGCTACTATTGGCCCACACTTCATCAAGATGTCAGAAGATATGTCAGTCAGTGTGACCAATGTCAAAGAATGGGGAAACCGACCCAAAGGGATGAGATGCCTATCCAACCTCAAGTGACTCTTGAGCCATTTGAGAAGTGGGGCATGGACTTTGTGGGTCCAATCAATCCCTCTTCGAGGCAAAGATCCTACATTATTGTGTGTACTGACTACTTGACAAAGTGGGCAGAGACCAAAGCAATCAAGGTAGCAACAGAAGAGAAAGTGGCCGAGTTCCTAAGAGAGAACATCTTCTACAAGTTTGGCTACCCAAGAGAGCTGGTGACCGATCAAGGGAGCCAGTTCACATCCAACTTGGTTGAAGATCTCCTAGCTCATCACAAGATCAAGCATAGGACTTCCACTCCCTATCATCCTCAAGCAAATGGGCAGGTGGAAGTCACCAACAGAGCATTAGAAGGGATCTTGACCAAAGTGGTGAGCAGCAGCAGAAAAGATTGGGCAGATCGCCTGGTTGAAGCCACATGGGCTTACAACACCACTTGGATGACCACCACCGGTTTCACACCATATGAGCTGGTCTATGGGAAGAGAGCTTTGCTGTCCATTGAGTTTGAGTATAACACTTTGAGGATGGCAGCTCAGCTGGACCTAGATCTCAGCCATGCACAGCAAGAAAGGTTATTGCAGCTGAATGGACTGGATGAGCACCGCATGCAGGCCCTCCTTCACTCAGAAGTGGTTCAACTTCAGAGGAAGGTGTGGCATGACCAACATCTCCATGACAAGCAATTTCAGCTGGGAGATTGGGCTTTGTTGTATGATTCCAGATACAAAGATTTCAAGGGGAAGTTGAGAACCAGATGGCTGGGACCATATTCAGTGGAAAAGTGTCATGACAATGGATCTGTCCTGATTCGAACCATTGATGAGGAAGCCATTCCCATGCTTTTCAATGGGCATCGATTGAAGATCTACAGGAAGCCTCCCTCAAGACAAGAGTTCATCAAAACAATGGAGAAGGCAGTATTGGTCATAGAGAAGGGTCCTGCCCCTGCTTTGGGCACACCCTGAAGAATCTAAAAAAAAAAAAAAAATAATAATAAAGATCCTTGGGTGAAAACCTCTCTGAGGCGCCCAAGGCAGGTGGTAGGGGTGAAAAACTCATTGAGGCGCCCCTGCTATCTTTCAAAAAAAAAAGAAAAAAGAAAAAAGAGATAAATATCCTTCAGTGAAAACCTCTCTGAGGCGCTTAAGGCAGGTGGTAGGGGTGAAAACCTCATTGAGGTGCCCCTGCTATCTTTCAAAAAAAAGGAAAAAAACAAAAAAAGAAAGAAAAAAATACAAGATCAATAAGTCATTATGTGAAATTTGCATGCAGATTGCAGGTGTTCTATGGAGGAGAGGAAGCCTCTCAACTCAAGGCCAAAAGTCCTTATCATGCAGCCGGGACACCTCACCAGCACCTCCTCCAAGAATGCTTATGTTCTTCAAGGTATATGCACTTTCATTATAAATTGAGTCTCCTACAGGAAGACACAGATTTTCTACAGGAAGGTGCGAGTTTCTACAGGAAGGTGCAAATTTCTACAGGAAGAGCTACCTGTCTACAGGAAGCTCTGTATTTCTACAAGAAACTTCCTGTAGAAGCTCAGAACGACCCAGAATGCGTTTCATGAGCAGATCTAATGACTACGGGTTGGTGTGGACGCATGCAAGCCTCTTTTGGGCCCATGCACGATGCTGTTACCTTACTCCACCACCCGTGTCGACATGCGGCCAAGTCCCTGCACCCACAAAGAAAATCGATGAGTTCTCGCGAGCAAGCCATTTCCAAAGGTAACAAATGACGAGATCTCATACCATATGCATCAAGAGCGCTGGGATCATGATCGAGAAGCCAGAACCGCCAGCGTGCAGCATGCACCCAAGGAGAAAGGACTGTGACGAGACCCCTCGTGGGGATCCTGTAACAGTTCAACTTGCTCGAGTGAATACCCTCCACAGCGCCGCCATCCGAGATGAAACACGGGCGCATGAAAGCAAAACCATCCACTCCAGCGTCAGCAACCTATAACCATGAGCCTCCGGGTCTGTGTAAGCCGCGTGTAGCAGGTAGATCCATCGTCCAAAAACTGAAAATCGTGTGCAGATGCGTGCAGGTAAGTGTCTCAACATTCTCTCCATCAAATCGCATGAATATTACTTTGATTTGTTTGCATGGCGTAAGAGTGAATGGTTGAGCAGCCGTATGGCCAGTTGACTAGCCACGTCGGCTAGTTATGGTATAGTCGGATGATCGGGTGGCAGCCACGACGAAAAAATCAGCAGCACGCACGTGAGAATCCGTGGGAATGAGTTTAACAGAAAAAGGCGGCGGCAGATCTGTGGGAATGAATGCGGCAGCAAGTGAATACGCCAGTGAGTGGTTGATGACGTCGCCCAACGGTCCGGTGGGGACAGCTCACCCCCCGCGCCACGAGCTGCGCCGATTCAAAATCTAATCGGCTAGATTACGCGCATGTATTCATCAACCTCCACTTCAAAACTTGAGTGGCTCTTCTGATTTCCTCGGCACGTTGATACACCAAGCTTTCGGCTACCAGAACATCGGTGAAGCGCACCTCAACCGCAGTCCAATTGCAGTCCTCCCCGAAGTTTGCATACTGCTCCTACAGGAACAGTTTCTACAGGAACGCAGTCCTACAGGAAGTAGTCTCTACAGGAGCGCAGTCTTCTACAGGAACGCGGGTGTTCACGTAAAAAAGGTGGTCGAGTAACGAGGTAACCCTGGAATCCTCATGCAATTGCTCATTTAAGGTGGTAGGATTGTCAGTTACTGTCTGGGTGAATGAGAAAGTAGACAAATTGATGTCTGTGTGCCCATACTGCAATTCTACAGGATTTTTGCGTGGTTAGACTGTGTTATAAAATTTTTGTGGGTTATACGCATTGTTCTACACTCTGTCACCGAAACTAAACTCTCTTCCACCATCACCACCTCCGGTTAAGAAAATTGTGCCATCATTCCGGGTGATTTATCAGGCGAGAACCCACAGATTCCACCAAATTAAGGAGAAATCCCGCAGTGGTAGAGCTCTTCACCAGAGCACAATGGATGCCTTTTTGTGATAAGCTGCAGGGCTACGATGATGAAGTAGCCGAGGAATTCTTGCAGGCATTGAAGCCTAAATCCCAGACACTGGCCAGAGTAAACTTCAGAGGTCTCAGCCTCCAACTCACCCCAGAGCACATAAGTCGAATCACAGAACTGCCCATGGGTCTGCCTTGGGATAAAGAAGAGCGGAGGCAGAGCCAGCAAGCAAAGAAAGAATTCTTTCCACCTGAGGAAGAATTCTCGGAGGATAAAAACGGGGTAACAAGAACGAGTTTATCACCACCTTGGAATGAAGTCAGTTTGCAAATCATGAAATATATTACTTGTGAAGGCCGGTTCAGCATCGTGTATGCATACCACTTTCGGTTACTCACTGAGTTGAGGCACCAAATTGACCTTCCTGTAGAGCAAAAGCTGAGCATCCCTTATTATCTCCTGCAGTCCTTAATGGAGTGTGCTACAAAGCTACGAGAGGGCATACCTGATCAGATAGCCCACCATGGGTTAATAAAATTGCTTGTGGAGGATGCACTGCACTCGTATAAAGTTCCCCTCTCCTGGGAGTCATTTAGGAATCTAACACGAGATGGGGAAATTAAAATGTTGATCGAAGATAGTGGCTCCTCCAGTAGTGAAGACAAGGAAGCAGTGGCTGAAGAAAAGAAGGACGAAGAAAAGGGTGGCACACCTATCCTGTCAGCAAGGGAAAGGAGGATGAAGAGCAGAATGGACAAAGCAGAGGTGGCCCACGTCAGCCCAAGTACCTCAACAGCACCTGCAACAAAAGCAAAAAGAAAAACTCTAGCAGGCAAGCAAGCGTAAGTGGAGACACCTGTGTCTACAGGAAAGCAAAAACTGGCTTCTACAGGAAGCCTGAAAACAAAGACAAAGGCTTCTACAGGAAGCCCGAAGATCAGTAAGGAGCAGGCTTCTACAGGAAGCCCAAGAGCAAAGACCAAGGCTTCTACAGGAAGCCCGAAAATAATTGGAGAATAGGCTTCTACAGGAAGCCCAAAAACGGAGACAAAGGCTTCTACAGGAAGCCCGAAAGTGCAACCACAGGCTTCTACAGGAAGCCCGAAGACAGAGACAGGGGCTTCTACAAGAAGCCCAAGATTGGAAAGAGGGGCTTCTACAAGAGGCCCAAAAGTCATTGAGAAACAGCCTCCTGCAGAGAGTCCGAAGACAAAGAAAGAATCTTCTACAGGAGGCCCGGAAGCGGGCAAAGCAGGGTCTTCCACAGGAAGCCCGAAATCTGAAAAGGAGGGGCCCTCTACAAGGAGCTCCGAGAGAGCAAAACGCAGGAAAGAGAAGGCTGGCATTCTCGAAAAGGAGGCAGCAGTGGCACTGGCTGCCCTCAGCACACCTCCAAAAGCGAAAGAGAAAAGGGAGAGGGAGACCCCTCTACCATCTGAAGCCAGGAGAAGCAAGAGGATGACCACGGGCAAGCCACAGCCTCCACCCAGCAACCAAACCACTTCAGGGGATGTCCCTACTTCACCCAGTGCAAGGACCCCCTCTAAAACATCAGCCACCCCCGAAAAGGGGAGCCCAAAAATAACTTCCTGGACACGAAAGATAGGCCAGTCGCCTTCCGAAGCCCGACTCAAGGAAATAGGAAAGGGGAAGGAAGAATCACCCTCGTCACCACCAGGGGCAGAGGAGGCAGGGCCATCAAAAGCAGAAAAGAAAGAGCCTGCTCCGGTCCCGAGTCCTCGGCCAAGGACAAGGAGCAGGAGCAAGGTTGCTCAAGGATGAGCAAATGGTTCAGCTGGGGGGTGATGATGAGCCCCAATTTTGGTACAATTTGGGCTCATTTTGGCCTATTATACTTGCTCAAACCATTCATTTTTTATTGCTTATGCATGCATTTCTTAGTTTGTTCATGTTGTTTGTAGGAAGAAGGGTAGGGACTCTATCTACGTGACTAATGCATTATGATTCCAGGTTTTGGCATTAAAAGGGAGCAAAAGACAACGAAAAAGGAGACAAGGAGACAACGAGGTGGCACTGCTGGTTTTTAGGAGAGGATGTCCACGGTCTTGGGGACATTCCTCGTGATTCCCACCAAGAACTCCGAGCTCCAATCCATCTCCCCTCCGAGCTTAGAAGCAGCCAGCTGTTCTACAGGAACAGCAGTTACAACTGTTCTACAGGAACAACACTTATGACTGTCCTACAGGATCAGCAGTTAAACTCTAGTTGGACAATCGAGCTCCTAAAATCAAGGACACTTGTTGGATCACTGTTTTGCAAAGTATAGAGGCCGTAGCCTTTGATAGGTTGTTGAAACTTTCGCATTACTATTGTAATTTTGGAACACAACTCAGTTTTTGTTCCTTTTTGTAAGCCAATTTGGCATGACATCAGATTATGAATAAAGAAGGCAGATTTTGATCTAGCTCTGAGTTTTCTTAAGGAGACTATAGCTCTCAGGTTAGGGCCCAACCTGAGAGCCATAGATCCCCTCTGCTGTAGTGTTGTTTGCATTTCGTTTCAGCACTCTGAGTTTTCATTTTCACATGCAATTTGAATTACAGGTTGTTGAATTAGTATTTTTCATGAGCATAGATAGGACTGGTTTATGGTTGAATTGCTTTCGGTTGTTTAGTTAGATTAGCAGGTTGATAATACATTGGAGCTCCAGCAAAAAAGGTTGAGGAAGTCTCCACTGCCATCTCCGTTTGGAGATTGGAGTGCAGCCTATACCAGCCACAAAAATACGCATTTCTTTATTTCATGATTGCTGCAAACACAGTCACATTATGTTAGATGCTTCCACATGATTCACACCTGCACCACACTCCTTCATCACAACTTCATGCACATTCTCCTTCGCGTTTTGGATTGCTGTTCATTGAATTTACAAGCACAGGTAGTTTAGGTTAATGCATTTTTGGTTTGGTGACAATCATAAGCATTTGTTTCACTTACACTGCTCTCTCTCATTCCATTACCTTCTCCTCCATCTTGATCACGCATGCAAACACATCTTTGCCCTCTGTTCCGCTCTATTATCTCCCAAAGTCTTTCACTCCTCACGTAACTTCATTCTCTAGCCCTTTCGTTGACATAGCCCTTTACCTTCCAACCTACTCCCTACACTCACTTCCCATCCTATTCTTCCACTTCTGAGCCATCACCAGCCTCATTCCTACCTTACACATCTCCCCCTACCATTTCATCACTCCTCCATCATGCCAAACACTCACGGTAGGTCATCCTGTAGCCGTTTGTAGACATCCTGTAGAAACCAGAGTATCCTGTAGGATCCCCTGCAGACATCCTGTAGGAGGCCACTCACTCGGTTGCTGAGCATCTGAATGTGAGGAACCTCTGTGGATGGATGCTAAGGATCCCTAGGGACCTCTCCTAGCCTCCCCAACCTGTCCCACGCTTTCCTTCCTTCTCCATCCCATCTGCACAACCAAACCCTAATTAGCACTCAATCACAATCATTCCATACACTTAAAGGAAAAATACAAAAACATGTCTTTTATGATGCAAGCAGCTTAGATCCATGCATTTTCACTTATTAGAGGTAACAACAGCATTGGTAGAGGTTCCATTCACGTTCTTTGCATTATAGAGGTTAGACTAGTTAAATTAGGGTTTCCTAGGTTTACATGCTTTGATTTGCTTTCAGTCCATTTTGTCAAGTAGAGTAGTTTTCCTTTGAGAATAGCTTTCGTCCATCAATTAGCAAGCTTCTTCTGAGAGCCTATAGAAGTTGGCTTGAGCCCTAGCGGACTTGTGTCAGCTGCGACAAGAGCTAGTACTTGTGCATATAGCACCGTCGCTTCCAAGTTTGTACGAACTACCGGGTTGATAAAATGAGAGACAGGAAGCCCCAGGAGTTGTAGCATTATTGCTACAATACTGGAGCTCACCAGCAACCATGTGAAATATCCATATGTCCATCCATTGTGGTCTTTGCAGGGGTGGGTACTTTCTCAACATTTGGCATTTCAAATTCATAGAAAACAATACCATTTGTTTCTAGTGAGAAATTATAAAAAGTCATAACAAAAATAAATCACAGTAGGTATGAAAGAAACAATCATGTATGGATTAGTATACTAGATTGTAATCAAGAATCCCTAATGAAATAGGCCCAAAAAAGCTAAATGACAAAACTAGATATACTAATATTCACACCTTGAGTATCCAAGGGAGTGAATAATTTGAATATCAGTCCCATTGTTCCTCCACGGAAATATATGAAATAGTCCTAAAATCATTTCAACGCCAAGAAAAGCCCAGGTTGGAAGAAATGGGCATGTCAGTGGAGGTTTGAACCTTCAACTTCATCAATACAAAGCGAATAATGGAAGCATTGTGTGTTCGAATTCCATCATCTGATAACTCAATCACTTGTCAAGGCGACCAACTCTTCTAACTTCCCATCCAACTATCAACCCTATAAGTTGTTAATTTTTATTTCTTTCAAGAATATTTTTCATTCAAACATTTCATGCTACCCTAGGTCTACACCATCGATTTAGGTGTAAGGTGAAGCATATTCAGGGCATATTCACTCCAGATTTAATCTGGATCATCCAAATTTTTTTATCAAAAAAAGTCAACGTTGGCTCTTCCACCCAAGGTTGAAATAGGGAGCCTTTAGCTAAATATAAAAAAAGTATAATGGATAGTCAAATTTGAGATGAATAAGTAAAGTTAGTCAAAAATATAAATATTTATTCATAATTAAAATTAAAATAAAAAGAGACATTAATCTTATAAAAATCAAGTTGATGTAAATAATTATCAATTGTAAGTTAGGTATTGACACTAATGTAAAAATGAAATGTATTCATATTATTCCATATATATTAACTACTGGCATAACCACATTAATAAATGTGGTTGATAAACGCTGATAGGCCTATACAAAGCACATATATCAATTATCAATAAGATTAAAAATCAATATTATTAATTTTACTATCAATAATATTAATATAAATATCATAACCATATTAATAATAATTAATATTATATTATTACCATTGTATAATAATAATAATAATAATAATAATAAATATAACAAAAAAAATTATATTAATAATCATTTAATAAATTAGGTGTAGTCTAACTTATAGATGAAATAACCTTTTTCATCAGAATTCACCAAAAATCCGAGAATAGAATTCAATTTTTTTTGTTGTTTAAAATAAATTTTTGAATGCATAAATGAATTCAACACTCTTGAAAACCCCTCAGGCACTCGAATTATGCATATTAAACAATTTATACTCAAGTTTTTAAAAATCTCTCTCAGATTTTAATTAAAATTAACCAGAAAAATGGTCATGAAAAAAGGCCATTTCGTCTATAAGTTAGACTATGCCAATAAATTGTATTAATAATAATTTAATAAATAATAATTAAGTAATTATGAAATAAAAATTTAATAAAATCCAAAAAACAATTTAAATATGGTTGATATGAAATTCAACTTTAAACACTCCACTAGAACACAATTATCAAATGCTAGCCCCTTCCAAAACACACCAAGACCGATGAAAAAAGTTACACAAATTCAAATCAATAGGATAATGATGATGACCATTCAATCTTTCCAACCAATCCCTTCCCATGCGGTATTTCATTTTTTCATAATGTTGAAAAGAAAAAGGCGGTGAAATCCGCAAACCATCTATTGATTTCAATGTTGATATAGTTGTAAATGTCAGACCCTACCTCTCTCTGTCTCCAATATGTAGTGTGGCTCATTGCAAGGGAATAATAAACACAAGGGATAAATATTATAAGCCCAGGGTATATAAACCCTAAAATAAACATGGTTGACCATGATTTACCATCATTAATTTTCATACTGAGATGATGCTTGTCACAATGTGATGTTGGACCATGGTTTACCATGGTTGATTTTCATATTGAGATAATCTTTGGCACATTATGAAATTGGACCATCGTTGACCATGATTGTATACCCAAGTGATTTATATTAAAACCCATAATTAATATTATAAATCCCATGAATAATATTATAACCTTGGAATATCGGCCAAATAAACCCAAGGGAATAATAAACCCAATGGATTAATACAAAAACCTAAGGGATTAAAAAGTCACCGGATTATTAATATAAACCTAAGGGAATAATATTAAGTCCAAGGGATTAATATTGTAAACCCAAGGTATATAAACCCTAAGATAAATATTATAAACCCAAGGGAATACTATTAAACCCAAGGGACAAATGATATAAACCCAAGGGATAAATGATATAAACCCAATGCAACGTTGGAATATGGTTTGACCATGATTGATTTTCATATTGAGACAACGTTTGTCACAATGAGACATTGGACAATGGCTAAGCATCGTTGACCATGGTTGATATCCATATTGAGACAATCATTTTCACAATGAGACATTGCACCATGGTTGATGTTAGGTCCCTATAATAATAGTGTATTCCACCATTGTTATTAGTGTAGCCCCCTTATTGTTCCTATTGTTCCCCATAGAAGCCCACTATTGTTATAGTTATGCCCTTACATTATTATTGTTATGACATCTATGATTATATTGTGACCCCTTAGACTCCTATATATAGAAAGGAGGTTTTTTCATTTGAATCATCTAATTATTCATTTGTTTAATGTAAAGGAGGTTTACCCCTCAAAAAGGCTTATTTTAAAGCCGTTTATCTATCTCTTCTTCTATTTTGTAAGTTGGTTGCATAACATATGGTATCAAATCTTTGGATTTTAGGGTTTCACTGCTTCAAATAGGCCATCGTGGAATTTTTTCTATAAAAAAAAATTCTACAAATATTTATATGTTGTAATTAAAACTAGTTTGAGTCGAAATTGTGATGAAACTTTTCATGAAATTTCAGATATTTTCTCACTACATTTTTGGAGATACGAACAAACAAATTTATGGTTTGTGGAAACTCAACAAGTCAATCTCAAACATGTGACCTTGGGAAAATCATCATAAGTTTCTCCCTAAGCATCAGATTGAAATTTCGTAAACAGTGACATAAGGAGAACAGACAGTAGTTTGTCGGATACAATTTTTACGGCCGAAGGGTGAAACAGTAACACATGACACTTTGCACAAGTTTGCTCTACTGAACGAGTCTACAATCAGGTGATCGTGAGATATTTCACATAACGCTTTCTTGGAGAATTAAATATCAATCAGACCCCTGGGGTTTGAAATAGGACACAGAGGACTACAATAGGAAGAAAGTTTAGAGCTTGAATATATTAAATTACAGAGATACAACATATTCAATATCGAGCTCCTACAAAGAAACAAAAACGTGTGTAGTCTTTTTAAAAAATTGCATAATTTTTGTTTGAAAAATTAGTTTGAAGTGATTCAAAGGGAATAGTGAAGCATACTTATCATTAATTGATTCCCTAAAGAAAGAAAATGGAAACACATAGAAAGTGACCTGAAAACTCCACTATGACTCATGAAGAAGAGGAAGAAATGAAACATGATATAGCAAAATTACGCGACCAAGTGCAATAAATTTCGCTCTCACAAAAAGTAACAGAAGCTAACTTGGATGGTTTAAAGAATGGAATGGAGGCTAAGATGGATGGTTTGAAGAGTGGTTTAAAATAATACATGGAAGAAATGATGAATGTCAAGATAAATGGGTTGAAGGAAGGTTTGGCAAAGTTTCTAGAGGAAAGACATCCAAGTGGTGATAAGGCAATCGATGAAAATCATGATGAAGACAAAAGGACTATCAATTATGATTTTGAATAATGCAATGGGGGGTTTAAGAGCCACCAAATTCCAATGATAGATATGAGGAAGTTTGATGGCAAGGATCCAGTAACTTGGATACTACAGATAGAGAAATATTTTGATCTACATGATGTGAAATCCTCACAAAAGGTATGTATTTCATACTTATATTTAGAACGAAATCAATTTGTATGGTATAGATGGCTTTTTCTCGTAAACCACTTATCACCTAGTCAATTTTTATGTAGGAAATGATATCACATTATGAACATACAAAGAGCAAAACCTTCTTTAGCCAATTGATAAATGTCAAACAAAAGGGTTCAATGGTGGAGAACATTAAATACGTCCAAAAATTGATTATTAGGGTAACCGATATTCTTGAGGGGCATATGATTGATGTCTTCATAGTTACTTTAAAAGATAACATCCAACATGAGGTTTGCCTTTGGGAACCTGATCCATTGGAGAAGGCATTCAGGGTGGCAAGAAAAGTTGAATGAAAAATTATGGCAATAGGGAAGTCCACCACTCACAACTATAAACATGGAATTATTGTTGCTCCTAGTCTTCCACAACCTACAAGGTTCACACCACAAAAATTGGAGGAAAATAGGGCAAGAGGGATTTGTTATAGTTGTGATAGAAAATACACTAAAGTTCATAAGTGTGCTGAGCATAAATTAATCTACATATATTGTGAAGATGAGGAAGAATAGCAACAAGGAACATCAAAAGAGGAGGATATACACCAGGAACCAACCCGAGAGAAAGAAGAAATGAATTCGACCATATCTTGTCAATACATTGGAAAGAATTACCACTCCTCAAAATCTTAATATAGAAGGATATATCAAGAAGAAAAAGGTAATAGTCTTGATTGATTCAGGTAGTATCCATAATTTTATTCATTGTAAGATAGCCAAGGAATTGAATTTCTTCCTTTATCCAACACGAGCGTGTCAAGTGATGGTTGCAAATGGAGGAACTATAAGTTTCTCTGGAAAGTGTCATAATATAAATTTAACCATGGGGGAATATGTATTGAATAGTCCAATATTTTCCATTCCACTGGTGGTGCTGATGTTGTACCAGGAGTTCAATGGTTACAATATTTGGGGACGATAGCTTTCAATTCTCATGAACTTTTCTCGATTTTTTTTGGAAGGAAAAGAAGATGAATTAAGGGGTATCATAGGAAAACTGGGAAAGATAATTTGTTCTAATAGCATTAAAAATATTCTAGAGAAAGAAAAATGAGGTGTATTTCCACAATTATGGTCACTAGGGGTTCAAACATCAAAATCATCTATTTCTCCAAATATCCAAAAAGTATTGGACAATCATTCCAAGGTGTTTGAGACTCCCAAAGGCATCCCACCTATTCTTGATCATGATCATTATGTTCATTTGATTCCCAAAAGTATTCCTCCAAACATCAGGCCTTACAGATATCCCTATGCCCAAAAGAGTGAAATTGCATGTATGGCTGCAGAAATGATAGAGATTGGTATAATTCTACCTAGTCAAAGTTCTTTCTCTGCTCCATTAGTATTGGTGCACAAGAAGGATGGATCATGGTGCATGTGTCTAGATTATAGGGATCTCAACAAGCTCGCTATTAAAGATAAATTTCCCATTCCTATCATTGATGAAGTATTGGATGAATTACATGTATCAATTTACTTCATCGAGTTGGATATTCATTCAAGATATCATCAAATAGGAATGAAGACTGAAGACATTCTAAAAACAACATTTAGAACTCATGAGGGTCATTGTGAATTTTTGTTCATGCCTTTTTGCCTTACCAATGTACCTTCTACATTTTAAGCTTTGATGAATTCCGTTTTCAAACCCTTTCTTAGAAATTTTTTGTTAGTATTTTTTGTTGATATACTAATCTAAAACAAGTCTTGGAAGGATCATGTTTACCATGTTGAAAGGGTGCTCAAGCTATTGGAGGAGAAACAATTATATGCAAAAACCTCCAAATATTTCTTTGGAGTACAAGAGGTGGAATATATGGGTCATATTGTATCTCATGTGGGTGTTAAGGTAGAGCCTAAAAAAATTAAATCCATTAAGGAATGGAAAATTCGCACATCCATAAATCACATGTCAAGATTTCTTGGGTTGACAAGGTATTATCGCAATTTTGTTAAGAATTATGGGAGAACAGAACCACCTCAAACAACATTACTGAACAAAGATGCATTTTCTTGAACTCCATAAGAAACTAAGGCCTTTGAGTATCTTAAAGAGGCAATTGTGCCAAGCACCGGTCTTAGCTACGCCATACTTCATAAAAACCTTTATTCTGGAATGTGATGCCTTAGGAAATGGAATTGGTGTTGTTTTAATGCAAGAAGGAAGACCCATTGCTTTTTAAAGTCATCCAATCAAAGGAAAGTATTTACACAAAGATATTTATGAGAAGAAAATGCTAGAAATACTATATGCACTTAAGAAATGGTGACCTTACCTAATGGGAAGGAACCTCAAGGTAAAAACAAATCATGATAGTCTTAAATAAATTTTAGAATAATAATTATCTTCAAAAGAACAGCAAAAATGGGTCACAAAGATGTCGGATTATGACTTTGAAATCATCTACAAAAAATGGAAGAAAAATGCGTTGCAGATGCACTCTCAAGAAAGGATGAGGATGTGGAAGCATTGCTTTGTGCCATTTCTATTATCCAACCAGATTGGATAACTGAAGGAATAAATGAATGGAATAATGATGAAGAAGTGTGGCACTCACTCAAAATTTGTAGCAAGATCTTAGTACATGTGATACATTTAGCTAGAATAAAGGTTCATTATGGTACAAAGATCACCTATACCTTTGTGAGAAGTCCCAACTCAAACAGAAGGTTCTTTTGGAATTTCAGACCTCTCCCCTAGGAGGGCACTCAAAATTTTTAAAAACTTACCACAGGGTTAAGAAGGATTTTTTTTGGGATGGCCTTAGATCTAATATTCAAAAGTTTGTGGCAGAATGTTTAGTTTGCAACCAAAATAAAGTTGAGACAATTAAGACCTCAAGTTTTTTACAACATTTATCCATCCAAGTCAATGTTGGTAGGAGGTTTCAATGGATTTTATCATAGTTTTACCCAAGTCAGAAGGAATGAGTGTCATCATGGGGGTAGTTGATAGACATACCAAGTATGCACACTTTTGTGAATTATCTCATCCATTTAAAGCTAGTACAACTGCTATTTTGTTTATGGAACCAATTCAAAAGCTACATGGAAACCCAAAGATTATTGTAAGTGACAGAGATCCTGTTTTCATTGGAAATTTCTAGATGGAATTATTTTCTTGTCTGGGTACTCAAATAGCTCATAACTTATGTTATCATCCTCAATCAAATGGGAAAATTGAGATAGTGAACAAATGGTTGGAAGGATATCATCATTTCTTTGTATCTGATAAACAGAGATAATGGGTCAAGTGGTTAACTCTCGTTGAATGGTGGTATAACACTTCCTTCCATACTATAGCAAAAATGACCCTATTTGTGGCACTTTATGGATATCATCCACCATTCATCACATCATCTTTAAGAGAAAATTCTATGGTTCAAGCAATGGAAGATCACATTGAGCATTAACAATAAGTTCTCCAAATCTTAAAGGATAACCTCACTTCGACACAGAATAGAATAAACAACAGGACAATAAAGATCGTAATGAAATAAGTTTTGATGTAGGTGACTGGGTATTTTTATGGCTACAACCATAAATAAAAATGTTCCTAAAGTAAGCTAAGAAGGATAAATTACCACCAAAGTATTATGGTCCTTACAAGGTGTTGCAAAATATTACTATGGTATACAAGTTGAAGCTTCCTACATCTTCCTGAGTGCACCTACATTTCCATTTTTCATGCTTAAAGAAGGTTATAGGTGACAAGCTCTTAGTTCAAACAGTATTGCCAGAACTTGACGAGGAAGGAAAAATCATATTGGAACCTGAAGCAGTCATGGAAAAAAGAACTCGACAACTATGAAATCGATCAATTTCAGAGTATCTCATCAAGTGGAAAAGCTTACCCGCGGAAGATTCCACATGGGAGGATGAGAATTTGATACCAAAGCATCCAAAACTACTCAAGTGTTAAGGAAAACACATTTTTGAAGGAAAGGGGCATGTTAGGTTGATCCAGGTGGATATTGGTGGCCACCCACCAATTCTAGTTGGACCCCCACCATTGTTTCTTTCATTTTCTTAGTTGCCTTATTTGTAGCATAATTTACTATTTTTGGCAGTTTTTCGGGTCCTGAACTTCCCAAGCTGTTTTGAGGCCCTAAACGACTTTTTTTGGGAAAACTCACAGCAACATGGGTCCATGGACTGATGTTTCTCTTCCCAAAGTTGTATTCCTCGGATAGATATTTCTAGCGAGATATTATGTGTGTCAAATGGAGATCGTATGCCAAAGTTACAACCCTGGGAAGTTGATGTAACAATTTACCCAAAACGGGGCCCATAGTTTGGCGCTTCATCTCCTAGGGTTAGGGTTTTGAATGTTTAGAGCTTTCCATTACTTCTCAAAAATAAATAGACCATCAAGCCTCATTGTAAGATAGTGCAGAGGCATGTAGCTGCCACATCTCTCCTCAGAAATAAGCTACCCTCACCTGAGCTAGTTTATTTCCATTTATGTTTGTAAGCGTATTTCAGTATTTTACATTAATGAAATGGAGTATTATTTTTACTGTATCTCTGTATTTATGGTTATCTCTGTAATTTGTTGTGTTCTTGTTTAAATCTGGATCATTGGTATCAGAGTGGTCTTCTCTTTCTCTGTTTTTCTTTGCCTGTCCCCAAGGAGGTCGAGATATAAGGAGTTAGGGCTTGAACTAGTCGAACCTTTACAATACCAACCTTGCAAATCCCGACGGCCTCCCATGGCAGATGAAAAGAAATACGAGGGGGCAGGAGATCCTATCAAAATCTTGATCGAAGAGGCCCTCAAGAAAAAAAGTAATGCAATGATGGACAACTTTGCCTAGATCATTCATCGACTACCCAGGGGCAACATGTCTACTTCCAGTAGCTACTCTAGAAGTGCAACACCCTTTAAGGTACAAGTTAACTTTGACATTCCCATATTTGAGGGTCAGGTAGATGCATACGTTGTAGATAAATGGTTAAATCTTCTAGAAGGGTATTTTTCTGTTAATGATTTTTTCGGCTGGGAAAAGTTTAATTTCGCTCTTCTCGAAGCCGCCCCCACATCAAGGACTTGTGGGAAACCTACTGCAAGCAGAAGGATGAAAGTACGACCTCACTTTTTTCAACTGCACCCACTTGGAATTCATTCTAGAATGCCATGAAGGAGCAGTACTGCCCTGTCAAAAGCTATGAGGATAAATACATAAAGTTGACCATGCTGCAGTAGGGAAGGGACCAAGATGTTCCAGAGTTTACCAATATTTTCCATACCCTTCGCACAAAGTTGGGTATCAAGGATTCTGAGCTGCATTTGGTACTCATATACCGTGGCTGCCTACATAGGTACATCCTAGATGAGATGGAGTTCCTGGACATCTCCTCACTTGGCATGGCGTACCGATACGTTGTCAAGATTGAGCAGAAGTTTAAATAGAAGAAGCGAGACATTGGATCTACAAATTTGAAGCAAAGGAAAGGCGCCCCAAACCGCTGAAAAAAGGACAAAGCTAAGGTGGGGTGGCCCAGGAAAACCTGCCAAAGCCACAAGAAAATAACAACACCGTGAAGCCGAAGAAGGACATGAGAAAGTGGTGCAAGTTCCATAAGAGCTCTACTCACAACACAAGCGAGTGTCGGGCCAATCAGTCACTCGTGGCTGAGCTAAAGTATTCAGAATCAGATGCATGTTCACACTCTGAGTTAGAATCCTATAAGGGGAATGAAAAAGGAAAGCAGATTATTGATGCGGAGCCCAATGCCACCGTTGCCACCATGAAGATCCAGAAGGAGGAACGCGAAGATCCAGAGGAGAAGGAGTGCCTCTTCCAATCCCAAATGTGGATAAAGGGCTCCCCGCTACAGTTCACTATCAATAGCGGGAGTCAAAAGAACCTCATTTCAGCAAAGGTCATGTATCGACTGGGTTTACCAATCACAACACATCCACAACTGTACACCATCGAGTGGCTTCACCAAGGATGGGATCTTCGCATGAGCCAATAGTGTCTCCTTCCATAGAACATCAAGCCCTTCACGGATGAGGTATTGTGTGATGTTGCTCCCCTTGACGTTTGTGATGTATTATTAGGCCAACCATACTTGTGGAAGTGACATGCTATAGATGAGTCAAGGCCTTGTGCTATTATTGTTACTTTGGGAAATAAGTTGTACACGATACCAGAGGTAGCATTGCCTATCGCCATCTCTTTGGCTACTGCAAAACAATGCATTAAGCTCATTTCCAAAATTCGGAAATTTTTTTCTTGATGAAATGCACTCAAGGAAAGAAGAAGATAGTGGCCATGACCTCCAAACAGGGCCCCTTCTCACGATAGCTACAGATGGAGAAGGTCATGGAGGAGTATGAGGACATCTTCACCTCCCTTGCAGGGGTTCCTCTGCATTGTCAGGTCAAGCACTCCATTGATCTGACCCCAAGTGCACTGCCCAATGGACCAATCTATCGGTGCTATGTTTTGGAGAATGATGAAATCAAGAGGAAGATTTAGGAACTACTGTAGAAAGGTCACATCCGACCAAGTTCATCACCCTGTGGGAGCTTGATCATGTTGGTACAGAATAAGGATGTGACTTGGAGACTCTGTATTGACTATCGGGTGCTAAACAAGATCACTGTCTGGAATAGGTACCCAATCCCACGGATTGATGACCTTCTGGACCAATTGAAGGGGGCAAGATATTTCAGCAAGATCGATTCGAAGTCAGGATATCAACAGGTACAAATTGAACCCTCTGATGTGTGGAAGACTACCTTCAAAGCCAAGGAGGGCCTTTTAGAATTCTTGGTTATGCCTTTTGGGTTGACGAATGCTCTTGCAACCTTCATGAGGCTAATCGATGACATCTCACGGCCATTAACCAACTCATTTGTAGTGGTATACTTGGATGACATCCTCATCTTCAACCAGAGTTGGGAAGATCACCTCCACCACATCCGATAGGTTCTCTAAACACTACGGAAACACAAGTTATGTGCCAATTTGGAGAAATGCACTTTTGACATGACCCAAGTTCAGTATCTGGGATACATTATTGATGAACAGGGGGTGCATGTGGATCCACCAAAGATCTAAGTCATTCAGGATTGGCCATCTACAATCACTCTAACAGAGCTCCACAACTTTCTGGGTCTTGCCAACTTCTACGACAGCTTCGTGTTGGGATTTTCTCATGTCACTTGGCCCTTGAGTCAAGTCACCAAGGGAGGAGCAAAATCAAAATCATTTTGGTCTGAATCTCAACAGAAGGCATTCACAGAGTTGGAACATCACCTTTGCTCGGAATCAGTGCTAACATTATCAAACTTGCAACAACCATTTGAGATCGAGATAGATGCCTCTGGCTATGCTATTGGGGTATTCCTTACTCAACATGGACATCTAGTGGCATATCACAGTGAGACACTTTTAGATGCAGTCCGAAAATATCCCACTTATGACAAAGAGATGTATTCCATTGTGCAGGCTTGCCGACAATGGAAGCATTACATTTTGGGGAAGGAAACAATCATCCACATAGACCGCTGGTGCCTGCAGTTCATACAGATGCAAGGGAAGTTACAGAATGATTGCCATTAGAAGTGGTCCACATACTTGCAACAGTTCCATTTGAATATCAAGTATAAGAAGGGGAGCACCAATAATGTTGCAGATTGCCTCAGTCGACCACCAATCATGGCGTTAACCACCGTGCTCAACTCTTGTGGGAACAAGACTTCTGATTGGCCACTTATCTACAAAAGAAACCTAGAATTCAGCCACACATACCAGACACTCTTGGAGAGTCAACATGTTCCAGATTTTCACCTCCAGGATGCCCTGTTATGCCACTTGGGTCACCTTTGTGTTCCTTCAAGCGAGCGTGCCAAGATGATTTGGGAAGCACACTACAGTTGGGTTGTTGGGAATTTCAGGGTCGAGAAAATAGTGGCAGTACTGCAGAAGTGGCTCACCAGGGGACAAGTTCAGCAGAAGTTTCCTCATCTCATGGAGGAACTCAATGCAATGGGGACCATTGCTTCCTAAGGGGGGAGGTATCATCCAAGTGGATATTGGTGGCCACCCGCCAATTCCACTTGGACCCCCACCATTGTTTCTTTCATTTTTTTTAGTTTCCTTATTTGTTGCACAATTTACTATTTTTGGTAGTTTTTTGGGTCCTAAACTTCCGGAACCGTTTTCAGGCCCTAAACGACTTTTTTTGGGAAAATTGGGAGAAGCCTCGGTCCACGAGCCATTGTTTCTCTCCCCAATTTGTAGTCCTCAGATAGATATTTCTAACAAGGTATTGTGCACATCAAATGGAGATCGTATGCCAAATTTATTACCCGAGGAGGTTGATGTACCAATTTACCCAAAATAGGGCCCATAATTTTCCACTTCATCTCCTAGGGTTAGGGTTTTGGATGTTCAGGGTTTTCCATTATTTCTCAACAATAAATAGGCCTTCAAGCCTCATTGTAAGATAGTGGAGAGGATATGTAGCCGCCACATCTCTCCTTAGAGATAAGCTACCTTCGCCTGAGCTGGTTTATTTCCATTTCTATTTGTAAGCGTATTTCAATATTTTACATTAATGAAATGAAGTATTCTTTCTACTGTATCTCTCTGTAATTTGTTGCATTCCTGTTCAAATCTGGATCATAGGTCCCTATAATACTAATGTATTCCCTCATTTTTATTAGTGTAGCCCCCTTATTGTAATTGTTGTGCCCCATAGAAGCCCACTATAATTACTATTGTTCCATTACATTATTATTGTTATGTCGGCTCTAATTATACTATGACCCCTTAGACTCCTATATCTAGAAAGGAGGTTTTTCCATTTGAATCATCCAATAATTGTTCATTTGTGTAACGTAAAGGAGGTTTCCCCCTCGAGGAGGATTATTTTTAAGTCATTTATCTATCTCTTCTTCTATTTTGTGAGCTAGTTGCATAACAGTTGACCATGGATGACCATTGTTGTGACAATGTTTGACCAAGAGGTAGTCTTTGTCACAATGTGACTATGGTTGACCATGGTTATTGACCATATTTTACAATGTTTGAACCCAAAGGTATTATAAACCCAAGGGATATTATTAAATCCAATGGACTAATATTATAAATTCAAGGTATATAAAACCTAAATGGATTAATATTATAAACCCAAAGGAATAATAAACCCAAGGGATTAATAATAAAAACCCAACGAATTGATAATATAAATGGAAGGGAATAATTTTAAACCTAAGGGATTAATATTACAAACCCAAGGGAATAATAAACCCAAGGGATAAATATTATAAACACAAGGAATATAAACCTAAGATAAATATTATAAACACTACGATAAATATTTTCCACAATATGACATTGGAATATGGTTGACCATGATTGATTTTCATATTGACACAAATCAACGCTAAAATAAACATGGTTGACCATGATTTTCCATCAGTGATTTTCATACTGAGACAATGTTTGTCACAATATGACATTGGACCATGTTTGACCATGGTTGATGATGGTTGATTTTCATATTAAGACAATATTCGACACATTGTGACATTCAACCATCATTGACCATGGATGACCATGATTGTAAACCGAAGGGATTTATATTAAACCCTAGGATTAATATTATAAACCCTATGAATAATATTATACCCTAGGAATATGAACCAAATAAGCCCAAGGGATTGATATTATAAACCGAAGGGAGTAATAAACCCAAAGGTATTATAAACCCATATGGATAATATGAAACCGAAGGGACTAATATTATAAATGCAAGGTATATAAACACTAAAGGGACTAATATTATAAACGCAATGGATTAATACTCAAAACCGAAGGGTTTAAAAACCCAACAGATTGATAATATAAACCTAATGGAATAATAATAAACCCAATGGATTAATATTATAAACCCAAGGTATATAAACTGTAAGATAAATATTATAAACCCAAGGAAATAATAGTAAACACAAGGGATAAATATTATAAAGCCAAGGAATATAAACCCTAAGATAAATATTTTTCATAATGCGAAGTTGGAGTATGGTTGACCATGATTAGTTTTCGTATTGAGACAACATTTGCCACAATGCGACATTAGACAATAGCTAACCTTCATTGACCATGGTTGATCTCCATATTGAGACAATTTTGTTACAATGTGATGTCGGACCATGGTTGACCATGGATGACCATGTTGTGACAATGTGACATTGAAAAGGAGATATTGTTTGTCACAATGTGACCATGGTTGACCATGATTGAATCCAAAGGTATTATAAACCCAAGAGAATAATATTAAACACAAAGAATTAATAATATAAATGCAAGGTATGTAAACCCTAAAGGATTAATATTATAAAGCCAAAGTATATAAACCCTAAGATAAATATTATAAACCCAAGGGGATTATAAACCCAAGGGAATGATATTAAATCTAAGGGATAAATATTATAAATTTGAGGAATATATACGCTAAGATAAATATTATAAACCCTGAGATAAATATTTATCACAACATGATGTTGGAATATGGTTGACCGTGATTGATTTTCATATTGAGACAATCTACGTCGCAATGCAACGTTGGACAATGGTTGACCATCTTTGACCACGATTGATCTCAATATTGAGACAATCTATGTACAATGTGACCTTGGACCATGGTTGACCATGCTTGTGACAATGTGACAATAGACCAAGAGATAGTCTTTCTCAGAATGTTACCATGTTTGATTTTCATATTGAGAAAAGATTCATCACAATGTGATGTTGGACAATGATTATAAACCCAATGGATTTATATTAAACCTAAAGATTAATATTATAAACCATATCAATAATATTATACCCGAGGAGTATGAAGTCTTAGATTAATAAAAACCTATAATTTATATATATATATATATATATATATATATATATATATATATATATGACATGGAATAATCATTTTTAAATTCATAAATGATTAAGTATAATCTCATTTGAATATATTAAATTTAAAAAAATTATAGCATGTGAAACATTATTGATGAAATTTTAAATCTATAATTTACAAATTTTTAATGTATCATACATTTCAAAAATTAATAATTCAAAAGAAAAAGAAAAAAAAAAAGGAAAAAAAAAGCAAATTTCTATTTTAACTTCATCTATTTTACTTATAATCAAGTTCCAGTATAATGCAATTCAAATTTTAAAAGTAAAAGTACATTTCAAAACATCAACCATAATTTCCGGATTTCATAATTTATTAATCATGGGGAAATTATCATGAGACTTATTAATATAAACAATGTACTTCATAAGTAAAATATTTCAATCTCAACTAATATGTACAGAGAAAATAAACAAATTTTCATGGTTAAAACGTTTTGCTAAATAAAATTTACTTATATATAAATGAATGTTATAAATAATAATGAGGAAGTTATTAGAATTTGATAATATCAACCTGGAGGAACTTACTATAATTGGAATAATCTCAAATCCCTAGGAAATTGGTGGGTAGGTAGGGTGGCACGAATATAGTTTTTTAAATTTATTGAAAGTAATGGACCATTTTGGTAAATAAAATTTTCTTATATATAAATGAATGTTATAAATAATAATGAGAAACCTATTAGAATTGGAATAATATCAACATGGAGGAACTTATTAGAATTGGAATAATCTCAAATCCCTAGGAAATTGGTGGCTGGGGAGCCATGTGGCACGAATATAATTTTTTTAATTTATTAAAACTAATGGACTGTTTTGCTAAATAAAATTTTCTTACATATAAATTAATGTTATAACTAATAATGAGAAACTTATTAGAATTGGAATAATCTCATACTCCTAGGAAATTGGTGAGTGGGGAGCCATGTGACACGGATCTAATTATTTAAATTTATTAAAATTAATGGACCATTTTTCTAAATAAAATTTTCTTATACACAGATTAATGTTATAAATAATAATGAGGAATCTATTAGAATTGGAATAATCTCAACATGGAGGAACTTATTAGGCTTGGAATAATCTCAAATCCCTAGGAAATTGGTGGGTGAGGAGCGAGGTGGAATGAATCTAATTTTTTAAAATTTATAAAAGTCAATGCAACGTAAAAAAAACTTTGTAATACACTATACCCGTTGATAAACATTAAGTATAAGCATATATTGAGCAAATTCCCTTGAGAATCAATCTATACCTTCAGTTAAAAAAAAAAGTTTTGAAACCTACTTCCATTTAAAGTTCATATATATACTACTATCCGTGAATTAATATTGTTAGACTAAAAATGAGGTTTAATCTCCATTGTTATGAATATTGTTACATGCGTTTTTAAATTTATATAGATTTAATTTATATAATAATTTTTATCATTATTATTAATATTGATAGCAATAATTTAAAATAAAGTTATAATTTAGTTAAATTTTATAATTTAGCTAAAATTTACTTGTAACATATTTTCCAAAGATAATTAAATGTAAAGAATATAAAAAAATAAAAAAATATTTTTTCCAATCCTAAAATAAATCATGTCACCCTTATAATAATTTAATTTATTAATATTGTGCATATATATATCTATATCTGTGTGTGTGTGTGTGTGTGTGTGTGTGTGTGTGTGTGTGTGTGTGATGTTAATGGTTTTTAATTTTTCCTTTTGATTTTGATTTTTACCTTTTCCTTTTGGTTTTTTTTCCATATTTCCAATTTAATAGTGAACAATGCCATTAACATAAATATATATTGTTATAATATTTAGCTGATATAATATTAAGATAATACTATATATTACTATTATACAATTAATACTAATTGGGTAACTATATACTAGAAATTGTATTAGATGTTGTAAAGGAAACATTGTAGGTCATTCATTCAAGAAGAATCGAGACATATAAAAAAGCATTGAAGGTTTCCTAGTACCCGATATAGTTTAATACTCAAAAGAGAAAAATTAGTAAAGAAAATGCTATTTAAAGTTAGAACGTAAAGAGGACTCACTTACATTATGCCAGATTTATAGATTTTGTAACTTTCCAACATAGATCGCCTCTTAATCTTCAAAGATGTTCTTCAAATTTCAATAGACACATATTTCATAAATTTTAAGAAATAAAAATAGTAGATGAAATCAAAGAAGCTAAATAAAATAATATTAATTAATGAACAACATGATGGTTATCTTTCCAAATCTAAATTGAGATCACAACCTTACAAATTTATATCATCACCTATTACATGAGGGAATTAAATTTTGATTATATACATAAATAAGTTATATTGATATATAATATTTACTTATATCTCATATTTTACTTTTTTAAAGGATAGGTTAAACTTATATTGAATATATTCAAATTTTATTTATGCCAAAATCAAATTAATTTTGGTGAGATTTTTAAAAAACAATACATTAGCATATAATGTTTATTTAAATATGTATTTGAAAATTTCTTCTTTTATTATAAGAATATGTTAAACTTGTAATCAATAATACCTACGAAAATCAAAGATGTTATCTATAGCTAAATGGCTTTGTATAGTTCCATGGAAAATTATTTGCACTAGAAACACTAATGACATGAATTGGGTTCTAACCAAGATGAAATGGAAGAAAGGTAATTTGAAGTGATGAAGGCCTACAATAATAAAGCCATGGTGCAAGGTCATATATTCAAATTTATTTATTGATCCAAAGAATACAAAGGCTTCCTAACCTTAAGGAATACATTACTCAATTTGAAAACCCATAATGTCAAAAAAAATACAATCTAGCACTTTTGGGAAATTTCATAATAGCTACTAACCTAAAATTGATTAGGTTACTCTCTCAAATAATCACACTAAATTTTATAGAAATGAAGTGCAATGAGTGAGAAACAAAGATAGAAGAGATCTTGCTTTCTCTGGTGAGATAATTATACTAAATTTTCTCAAGATCAAGTGCAACAACAAAGATAAATAGCAACATAGAAGTTACCTCTCCACTTCTGTCAGATCAAATAGTATGAGCTAAGGACAACAAAATATGGACAAGGGCTAAGTGTTTTGTAATGGATGGCCAATATTTTTCATCCCTCTTATTTCATCGTAAGAAAATATCATTATCAACACTAAACTCTCCATCTAATAAGTGAGAAAAGTCACTTAATGAGTTTCTTTTTATCAACAATGGCCATCACAATTTCCAACATGATGAAATAAAAAATAAGCATATTTAATTGTAAGTAACATGTTTCTTTGGATGGTAAGATCACAAAATTTATCCATGACAGGTTAATAGAGTTGTTGAAAGCATGTAATTTCTTAAGCCTCCACCAGGGTTTAAATATCACAAAAGTGGTCAGCATGCCCCTCGCAAAGGTGGGAGGTAATAAAAAGAATGATGATCGTCATTCAGTTAGGTTGGGTGGCCTCACATCTATCCAAATTAATATTGCAAATGGTGTCCCACTTTTGTTCCCCTTTATTAATCCCACATATTAGTGCAACTTAGCGTTCATATACATGTTTGAGACCACTGTATTTTGTAATTTAGAACAAAAATTAAAATGAAATCTACTATATCACCACCCAGTGAAATCATGCAAAGATATTGATAAAGATACATATTTTCAAGAGTAGGTATGCTCCAAAACAATGAATACCCAATCAAAATGGCATCATCTGCAAAACATTGTACCTATTTCCCTTAATATTTTCAACGCATTATAATGTAATATCGACATAATATTGTAAAATTCATAGAAACTTCAGTATCCATAAACCTATACTGAAATTCAATTAGATTCTTCATAAGTAGTTTCCATTAATTGAGTTATATTACACTACCAAACTTTCTTTCAACATTGAAAACAAAATATGGAAAAGAAGTGCATCCATAGAACCACAAATATTAAAGTGCTTTAACTTTCAATTAAGTGAGCATAGTTGAATGGAAAAGATAACCCATCATCATGTTGATTGCCACTATGAGACTAGATCTTGAATACCAGTCATGATATTTCCTAAGAAGAATCTTATGTTCCAGAAGCTCATTCTAGAGTTGATTGTATGTTCTATGGCATCGACCACCTGATAAAAAATGTATGATCAGAAAATACACTTCCCTAATATCAATATCTACATCCTCCTCTGTTGGAATGTCCACTCTTTTCACTACTCCATCAAGATGAGCCTCATCATTAGTCCTTCAAACAAGAGAAGGTATAATTACAAAAGGTATTGTAGAAGTCATAGCTACATCAAACAATTGTTCTTGTTTGCACACCTCCATTTCCAGGTACTTGAAATATGAAATAAATGTTGAAATGTTGAAATAATGAACTAAATTTCAATAATTGAAAATAATTATGAGGAAAAGGTAAAAATCGAGTAGCATCCAAGAACTAGAACCATTTGAATGTATACCATGACAATGGGTTCATGTCCTGCCATTTAAATATATAATAAAGAAGCAAAGGCTATACAATGAGACTAAAATATTCTTCTCTGGGCCCAACATTGTACTAAGAAGTAACATTAAAACTGCAAAAATGTAATATCTAAACTTTTAATAAGGAGAAAACCTTCAACCATGAAAATCGTTACTAATTAAATAATTGAGGAAACAGAAGGATGGAAGAAAGAAAGTTTTGATACAATATAAGATGCACCAATGTTATATATTAGAGCTAAAAAAACACAAATATAGTAGGAGGGTGAAATTATACCATTATTAATCACAATATCTCATGATACTTTGCAAATTGATCTAGTGTCGTACTAGGATGAGTGACCTACTGAGACCCATTACTATTGCACCGTGTTTTCACACATATTTGACTGTGAAAATTGTAGAGGAGTTAATCACAACCAGGATGAGCACAAGGAATATGGGAAGCACATCCAAGGATGGCCTTGGACTTGAAAGAGAAAAAAAAGATAAATGATATCTGGCATGAAGGATGTAAGAGATAAATGATATCTGGCATGCAAAACACTTTGGATATTCAAATCAATGAGAAAATAAATTAGTAGAAAATATCTTAGATGCCCTCTCGAGTCTCACCTGACACTCACACCAACTCTAGTCAAATATTTATTTAATTAATTTTTTCATAATCTTATTAGTAACATTCCAGTACCTAATGGGTAGAATGAATTCCCACTATAACTAAAAGGGGTCAAATGCAACATACAAAATGCATCCACAATTAGATGAATTTCCAACATACAAAATTTGAACTTAAACACGTCAAGATATTATTTTCTTCACTTTAACTATTGCAATAGTTGTACAAGTAAATTTTGGTAGCTAATGGGGGACTGCCCAAAATAACTCAAAGGGATCAAATGAAAAATATGACATGCATCCTTAGCCAGGTGCAGGATTTACATCATTAAAAAAAAATAAACTTAAATGAGTTAGGATGTCATTTACTTCAATTTTATCATAAGAGTCATCAACTTGCCCCTGCCTTTTTAATGAAAGAAATTTAGTTAGATTTAAAGTATATTATTTGAAATATTTAGAAAGTAAACTACAATACAACCCTTCATAAATTTAAAAATTCTACATAGGGTGCACTACGCATGGTCCTAATTTAGTGAGTGGTCATTCCTACTTCCTCATGACAAAATCTCATACCTTCTATCCTCTCAACATTTAGATTGGATGCATCATTCCACCACAAGCAACAATAATATCCAATCCATTGTGGTTTAGTTTTTTCTAATATGAATCTTCTTAAGACTAAGTTTTCAACATGTATAGGCATCAATGAACACTGACTACGATTTAAAATGAAAAAAAAAAACAACACCATAGAAAGGAGTTCAATATCTCTTTAAGCTGCTTGTTGGAGAATTTTTGGAAATTAACATATGGCGTTGATAAAAAAAAAGTAAGATGCTAATGAGTAAGAAGATGTTGTGCTTCATTGGTGAAGAGAAGGTTTGAGTTCAGTTTAGCCACAAAAATGGGAACTAATCACGTCATCATATAAAAAATACAAGGATTTGATATGACCTATTCTAATCAATGTTAGGAAAAAGGATTCAAGTAGGAAATTGTCTTCAAAATTTCTGGTAATAGACTCAAACATTCACTATAGATAAATAGTTGATACCACCAACAATCATACAAAGGTTGTTGACTAAGAGAGAAAAACCACAAAAATTGGGGCCTCACATACCTGTTGCTAGAATAAATTGACTATGCCAACACCCTAAATTGATAGAGACTTGAGTATGCTTATACTAAGACCTTAAAATGAGAAGTTGAACTTATCAACAGCTATGAGTCCAATCCCAAGGAAAAACATGCTACCAATTTGGGGATGAGACTAGATGCAAGTCCAGGGTGAATTTGATGGAATAGATACCTTTCAATGTCGGTTTTATAGCCAAAGGTGATCTAAAGGAGTTTCACCATCTAATGTCAAAAGATGTAACTACTAAATGTAGTGATCCACGGTAATTTGAATGAAAAATAGCTAGTTATTCTATAAGAAAGCGAATGTTCCAACTTCAAACTGTTTAGGACTTCTGTATAAATATCGAATGACATTTTACAGTGCATCACCTCATATATTTCAACCTGAGTGTAGTAGTGACAAGGAATTATAGGGTAATGTTGTGAAGATAAATCCCTTCTGTGAACATAAGCGATCTCTCTTATCCTATGAGAGGATCTACCAAAAAACTATAAAAACTAGTGCAAAACTCTCCTAGTTATTGAAAAATACAAATTGAGAGAGATAAACCTACCTCACTCTGATGCTAAGCACTCAACATCTGATGATGATATTGATCCTTTAGCTTCCAAGCTCACTCCTCTCTATGCCTTACGTCTGAATACCTGCAAGAGAGATCAAAAGACAACAAGAGATACAAGAGCATACATAGTATAATTCAAATATAAACAACATGACAGATCAAGAAGCATCATGCTAAATGAATAAATATTTAGACATTTATGGAAAGTAAACACCATACGTATATATTAATGAATAAAAAAGGGAAGCATACAACCATTGACTTGATGTTGGAGACCTCCTTTGTCATGGATTTCCATGTCCAAGCCAAGACCATTCAAGCACTCCTCCTTAGTTAGGTAGGCAGACTTTGGGCATAGTGTTAGCATAGGAATGCAAGTTTGTAATGAGAAACCATTTGGGAATGGAAGGCACATGATTTTATCAGATGGAAGAGGGAGTTAGGGATCCAAAAAAGAGAGAAGAAAGGTTGACATCTCAAGGGGAAGATCCCCAGAGGTAGGATCAAGGACTCAAACTGGGATAACTCGACAATATCTCTATCCAACTATATCTAGCTCGTTGTTCTCAAAGATTCTAGCAGGCGAAGCTTCTCCTCCACTTTAGGAAAGACTGCTAGAAGAGGTTCAACATGTTTTTTCATATCAAAATTCAAGCTATCAGTGCTAGTTCATTATGCTGCAACAGGCCATCAACACGGGCCAACAATAGCACAAAGCGTACTAGTCTTGAAAACTAGGGTTTCACACAAATTTCTCCAAAATTTTCGAAGGGAAACTATTCTTCTATTCTTCAAGGATGTCACTAAATGTGTTTCATAGCGAGTACACTAACAACTTTTGTCACTTTGCATCATTTTGGGCAAAGTTTGACAGCTCAAGGCATGAGACAGAGAATATGAAAAATTATTGTATAACAAATGCCCCCTAAAGCATGAAGTTAGAACATGAGGTGATGGATGAAATTATTTACAAGTCAAGATAAGGACCTGGAAAAGCATTGTCAGGAGAACTGCAAATAAAACATGATAGAAGATACATATCTGACATCTATGATATAGACATGCCTAATGATACATCTCTGGATAGGCATATAACAATAAATGAATCCACATCATGGGTGCATCCATATGACCAAAAAGGATCATGTGTATGGATCCATGGCATGGATGCAACCATCTAACTAAAAGTGATAATGTATATAATCATGAATACTAAATAACTCATCTTAGCCTGGACTTTGACAGATAAGATCCAGGGTCTTCATATCTATCTTGATCCGACCAATATAAGAATTATACCATGTGAATAGATGTGTCGAGGTCGAACAAAATAGAAAATCACCTGATTACTGGTCAATTATGTAAAAAATTAAAAGGCATGAGAGAAACCACCAATAGTGACGATGGTCTTCAAGGTACACCAGCACAATATAAGTGTGAATAGGTGAGCTAAAGTCGAACACTTCCATAATCATTTGATCAAAGGCCAATGATGTAAGCCTGTTGTCGAACACGAAGAAATTTCCATTGAGGCATGAAAGCTCCAAGGTACTGGAAGGGAGTTTCTAGATCATCTTCCTGGATAATGAGCTGAGGTCAGCAGGAAGTGGTTCGTCGACAAGAAGTTATTTGTTGAAGTAGGGTCGTAATGTTTCCCACATCATCGACATGAAACATAGGATATCTCAAAATTATAGGAGTGATTCATGATTTTTGCAAAGCGGGTCACATAGGTATAGGAATTTTGACTTTGCAAATAGGATTTCTCTTGAACATATTGGTGACATGACTCTAGATTTTGAAAGAATTTGACTCAAAATGAGATCATAGGTCATGGTGACAACCAGGGTGATCGAATCAGGGGCAAATGAATTTCCAAAACCCAGGAAGGCAAATGGAAAGGAGAGGATATCCCAAACCTGACATGAGAAACAAATAAGTGTCATGTTCAAGAGCGACATGCTGCCTATACACAAAATACAAGGGATGTTCACTTTCATTCTTCCCCCGCTATTGCTAGCAAGTACCTCTTTATTTGTACACAATCTTAAAGAGGATACCATATGATTTTCGTATAAGTTCATCCTTCAGATGAATCCATCCTCGTAAGTTTAACGAGCCCTAGGAAGGAGTAACTCGGTCTTGTCATGGTCAAAAGTCCTACATCATATAAGTTTTACAAGTTCGACAAAGGGGTAACTCGACATCTTTTTCATGTTTAAAGGGTTTGAAAAAGAGTGAGAAAAGAAAACTTCGAAGGCTCATTTTCATAGATAATATCTCAAATATGAAAAGGTAGAAAAAAGTATTCAAGACAACCTCTTATCCATGTTCAAATAAGGTATTCCTTTTTCGTACTTATTCTATCTCAATCTGGAAAAGGGTTAAAATTATACTGAGTAGATGTATTTTCATTTAATTTTATGAGCTAAAAACAACAAGTACTCGACAATCTTTTCATATTCTTGGAGTCTGAAAAGAACTGTAATATTACTCGGTGTGGATGAACCAGTGTTATAAAGCGATAGTAACTCATTTCAGTCATGATGGAACTAATCAAAACATGTAAAGGTCAAGAGGTTGACTAATAAGACCACTCATCGCAAATGTTCCTTAGGCAAGGGTAAAACAACCAAGTGAAAGTGTATGACTGGCCAAAAAGATGGTGATGATGGAATGAAAAAACCAAGGCTCGTCTAGCGAAAACAGGCTCATAAGAATGAAAATCATGAGAGGTAAAATGGGACTGGTTTCATTTTTACATAAGATTGAAACATGGGAAACTATGCTTGAGTATACTTGAAGATGGTTTCATTCTTTCACAAGCTTGAAACATGAGAAAGCAATTATGCTTCGATTTGGTATCATTTTTATAGAAGCTTGAATTGGAAACAAACTATGCTTGAGAATGAGTATGCATGCCCCAAGAATAATGACTCAATTTTAGGTACATATCCCCCAAGATTCATTTCATTCACCTAAGTAGACTACTAGCTACTAATAGTTGGATTGAATGAAGGTTCACATACGTAGTCAAGTGAAAGACTCAACTGGGAATATACGAGATCTAATCAAAGACTCGAACTGGAAGGGGATTTGTTTCATTTTTTAATTATGTTGACAATGGAAAAGAACCATGCTCATGACACCTTGTTACATCTTTTAACATGGTTGACATAGTAGAAGAACTATCCTCATGGGAACATATTTCATTTTTTAACGAGGTTGATATATTAAAAGAACTATCCTCATGGGAACCTATTTCATTTTTTAATGACGTTGACATGATAAAATAACTATCCTCATGGGTACCTATTTCATTTTCTAACATGGTTGACATAGTAAAAAAAACTATCCTCATGGGAACCTATTTGATTTTTTAACGAGGTTGGCATAGTAAAAGAACTATCCTCATGGGAACCTATTTCATTTTTTAATGAGGTTGACATAGTAAAAGAATATATACTCATAACACCTATTTCATTTTTTAATGAGGTTGACATGCTAAAATAACTATCCTCATGGGGACCTATTTCATTTTTTAGTGACGTTGACAGAGTAAAAGAACTATCATCATAACACATATTTCATATTTTAATGAGGTTGACATAGTAAAAGAACTATCCTCATGACACCTATTTCATTTTTTAATGAGCTTGACATAGTAAAAGAACTATCTTCATGACACCTATTTCATTTTTTAATGAGGTTGACATACTAAGAGAAATATACTCATGACACCTACTTAATTTTTTTAAGAGGATGATGTAGTAAAAGAACTATCTTCATGACACATATTTCATTTTTTAACGAGGTTGACATAGTAAAAGAACTATCCTCATGGGAACCTATTTCATTTTTTAATGAGGTTGACATAGTAAAAGAACTATCCTCATGGGAACCTATTTCATTTTTTAACGAGGTTGACATAGTAAAAGAACTATCCTCATGGGAACCTATTTCATTTTTTAATGAGGTTTACATAGTAAAATAACTATCCTCATGGGAACCTATTTCATTTTTTAACAAGGTTGATATAGTAAAGGAACTATTCTCATGGGAACCCATTTCAATTTTTAACGAGGTTGACATAGTAAAAGAACTATCCTCATGGGAACATATTTCATTTTCTAATGAGGTTTACATAGTAAAAGAACTATCCTCATGACCCCTATTTCATTTTTTAAATGAGGTTGACATAGTAAAATAACTATCTTCATGACACATATTTTGTTTTTTAACGAGGTTGACATAGTAAAAGAACTATCCTCATGACACCTATTTCATTTCTTAATGAGGTTGACATTGTAAAAGAACTATCCTCATTAAACCCATTCCATTTTTTAACGAGGTTGACATAGTAAAATAACTATCCTCATAGGGACCTATTTCATTTTTCCTCATGACACCTATTTCAATTTTTAATGAGGTTGACATAGTAAAAGAACTATCCTGGTAGGGACCTATTTCATTTTTAAGGAGGTTGACATAGTAAAAGAACTATCCTCGTGGGAACCTTGATTACGACCTATAATAGGTCATAACTTCCATTAGGTTCTCATTAGATGGGAGAACAATTCTCTAGAAGGGAAACATGTCAAGGGACCTAATAGAAAGATCATGCTCCAATGCCTCCAGTACATGGTGCACTATATTAATGACTAGATCATCAGTAGACATGGTCATGGAACAAGTGACCACATAATTAACATGTGGCGGGGATGATACCACTTGCATAGATGGACCATTTAGGGAAGATGGTTTATCAGGAGTCGAATTAAGACCAACCAATGAAATATCATCAATGGCCACAATTCTTCCTTTGTGCGGGAAACATATCACAGGAAATAGAGAAGAGACAAGAGATCCCATGACATAAACATAGTCATGGCCGAGGATTAAATTAAAATCCAAAGGGCTTCGGACAACCATGAAATCGAGATAGATGGCCTTTCCTCCGAAAATAATAGGAAACTTAGGAAGGATCCCTAACAATTGAGTGGTTCCTTTGCTGAAAGCTAACATATTCTGGGTAATGGGTGAAAGTTGTAGAGAACATAAAGCTTTCCAAGAATTTGAATACATAATACTAACAGATGCACCTTCATATATGATTGTTCCATGTACGAGTATATGATAAGCTTGTACTTGGATCTCAAAAGGCACATGAGAAGGAAGACAGTATCCTGCCAGTCAACTCCAATCAAAGAAAGTGACTAAACTACTTGTAGGGGGTTCCATTAGAATAGGATGACTTCGCCCTTGTGTTGTGCGAATAGGAGGATCGCCCCCTTGTAACGTGAGAATGAGAGGATTTCCCTCCAATTCATTGGAATCTGACGAGACAAGAAGAACTTGAGTGGTATGAGGTTCACTCTCTATAGGATGGATATGATCAACTGAAAGAATTATTGGGTCAAACATATTCTTGAACAATGGTTGGTTGGGAGTAGACTCATGGGATTCAGCTTCAGAGAGAGTGGCATTGACCAGAGATGAGTTCTGATCAATCATTTGATCAAGTAGTGGAGGGTTGAGGGAAATCTTCTGATAACCAGTCAGAAGATGAGGTTGAGAAGTGATAAGGTTATCTAGTACTTTTTAGGCTTCATCCAAACAAGGACAAAGGTGATTACGATGATTCCCTTCACATAAATTAGAGTGAAATTTGACTTTTCCCTTTTCCCCATGGGTTTTAATGTCACTAGTTGAAGGTTTATCACCAACATGATCTCCATAAGTTGATGACAAAGGTCAATATGAACCTAGGGCCCACACTTCTAAGACCTTGTGAATACCAGGGAAATCTCTAAGATGTTGGTCACCCCTACATAGCATGCAAGGGAATTTCAATCTTCAGGGCTGATTGGAAGACTTTTCAACATCAACTACATTAATAGCATTGGCTGCCATGTTGGCCTTTTGCTTACTTCTCTTCTTCTTAATCTTTCTTTTCGTCTTCTTCTTCTCCGACTGGTTACTAGCTTGTAGGCTTTCACCAGCTGAAGAGGAAGAAGAGGAAGAAGGCCGAAGAGGCGAAGAAGGTAAAGGGTCAACTATAAGATCAACGAGAGGCTAGTACTTCTCAAGTGGAAGAGAGCTTGGTTGAGAAGCATTTTGGACAGTCAAAACCATAAGGGCCGAAAATAACCAAATGAGAAAACCAATGGTAAATCCAGGAAGGGACAATGTTTCCATATAAGGAACACCAACATTTCGAAAAGAAGGAAAAGGATTAGGATTCCCATAAGAGGGTTTCCATGGTTGGTAGACTCAGGAATTGTTGCCATCAGTCTCAACCTCAGATCTACTAAGGATTATTTCTGCAAGAAGGACATTATTTCATGGTCAATTAATTGATTTTAGAAATTAACAAAACAAAATAAAAGAGGGCTAATCTAGGCAAGAGGGTTTACCAAGTAACCATGAACTGTAATATACACCTTGGCGGAGCCAAGGACTTAATGTACGATGAAAAATATCCTTGAATGTTGTGTTTGGTGTATCACACTTACAAGGCTACTGACTCATTTACCTGTGGCCGAAGGATAACAACCTAGTGGGGTCTCCCAATATATACATGATGGTACTAGGAGCACATGTTTGGGTTATTGTTGTATAATGCATAAATGTTTGATGAGAGCATTCCCATATACTTTCCATATGTGGAGCGCCTTTGATATACCCAAAAGTACTGGAGAACAATCATATATACTTCTATACTTGCAACGAGATTACAATGCTCGTAGATAACGACAACTTCTAGGTTTATAGACGCCAGAACATGTTTCTAGCCTAGATCTCTAAATGTTTACGTTTAAGTTCCAAATGCTGCTTAGGTTAATTCAATAAATTTTAATGTTTATCTTGAATTATATTTTAGTTTTATGGCTCAAAGCGATGTCACCTAAACACCTAAGATGCAACTATCATTAGAAAATAAAATCTTTCCATTTCGATGAAAGTTAGATTAATCAAGGGAAGAAGATTCAATCAATAATGCATAAAAAAAATGCCTTCTATTAAATTTCACTTTCGTCTTCCAAATGTAATGCCAAAAGGTAAAAATGATTTTCCACTTTCCACTATCATGAATGCATCTTTTAATGAGTAAAATCATTATCACTTTTACTAAGATGCACTTATATGAATTATGCTTTTATTTTCATTTTGAATGATTTAATGAACCTAATGCACTCTTTAGCTTTCAATCACCAAAAAATGTGATCTATTTTCAATGATGAATCTCAAAAAATAACTTTTCAATGCAAGTAATCTAATAAAATTTTACAAAAAGTAAATTTTGAAAGACAAGCTAAAACAAAAGAAAAATGACATTTTCAATCATTTCCACAAAAACAAAGCTCAATCAATCAAAAAATCCATCATCTCAATGCACAAGAAAGCAGCAAGCGAAGACTAATTGACATAAAACCCTAATACTCAATCAAACTTCACTTTAAAGCCAAGACACATTTTATAAATTAATCAAGACAATCAGTCAAAACACTAACAAATCCAACCATATAGGATAGGGAAATACCTCAGAGGTCAAGACACATTGGACCCTATAACAGAATGCATAAAATTTCTCAATTCTCTGGGATCAATGTGACTGTTACACTCAAACACATGCTAACATGGGTTTCAACGCAGCTGTTATCAACAAAAACAAGTTGGCAATGTGACTGTTACAGGAAAAAATGTGTTGGACTAGAAGGATTGGGAAAAATAAAAGAAAATTCAACAAGAATTCTAGAATTAACACTCTAAAGTATTAATCATTCAAGGTGCAGACCTATATAAACTCAAAATGACTGATAATTTGATGGTTAGCCAAACTGCTCAAAAGACCAAACACAAGAAAGAGGTAGAATGGTCTATAGGTTACCCAGTGGAGTCACAATTTTTTTGTGAAGATAACTCCCTTCTGTGGATAGAAGCGATCTCTTTAGTCCTATGAGAGAATCCAGCAACAAACGAGACAAACTAGTGCAAAAATCTCTTATTTTATGTTGAAAAGTACAAAGTGAGAGAGAGAAAACTACCTCAATCCAATGCTAAGTTCTCACCCTTTGATGATGATCTCGATCTCTTAGCTTCTAGGATTTCTCCTCGATATGCCTTGTGTCTAAATACCTGCAAGAGAGATCAAAAGACAACATGAGATATAAGAGCATAGATAGTATAATTCAGACATAAACTACATGATAGATCAAGGAGCATCATGCTAAATGAATGAATATTTAGACTTTTACGAAAAGTGAACACCAGATGTATATATTAATGAATAAAAAAGGGAAGCATACAACAATTTCCTTGATGTTGGTGACCTCCTTTGCAGTGGATTTCCAAGTCCAATAGAATACCATTCAAGCACTCCTTCTCCTTAGTTATATGAGCAACATTTGGGCATAGTTTCAACATAGGAATGCAAAAAAGCAATGACCAGCCATTTTGGGATGGAAGAGACTTCATTTATAGGATGGGAGAGGTAGTTAGGGATCCACAAAAGAGGGAGGAAGGTCCCAAAAGGCAGGATCAAGGACTCAAAATGGGATATCTTGACCATATCTCTATCCAACAACATCTACCTCGTTGTTCTCAAAGGTTCTAGTAGGTGAAGATTATCCTCCACTTTAGGAAAGACTCCCAGAAGAGGTTCAATGTGGTTTTTCATATCAAAAGCCATGCATGTTGTGCTAGGTCAATATGTTGCAACAATCCATCAACATGGGCCAACAGTAGTGCAAAGCTCGCTAGTCTTGAAAACCAGGGTTTTAGACAAATTTCTCTAGAATTTTATCAGGGAAAGTCTTCTTCTATTATTCAGGGATGTTTTTGAATGTGTTTCATAGTCAGTACACTAACAAATTTTGTCACTTTGTGACATTTTGGGCAATGTTCAACAACTCGGGGTATGAGACAGGGAATACGACAAACTACTGTATAACAAGTACAAGGGTTTTTCTCTTAATTAATGGCAGAAAAAACAGAATTGTAAAACATTGTTGGATTTGATGCTATGTACAATGATTTCAAACATTTGTAAAGTAATTTGTGGTCCTACAACACCATATATTTTATAGAGTAGTCTATTGTCTTAGAACACCATGTATGTTATAGAATACTTTGTGATCCAATGTAGATACACCAAGTGCGATTGCAGTTAAAAATATATCATGCCCTCCATAAGCGGATTGTTAAAATTTGATGCACTAATTAGTAACATAGGACTTCTAGACCAAACTGCTCCTCAAATGGACGACTTTATTAAGTTTTCCTAAACATGATTCCATGTTTAGTCAACTTAACATAGAAATGTTGTTGCTTTACATAAAAGGCCATTGCAATTGCAGATACAGGTAGGTTAAACTCCAAATATTGAGCCCATAAAATGAACTTCGACTTATCTACCCACCTTCTAACATGGTTTGTGAAACAATACCAACAATCAAAGCCCCAAAGATTGAAATCTTATCAGTTCCGTTAACTATAGGAATTTAGAAAATGCTTTAAATTGATTATAATTTTACAACATCATGAGAACATCAAAATGCATGCATACAAGACAATGGGGATAAAAATTAAAATCAATGATATCAATCTGTGGAGAAATAAAAATATAACATGATCAACAAAACAACATGACTTAAATATTACATAAAATAAGAGGAAAACATAGAGAGAAGGGAACCCTGGTGTGTGAATCTCAAAGTCCCATTTGACCAAGGATCATCTCAAAAGCACAATGACTCATATGGTTCCTTTACATAGAACCCATATATTAGGCGTCTTTAAGCCAATATAATTTTTGCAAGAGTCCTTTCTAGAGAGGATGTTATGAATAGAAGCATCTCGTATTTTAGTAAAATAACAAAACCCTCAATTGTCCTCTAATTTGTTTTGACACTACAATAAATCTACTCCTGAACTAACAGTTTTTGATCCCACTAGTAACCATGCCCTTAAGAAATACAAAATTCTTTTGTGACCTCCAATGCAAATGTAAAAATTAGGAGGTGTCAGTTATAATTAAAAAAAAAAAAAATGTTTAATGGTTTGATCCATTCTATTTTATGACATGTCAAATAGAAGAACTCTAAAATTCATTGCAAGCCTTGCATCTTTCGCCCCACAGTTTAACAAAACCTAATTTTCACAAAATATGCCCTAGACAAAACATTGAATGCAGAATAACCAACAAAAACTTCTAGAACTCTTAAGAAACCCTCCCGCTAGATTGACAAAGCCTAATCGATGGCTAAAAACATAATTCCCACGAAAATTTCACCCCAGTGCATGAGAGAAGGATTTAAAATGACATGAAAAGGGGCAACTTATGCATAAAAACTTTGATACATTGAGATCCAATGCTAAGCTTGAGAATTTACCAATTGTGCCAAAATGCGTATACCTTATCAGATCAAATGCAATGATGTATAGCCTTGCAAATTGATTTCCTGCAATCAGATTCCAGGCTTGTCAAAGAAACCCTGCAATTTGGTGTTATACAAGAAGAGCAAAGAAAACCTACTGATAAATTATCTAGTATAGGATAACAAATCTACATTGGCACTGGAATTTAGGTTAAATGGAACATAGACAATAAATAGTATGATTATAGAAGATGAATAGGGAGGACTTCAAAAAATGGAACCCTTGACAACATAGTTTACCAGTGAGACGGTTACAACTACAATCATCATCTAACGTGTAACACCCTCCTCCCACATCTACCCAAGCAACCGGCCAGTCAGGGTAAACATGCAACAAGAGGCCACTAAGATATGATTCAACCTCCTAAGTTACGTTAAGGAAGCTGAACTGACGAAAACACACCATACAAACATTCAACATCAGCATTAGGACCCTTAGGAACCAACCCAACCTTTCTTCCAACCAATCCCCTAGGTCCCATTGATATTTTGGAATCACTTGACCCCTATATGCTCCCATGTTGCAGGCCTTCCAAAATCTATGAGGCTCTACATGCTCTCATGACAAGGCATGCCAACATCTAGGGACTATTTTCTCAGTGTTGTGCCAACATCCCCGTGATTTGAGCCACTTTTTTATGCCCAGAGCCCAGTTCACTGCCCATAATTGAATGACACCTTCAAAAAAGTAAGGTAACAATGAAATGACAGTAGAATTACAATTACTTTAATAATACCTTGACTTGACCCCTACTGTCCATGACAGGCATTTCAACAAGCATATTGCGAATATGTAATCCATAGGTGTAAATGATAGATCTGAGCATAGGTGTCTCATACTTAGTTGCGAATCACAAAGAGACAATGACGCCTCAACAAATTAGCTTCCATTTCATCCATTAGTTCATAGATACATTGTTCATTCATTTACTAGCAAAAACATGATGAGAGCCATACATAGCTACTACCATAAAACACATACATAACGAGCATAATAGAAACAAAAATACCAAGGAAATCACAACCATATAATCCACATATAGACCAATATAATAATCATATAAATACAAGGAGAAATAACCTCATATTGATGATGCAAAATCCAAACTTGGGATGGAACTTCCACATTCCACCCAGCCATACAATGGTCAAGCCAAATCTCTCTTCAACCATTCACCCCCGTGGCATATTCCAAGCATGAATGTGCAATCTCATAAAATACATCAATCCAAAACCATCCAAGTCTACCATATTCTATCAACCTCAACCCATCAACCAATTATTCCACCTCATAGTCGGACATCACAAAATGATCATCATATTGTTCTCTATCCAAGAATTCTAAGTATCCAGAGTGTTTGTTCCAACCAAGGCTCCAAGATTCATAACTCAACACACATATGTTGTTGGGCTCTAGAGCATTTGTCCACCAAGGCTCCAGGACTAGTAAGTCAACCCACCAAGGGCTGTAGACCATTTGTCCAACCAAGACTATAAGACTAGTAACTCAACCCAAATTTTTACAAGGCTCCAGAGCATTTTTCCAACTAAGGTTCTGGGAACTAGTAACTCAACCCAATCTAAGGAAACATGAGAACCAACCAAAACAAGGAAATAAACCCACAATCTCCATGACTATCCAGGAAATGACAGGTCTAGGCTATCCATTTCCAATCCAAGAAATCCCCCATGCTAGCGACATATCATGATGAATAAACCACATGCATATGCTATGGATACCAAAACTAGTGAGGAAAACATAGATGCAACTTGGTACCTAAAAGCCAAATCTGTTGTAGTTGTTGATTCTGATGTCCTCTTACACTTTCATGCTCTTACTTTTCCTTCTTGCTCCACAAATCCAAGTATGACACACCCCCCAAGAGTGCTCCAAGAAAAATGTAAGTATCAAAGAGTATGAGAGAGAGAAAATAATGAGAGAGCTCCAAAACTGAACTGAAAAAGGTCACCAACTAATCCTTAGAAGCCCTTTTATGAATGACGCCTCTATCTTCTTCATTTTCCATTATTTTCCTTCAATTTTTCTCCCACATACAACCTATGGCCTTTCACCTCCTTTTTCTCATAATTTCAATTATTTTCATAATAAATATGCCAAAAATTCCATTTTCCTTTCCAAAGCCTTAGCCATTTCCTTTTCCAATTTACTTATCCATTTATAAACCAATGAACATGTAGATTAGGATGTCTTGCCCAACATTCGGCTTGGAATACTTGTCCCATCAACCGTGATTAATATTTTTCTTTTATTGTTTTTATTACATGGAATTTTCACCGGGGCTATTACAAAACCCTCCCCCTCAAGGGAACACCATAATCGATGTTAAATTTTTTTTATAACCACAAGACTGTTGTAAGTAAAACATACTACTAATGGAGCTTTATAACTTATCTCATTTTAGTATTTACAATGATCACCCTTCTGAATAGAAAACAAACATGAAAACATAACAAACACAACATCAGAATAACATGAAAACCATACTACTTATTACAGATTTATAACATATCTCATGGTGATATTTACATCGATATACATATGTACATATATTACAATCACCAAAATGTGTACCAAAACATACACCAAGACATGTACCAAAACACAATACCAAAATTGTTTTGCCTCAACTAGAAACCAAAGAAGGATACATAACCCGCATCTGATCTGCAATCTCCCAAGTAGCTTCATCGGGCCCAAATTGATTCCACTACACTTTAACCTATTCAATTGCTTGGTTTCAGAGCATGAGCACATTTTTTGTAATATACATTGAGGCTTGAGTTGGAATTCTCCATCTGGTTCCATTTGCAATACAGACGAGTCAATCACATTATCAACTTCTTTAACATACTTCTTAAGCAATGACACATGGAATTTCATTGTCAAAGGTAGTGTAATTTGATAAGCTACTGGCCCATTCCTCTCAATGATGCTGAAGGGTCTACAAAACTGTGGTGACAGCTTGGCACATGATCCAATCTGCGAGCAGATGTTCTCTGGTTTTATGCACAAGTACACATGTTCCTCAACCTGGAAATCCTTGAACAATTTGTTCTGATTTGCATAGCTCTTATGCTTATCCTATGATACCTTCAAATTCTTCTTGATTACCTACATTTCTTGTTCCGTCTCTGCCAATATGTTCAGTCCAATCAACACCCTGTTAACTAGATCACTCTAACTAATGGGAGTATTGCAACTCTACCCATACAGTGCCTCAAATGAACTCCTCTTCAAAGATTCCTGATACCCATTTTTATAAGCGAAATATACGAGTGGAAGATATGCTTCCCACTTTCACTATTGATGTATCACCTACATACTCAACATTTCCTCCAATATATTGTTGACCCTCTCTATTTATCCATATGTCTGTGGATGATAAGTTGTAATGAAGGCCAACTCTATGCCCAAACCTGCAAATAACTCCTTCCAAAACTTGGAAGTTAACTTTTCATCCCTGTCTTACACAATCCTCTTTGAAAATCCATGTGGTCTAACCACATCTCTAATAAACACCTATGCTATATCATTAACTAAGAATGTATACTTCACTGGAATGAAGTGGACAGCCTTTTTCAACCTGTCCACAACAACCATGATGGAATCATGTTATCTCACCGTCCTCAGCAAACGTGTAATGAAGTCCATGGAAATGAAATCCCAGTTCCTTTCTAGAATCGCAACTAGTTGTAGCAGTCTTCCTGTATGCTTACACTCTGCCTAAACACATTGACAATAAAAACACCTAGCCACAAACTTTGTTACATCCCTCTTCAAGTTCACCCAATAATAAAATTCCTTTACTGTAGTCAATGTCTTCTAATAACCTGGGTGACGTGAATACGGTTTCACATGAAACTCTGTCAAGATCACCCTCTTAAGCTCACTGCTATCTGACACATATATCTTGTCTATGGATCTAGCCAATCCATCTGTTGTAAGGCCATATCCACATCTTTCCTGCACCTGTACCACAACCTGTACCTATACCTATACTTGTACTACAGCCTTTACCTATACCAATACTCTACTGCAACTTTTGCATAATCTTCATATACCTGACATCATGTTGACCTTCGTGCAAGATCCTATCCTATAATTTTTCGCATAGGATCTCATAGATGCTAAGTGATTTACCAATATCCACATGCTAAGAGAATATGCCTCTCTATTCTATTTACCTTTGATATACTTCATCTCAAAATCAAACTCATTGATCATAGCCAACCATCGATCCTGCCTATGATTCAGATTATGTTGTTCAAAGAGATATTGCAAACTACTATGGTCACTCATCAACACAAAACCCTTGCCTAGAAGATAGTGTCTCCACATCTTCAATGCATGTATGATCACTGCCAAATCAAGACCATGTGTGGTGTAGTTCTGTTCATGCTCATTCCCTTTTCACAACTCGTAGCATATCATTTGTCCATCATGCATAAGGACTCCCCCAAGTCCCTTCTTTAAATCATTTATGCACACTATAGACTCTTTATCTAGATCTCCAATCTTTAACACTGGTGCATGTGTCAAAAACTACTTAAGCCACTCAAAATTGGCCTCACACTCCTTTGTCCATTCAAACTTCTTACGTTTCCTTTGCAATGATTTAATAGGATAAGAAATCTGGGAGAAGTTTCTGATGAACCTCCTATAATAAACTACCAACCCCATGAAAGATCTCACCTCATATACATTCCTAGGAGCTACCCACTTTGTTATGGCCCTTATCGTTTCTAGATCTACTGCAATTCCCTCCTTGGAGATAACATGTCCCAAGTAGTGTACCTCAATCTGAAAGAAACTACACTTCCTAATCTTAGCATACAACTGATTCTCTATCAATGACCTCAATACTGCTACTAAATGATTGATATTCTCTTCCTCATTTTTAAAATATACCAATATGTCATCAATGAATACAATAGAAAACTTATCCAAATACGAATGCAACACACTGTTCATCAAGCACATAAATGTAGTTGGAGAATTAGTCAAAGTGAATGAAACTACAACAAACTCATAATTCCCATACCTGGTTTGAAAAGTTGTATTGTAAATTTCCTCCCCTTTGATGTGTACTTGATGATATCCAGATATCATATTAATCTTTGAGAACATTGTTGCTCCCTTCAACTAATCAAACAAGTCATCAATCCTCAGCAACATATGCCTATTCTTGATGGTCACTTTGTTCAACTTCCTATAGTCAATGCATAACCTAAGAGTACCATATTTCTTCTTCAAAACCATGACTGGTGCACCCCAAGCTAATACACTTGGCTTAATGTATCCCTTTTGCATCATTTCCTTAAATTGTAGCTTCAACTCTACTAACTCAGGTGTAGTAATCCTATAAGTGCTTTTGATGATGTAGGTGCCCTAACACCACTTCAATAGAAAAGTCTATTTCCCTGTGAGGTGGAAAATCTATAATGTCCTCAGGAAACACATCCTAAAACTATTGTAGAACTGGGTATCTTCTCAAAACATCTGCATCCTCAACTTTCTTACCTTTACCATTAGAAATGTGTACTGAAAATAACACACAACCTTTCCTACAACTATGCTTGGCCTACATAGATGTTACCATCCTAACTAATGTGGCTTTCTTCTTTCCCTGTAAGACTCTTAGTTCCCCGTTTTCATCCACATAGTCAATGGATTTTTCATAACAATCCACCTTCGTTCTATGAAGATACAACTAATCCATGCCCAACAACACACTATATGATCCCAACTATAATACATTCAAATGTGTTGTGATAGGCATACCATTAAAATCAAATGCACATGCTCTTACCCAATGATGAAATCGCTTCTTTGTACCTGTATCCAACTGAACTAACCAATATTGTGCATTCAATTCCTTATTCAAACCACACTTATCCACCAAGTCAAGACTAACATAGCTATAATTAGATCCAGGGTCAATCAAAATAGAAATAACTTTATCACAAATCTTAGCATCAATCTCAATGATAGATGCCTGATGGTCTACCTATTTGTTATCCAATGCTGTGTAAATATGAGGAATACTATAACCAACATTCCCAAAAAAATTTATATCCTATGTACTAGATATCTTAGGCCTACCACCATGATACTATCATCAATCTCTCGTGCGATGATCCCGTCCATAGGTCCAACACCGCAGGGTCTCCTTATTCTGCTCCTCAAATTAATGTCATTGTCCTCTATCTAATGCATTAAACTTACTAGAAGGTGAAACATTATCTTTATTACCTATACCCTAAGGTCTTGCTTACTTCTTGTCCCATTTCCCTCTGTTCCTTGCATCAACTTTTTAGTCTGGCTTAGTCTCATATCTATGCTTTGATTACTAATAACAATGACTTTTCTTTTGGATGGTCTCCTCCAATGATTTAGGCTCATCAAACTCAATCCTATCTTTAAATGCAGTCGGTAATCCACTAATGAACCTATGAATATTTTCCTTCTCCTTCGTGAGACAAGGCGCATACCTCAGTAGCTCCAAGAACCAGCTAGTGTACTCCTCATCTATCATTGATCCCATCTTTAGCTCATACAATTCTTTTACTCTATCACCAAAGTATCTCTCTAACAAATACTTCTTCTTCAATAACCACTCAAACTCACTTAAAGTCAAGTCTTCCTCATGAATACATTTGACTTTCTTCACATCTTCCCACCAAATGTCTCCTTTATCTTTGAGACTGAATGTAGCTACTATGGCTTTCATGTTCTCTGAATAGTCATGCAGCCTAAAGAACTTCCTCATGCCAAGCAACCATGCCTCTGCATCCTATGGAATCTCCATCTCTCCATAAAAAGTAGGTGGCATTGCTTTCTTAAATGCATGTGGAAAGTATCCCTATCACTCCTCCTGTAAGGATGATAATGATGACGATCATAGTGCTTATTTGAATCAAAACCAGAATAGTACCTGTGTCTATCCCCTCTCCTATCCAGAGTGTTCAACAATCTTCCATCTCTAACTGTGTCATCTCTGTCCAAATTGTGACCACAATGTGACATACTACCATATTCCCCATTAGTTCTGTCCTCCTCCTCATAGATGATCCGACGTAGTCCCTGTTGTTATCAATCTGACAAAATATGAAGTATCACTGCATTTGCCTCTACTTGTTTCTTGTATGCCTACATTATTTTGTCATTATCTACCTTACAACTTCTTATTTCTCCCTTTAAGATTCTCAATGTATCCTCCAAATCAGAAGAATTCCCAACATCATACTGCTCATTTGATTCATAGGGAGAGTCCTTGTAGTCTACCATCTTGCTAAACCAAATCAAATTAAACCCACGCACCTTAGTGTAGCTTGGGTAGGATATCTTGTCAGCAACATCAACAAATCAATGTGATACATGTATAACATAATCGTGACAACATATAGAAACATAACACATAAGCATATAACCATGCAACCATCATTCTAGCTAGGGTTTAGTCATTAATACATGACCTTATCAACAACGCATACCATGACCTCATGTATGACAAAAACCATTACATCATTGTACACTTGACCACATGCAAACCTTAACATGTATAAGAAACGAGTAATCAACCACACCCATGCATAAATACATATATTCAAGCATAAATGATCAATATTTGAAACCAAGCTTACAAGAATGATACATGTAACCAAGCATACAAGAATGTAACCAAGCACACAATAATGCAACCAAGAATACAAAAATGATAAATGTAAGTGACATATAACAACATGTAACCAGTCATACACTCATGACGATGCACTCCACAATAACAACACCAACTTCCACATGGCAACATCATTACAACCATGATCAACACCATGCAAATGCAACAAGAAAATGGATTACAAGCATAAGAGACACACATTAAAATGACATGAATGCATGAAAAACACACATATCCCATCCAGTCTGAGGGGTGAACCATGCTCTGATACCACTCTATAACACCATCCGCCAACATTTACTGAAGAAATTGACTAGCCGAGGTAAGCATGCGACGAGAGGACACTATGATAACATTTGACCTCCTAACTTATGTGAAGGAAGTGGAACCAATGAAAAAACACCATACAAACATTCAACATCAACATTAGGACCATAAGGAACTATCCTAACCTTTCTGCCAACTTGCCCCTAAGTCCCACTGAGATTTTGGACCACTTGACCCCTGGACACTCCCATGCTATAGGTCTGCCAACGTCAAGGAGGCTTTGGAATTTCTCATGACAAGGCATGCTAGCATCCATGGACTATTTTTCTCACTGATGTGCGAGCATGCCCAGGATTTGAGCCACTTTTTCAGACCCAACGCGCAGGTCACTGCCCAGAATTGAATGAAACATTCAAAACAGTAAGGTAACAAGTAAATGACAATACAATTACAATTAGTTGAGTAATACCTTGATTTTACACCTACTAGCCATGACAATCATTTCGTCAAACATATCACAAATATGTAATCTACAGGTGTAAATAATAGATCTGAGCATAGGGGTCTCATACTTAGCTGAGAATAGCTAAGAGAAATTGATGCCTCAACACATTAGATGTCATTTCATCCATTAGGTCATATATACATTGTTCATTCATTTACCAGTAAAAAAATTATGAGAGTGATACATAGCTACTGTCATAAAATACATACATAACTAGCATAATAGAAAAAATAATACCAAGGAAATCACAACCATATAATCCACATATAGACTAGTATAATACTCATATAAATACAAGGAGAAATAACCTCATATTAATGATGAAAAATCCAAACTCGGGATGGGACTTCCATGTTTCACTGACCATAGAATGGCTGAGCCAAACCTCTCTTCATCTAATCACCCCCATGACATATTTAGAGCATGAATGTGGGATCTCGTAGAACACATCAATCCAAAATCATCCAGGGCTTCTAAAGGCCATCCACCTTAACCCATAAAAGAGTGATTCCACCTCATGGTCAGACATCACAAAACCATCATCAGATTGGTCACTCTCCAAGCCTTCTAGGGCTCCAGAGCATTTTTTCCAACCAAGGCTCCAGGTGTCACACGGAATTTGTCAAGGGTGCAGACACAACTGACCTTCCTAGAAGTCTAAGACGTTCTAATGACAAACAAGACAAAATGGAGTGATCTTTCTCTAAATACACCTTTTACAACATGAAAACTACAAGTGTTTAGGCTTACCTTATTCCAAAACGCTGTTGTTGAAGTCCGTTCTTGACGATCCGGATGAGCTCCTCCTTCAAGTCAATTCCTGCAACCACAAACAATCAAACAATTACCAAGCACTTGCATTTCATATAATAAAACATATATTCAACATGCAGACCAAGGAACACATGAAATAGCTCATTAACACAAGCTATTGAGAAAAATAAACCAGTTTGTATTAATAACGGAACAAAGAAACTCTTACAACCTGGCCTTGGTGTTGTGCAAGTTCCTCCCAGGGTCCATCAAGGGTTTTCCTCTACTTTGACAAAGCTCACCCTCTCCCAAGTAGAATCAAGTGAAGACAATCTCTCCTCACAAAGGCTCTAATGGAAGACCTAAATCCTGCAGCATTTACCCAAAGAAAATGTATAGCTCCAACCTCCTCTCCTTCTGGCTCAATGCCTTTATTTATAGTGCTGTAAAGAGGTTATTCAGGTCCACTATCAATGGGATCATCCCCCTCTTTGGGTGGGATAGCTCCCTTATTGATGGGATAAGTTCCCCCTTAATAGAGATACATGAACCAATTGGAGGCGCATCCATTTCATCAAACCGACCTCTAGAATGTTCTAGAAGTAACCACAAGTAACTTTTTCAAGATAAAACTCGCGCATTTTGCCTTTTACAGAGGGACGCACCTGTCCCTTAACATACAGAGCGTCCATGGACGCAGATTTTGTGAACATGGTCAGCGTCCCCGCAGGTAAGGCTAGAGAGAACCTGCGACCCCAGAGATAAACATAGTTTTTACAAGACTTTCTCTCTTCTTTGAGTTTGAGATGGATAACAGAGGCATGAGACTTGCCTAAGAGGGTAGTATGACTGTTGATTTGAGCCATACTAACTGTAAGTAGTCAAGGTGACATTTTTTAGTGTAACAGATTGCCCCCTAAAGTGCGAAGCCTGGAATAGAGTAGGGTTTTGTAATTCTAGGAAGGGTGAAGCGCTTTATCATTTCAAGGATTGTCTTGTGGATGGCCTGGTTGGAACCTGCAATTTTCAACACAAAATACATGGATAAGATTATATCATCACTGAGGTAGGCATTCCCATACTCAGATTCAAAACTTTAACTAATGGACTAACTATTCTGATACAGGAATGATCTTGCAGTACATCATTTTTATAGACTTTTGTAGATACAGTATGGACGCAGCCATCTGTTTATGATTAGTCTACATAGATAATGAATACAAAACTCCTCGCAGCCTGGATGGTAGAAACTAGATCCAGGGTCTTCACTTCTACTTCCCGAATTGGTACGATTCTAGCCATGTGATTAAATGATTCGATGTCGAACATGGTAGAAACCACTTGATTACCAGTCAATGATGTAAACTGTTAACAAGCATGAGAGAAACCACCAGTAATGTCAATGGTTCTCAAAGTACCAAGCACAACCCGTGAAATGTGAATAGATGTTTTGATGTCGAACACTTCACGGAATCCTTTGATCGAAAGTCAATGATGTAAACTGACGTCAAAGGCGAGAAACCTGCCATTGATGCATGCAGACTTCAAGGTACTGTCGATTCCTAAGTCATCTTTCTAGATAATGTGTCGATGTCGATAGAAAGCGACCCGTTGCAGGCAAGCCCGCAACACGAAATCATTGTTCAAGTTGAAGAAATGTTGCTGTAAGGACTGACTCAGGGATGGTCAAATGGATGACAAGTATTTTGCAGATGAAAGTTTTGCTTGCAGACCTCTTGAACACATAACGACACAACAGATGGCTTGGTGACGAATAACTCAAAGTTAATCCCTGAAACCCGGTTAAAGACTTTCAAAGTGATTTGGTCAACTGTGAGGTAAAAGATTTCCCAACCCAGGTGAATGAAAAGTGTGGTGTTCAAGAGTGGTAATAAAGTTTCTTCTGAGACAAAAGGTGACAAACAGGTTCATTCTTCTCTCTTTTCCCCCACCATTTCTGGCAAGTACCTCTTTATTTTTAACAAGCTTGAGGAGGATAACATATGCTTGATTATAAGCTCATCCTTCGGACGAGTCCAACCTAGTTTAAATTCGAACCCTAGGAAGGAGTGGTTCGTTCCTGTTTGTAATTGAACAGGTCCTCTACTGTAAAAGTTTAACGAGCCCAGTATAGGAGAAACTCGACGTTTTTCAATTTTAGAGAGTCTGAAAAAACTAAAGGAGACTCCACGTTGAACTTTTTCGTATATTTGTGTCCCTCAAGCCCGAAAAAGTATAAAATAATACCTGGGGGAACCGCTTGATCTTGCGACCAAGGAGTACTTTCATAATAGTGTCGTTGACCTGAAAAGTAAAAAGCGATCAAGGACACGTCGTTTTATTTCCTTATCGAGTTCGAAACGACAAAAACCCGGCAATCTTTTCCTGATTTTGCGGTCAGAAAAGAGCTAAAAGGGGACCGTCTTTTAATTCCGTTTTAACGAGTGAAAAAGAAACACTCGGCGATCTTTTCATGTTTTAGGAGTCAGAAAAGGGCTTAAAAGATGACTCTGATATTTTTGTTTGTGAAAAATTACAATTTCCCTCGAAATCCCTTTGTCCTGCACAAAAGCAACACATTACTCATACCTGTTTAAAATAGGCAAAAATACATTCAAAAACATCTTTTCATGGTAAAAAATGAACTAATTCATCCAAAAAACCTATAAAAAGACCTTTTACCATATCATTTTTACCGTTTCACTGTTGAGGTTGAAAAAGGAGCTTTTGACAAGAAACTTCCCGTGGTCGCTGCGGAAAATCTGACCGTCGGAATCGAACGCCGTCTCATCCAGGTATTTTACACATCCTACTCTGCATTTCTATCCGTTTAGAATCAATTTTTAGGTTTTAGTTTCATTTTTTTGGGGGGTTTTGGTTTTGGAATGCGCCTCTCGGCGGACGCAGGTGCCCTTCGGGTGACCTGCGTCCCCCGACTTTTTCTCATACGGGAAAACGGTCGGAAGACGCAGCCCGCCTTCAGGCCAGCTGCGTCCGGGCGCCCTGTGCTACAAAGCCGGGGTGCGTCCTCCGAGAAACGCGCATTTCAAAACCCCAACTCTCTCAAAAAACCACCAAAAATTCCCAAATTAATTTCTAATTGCTATTTTTGATATGCAGGGCATTAATCATGTTAGACTGGAGAGAAAGAGAGCATGTAGAGGAAGATGAAGCTGCAATAAATCATCAACCTTCCCTGGATGCCCTAAGAGCATGCGGATTATACAAATATTGGACCATACCGGGCATGAGGGGCCAGGTAAGATTCTTGGAATGGCTGGTTGAGCGATGGAACGTACAAGAACAATGCTTTTACATAGGAGGGCACCAGCTCGAGATAGAGCCCTCGGATGTATACTTTCTCACTGGCTTGCCAAACAGAGGTGAGCAACTCAGTCCTGCGGGGACTAGGCCGGGTGGCCAATCCCTTGATAGTCTCCGCGAGGATTGGTGCACACATGGGGCTCACCATTCAAAAGGCATAGAGATAAAACACATCACTCTACCGGAACTCAAAGTCATAGCGTTCACGGTTACCAGAATTTGCGGCGCGGCCGCTTTACACATTGCTTCCGGATCCCAAATGCGGATGGCAATTGACTGTTACCAAGGCACCATTTTCAACTGGTGTGAAGCTGTGTCGGCTCATATGAAGAGCCAACTGACCAAGGCAAAGAACGGACGACTAAAGACTTTTGGATATGGGCCTATAGTCGTGAGCTTTGCCTTGGAGAGAATTCCAATGCTGATCCCTCAGCAACTCACTGTTGATATCTTGGGTCCTCAGCAGCCAAAGCTGATACGATGGGTTGCGGTGATGGCCCGGCATCCTGACGAGGGCGCGACAGTAGTTCGATTCTCAGATAGTTATTTTGACTGGTTAGAGGGCCAGCTTTTTGTGATACAGGACTTTCCGTATGCCGGAATGGATTTCAGAGGTGATCCGGACATGGTTCTTCCACAGGGAGAACAATGGGACGACAGAGGTACTTTTTATTTTCACAAGTTTTCTAGTTATGTATTTTTTGTATTTTTTATATATATCGTCTCAAAACTAATAGTAAATCTTTCAAAATGCAGATGTTGGTCCACAGCGTCCAGCCAACCTCCGGCCTTATGATAGACTACATCCAGCTGCACCGGTACCGGCCCCACAGGATGCGACAGCAGAAGTACTAGCTGAGTTGGAGCATGATCTAGAGCGTCTCACGGCAGATATACCTGAGACTACTATGGACGACATTCCTATCAGGCTTCAGCGCTTCGTAGTCGCGGTCCCTGGACCGTTTAGGAGATTTTTGCGTAAGGTAGCCCGCGCAGTGGTGTCGTACAGAGAGCACCACCAGTGATTGACTAGTCACTTTTGTAGTCACATGTGACATTTTTGACTTTTTGTACTATCATTTTGCCGATCATAAGGTGTTTTAAACCTATGATCGAAGACGATGTATATATTTTTTGACACACTTCTATCTATATATATCACTATTACCGGCTTATCTTGTTTAACATATGTGATGAAATGTTTTTAAATTTACTTGCATGATTATCGTAAATGTCTGTCCAACACTCGAGAAGCAATTGCATCTGCTAATGTATTCAAAGACCTTGGAATATGTTGATATTCAATGTAATCAAATTCACGTTCCAAGAGACGCACTCTCAAAAACAACCTTAATAACACAGGATTTCTAATGGCATAAACTCTATTAAGCTGTAATACAACAAGTTCAGAATCTAACCTCACTATCAAACGTCGAATTCCAAATGAAATAGATTCGGATAATAATTCAACCACTGCACTGTATTCTGCAATGTTATTCGTTGTTTGACCGAGGCTTACCCCATGCATAGAAACTAACTCGTCAGAGGGCGAATAGATAACCCAAGCTGCGGAAGAGATATTCCGTGTATTACGACAAGCACCATCAGCAAATCCAATGTATGTTTGGAGAGGCGTCGACATCTACAATATCAAGAGTAAAACCAAGATAAGCCAGAATAATGACGAAAAACCACACTCGCTAAGCTAAGCACACTGACTAAACTAACACACTTGCTAGCTAGAAAGGAAATCTAACCTATCTAAAAATTTCTCCATACCCATCATTTTAAGCATAATACCTCTTTAGGTAAAGTCCATTTCTGGGTTTACCCAAAGAGTCCCCATCAAAATCAACTAACTCATAAGCCCCTTTTGCTAGCTTTCGCTTTACAATGTAGGGCCCATGCCACATGGGAACGAATTTTCCGGCACCTAGCTTATCGTTAGCTTGATCATATAATAGTACTAGGTCTCCTTCCGAAAAACTTCGAGGGGTTACATTTTTATCGTACTGAGCTTTCATTCGTTTCGCGTGAGTCTCGATAGCTAAAGTAGCGTCACGTCGAGTCTCATCTAATTTAGCCAAGTATAATAACCGTTTCTCCTCTTCGGAAGTAGCTGGAAGTAATTCGACAGCCATTTGAAGTGATGGGATTTCGCATTCAATAGGTAACACAGCTTCTAAGCCATAAACTAGCTGGAAAGGGGTGAAACCTGTTGAATTTTTCACTGAAGTTCGATATGCCCATAGCGCCGAAAATAACATGTTATGCCAATTCGTTCGATGGATACCAATGATCCGTCGAATCATGATGACTAGAACTTTGTTGATTGACTCAACCAAACCGTTGGCTTGCGGATAATAAGGAGTAGAGCTATCGTGGCGCAAACCAAGCTGGCTTGTAAGCTCAGTCATCATGACGTTTCGAAAATGGCTCCCATGGTCAGTAATGATTGCTTGTGGGACACCAAACCTAGTTATGATATGATTGAATACGAAAACTGCAGCTGTTTTGCCGCTTGCGTCGAATGTAGGCATCGCCTCGGCCCATTTTGTAAAATAATCAACCGCGAGGATGATATACGCATGCCCCCCGGCCGAGTGAGGGTTACAAGTAATAAAGTCAATGCCCCATTTGGCGAATGGACCAGCGGCAATTATAGGGTGGAGAGGAGCAGGTGGAGCGCGCATCTTTCGATCAAACACTTGACAGTTGTGGCATGTTCTGACAGCAAGGATACAATCTTTAAACATAGACGGCCAGAAATAGCCAGCGCGCAACACCTTCTGAGCTGTGGCATACCCAGACATATGACCGCCACATGCTCCAGAGTGACAATCATTCAAAACTCTCTCAGCCTCTTCGTGAGTTAAACAACGTCGAAAAACTAAGTCTGCCCCCCGGCGATAAAGTGTATCTCCAATAATTCTGTATTGCTGGGATCGAAACCGAATTTTTCGACGGTCTTCCTTGGAAGCTTCAGGCCGAAAGGTTTGGGTTTGGAGATAGATGATTATATCCCCATACCACGGATCTAAAGTGCTAATAAGAAACAAAGATTCGTCCGCAATGGACTCCTCTGCCACAGTCTCTGTGTCAGCACTCGGGAAATCACACATCAATTCCGCAAAAACTAAAGATTTCTTAGACTTGGACTTCTCGAACTCCAAGTCGAACTCTTGCAGGATAACAATCCATTTAGAGTACTTGCCCCCTAGCAGTTGTTTTGTCAAAATATAAATCATAGGGTTGCAATCCGAAATAACTGTAGTTTTGCGGAGAAGAATGTAGTGACGAAAACGCTGGACAGCTTGAACGGCTGCCAGGGCCAATTTCTCCACATGCGAATATTTTAACTCAGTGGGATTTAAGGTTCTACTAAGATAATATATCACATGCTCTGCTTTGAATTCATCTTCTTGAACTAACACCATTCCAATGGTGGAATGCGAAGCTGCGAGGTATAAGAAGTAGTCCTGGTTGTAGTTGGGAGGATGCAATAACGGTGCATGGGTCAACGCGTGTTTTAGTGCATCAAAAGATTGTTGGGCAATCTCGTCCCAAAAGAATTGTGCGTTCTGTTTCAACAACCGTGTAAAACCTTTAGTGACCTCGGCGTAGTTTGGGATGAATCGGCGTAAAAAGTTCGCTTTCCCTTGCAAACTTTGGAGTTGGCGCAAACTCGAAGGAGGAGGCAATTTGATGATAGCCTCGACTTTCGAGGGATCGACGCGAATGCCGGCTTTTGAAACAACAAATCCCAGCAATCGACCTGTTTCTATACAGAAAACACACTTGTGGGGATTCAACCGAATTCGATAATGCCTACACCTCATAAAGATTGCTCGTAGGTGGACAAGGTGATCAGCTCGTTGTAAAGAATGAGCAGGCAAATCATCGAGATAGGGTTGCACAATGTGCTTGATGTCATGAAATGCATAAGACATCGCCCGTTGAAAAGTGGCCCCGGCATTCTTAAGTCCAAAAGGTAATTTGCAATAAGCAAATGTCCCCCATGGACAAATGAATGCCGTTTTTGGTTGGTCGGCAGGTAGAATATTGATTTGATTATAGCCTGAGAAACCATCCATGAAGGAAAACATCTCACTTCCGGCACAATCATCAATAATTTGATCGATATAAGGCGTAGGATAGTTGTCTTTTGGACAAGCTCGATTGATATCCCTATAGTCGATACAGATTCTTATTGTTCCTTGTTTTTTATTGACGGGAACAATATTCGATACCCAATCCGTTAACGGGATCGGATAAATGAAACCTGCTTTCAACAGCTTTTCGACTTCTGCTTTAATCGCAGCCGCTTTTCGAGGGTGAATCTGACGCAACCGTTGCCGAATGGGTTTAGCATCCGGGTAGGTTTTGATTTCATGAACAACAATGGCAGGATCAATTCCCGGCATTTCCTCGTAAGACCAGGCAAACACGTCGCGGAATTCTTGGAATAGGGCCTTGTAAGTTTGGATTTCTTCTTCAGTACATGCGGCACCTATATGAATGTTCTCCTCGATTCCGGGCTTCACTGAAATATCAATGGGAATAGTACGAGAAATATTCCCTAAATTCAGCTCTGAATCAGAATGTTTCGTTGGATCCTGAGCGTCTTTGACATATTCAGCGGTAAAGATAGATGAAAAATCATTTTCAAATGCATCATCCTTAGGTAAAAACGAAGATCTGTGATGGAGATCTTCCCATGGTAGATCATCTACACTTAGGATTTCGCGAAGTTGTTCGTCAGATGACACTTCTTCGGGAAACGTTATCCGTTCTAAGGGTGAGGTGAAAAGTGACTCTTCACTGACCACATTCATTTGGTCGGTTTCGGTTGAATGAAAGTCGGTAAAAGACATAAGAGCTTCATAAGCAATCTCATACGGACTCAACGGCATAACATCACCGAGTGAGTCTAGCTCAGAGTCAGATGGAACATACCAAGGATCATCATAAATAATGTTTTCTGACGTGATCATATGAATTGTTGCAAACGAAGGGTCTGCATTGAGTGGAGGGAGAGGAAAAGTTCCCAGTAAACCGGAATCCTTAACTAAACCTACACCAATGTCCCTATAAGGGATTGTCGTTTTACCAACATGCTGGATAGTTTCTGAAGAGGTTGGGTCGGATGAAAAGTATGTCAGCTGATCAATAGTCACGATCTTACCGTTATGTGGAAACTTAATGACTCTGAAGACCGATGAAACGACCGCTGTCATAGCATATGACCAACTTCGACCCAAAAGAAGGTTGTAGTCTAGAGGGGCATCAACCACTTCCACATCCAGACTAACGGTTTTACCTTCGACCCCTATAGGCAATTCTTGTAGAATACCAAACGGACGGAACCCACGGCCATCAAAGGCCTTAAGGATGGTGGGGGATTGGTTCAACGAAGGAGAACCAAGCGATCTCCAACATTGAATCGACATAATACACGTAGAAGCTCCCTCATCAATCACAGTCCGATGAATAGGCCTGTTTTTGACTATCACTGGAATTTGGAAAGCCATTTGATGGGGGAGACGCGGTGTACTACTTTCTAGATCAAAGATCATTAGGTTCGGGTCCTGAACATCGACAGCTCCAATAGCCGACAAAAGCAATTTTCGTTGCGCTGGACATGATTGCAGCACTTCGAGTGCCGACATTGCTGAAGGTGAAACAGCTAAGTCTTCAACAATGTTGTAATTCTGGGCTGCTCTCGCATGTGGATTGAAAGCAGACCTTCGAAGTACACCCTTGGCGGGCGGCTTAATCACTAAGTCTGGGTTAGGTTTTTCGATCTGTAGTGGATCGGAACCAGGAGCTGAGGTTGATGGGTTAGAGTGAGAAGATTCTGCTTCCTTACCATCAACAGGAGCCTTACTACCATAATCTTGCGATCGAGTCGCAATCCTGACATGAGACATCATCAAAATGGGTTCTTCACTGGCATTCGAAGAAGAACCTATCATCTTATTCTCCTGCTCTGGAAATGGATTTTTTAACACAGCAGGAGTGGGAGAACCTTTGACTATTTTCACTACCTCGGCCCGATGAGGGCAGTCTCTCGTAAAATGATCTTCTTCACAAATAAGACAAGGATATCGAGGTTTGCGTTTTTCGTCATTGGTTTCCGACTTTTCCGTTTTCTCCTTTGGAGCCTTGTCTGCTTTAGCCTTCTTCTTTCCTTTCTTCTTTCCACCGTTTTTTGATTTGGCCGTAGATGACTCTACAGCGTGAATGTCGGCGGTAAGTTCAGGAGGAGAAGACTCTCCTGTCGGAGAATCAGGCAAAGTGATAATTGGAGTATTGGAGGCCTTGGAAGACTTCTTCTTACTCTTCGTAGTCACGATACCAATCATACCATCAGCGGCATGAGATCCCGAAGGAGCAGCAGCGATTTGGTTTGACTTTGGAAGATCCGGAATTTTCTCGTGTAACGTACCCGACTGAGTGTAAACTAAGTCAAGGTATTGTGCCTGAGCAATGACTTGCTCCTCAGTAACTACTCCGGCCTTAGCTACATCTTCAGTAATTCTTGGTAATAATGATTTGACAAACCATTCAGCTAAGATTTGGTCCGGGATAAAAACTTTCACTAATCTTCTTCGACGTCTCCACTCATGAATGTGATCAGAAATGTACGTGGATGTCGATTGTTTTAGCGAAGTTAATAATTCTGTACCATTATCGTATCTGACTGGTAACTGAAAATGAGTTAAGAACGAGGTAGCTAACTGGCTAAAGTTGTAAAAAGAGGCCCGTGGTAACTCAATGTACCACTTGGCTGCGAGACCAATGAGTGTACGCTGGAAAAGACGTAAGCGGATGGAATCATCTGAGATGGAATTTGATGCACACCAGAGGTGGTAAGTCATCACGTGATTAGACGGATCCTCTCCAGACTTACCTTCGAACTTGGGTATATCGCTGGGCAACTTATTTGGCATTGGCGGCCAGAACTGAAGATATTGAATTGGATCGTTCGTTAGGCGCGTCAAGTCGGGTAAATCTAAAGTCGCAATAAACGGTAACTGCCGGTTAGGATCTCTAAAACTCTGAGTCACAATACCAGCCCCAGGAGGAGGATATCCAGGATAACTAGGAACAGGAGTCGCATTTGGGATATTATATCCTCCTGGAAAACCAGGATTAACCGGACCGTACTGGGGTTGCTGAGGTTGTTGATAAGTGTACCCAGGATACGGTTGATACTGGTAAACCGGTTGTTGGGCAGCTTGCCCAGGTTGATACTGTCCCTGGTACGGAGGTTGAACAAATTGAGGTTGAGTAGTAACAACCGTACTTGTACCAGGTTGGCCTGCAGGCATCTGGACTGTGGTTTGAACCGTGGGTCCAGACAACGGTACAGATGTCTGAGGAGTGGTTACAGGGACAGTAGAAACCGGAGCTGCCGATACTCCAGAAGTAAGCATGGTAGATGAAGCGGTAGTTGCTGCAGCCGTGTGAGGTGGAGTACCAGGTGCAATTGGCGGCTGAGTAACTACAGAAGTTACAGGGGTCTGAACACTTGACTGGACAGGTTGCGGTTGCTGGGGTGGACCAGGAACTGCAGGTTGTCCTGCTTGAGGTACCGACTGTATACTTGGTTGCGACATCTGTTGACCCTGTGACGGATCCCATGTTAACATTCCAGGGTATTGACTCGTAACAGGTTGAGGATACTGAGATCCATAGCCGTATTGAGGATAGGGTTGATAACTGTAAGGTGCAGTCCCATATGATTGCCCTTGAGGTGGTTGATAACCTTGACCAGGGTATTGACCCGTAGGTTGATAACCTTGAGGTAAATACGAATACTGGGGTTGACCTTGACCTTGAGGTTGGTATCCTTGAGGTTGATACCCTTGGGGTTGATACCCTTGGGGTTGCCATCCTTGAGGTTGCCATCCTTGAGGTTGATATTGATACTGAGGTTGACTTTGGGGTACATATTGAGGCTGGGGTTGATACCCTTGGGGTTGATACCCTTGAGGTTGCCCCCCAGTCACGAATGAAGTACCTTGAGGTTGCCCCCCAGGCATTAACGAAGGTTGCCCCCCAGGCGGTAATTGGCCACCTTGAGGTTGGTTAATGGGAGTTGAACCTGACATCATATAAACGTCACCTATACTCAATGGTACATTACCACTGTTTCCAACTAATAACCCATGATCAATGGGTTGAGGAGATGCTCCCGCAAAGGTACCAGAAAGTGATTGATACCCAGTAGGAACAGAAGGACCGCCATGTAAAAATGATTCAGGACTTTGTGAAAACACAGATGACTGACCAGACATATTTACAGGAGAATGAATTCCTCTAGGTGGAACCGGAGTACGAGGTGTAGAAAAACCTACTGAGTTGTCTAAAAAATTGGTTAATGCAAGGTACCAAGATTCACTTCTAGGAGGACTGTAAAAGATGGATTCACGCTCCCTTAGATCAAGGGTAATTAGATCTTCAGAATCAGAAACGCCTATTTCTTCCTCTGGAACAAGTTCTTCTATAGCAATTAATCCAACAGGAAGATTTTCGGTGATAATTCTTTCTATTCTTGGTGAATCAGGAACACTAGGAGTTGGAGTAACAGGTTCGGAAATTTCAGGTTCTTCGCCTGTTTCACTGGCAGATGAAAAACTACCAGCAAGCTCGGAAACTGTAACAGCTTCGGGATTGTAACCTGTTTCTAAACTTTGGTAATCTGGATGGACTACCAAGGAAAACTCTCCTTCTTCAGGTGACCTACTCTACTGCCACTAGGAGGAGTTACAAGGACCTTTAACCCTTCTAAATGACCCGGAATGTCTTCAGGAGATTCACCCCGCGATTTACGGAGTTTTCTTAACAAATCTATTCCGGTAACAATCTCAGGAGACTTGCCCGAAGTCTACGGGACTGTCTCGGTAATTCCGCCACAATTAAAGATTTTAACTACAACACACGAAAACAAAGTAAAAATTTCAAATCAAACCACCTAAAGTCTTCTAAAGAAGCAAACAAATTTGAAGCACACGCCTAAATAATCTAGAGCGTCAAACCACACACAAACAGTAGTCTTCCGGACCAAAAGCGCTAGTTGGTGATTAGGCCCAACCTCGCAGGATTCAGTACAGAAATGGTGGGTGGAACAGTTACCCCGGCAACCTGCTTAATGAATAGACTGGACCAAGTTCCTCCACTTTAACCGTCTCGAAGTGAAGCGAACCCCCCAGAAAATCCAAGTGAGTATAACCGACGTCTGCTCCAGGTACAGTGGGACCTTCCCTCCACCGTCACCTTGGGTAGAATCCTAGATATTATGGCCACTAAGGTTACCAATCACAACAATTACACCTGGGGGAACAGTCTAAACTCCGACAGCACGCAAGGGCAGAGTAGCAAGCTCCAATCCCCTTACCGGCTCCTTGACAACAATCCAAGGTTTACCGATAAGTGACCCCTGGCTCCTCGACAATGGTTAATCCGAGGTTTACCGTTTGTAATACGTACTGCCTGGCGTCGTTCCCAACGAGGGAGGAATGATCCCCTCACTGGTTCGGACACGAGCTCGTGCTTCTCCTTTAAGAGGAGCTTTCCCAGAATGTAACTGAAACAATTGGATTTGTTCTACTCAAGATAGACTATCTGTTTGGTTTTGTAGTCTTGGAGAGTTAAGTACTCACCTACTCCAAGACCCTAGCCTAAGCTATGTTGGTGCTTCAGAGCCCTAGAAAAATAAAGATTACTAGATTGATTTTAATTTAAGCGTTACTTTTAAGGTTGTTTCTTAAGTCAAAAGGTGATGGAAGTGAAACCAGTGGTGTGTTGACTCGACTCGAAACCACTACAAAATGCACCTAGAATGATTTATCCACTACTTTACTTTTTCGATGAATTGCTTAACTAAAAAGTTGAGAGAATGCAATCTTTATAAAAGCAACTTCTTAATTGAAGACAATCAAAGAAACAATTCGTTTGTCTTTTCCAAGCATAAAAACATAACCTCTCTTTACATGCACGAAAAAAAACTCTTTTCTTCTTTCGAAAACAAAAAGCTACTTGAAACAAGACTTTTTAAGAAGATGTTTTTGTATTTTTCTTTTAATAAAGCAAATAAATCTAATATAACCAAAAATCAATCTTAACAACTCTTAAAATCTATGAAAATGCACTCATAAGCAAACTAAAGGCAAATTTACTCTAAGCAATCTTAACGAGGCCAAAACTAACAATGATTATTTCTAAGGTGTTTTACTTGATCACAATCAAATCAAGGACTAGCTTATTGCAGAATCAAAAACTAGTCAAAACAAAATTCTAATCTTTTTGTTCTTTTTGTAAAATGGAAATCAATACTTTATAAACAAGCAAATCGAAATTTGACCCAAAACAACTCAAATGGCAAGTTGCTCACAAAAGGAGACTTTACGACAGGCCCGACTTCTAAGAAGGTTGACTAACCAGAGAGATCTAAGGCTGGACAACTTTCTACTATCAAAGTCACTACAAAGCCTTTCCAAAAATCAAACCCTAGGTCTAAACTTCGTTGAAAACCACTAAAACACTCAAAGCTCACAAAACTAGTTCAGGTGAAAATTCTTGACAGGGTACTAAAGGATCTGGGCAGAAAACACTAAGAAAAAACAAAATCTAAAAGCAATTTAAAGCAAAAATGGAATTTTCTTAAAGTTTACAGGAAGACGCAGGCAACCCGTTGTCACAGGTGCGGCCCCGCTCTGTGCAGACGGCAACAGCGCGTCCAAAGACGCACTGTGCAGTACTCAGAGGGTGCGTCCTTCTGGAAAAATGAAGAAAAACCAAATCTAACTAAATCTAAAGCTAAGCCACCCAAATACTAATTCTCACAGTCAAAAACCAGAAAATAAAAATGATTTTCTCAAAGCAAAGTTCATATAAAGGAAAAGACTCTCTCATTAATGGATTCCCCAGTGGAGTCGCCAATTTGTCACACGGAATTTGTCAAGGGTGCGGACACGACTGACCTTCCTAGAAGTCTAAGACGTTCTAATGACAAACAAGACAAAATGGAGTGATCTTTCTCTAAATACACCTTTTACAACATGAAAACTACAAGTGTTTAGGCTTACCTTATTCCAAAACGCTGTTGTTGAAGTCCGTTCTTGACGATCCGGATGAGCTCCTCCTTCAAGTCAATTCCTGCAACCACAAACAATCAAACAATTACCAAGCACTTGCATTTCATATAATAAAACATATATTCAACATGCAGACCAAGGAACACATGAAATAACTCATTAACACAAGCTATTGAGAAAAATAAACCAGTTTGTATTAATAACGGAACAAAGAAACTCTTACAACCTGGCCTTGGTGTTGTGCAAGTTCCTCCCAGGGTCCATCAAGGGTTTTCCTCTACTTTGACAAAGCTCACCCTCTCCCAAGTAGAATCAAGTGAAGACAATCTCTCCTCACAAAGGCTCTAATGGAAGACCTAAATCCTGCAGCATTTACCCAAAGAAAATGTATAGCTCCAACCTCCTCTCCTTCTGGCTCAATGCCTTTATTTATAGTGCTGTAAAGAGGTTATTCAGGTCCACTATCAATGGGATCATCCCCCTCTTTGGGTGGGATAGCTCCCTTATTGATGGGATAAGTTCCCCCTTAATAGAGATACATGAACCAATTGGAGGCGCATCCATTTCATCAAACCGACCTCTAGAATGTTCTAGAAGTAACCACAAGTAACTTTTTCAAGATAAAACTCGCGCATTTTGCCTTTTACAGAGGGACGCACCTGTCCCTTAACATACAGAGCGTCCATGGACGCAGATTTTGTGAACATGGTCAGCGTCCCCACAGGTAAGGCTAGAGAGAACCTGCGACCCCAGAGATAAACATAGTTTTTACAAGACTTTCTCTCTTCTTTGAGTTTGAGATGGATAACAGAGGCATGAGACTTGCCTAAGAGGGTAGTATGACTGTTGATTTGAGCCATACTAACTGTAAGTAGTCAAGGTGACATTTTTTAGTGTAACACCAGGACTAGTAACTCAACCCACAACTGCTGCCAGGCTCCAGAGCAATTATCCAACCAAGGCTCCAGGATTAGTAACTCAACCCGCCAAGGGCTCTAGAGAATTTTTCCAACCAAGGCTACGGGACTAGTAACTCAACCCAAGTTGTTATAGGGCTCCAGAGTATTTTTCCAACCAAGGTTCCAGGAACTATTAATTCAACCCAAGATAAGGAAACATGAGAACCAACCAAAACAAAACAAGGAAATAAACCCAGAATCTCCATGGCCATCCAAGAAATTGAAAGGCTAGGCAATCCACTGTCAATAAAGGCAATCCTCCATGCCAGTGACAAATCATGACCAATAAACCACATGCATATGCCATGCATGCCAAGACTATTGAAGAAAACATACATTCAACTTTGTACCTGCAAGACAAATCTGTTATAGTTGTTGATCCCAATTTCCTCTTGCACTTTACTACTCTTCCTTTGTGTTCTTGCTCCATAAATCCAAGTATGCCATACCCTCCAAGAGTGCTCTAAGGGAACTCTAAGTATCCAAGAGTAGTAGAGAGAGAGAATAATGAAAGATATGAGGATGATACATACATTATCAACATATGATGGTGCAATGGATCATTCTTAAAACCCGCCTCTTATTCCTTTTGTCAAATTCCCATTAGGCATATTTACAAGTGATGAGGTGAGAAAATTTGTGAGGTGATAACTTTGGATAGCATGAGAGGAAGAAACTAGGTTGGATAAGGAACATGTAGCAGAGACAGAAGGAGTGATATGGAAATAAATGTAGATGAGAGGATAGGGTTGTTGAAAGGGAATTGGGGGACAATAAAAAAGGGATAACATGGAGTCAACAAGGAAGCCACTTTGGGCGACTATGAAAGCTTTATAATCTAATAATAAAATCTCTATTGCAGAATAGTAATATCAATGGAGGATAATATTAATTCACCACACTATAGTGAGGGTAGTTGTACATAGATGACGAATATAGCAAGATGGATTGCCTCCACTTAATAGCAAAAAAAGAATGAGGAAAAACCCAAAAGTAGTTGCAGAGAAAGTAATAACTCAAATAAGTAGAGGGGAGCGATTAACCCATGATGAAAAGTTTCTAAGATATCAATCCTTATAGTTAAGATATAGGCATCGAACCATGGAGAGAGGCCAACTAATAAATGAAGGATGCACAGATGCATTTTCAATTGGTGGAAACAATAATGTATAATTGTTAAAATACAACGATGTATGACATAATTAATTTGTTAAAGAGATTTGGTCTTGGTCCATGGAAATTTCCCAGCATCGAGACCTTGATGGAAAAAATATGGTAGATGAAGATCGTAAAATTGGTTAATTACACTCTTTAACAGAGATCCCGATAGTGGTGAAGTGCAATAAAAATAAGAGCTTTAAATTCTACCACTATCTTGACCATTATTTGTGAATCTTGACATATTCATCATTCCATTCTCCTTACTAGCATGATGATGGAGTATATCCTGAAGCAATGCATGTCCAATTATGGAATGATCAAGATGATTATGTGCCTTATATCCCATCAATTGAAGGGTGTATTCTCCTGTGTGGTTGAGTAATTGTAACCAAGGCTTAACCATGAATCATTTTCCAACATATATTAGTAAAAATACTTGCATTCATGGTGTATGCTAGGTAGTTTGTGCTTTTAACCCTTGAGCGATGATGTTTATCATGTCAAGTTGTGGGAAAGGGGTGGTGGGGAAAGTGACACAATGTTAGAGTGATCATCGTCCCATGCACTTCAAGCCCAGAATGTAACATAGCCACAAAACTAAATTTATTTGTAGTATTTTTGAGACTTCATGTATAACCATGAGCTACAACATCATGAAAAAATCATGAGCGGAAACCTTGTTGCAAAACTGTGCAATTGAAATTTGATGTCGCCAACCTAAGGGTTACTAGAAATCACTACCAAAACACGTTCTTGAACTATGGGATATAGGGAATTTAAATGTCCTTATAAATTATAATAAACCCCATAACTCTAATCATCCACTGATCCAATAAAGAAGTGTTTAAGGAAGTATAATATTTCAACTAATCTATAACAACCTTAATTGAATCCCTATCACTTGTAAATTTAGATTGTTAAATCGACACAATTAAAATGAGTAACATAAACACCTGATTTTCATTATTGTAATACTTGTTGGGTAGTCGTATTTGTGTTCCTAGACTAAATTAGTCATTCATGTTAGTCATTTTTTAGTTTTATTACTTATTAGCTAGTTATATATTTTAACCTGAGACTAGATTAGTTATTTATGCTAGTTGTTTTTAGTTGGCTCACTTAAGTTTGCTCATTTTTGGTACTATTTCACTTGGAAAAGTTGCAATGACAAACCTTTTTAGTCATCGAGTCACTAATTTCCCCATTTTCTACTAGTGTATGAATGTGAAATAGATAGCCTGCTACCATGGACCAATTTCCCCACTATAATTTCAACAACACTTCTTTTGAATGCTTAGGTTGGGTGAGAATTATAATATCTGGTCAATTCTCTAGCCATATCTACCACTCAACAATTCTAATAACGTTTCTGCTCAACCATGACCACACAACCTTGGGTCATTTGTAGTTTACAATAGTTTCAAATCATATTTCATATATGGTTGAGTGTATCCAACTTTGTGATCATAATATGTCTTTGCCATTGGGGTATACAACTAGGCCTTTCAAACACACATTGTATGTGTGTTAGTCAACCCATGAATAAGAAAAAAATCATAAATTCAATAGCAGAAAGAGATACAATAATCCAAGACTCAATAATCAACTTCACATAAAGCAGAAATAGGCATCCTAGTGTTGGAATGGGTAGGATCTGATGCTTCATGGTGCAGGGGAATAAACGCTCTTGATGGAACTAGGCTAATATCATGTGATGTGTTCACAATATACTTTTCATAGTGGGCTCACAATCTGATCCCCACTGAACCATATACATTGCAAATTATGTCCCTCTGAGACCTCGTCTAAATTACATGTAGGGAATTTCTTCTCCTCTAGAGAATTTCATGCCCGCTTGGTCTAGTAAAAAATGGATTTCATTGGTTTTATTCTCTTGCATCAGACTCCCTAGGTTGAAAATTTTCATGACCTCCTAGTCATGTGTTTTTATTGTGTAATCCTCCAGGATCCTAGACATTTTTCTATTATAGGTCACTGCCTTTCTTTCATGGTTTTCCTACAATTCTCCCTATCTTTCCAGGATCTCATGTTTTAGGTTGTTTCTACATTTCTTGGTTGATGTAGTCTTTCTCTGCTAACCATAATTTCTTGCTTGTTTCCTCTCTTTGGTGGCTGCCATACTTAGAAATCTACAAAAATATCATGACATTCTCCTTGGTCGTAATTATTTCTCTCATTCCTCTTGCTTTGTTGACGTGTCTCTTACAATCAACCTTGTCCTACAGTTGACTATTTTCTCATCTTCACTATACCATTTCTTAGGGCCATCATCCTTGATTTATCAATATCACTGTCATCTTTTTGTTGAATCAATCTGCTTAATTGTAACAACACTTCCAAAAACCTCATGACCTCAATTGCCACTTCTTTATTCCCATAGGACTACTTCTAGTAATCATCAAAGGCTTTTTCAAAATATGTAGCCCTGACTTTTTTTAAAGGAAGGAGGTTACTACAACAATATCCATCATCGCCCTTGACATAATATGAAAATTCATTATTTGTAGGTGGTTGGTTGTTTTCCAAAACAGGCTTCTATTCCATATGATTTTGCTGAAAGTGGAATAATTTTTTTGTTTCTTAGGGAAAACCCGCCTCCTCTCTCTCCTTCCCATCTTCTTCTACAAAATTTTGATTCCCATGGACTAAGCACTATTGTCCACCAATAGTCATTACATCATGAAACTGATCACTAGTACAAAATGGCTAATTAATTACTAAAAAGGGCTAAAATTGACATATAAACCACCATTTTTTAGTAGGTGACCAATAGTGGCTAATTTACAGTATCTTATAATGCGACCAACTTTTAGTCATATTTATCTTAGTCATTAATTGCTTGTCCCAATTTTATTTTGTAGTAGTATATTTAGTCATAAATGTTTTAATTACTTTAGTCATTGATTTAGACATTAATTGTCACAATTAGTAATCAAATACACAAAAAAATATATTACTACATGATTGACCAAGAAAACCAATTAATGACCAAAGAAATATGACCAAAATGTTTGTCACATTATAAGATACTTCAAATTAGCTACTAGTAGTGATATATATGCATTTTTTGTCATTGTTTGAAACCAATTAATGACCAAAAAAATATGACTAAATTTTGGTCGTGTTATAAGATACTATAAATTAGCTACTAATTGTTGTATATATGCAAAATTTAGTTTCCATTTGTAATCACAAATTTATTATTTACAATAGTCATTTTTTTTTTGGTAGTTTCATATTTATTATATAAACCACTGACTTAGTAATTTATATTCATTTCATTTACTTTCATTAATAGTCATTATAAACGACTAATTTAGTCGTCGTATATTCATATTATTTGTGCTCATCATTAATCAACATAAACTACTAATTTAGTAGTTTTAGATTGATTTTATGTGTTCATTATTAATCAACATAAATTAATTAATATGACTTTGTGTCTAAATTTAAAAAATGCCATACAATGTACACGATCATCTAATATAAAAACACAAAGTTACATATATTAATTACAATACTAATAATATCAAATAACCCTATAAATAATTTCAACCACATAAATTATATTATATGAAATGTCAAGTATTACAATATCAATTTCCAACTTGATATTGGTTGGAATACAATTTACACATGAAATATTGTTTCATCACTTCAAAATGTAATTACCATTGTTTTTTGATGACATTGCAGGTGAATTGACCAACGTTAGAGACTTGACCATTAATATTTATGTGTGTGTCTGATGCATGATATTGAATTTAAGGGTATCGCTAGAATTATTCTCTTCTCTCTCTCTTTCTGCATTTGTCGCTCCAGTGTTATTATTCTCCTCTTTCTTCAATTCCTGCTGCTTACCATCAATACTAAGTTTCTGTTCTGAAAATGAAAGAATCTACAATGTAGAGTATAAGACATGAAATATAATGAACAATAGAATAGAAACTAAAGTAGACTATAAAATATTTATACAACATATACCTCAACATCAACAATGTCAATTTCATTTTTCTCTAGAAAAGCAAGAAACTCGAACAAGTTTTGTTCAGTTGGGAAATAATGGTCATTATGTGGCTACATGAAATGTATAAACAAAGAAAATAAAATGTCACCATAAAAAAGAAGACCTTAGGAACTTAGGATTCAACCTTCAAGAAAAGCTTAGACACAATCATGACAACTAAGTTACATGCTAAAAGTCTTGAAAGCTATTGATAACATGTGAAAACAAATGGAAAGAAAAACACAAGATATAATAAACAAGAGCCATGTGGTGGCAATGTCACTGCTTTTGTTTTTTTTCACATTGCCACCACTCGGATCTTGTTATAGTAAGTTTAATAAAAATATAGAAAAAATTAATATAATATCTTAAAAGAAACAATTATGAAGTAAGCAATTTAAGTAATTAAATAAGAAAATAAGTAACTTGAAAAGTAATTGGTTCTACATAGATAATTTTAATAAAAATAATATTTTAAAAATTGTATAACATTTTATTATTATTAATATATTGAGAAAATATTAAAAAAAAATAGAGTTTAAAGTGGAACCTATTGCAATGATCAAAGTGACGTATCTTAAAGTTGTATATTTTGGTGGTAATTTCACCTTTCACCACCTCAATGCTGAGAACCGTCTCTATTCCTATAATATCAAAATACACAAGTAAACTATGTAGTCAATAATCTATTAATCATACCAACTACAACGATGAATTCAAATTTATAAAGACATTAAATTTTTTTGGAGATAACATTTATTAGAGGACCCGAACTACTACAAAATTAAAACATCCAATCATTTCCATTTCCACAAGGTAAGCATAAACATGAAACAGATGGCACAAAAATAATAGAAAAGGATTGAGATGCACACATTTCTTAGAATACCACTTTGGGAGCTACCTCTCTCCTCCACTCCCAACACAGACATGGAAACCCGGTAGTATTTTCCACATCCAACGATTAAGACGTCGACCTCTTTGAAGGTGGCTTCATTTTTGTACAAGTGTAGAACAATTCCTTTGAATTTAGGAACGTCTTCACTATGTGGAACTTGAGGTTTTGCATTCCCTCCTGAAGCTACTACGAGCCATCGAGCAGAATAGGTCTAGATTTTATGAAAGTTGCCTCTTTGGGGATTCACCATGCACACCTTCCATAAACTAGTACTTTCATCGTGGCTAGACGATATGACATGTTCATTGAAGTGCAGGAAAATTTAGAGTCGGCGGGTGTAACTCTCCAAGTACTCTATGTACTGGATAGATGTGATTGACTTAAGATAACTACGATCCATGAGGAGCAAAGGTATGTCACAGAAACACTTGGGAAGATGAATATAGATGTGGTCATAAGTTTTATATCTCCAAAGTGAGCCAATGCAATCATTTTTTCATGGATTAAGCTGGGGATCCCTTTTTTCTTCAGACATGCCACAGTTTTCAACCCGAAAAGACTTCCTCCCACTATAATTGGACCACATTCAACAACATTAATGTCACTAACTTCCCAATTTTCATTAGTGAATGGAATCATTTACGATATACCTATGTAGGAGGAGGAAATTAAAGACTCACAACATTTTGCAGAGTCGATGAAGTTGTGCAAATATTTTGGAATCCTCTTGTCTATTATATCAGCTCTCAATGGATCATTGAGGGCTCCACAAAAGTAATGTCTAACATTTTTCTCACAAATACGAAAACTATGGTATCATAATCATGGTCATCATCATTCCTATATTACTATGAGTCGCATGAATACATGGAATCTTGGTAGTCATCATAGTTTTTGATATTCATTGTATAAACGACTGACTTAGTTTAAAATTTTCATGCTTGAGAAGTTAAAAAAATGTAGAAAAAACTCCACTGTCTAGCCATCCACACCAAGACTTTTATCTTTAGCAAAGGACTTTAACACCGGGTAGGTTTCGTCAATTATAACTAGCCATAATATTGCCTCTTTTTGTTCCTCATTGAACATGAGGGAGTAGTCTATCATTACCCATATCTGATCTTCGATGTTGATGCCAGGATGGGCTTGGAATAAGTTCTCAAAATAGTGAACAACATCCCTTTGAGTATCTTAAGTGGAATATACCATATCCCCATCTCTACCCGAAATTTTCAGATAGTGTTTCCATTGTTTCTTAGATTTGCATATTTGTGAAAATATTTTGTGTTTCGGTCACCCTCTCAAATCCAAAATTATTTACTCTTAAATATCCAAGTTGACTCTTGTATATGGAGAATCTTTCATTTCCTATGTTGTGTTTTGAGTCTATCCCAAATAAGACCTAATGGGGATCCCTGATCCAGAAGATAGTTGAGATTCTAAATGTCCTAAATGGTAGACTGTAGTTCATGGGAAAGAGCATTTTTTAATCCCTTTCCTAAGTCATGGCCTGACTTTTAAGTGATTGAAGTATGTCAGTGAGATATTCCATCGAGAAGAATCCGTTGTCCCCTCACTTGTGACTTCTAGAAATTATTGGCCAATTCATTGAATCCCTCATCTTCCAACCAAGTACTATTAAATTTGAATTGGATGCCCAAGAAAGGATGTTCCTCACACCATTTTAGTACTATTGGAAAATGATAAAAAATATAGGATTTCACATCCTAGTATTTCATATACCCCAAACTCTCGAGAAGGTTTTCATGGGCCAAGAAATGATCCATTCTTTTGCCAATGTGTTCATCTCCTGCTCTTCCATTATGCAAAGTAGGGGACAAATGGAGTGGCCATAGATCCAACAAGTGATTGGAGTCAAAGATATGGTGTAAATGGTCAGCCAAAGGATCCCTTCTGCATCTAACCCGCCAACATTCCTCCCTGGTCAGTGTAGCATTAAAATCTCAAGCTATAATGAAGGATTCAATCTTGAGAATATCACAATATTCCATTCACTTCCAAAGGGTATTCTTGTCTTTGTATGGATCATATAAATTTAAAAAATGTATGCACATAGGAAACCCCTGAATATGAGTGCAATCAATAATATACCAACAACAATTTTAAATGCAGAAAAAGTGGCCCATCTTGGATCCTAGGGTATTCCATGCCTCTTGGCAGTCCACATGAATCGACTGCTATGATGTACCAGTCCGGAAATATGTTACGAAAATATGAGAAAACCCTATCAGAGACAGTCGTAATTTATTGAAACAAAATTAAAAAGAGGTTGAATAGAGACGAATAACTGTTTGAGGGATAAGAATTGGGAATGGTCCACCAGGCCACACATATTCAGAGAGAGACAATTCATCCCATACTTAAAAGATTGAGTGTGTTAGCTCCAAGGGCCCGAGAGTATGCAATAGGAATCGGAATGTCGCAAAGTCCATTAGAGTCAAGGAAATGGAAGGATTTTACTGGTGAACTAGTTTTAAGATAGTAGGATCCCCTCCAACCCCTCCCTAAAATAATGATATTGTGAGGAGAGTTGGGACTGATATAAAAAGAAGAAATGCAGGGTGATCCTTTGTGAATGGATGAAGCCACAAGAACCATAACTAGGTTTACCATAAGGAAATCAATGTCGTTGCCAACATAGTTGTGAGGGGATAGATCTGAGGTCGGCCCCAAAGGGGAATGTGGTGAAGTGGGAGAGGAGATCATATTTGGAGAGTGTGAAAGTTCCATAGGAGGAGGGTGAAAATATGAAGGAGAATTGACCACGTGATGCAATATGGAAAGGGGAATCCAAGGTCCGAGACCTACATGATAGAGATGGAGATATCAGAGGAGGTGGAGATGGAGCATGAGGTGGAGGTGGAGAAATATGAAGCAGAGGAGTAATAGACTATGGCACCATGGGGAGCGGCACCATACCAAGTAGGGGAGCCATAATCTCCTGAAGAGGGAAAACATGGTCTAGAGAAAAGGCATGGAGATATGGAGGAGGAGGTGGTAGAAATATCATAGAAAAAATGATATTTTTAAGAGGAAAAGTTAGTATCTGTAGTTAGCAAAGGATCTGGCTTCTCAACAATAGTGTGCAAATGTCGTTGTCTGCCTCAGCCCTGATTGTACCCACCATGAGATAGTCCGCAAGGACATTTTTCCAGCAAATGCCCCATGTGGTGGCATAAGTGGCACTAGAAGGGTAGGCACCAATAGTCCAAAAGTTGTCTATGTACAACTTGATTCGAAGCCAAATCAATATATCCTGGAAGACCACTAGAGAATCCTAATTTGATCAAGATCCAAGCCACATGTTTGTCTCCGCACCCCAGACATTTTGGATCAACATAGATGAAATGACCAACAGTATTTCCAATCTTATATAATAATATGAATGTCTAATATTCGAAGGGTAAATAAGAGATTTTCACCCAAAAACAATTGTTCTTAGGAGTGTCCCACAATTGACTGAACCGCACATAGCAATTGTGTAGAACTAAGAAGTTGCGCCCCTGAACCCAAGGAAGCCTCCTTATCCACTCCAGATCATCCTGATGTAAACAATGAAAGATAAACCATGTATTCATAGCTATTCTCACCTTTGTTGGGTAATCGAGAATAGGTACAAATTTGGTCTGCACCCACTGTTGCATGTCTTGTTCCTGAAAATCAAGAAAAAACCATCTATCGACCAATGCTCTCTTCTGCACACTTGTAATTCTATCCCACATCACATTGTAGCCAAATATAAATAGTTTTGTCTTCGATGATGGATTGATGGCCTTACCACAAGACCTCCTCCCCATATGATGCCAACCATTGTGAAGCGTATGCTCAGAAATCCCAATCTCACATGTCAGCCACCTGTTTGACATGCATCAGAAGAGAGGAAGGTTGATTGATAAAAAGGATTATGGCGCACCCCCATGTGTTTATCAAGGATATATGAACTTTCAACATCAAGGATGACTTGGATAAAATCCTTGTGTGAGGACACATCGTCATCTAGAGTAGCAATGTAATCCACCATGTGGGCCACGTGCAGAAGGAGACAGAGTCAAGGAAGTATCGAGTCAGATAGGAAAAATGGAGGGAAATATAATTTAACATTAGAAAATAAAATTCTGGAAGGATGTAAATAACAATATGCATGATGTGAGAAGTATCCTTTCCATAGCGATACACTGAGAGAAGGGACACAGAGCATTATCCAAGATAGACCAGCGCAAATCCCCCCGAAGAAAGTGCATGCCAATGATAAATTCATAAAATCCCCACCGATAATAAAACTAGTGAAAATGGCCACCACTTACCAGAAATAGACAAAGTGGAGGAAGGATTAGTACAATTACCCATTAATGATTAATGCGGATTGATTTCTTATCATAGCGAATTCTTCAGAGGGACGCAAACAAAATATTTAATAATCTATGGATTTTTATGAAGTGATATAATAGTGTGCCCCAAGAATGAGATTTTTGAAGGAGGGGATGAGTATATGTGGTAGTGGGAGATACTGATGGGTGACTAATTTTCAATACAGGGTCCACAATGTTCGCCATTATAGGTTCATTTGTCCTTCAATTTTCCATCATCATCTAGTACTCCTGTTGTATAATTTTCTGAATATTAATACTATAATATTAATAATATTAATGGGAGTGATAAGAGAGTTTGTAAGGAAGTTTTAATATGTTGGTTAGTTATAAACTCCATTGAATAACTTTTAATGATGTTTTAATGAATATTTTTTTATTTGAAATAATGGCAATAATATATTATTAATATATTATTTATACAAGTAGTCTAATAACGCCACAATTTTTACTGGAAAATAGTGGAAATTCCATCAAGATTTTGATTTCTATCTAGCAAATGTTTTAGTAAATTTGGGTTATAGCTGTCAAGCTTCACGATTTTGGGTGCTCCATGGGTTTTTGATGGTGTTGAATCTATTTCCGCCATCAAAAAATGATTTAAACACTCCTATGGTTGGATTTTTGGAAAAAACAAATGTCCATACTGATGAGGCCCATCAATAGGTAAACTATATGGGTCACAATGCCACTCTCCAGCTTATTAAATTGACTTTTCTCACATTTATTTACATATTTTGTTATAATTTTCTTAGTGAGAAGAGTAAAGGTGAGTTACTATGTCATGTGGCCTAATGTGTGTTAAATGAATGAATTGGAGCAGTTTTGGGTTGAGTCAAGTGTAGGAATTCGGAGTAGGAAAACAAGAGATATTTTAGGAGTTGGAGTGCCTCCTTAAATCCTCAAATCATTCGAAGATTATTCCACCCTATCTCATCAGCTCAGTGTCATTGACATCCAAGAAAACCAAGTTCATTGGTATCCAAGCCAGTGATAGTCAAGGAAGAGTTATTCTTGAGTTAGGGATCTAGGTATCCCTATTTTCTAGGGAGATATTGGTAGCTCTAGTTTTGTATAAATAAGAGAGCCAAGGGACTCATTAGGATTCAGTTTTTTGCTGTAGCCAAGACACCATTTTGATCTAAAACATTTTGTTTGTTATTTTTATGATGTTCTTGAAACTTTCATGATAATGAGAAATTTTGTTTTGATCGAGCACTGAGTTGACTCAAAGGGCTAAAGCTCTTGGGTTAGGGCCGAACTCTAGCAGCAAAAGTTCATCTTTTGTAGTTTTATTCTTAGCTTACAATGATAGTTAGCTGATGAAGTTTATTTATGTCTTTTTTTAACTTAGCAAGTTACTTAAATTGTTTCTTAACCCTGTTTCCATTAGGTTAAAGAGGTAGATTAGTGTTGTAGTGAAGGGAAGGAAATTATACCGTAAAAGCTTGTGACAGTGGCCCCTATCTCATTTCCCTCATGCGATTATGATTATAGGACCCCACTCTCATAGCCCCAAAAACAACGTTTGTCTTTTGTTTATTGCATAGATTGAATTTCATTCTTAGCTAGATAATTATTTATAATTTTTTGGAATCATTTGTAGTTGTTATCTTATTTTCTTAAAGTTTTTCTAGCTTAAAAGGAAATCCATTTCACAGACCTTGTCCTTAACAATAGATAGATCAACTTTCTCAATTTCAACTCATATTTTCCATTTGTAAATGTACTGATTTATAAATGAAGCGAGAGACATATTTTATTACAGGGACTATTGATCTGCATGAATGGACTCCTCCAACCAGCATCACCTAGGTCTTCTCCATCTTCTATCGAGGCATAATAGCCCATAGTTGGAACCTCTATTTTCCAGCCACCATGAGCAAGCTGCCTTCGGAAAATTCGACCTCCTTGGGTTGTTGGGGTTGACCTTGAGCATTTTTCACCTTCCCTACGCCTTATAAAACTGTCATGCACCCCTCGAACACCTCATCTTACTATTCATACCCTCCAAACCCTCTTAGTTAAATTCCTGTAGCAATTCAGGACATCTTATAGCAGATCATGACATCATGCAGTAGTTTCTTGTATCAAACTTGTAGTAGACTATTTTGACATTATTTTGACCTGAAATTATAGGATAGCCTAGTATAGGACTAGGTTAACCCGTTACCTTGGACTCTATGACCAGAAGTTCCACCTAGACAAGCTTTCCCATTCCTTTCCCTCCTGCAAGATCAGATAACATTAACTTTTATATTTCTGAAGCTAGCAATGAAGACTTTTTTCTATAAATGTGAATGGGATAGTTAATGCATACATGTTTGAATTCTGAGATGATAGAGTAACTTTTTATTTTCAAGAAATCCTAATAGCTAGATGATCAATTGCAAGATTAGCATCGTTCCTTTCTATAAGTAATTTGTTTCATTTCATACTTGGATGATTTATGAAATTTCATAGCATTTACCATTTGGAAGCTTTCATTTCCTAAATAGACAAGCATTTATTTTCCCTGCACTAGAACTAGTCTTACATTCACTCTCAATAGTGAGACTCCCTTTAGTTCAATAGAGGATTGGTCTGGAACCCTAATGGTCAAGTTCCCCAGTGGAGAAGTGACATGAGTATAATGATGCATCTGCTATGTATATAGGACTGTCACCTCCAAGTTGTCCGAAACCCCAGATTGATAAAGTAAATATGGTGTCGTAGGAGTTGCAACATTCTTTCTGCAATACTGAGGCTCATCACTTTCTGGCACCATTGTCGAGGAGGTGCCTAGGTAGAGGTAATTTCTTCTTTTCTTTCCAATTTTCATTTAGTATGTAGATTTTATTCTTCTTTCCTTTCTATTTTACAATTAATTTTGAAAAAACACATAAAAAGAAAAAATTTCTTTCATGACTCATAGGAATAGAGACAATTTAGTGAAATTCTTGCCATATACCCCCACACCATCAAACAATGAACCTTCCCTCTTATTTGGTGACTGCCAACTTCCCTCTCTGACCGCAGGGGAATTAGAGGACCCATTAGGTGAACAAATAGATATCTTTGAAGAGCCTTTTGGGGAAGAAGAAGAAGAAACCATTCCATACACTTACACCATGGTTGAAAACAAAAATGAGGCTAAAAACATAAATGAGGGTGATTTCCCATTAGAGAGACTAATGGAGATGCTAGGACGAAAAACATAAGCCCCTCCGCCCTTCCTAACTTCAATGGCTTAACCTCAAAGGACCCTGATACCATTTTGTTTGAGTTTGTTGTCATCTGCAGAACTTATGATTATACCTCTAATGACCAGAAGTTGAAGTTGTTCCCATCCACCCTTAAGGATGCAACCTTGTGCTAGTCCATGGGTTTACCTAGGGACAACATCACTACCTGGGCTAAAATGCAACAAGACTTCAATGACAAGTACATGGAATATTATAAGTCCAAATACACCAAAGAGGAAATCTTTAGAATGGCTTTGGTACATCATGAATCCTTGGAGGATTACGAGGAAAGGTTACAACTCAGTTACAGAAGGGCAAGATGCACCCTTGATCCTGAATAACTCAAGTTAGTCCTTCTTAGAGGAATCAGGGAGGACATGATAGAAACCATAAACATGTTGTCTAGAGGGAAACTTTATCAGCTACCTTATGATGATATCAAGACAATTTTCAAAAATCATTCTAGGGCTGCCAGAAAGAAGCCTAGGGCTACTCAAGCTTTGGTCAATTCCTATTCATCCAACACATCTATCAAGAGTGAAATTGGAAACATGTTGAAAGACTTTAAAAGTCAAATGATACACACCCTTGATCTGTAAATGGACACCATGCATATTAAGAGGAAGCAGAGAGAACCTTAGCTATCTTTTGCCCTATATGCACTAGAAGACGCCCTAGAAATGAATGTTCATTAAATGTTATAGAGGTTTGCTTGGTCTGTGAGGAAATTCATACCACAGATAAGTTCCCATATCTACCTGGATTGAAGGTTTTGTACCAAGGCACCGAAGGTGGGGCTTAACAACTCTATTATATCAATCAATGGAGGCCTCAATGACCTCGACCATACTAGCAGGGCATGTAAGGGGAATCCTATTCTTATTACAATCCCAATCAGAATGCATCCCTTCCCCCTTTTTCTTCTCCTACTCATCCTTCATGGTCCACACCTTCTCCTTGGTCTTGTGCAACTTAATACCCTTCCCAACTTTCCAATTAGTCATTTCAACCATATGCTCCCCCACATCCTTAGTGGAATACCTAATCACAAGGTTGGAGTCCTCCACTCAACCAACCCCCATCCTTACTGTATCCACCTCCATATCAACCACATCTACTCAGCTTGCCCCAATGAAGAAACCTAAGATGCTTGCTCAGTAAAATCCAAACCCGAACAGAAAATAGCTACAATAGGTCTATAGTGGAGAGATCTCCTACCCTTCCTATACTATGGAAATTCAAGAAATCAACCTTAGATCTGGAAGAGTGCTTCGAGATAACCAACCTCCATCACCACCTGAGGACATTGAAGAGGAAAAGGATGGGAGTATTCCTAAAGCCAATCCACCTCCTTTTCCTGAAATATTGATACATCCTAGTCACCACACCCCAGAAGAGACTGAACTTATGGGAGAATTGAAACACTTGTTTGTTAAAATACCATTCCTCCAATGCATCAAGGATTTCCCCACCTACAACACATTAATGAAGGAGAAATTCTTCAAACATCCCTGGAGGAGAAATAAATACCACCCTACCATTAAGGTCATTGGAGAATTGTCTGACTTAATGTTGAGGAGTGTCATGTGCCCAAAGTATCTAGACCCTGGAAGTCCTGTGGTAGATGTGCACATTAAGGACATATGTGCCCAAAGTATCTAGACCCTGGAAGTCCTGTGGTAGATGTGCACTAAAAGGCTGACAGACAAAATTAGAGATCAACAAGATCTATTGAACAAAAGGGAATGTGATTTCAAAGAAGAAGCTACCAAACTAAAGGCCCAACTAGAAGAAGGAAACAAGGTAAGAAAGCTACTCAAGGACAAGGAAGACCAATGTCAAAAATTGCAACATGAAGTGACATCATTAAGAAAAGAAGTCAATGAAAGAAGCACAACCATCAAGAAACTCAAAGATAGATCCAGCTACTATGAAAATCTTGAAGCTACAATCCTCTCACTAAAAGGAGATCTTGAAGAATCAAAGAAGCAGAATACAGATCTACTCCAAGCTATTGCAAAACAAGAAAACGAAGTCACCAGCTTAAAATCTCAACTAGAATGTGCCTTCCGAGTTCGTCAAATGCAGCAGGATCTGAATGAAGAACAAGAAAAGGAGATTCTCAAACTAAGGGAACAAATGGAAGAAGGAAGGAAAGCTGAAGAAGATTTGAAAAAGCAATCTCTTGAAAAGGAAGAACAGCTTCAGGTTGAGGTAAATATCTTGAAAGGTAAACTAGAAGAAAAGGATAAGCTTTTACGATTTCAAGATAGTTCTAAAGTCTTGGATGATATTCTTAGTAGTCAAAGGTCTCCTGCTATAAAGACTGATCTTGGCTTCCATGAATCTGTTGAAGGTGAATCTAGTTCACAAGGTGAGGTAAGGAACTCTAAAGAGAAATCTAAAGTGATCAACGAAGAAATGAAAGATCAATCTCATCATCAACCAATAAAAGAGATTCCTCAAAGAAAATCCTTTACTCCTCCTATGAATAATGTTGAATGTTATGTATGTCATAATCTTGGACATGTTGCAGCTAGATGTAGAAGAAGAAGGGTTCAAGACCATTATGCAGAAAGATCATCACATTCAAGGTACTTTTATGGATATTGATTTGCTTGCAATATGTTTGGTCACAAAGCTGCTGATTGTTACAAGAGGAATATGAAACATGTAATATGTTATGCATGTAACAAGCTTGGACATATAGCTAAGGAATGCAGGAACAAAGTGTGGGCACCATATCAAAAGGAGAAAATGTCATCATCATGCTTGAAGATATGGAGGAAAAAGGAAGTACAGTCAGAAAAAGGCGGCACTGCACAACGTACAGACATACCAGAATCAGAGGGAGCTAAAAGTACAAAACTTCAGTGTCCTGAATCTCATATGCAAACTCCATAAAGGAAAGTTGCATATATACGCGAGTTAGTTACTGCACAGTCGCGTATATGATTGTTTGAAGGAAGGCAGTAGGGATAGATTCAAGAGAAGGATCAGTTTTGCTCTAGTTAATAATAATGATGTGTGGATATGATGGTTAGAAGTGTTTTGGTTCTAACTTGATATTGATAATGTCTTGATACTTCTTATTGATATGCATGATCAAACAGATGGCACAGGTTTAGAGGGAGCATATGGACTTAATGCATTATTGGCATTATGGTTAATAGTCCTTGGTGATGATACTTATATGGATAAATGATTCATCTTGCTATGGTTATGAGTTGTTCACATGGTTCTTGGATCAGATTTATGGTTGATTCTCTAATGATGCTTGCATGGGAAGCACTTAGGTTGAATTCACATCTTCTTGATGTTGAGTCACTCATATGCTGCTGTCGTCATATGCATAAAGATCATATATTACAGTTATGATTCCTTTCATTCTTGGCACAAGTGGATGAGGATTGTTGGCTGGATACAGGGATGATTATTCAAAGTTGCATTGTTGGAGACATGATGATAATGAACTCTTATCTATATGATGATAGGATTGTTTCATACATATGTTGATTAATGCAGATATTCCCAATTGATGATACTTGATTCATGTAGATCTGGATGGCTATGATGTTTCTCACATAGAATGTGAAATTCTTTTGATGCGGACATACCTTGATGATTCATGCACTAATACAAGTTGTTGGTCTAGTTGCTGTTGACAGAGACTATGGAGTAGATCATAAAGTGTTGTTGCTAATGTTCATCTTATTTAGGTGATGTCATATCAAGACTCATGATGTAATAGTGTCATCTCTTCAGGTCATGTAACGACCTATGTTGGTTTCCCCACTATGCCTGGGATGAAGATGTAATGTATTTGGTTTTCATTTTTCTGATATATCCCCACTTGGTTGGGTGATGGATGTATGTATTGAATCTTTTAGGAAGGTCATTTGTGATGTAGAACATCCTTTTGTAGACCTTGCTTACAGTCAGGGGGAGCCTGAGCATGAATAGCACTATATAGCAGAGCAGACATTTCAACTTGTTCACAGAAAGAGCATGATCAGATTGGTGCACCATGACATATACAAAGGGGGAGCTCATTTAGAGATTTCAACAGGTACTCAGGGGGAGCTTATAATGCATTGTTGGCATTATGGAGGACGTACAGAAGGAGATCTTGGATGCTGGTCTGATTATTGCTGCAATCTATCTCTTTCATGGTCGTTTATGGTGTTTGGTGGATTATGTTTCTTCTTTACAGATCTGGTTCATATTCAGGGGGAGCATGTTCTTAAGGGGGGCACAACCCTTTGCCCTTGATGTCAAAGGGGGAGAGTGATTGGTTGTTGTTGCCATCAAGTCCAAAGGGGGAGATTGTTGGCATTATGATACATATGTTGTACTTGATGGCAAGCCACTCATCTCAGATAATAAATTATAGTGTAGAGAAAAGTTCACGCACTTATATGCAGAGAAAAGTTTATTTCATGTAGAGAAAAGTTCACGCACTTTTATGCAGAGAAAAGTTTATTTCATGTAAAGAAAAGTTCACGCACTTTTATGCAGAGAAAAGTTTTTTTCATGAAGAGAAAAAGTTCACGCACTTTCATGCAAGGAAAAGTGCGTATATGTTGGAGAACTTACCTTTGGTCCATGGTAGTTAGTCCTTGGTATTTGAACCTATGAGGAAAAGCGCGTATATGTTGGAGAACTTACCTTTGGTCCATGGTAGTTAGTCCTTGGTATTTGAACCTATGGTTTTGGACCATGGTACCTTGTCAAAAGTGTTGATCTCACATACTTTCATGATTGGTTCATGGTATTAGTCCAACAGTTTTTTGATCTTATGGTTTTGGCCCGTGGTATTGTGAAAGGCCTAAGACTATAAAAGAGGAAGGAGATCACTTGGCTAATTCATCCTTGCAATTGAATATCTTAAGATCTGAAATATTGGGTTATTGTTTTGAAAGTTTGATCTATGAAAGTGAAGTTGAAAGCGAATCTGTGAACGGTGATCTCTCGAGTGCTGCAACTGCGGAAGTGCGGAGGCGCCACAGAAGGCGCAGTGCGGAGGCGCCACAGAAGGCGCAGTGCGGAGATGCCACAGAAGGCGCAGTGCGGAGACGCCACAGAAGGCGCAGTGCAGAGATGCCACAGAGGCGCCACAGAAGGCGCAGTGCGGAGACGCCACAGAGGCGCCACAGAAGGCGCAGTGCGGAGGCGCTACAGAAGGCGCAGTGCGGAGACGCCACAGAAGGCGCAGTGCAGAGGCGCCATAGAAGGCGCAGTGCAGAGGCGCCACAGAAGGCGCAGGTGCGGTGGTCGCGGCGCCACAGAAGGCGCAGGTGCGGAGATAACAACATGATTAATGAATTATCTTTATGTACTAGATCTGGTTGATAACTCTCATAATATCATTGTATATGTATGGATCTGGTGATTGGGTGATTCAGAAGGTTGTTTGATTATGAGCTTCAATGTTGTTGTTGGGTCCAGTATGAAAATTGGATGAAACGTGGCCTTTCAGATTATGTGTTGTGCTTCAGTGTATCCACTCTGAAAATTGATGAAACGTGGTACCTGGAGGAGAGAAGATTGTAGGCCAGCACCTATGTACTAGTATCTAAGCTAGTACAAAAGCTAAGGGAGATCTTTGGAGCATTGTAGCAGGTAGCAGCCTGCGTACTAGTAAATGGATCGGCTAGTACAAGAGCAAAGGGGGTTGTAGCTCCCGTACTGGTATAAGACTGCACCAATACAAATATTGTAAAAGGATTTTCTTATTAAGAAGAAGATTGAGATGACTTGCAGCAGGTGGTTTTTCTCCCGCATTGGGTTTCCACCTTATATCATGGTGTTCATGTGTGTGCCTTATGTGTGATGATCTATTCTCTATTACGGCATCTGTTATCTGATAATATGGTTGATAATGTTCTAATGCACTCATTGAAGATCAATTAACTTAATCATAAGAAGTTGTGGAAGTAGCATATATGAATCTGATTATGGAAATGAAAAAGTTTTATTAATGTGATAACACTGATTCACCCCCCCCTCTCAGTATTATTTCCAACACATTGTCCCCTACAGCTTGATTGATCTTGGTGTTTCCATCAATGTGATGACGAAGGAGACCATGATCAAACTGAATCTCCAAGGATCCTTAAGAAATACAATAACAATATTGCAACTTGCAGACAGATCCACGATAGCTCCCAAGGGAGTTATTGAGGATTTGATTGTCTCTATTGATTCCTGGGAGTACGCTACTCACTTCTTAGTTCTCCAACCCAAGATCAAATTCAATGGTTATCCTCTCATCCTTGGAAGGCCATGGCTAGCCATTACTGATGCTTACATAAGTTGCAAGGATGGGAACATGGCCATTAAGAATGGGATTTTGTCCAGACAGTTGGTCTTGTACCCTCCTTCTCAACCATCCTTGGGGAATGAATTACCCTTACGGTTGGAAGAGAAGGAGGAAGAGGAAGTATACCATGCCACATCATACCCAATTTGTACCATAGGTTCTATTATGGGAGGGGGTAACCTGATGAAGATGACCTCATTGATCAAATCCTCTAGAACCAGCCACCTAGCACCATGCCTCTTGATGAGCTGGTGAAGAAATATTAAGATAACACTTCGACTGATTTTTGCCTAGTTCACTCAAGTCTTGCTCATGTTAAAATGGTAGAATTTGGTCCATCTAAAACATTTAAAATCAACCCATCTCTCTCAACCCATCAGGAAGAGAAGTTTTGCAACATGCGTTGAGAGCACTTGGATGCTTTTCCTTGGAGCTATAAGGAAATGAAGGGAGTGCATCCTTTGGTGTGTACTCACCACATCTACATTAATGAAGGATGCAAACCAGTGCACCAACCTCAAAGGAGAATGATCCTAGCCTTTAAAGACATAGTCAAAGAAGAATTGCAGAAGTTGTTGGATGTAGGGTTCAGTTATCCCAAGGGGTGTCTCCTCTAGTTTTTGTCCCAAGGAAGAATGGAAAGTGGAGGATTTGTTTGGGTTACATTGAGATAAATAGAATATACTAAGAAAGACCATTTTCCTCTACCTTACATTGATCAATCCATGGATGGTCTTGGCGGGAAGAAGCTCTTCTCTTCCTTGGATGGATTCAGTGATTATAATCAGATCCAAATCAGCCCAAAGGACCAAGATAAAACCACCTTAATTTTTCCTTGGGGCACCTTTTCTTATAGGTTCCTTCCTTTTGGATTATGCAATGGGCCTGCCACTTATCAAAGGGAAGCTCTGAGCATCTTTGTTGAGCTAGTCCATGACTCTGTAGAAATCTATATGGATGATTTCACTCCCTATGGGTGTGACTTCCTGGAGGCTCTCTCTAACTTGGGGAAAATATTAAATAAGTTCATTGAAATGAACCTATCACTTAATCTCGAGAAGTGTGAATTCTTGATGAATGCAGGGATTGTTTTGGGTCACTCAATATCCTAGGAAGTACTACAAGTGGACCCAACTAAAATTTCCTTCATAAAAAGAGTCCCTACCCCTCAAAAGCAGAGGGATGTCAGGGGTTTCTTTGGCTTAGATGGATATTATAAGAGATTTATCAAAGAATTCGATGAAGTAGCCTCACCATTGTTTGGGATGGTGGCCAAGAATTTTATTTTTTTTGGTCAGAAAGTTGCCAAGAGGCCCTAGAAATCTTGAAGGACAAGTTGACTACTGCACCCATACTCAGAGGCCCAAATTGGGCTCTTCCTTTCCATATCCATGTTGATGCATCTGACAAAGCTATAAGAGCATCTCTAGGCTAGATAGATGACAATGTGTCCAAGGTCGATTTGAACTACATTGTGAATGAAAATGAACTCCTAGTTGTTTCCCATTCCTTGAACAAATTCAGATACTACATCACTAGTTATCAAACCTTTGTGCATAACGCACATGATGTTAACAAATACTTAATGAGAAATCCTGGTGTGAATGCTAGAATTATTAGATGGTTTCTTTATTACAATGGTTTGATTTAACTATCATTGACAAGCTATGTAGAGAAAATGTAGTTGCATATTTTCTGTCTAGACTTGATTTTCCTATAGGTGAGGAAGGAATGGTTGATGATTAGCTTCTAGATGAGCATTTATTTGTTATTTTAGTTCTCTGTCCATGGTTTTCTAACATAGAAAACTACCTAGTTGTTGTAAAGTTCCCTCCAAATCTATCATCCAGAGAGAACAACATAATTGTAAGGAAGAGTGCCCCATTCACTTGGATTGGGGGAAATTTCTTCAAGTTGTGCCTGAATCAAATTTTGAGAAGGTGTGTCAAGGAGGAGGAAGTCTTTGACATCCTTCTAGCCTGTCATGATGGGCTTTGTGGAGGTCACTTTATAGCCAAGAGGACAACTTTCAAGGTACTGCAAGCTGGTTACTACTGGCCCACTCTCCACAAAGATGCAAGATGATACACCATTCGATGTGATTAGTTCCAGAGGATGGGAAAACCTACTCCCAAGGATGAGATTCACTAATAGCCTCAGGTGACTCTAGAGCCATTTGGCAAGTGGGGCATGGATTTCATTGGGTCCATTGATCCACCATCAAGGAAGAAAAAGTACATAATTGTATGCAATGATTATTTGACAAGGTGGGTTGAGACAAATGCTATCAAGGTAGCAAAAAAGGAGAAAGTGGCTAAGTTCTTAAGGGAGAATGTATTCTACAAGTTTGGGTACCCTAGAGAACTAGTCATCGATCGGGGAGCTCAATTCATATCACATCTGATTGAAAATTTGTTAAGGCGGAATGGGATAAAACACAGGAAGTGAAATTCCTATCATCCTCCGGCCAATGGAAATGTACAGGTCACCAACAGAAGATTGGAAGGCATCCTCTCCAAGGTTGTGAGAAACAACATAAAATATTGGGTTGATAGACTAGTGGAGGCCACTTAGATCTATAATAAAATCTGGAAGACAACCACTATTTTCACCCCTTATGACTTGGTCTATGGAAAGAAGGCTCTGATCTCCATTGATTCTGAGTACAACACATTGAGAATGGAAGCACGGTTGGATTTGGATGTTACAAACATGGAACATGAGAGGTTGCTCCAGTTGAATGGTTTGGATGAATTCAGGTTGCAGGCCCTCCTACACATTGAAGCTATCCAATTACAAATGAAGGTTTGGAATGAAAAGAATATCAAGGATAAGGTTTTTCAAGAAGGGAATTGGTATTTTCTATATGAATCCATGTTCAAGGGCTTCAAAGGAAAATTGATGACAATGCGGTTAGGCCCATACCTAATAGAGAAGTGCTATGACAATGGGGTTTTTCAAATCAGGACCATTGATGAGGAAGGTAATTCCTTGCTTGTCAATGGATACAAACTGAAATATTGCAAAAGACCTTTTTCTAGGGAGGAGTTCATCATCACCATTAGTAAGGAGGTAAATGCGATTGGAAGTGTCCTAGCTTCCAAGTCACACAATTCTTGAAAAGTGTGTTCTTTTTGGGAAAAAAAGCCAATAGAGTCCTGGATGAAAACCTCCATGGGGCATCAGAGGCCAACTCTTGGGTTGAAAACCTCCTTGAGGCAACCCAGGAGTGAAAAAAGAAAAATAAAAAGATACCTCGGTGAAAACCTCTGTTGAGGCTCTTAGGGAAGGAAAGCAGGTTCAAAGCCTCTCTTGAGGTAGACTACGTGTCTTTCAAAAAAAGGAGAAAAAAATAAAAATAAAAAATAAAAATTACCATGGCAGGGAACTCAAACTTGTCCACTAATAAATTTTGTCATTTCACATGTTTTGATGATAGTATTATATGGAGATCTACATGGAAAACATGTTAAGTTTCATTCCATTTCTTCCTCCATCAATGCCATCTCATCCATGCCAACCATGTCCCTACCACTCATATCCATTTTCATGCATCAAAAATATTTTATTTTCTTTTTCTGCATTTTTTGTCTTGCTACAAGATGTCCTGTAGTTGCTACAAGAAGATCCCGTGGTACTACAAGATGTCCTAAAATGATATAGTAAAGGGGATACGATAAGAAAATCATCATGAACTCCTATTCTAGGTTAATCAGGGACCTCACACTTCATCAAAACCACTCACCCATCATCCATGTATCCCTGGTCCAAGTCACCATACCCATACCTATCTCTATCTCATTCAAGAAGAAAACACAGTAAAATGTCTAAAATATAATGAGTAAACCAAAGGACATGTCCTCCCTTGCCTTAGCCACTCACTACTCCATCAAAGCTCTTCCATCATCCTCCAACCAATACACCACTACCAAAAATCCCTTTGAGAAAAAATCATTGTAAAAGGAAGAAAAGAGGCAGTTACAAGATCTCCTGTAGCAACCTATTCCATTACTACAACTAGCCCAATACTTCATTTTTCTTCCCAACCAAAGAAAGGAGGAGTACTATGATATATGAAAACCTTGTTTCTCTTAGCGAGACTCCACAACAATAGCAACATCAAACAAATATCAAGCACCTACACGCATGAAAATCCAAGCAATCATCAATATAAGCAGGAAGAAACACATGGGAAGAGAGAAAAGGAGAACTTCTGTGAGCAACAACATAGAAGGAAACTATTCCAACGTGCATTGATCAACAAAATGTAGGCACGGGTATGGTAACTTACCCAGCTCTTCCCTAATTACGATATAATGGAAAATGTATAACTTTTGAAGAAAGGAATTTTTATAAGATTGAGGTGGCCAATTAATTTGGCCACCCTCAACTCGTGATAGAAAAGTGAACTACCAGTCAGCATGGCACATCAGAGTGTCACATCAATGGGAATTAGTTAAAAAGGTGGTTGAATCAATTAAGGGGGAGTGGGTGATGATTACAAGGAGAAAGTTAACGATCACCAATAGTGGGCCAATGGTCCCAATTAGGAAATATTGTACCATTTCCAGCTAGCATACTACTCCGAGCCTCGACCATAAATAACATAAACCCCAAACTTTCACGCAATTCTTTTCTCATTTCAAGATCAAAGAGATAGCGACAATCTCAGGAAGCCATAGAAAAGTTGAACCCTTCTTTGGCCATCCTATAGGAGACAACTACATGGAACAACTACAGGAAACTGAGAAGCCTATAGGAAGCTACTGGAAGTCTGTAAGGGGGTGCCCTGGGTCAACATGGTCATCAATTGAAATAATCCCAATCATTAGAGTGAGAAGAAAGTGGCCCATCTCTACTCTTTCCATTCTTTGATAACTGATAAAAATTTCACTCTTTTAGTAATTACAGTTAGCTTGGGAATCAGACAGAGTTTGGGGCTATATAAGAAAAAAATTGTTGCTATAAGGAATTGTATAAATTACACACATCCACTAAAAATGTTAAGCTCCCAACCACCTTGAAATCCATACTGAAGGGACTCCATAAAACCTCTTTCACTTAGCTAAAATAGAGAAGAAAATGGGAGGGGGGTTCAATAGAAGATAACCCACAAATACATCAAGAATTCACCTTCATCCCCTTGTGGTTTATATCTTCAAGAGGCATCACTAGTTATGATTCTTTGAGTTTCTCAAGGGATATGATGATGATATAACCTATGAGTTTTCCATGGAAATAAACCCTCAAGCAAGAACAAGTGATACCACTATGGTGAGAGGGTTGTCCATCACCATCAACCCTGATGTGATTATCAAAGTCACAACACTTCCTCTATGGGTTCAATGGAGAAAGGAGGAGAAGGGCAACAACACCTTTGCTAAGAATCATTTCTTCCTAAATGATGAAAATCCAACTGAAGAAAAGTTTGGGGTTAAACGTGAGAATCTTCCCTATGACTAGGATGAGGTGGGATATCATATCCTTAAGTACATTCTTGTGAAGGGAGACTAAGTGTAGTTTATGGCTACCAATTCAGACTCCTCCATGAGTTGATATTCAAAGCTAGAATACCCATAAACCAAAGGCTCAATGTGCCTTATTTCCTTTTATATTCCATTATAGACATGAGTGAGAAGCTGAAAGAGGGGAAACTCCAGTAGTTATCACACCATGGTCTAATCGAGCTAATAATGGAAGATTCCTTAAGCCAATTGAGAATTCATGTTCTATGGTCCACATTTAGGGACATGGACAAAGAAGCCTTCCTTGAATCTCGAGCCCTTGAACATGGTGGGGCCCCAACCTCTAGTGTTGAAGAGGAAGAGGAGATAGAGGAAGGAGAAGAAGAAGCAGAGGAAGAAGAGAAAGAAGAGGAGGGAGAAGAAAAGAAAGGAGGAGAGGAGGAGTAGAAGGCATAAACTAGCCTTGAGAAAAATACTACACTTGAAGAAGAGGAGATGTCCCCAATATTGTGTCCTAAACCCACTGAAAAGGAGGTAGATACTTCCTTGGATGCCTTGAGCACACCCATAAAGTCCAATAGGACAAGGTATAGGAAAACTCCACTCTATTTTAAAACAATAAGAAGCACTAGGATTAAGCATGGGAGGTGAGAAACATAAAAAAAATCCCAATCATAATTACAGAATTACCAAACAAACAGGAGGAGCTAGAGTCCATGGGAATGAAGGTTGACAAATTCACATAACCAGAAGAAACTCCAAAGGCTACCATCACCTATGTCATGAATCTTGTCACGAGTTCAAGATCATCTAAGAAAACCAAGGCATCTGTAACCATCCAACAGAAGGGAAAATTCCTGCTACAGGATCCCCAAACAATGCTATAGGAAACACTTGCAGCACTACAGGAAAGGCAAAAAGAAGGGGAAGAGAAGTAGGGATAGAAATAAGGCAAGGAAGCAACACCACATGTAAAAGAGGAGAAGCTTCTCCAAAGACATTTGAGTGAGATTTTCCAGAGTTTCAGTAGCCTAATGCACAGCCAAATCTAAGCTCCTACTACAAGTTCATTGAGGGAGGTAGAGTGATACCACATAAATTCGCAATACCTCTCTTCTTTGAACTTGAGAAATAAAGAGGAAGGACATATCAATGGATCCAAATTTCTAAGTCAAAGAAAGTAGAAGATGTGGGCCATATGGAAGAAAGACTCCTAGAGATGGGAAGGTAGTTGAGTGAGTCAAGAGACAAATAGAACATCATGAGAACACAATTCCAGGCAGAAAACACATGGTTGCGGAGGAAGATGTAAGAAAATGAGAGCCAATTAGCCACCATGGCAAGACTCTCCCTAGAGGGATTTCAATGCAGGATACGATCCAAATCATATGCACTATACCTCAAAGATCAATGGATACAGTTTCAAATAAAGACATTGGCACAATAGAAGATCATGCCATTCCAACATTATAGGCAATTCATCGAGTTATGTGACAAGAGCACCCTTGAAGACAGGGCCAAATTATCTGAAATCTACCTGCACAACCTTGAATTGATAGACTTGAATGTGTGGGACCCCAATGCAAAGTTGGAGGACTTGTAGCTGATGGCCCTTGCATCATAAATGAGTCGTGAGAAGGTCAAGTCTAAGGAGGTGAAGAGAATAGTAAAAAAAGACGAAAGAGAGCACCTCTACATTAGATAAGAACAAATAAATTCCATGCTTGTTATTAGTAACCATAACATCATTGCCAATGATGCTCAACTTGTACCAAGATACCTGGAAACCCAAGAATATACCATCTCCCATTTTGAGAACACTTTAAGATTTTAGGGGACTAACAACCAACAAGCATGCCAAAGGAGATGGAATAACCTACCACACAGTCTCCAGATCAGGGAAAAACACTCTCTTGAGAGATTGAGAAATTCATTAGGAAGGATACCCAAGTATAAGAAGGCCATGAAAAGGCTGAAGATAAATTGGATTGGACTAAATCTCCATCCACCTTTGCTGTTGGGTTTTCTAGGAGGTAGGAAGGAAGAAGAGGAAAGAAAGAAGTGGGATAGAGAAAAATGCAAGGCTCTATCCTCAAGAAGAGACACCATCCACAAAATCTCAGGATTTCAGAGAGGTCACCGGGGCTATGAAAGATATGGATATAGATGACTAAGTTGCTCAAAGGATGAGAAATAGTTTCAGTAGGGGGGCAATGATGAGGCTCATCAATAGGTAAACTATATGGGTCACAATGCTACTATCCATCTTATTAAATTGAGTTTACATTTATATACATATTTTGTTATATTTTCCTTAGTGAGAAGAGTAAAGGTGAGTTACTATGTCATGTGGCCTAATGTGTGTTGAATGCAGTAATTGGAGTAGTTTTGGGTTGACTTAAGTGTAGGAATACGAAGTAGGAAAGCAAGAGATATTTCAAGAGTTAGTCTCCCTCCTTAACTTATCAAATCATTGAAAGATTCCTCAACTCTATCTCATCATCTAAGTGTCACTAACAGCCACACAAACTGAGTTCATTGGTAGTCAAGCCAATGACAGTCAAGGAACAGTTATTCTCGAGTTAAGGAGCCAAGTATCCCTATTTTCTAGGGAGTTGTTGGTAGCTCTAGTTTTGTATAAATAAGAGAGCCAAGGGACTCATTAAGATTTAATTTTTTGTTGTAGCCAAGAGGGCATTTTGAGCTAAAACATTTTGATGTTATTGTTATGATGTACTTGAAAATTTTATGATAATGAGAAATTATGTTTTGATCCAACAATGAGTTGACTTAAAGGGCTGAAGCTCTTGGATTAGGGCTCAACCTTAGCAACAAAAGTTCCTCTTTTGTATATATTCTTAGGTTAGAATGATAGTTAGCTTCTGAAGTTTATTTATGTTTTTCTATTAGCTTAGCAAGTTAATTATATTGCTTATTAACCTTGTTTCCATTAGGTTAAAGAGGTAGATTAGTGTTGTAGTTTAGTGAAGGAAACTATACTAGAAAATCTTATGAAAGTGGCCCCTATCTCATTTCCCTCATGGGATTATGATTAGAAGACCCCACTATCATAGCCCCAAAAACATAGTTTATATTTTCCTTATTGCATAGATTGAGTTTCATTCTTAGCTAGATAATTGTTTATGATTTCTTGCAAGAATATGTAGTTTTTATATTCTTTTCTTAACATTTATGTAGCTTAAAAGGGAATCCATTTCATAGATCTAGTCCTTAACAGTAGATAGATCAGATTTCTCAAATTCAACTCATCTTTCCCTTGTTGACATGTAGTGATTTATGAATGAAAGAGAAATAGGTTCTATTGCAAGGATTTTTGATCTGCAAGAAGGGACTACTTCAACCATATTTTCTTAGGTGTTCTCCACCTTTTGTCGAGGCATACCATCCCATAGTCCAAACCTCTGTTTTCTAGCCACCGTGAGCAAGCTTCCTTGGGAAAATATGACCTTTGTGGGGTGTTAGGCTTGGCCTTGGGAGATGTTCACCTTCCTTACACCATCTACAACATTGATTAACCCCTCCAACACCTCATCTCACTATTGTTACTGTCCAAAACCTCTCAGCTAATTTCCTACAACAATTCAGGACATCCTGCAACAGTTTCTTGTAGCAAACCTGTAGTAGCCTGTTTTGACCTTAAATGATAGGATAACCTTGTATGGGAGTAGCTTAGCCCCTCATCTTGGACTCCATGACCAGAAGTGCCACATAGACAAACATTGCCATTCATTTCCCTCTAGAAAGATCAGATAACATTAGCTTTTATAGTTCTAAAGTTAGTAATTAAGAATTTTTCTACAAATGTGAATGAGATAGTTAATGCATGCATGTTTCAATTCTGAGATGATAGAGTCACTTTCTATTTTGAAGCATTCCTAATAGCTATATTATCAATTACAAGATTAGCATCGTTCCTTTCTACAAGTAATTTGTGTCGCTTCCTAGCTAGATGATTTATGACATTTCATACCATTTACCATTTGGTAGCTTTCATTTCCTAAATAGATAGACATTTAATTTGCCTACACTAGAACTAGCCTTACATTCACAGTCCATAGTCAAACTCCCTTTAGTTCAATAGAGGACTGGTTTGGAACTCTAATGGTCAAGTGTCCCAGGTGAGAAGTGACATGAGTAGGATGATGCATCTGTTGTGTAATAGCACTGTCGCCTCCAAGTTGGTAGGAAATCCAAGGTTGATAAAGTATTGGTAACCCTAGGAGTTGCATCAATATTTCTATAATATTGAGGCTCATCACATATTCCTGAGAAAAATAGCTTTCTAGAAAAAATTGTGGCCTCGATAGAGAAAGCCTTTTTTATATAGAAAATAAGAGATTTCCTAAAATCTCTTCAATTTTTTATTAAAGTTATTTTTCACTCGAAAAATAATAGCTCAAGGATATAAGGATATTTATTGTCGTTCAATCAATAGGAAACAAAGAAAGAGATTACTTTTTAAAATAAAAATAATATTAAAATATTATTACATTATAATTTAAGGAGAAAGTATAGTGTGATAGAGAGCCCAATGGAATATATATATATATGAATGAAGGTGATCAAATATAATTTATAACATCAAAAAAAGTCTTTATTCTTAAGAGTATAAAGAGAAAAATAAGCATTTTTAAATTAATATTAATTATTATGATGTATTGGGATGAAATATTTTATGAGCTTTGTAGGACTAAGATGGTTGAAAACTGAAAATACCTTCCCCTAAAATGTTGTTTATGTATTAAAATTAGATTTTAATTTCAAAATATGTGTGACATAACCAACTTTTGTTCTAAATTTGTTAATAATGGACATGCTTAACTTTTTTATTTAATTAAAATATTATAATTTTTTATTATTCTTTACTTAAATATTTTGAAGCACAAGGGTAAAAGTCTAAAATAGTTCAAATAAACTGGTTTCCAAGGTAACATCTACAAGAAAACAAGTGCAAAGATTATCACAATGCAAGGTTTTGGGTTAGATTTTCCAACGGTGAAAAAATATGGTTTTAATGTCATGTTTTCTTGATGAAAGATTCAACCAGTAAACACGTATGACATGCTATGAAAGCATAATCAATTCATCGTGGCTAAAAAGGGCAGTTCCAATGTCTCAACGAATAGAAATGAAATCCATCAAGGAAGACAAGTGAAGGTATGAAGGAATACTTATAGTAAAATTTGGAAAGCTAAAAGATAACCATTATTTGTCTTGGGAATTATATTAAATCCCATGAAATATTTCTACTAAAATACTTATAATTAATTACAAGATGAGATCTTCACAAATAGTGATCAATGATTTTTTGTCTTTGAGCAATCAAGAGGTGACATTAAGATATTGGAAGAGATGGGATTCTCCATTAAATTACAATCCTAACCTAAATGTAAAAAAATAAGATGTCTCGTGTATGAGTAAAACACTTATAGTAGAAAGAATTTTTAATTCTCTAGAGAAATGTCTTTATTATGAAAAGGGATTATGTAGTGGTAGTCCGTGGCGCTTGATAATTCGGTCTAAAGTTTACCAAGAAAATAAATGTTTAACTGAAGTATGAAAATATCGAAAGCAAATATATGAAAGGTTAACTGAAGTAGCCATGAGACATCTACAAGATTTTGGTGATTATACTTCAACTTGGAATAAAATGATGTATTTTAGAGAGATCAAAATTTTAGTTTTAAATGTATCTCTTGTTTCTTGGATTAAAAAACTAATGTAATTTAGAGAGATCAAACTTTTCGTTTCAAATGTATCTCTTGTTTCTTGGATTAAAAGTCAAGTTTCCTTCATTGGCTAACCAAGCCCTACAATTTAGTAAGGCCATAAGAAGCATGTGTTGATCCTTACATATCTCATCGATGAAGTCCACTTAATTTATAGTTTAACATAGCAAGTACGTGCTTTGTAAATATAGAAAAATATAAACCATTTAACATTTAGACAATTCATTCAAAAGAGAGAAGAGAAAGATCCAAAACATAATATTTCAATCAATACTCATTTGAAAATTAAGAAACAAGGATGACACCTTTGAAAATGCAATGACCAAAGAAAGGTAAAGCTTTGAGATGTAACTATAAACAAGCCTGGAATCTTGCTTCTTCATTTGTTTAATCCAAAACTAAATTCATTTAATCATTGAAGTTAGGGTCACTTTTGATATTCAAGTTTAAACCAAAACAAAATATGGTATTTAATAGACTTCCAAACACAACTATTATTTAATGTAAGTTATTTGATTTAGTCTAACATTCTTTGGGGGTAAACAAATGATTTGTGTTTATATTACATGGTGAGGAAAAATAGTATATAATATCATAATCAAAGGTATATCTAGCCCTTTGAACCTACTATGATGGTTTGTGTTCATATCAGACTGAGTTAGCTAACGTTAAAGACCTTTGATCAATTTTGCAATGATATCCTAGTGAACCAAAGCTAATAGAAAAATTAGTTCTACAAAGATTTATGGATAGTACAATTTCCTATTTCCATTCCATGCACTAAGTTTCCAAAAAGGAGTGGCCTGCATTAACACTAATATTTGATTTACTGTAGAATGAGTAAAACATAGTACTATGAAATAAGTCAAATTTACTAGACAAATTTCCAAATTATTCACCAATAGGGGCATAGATTCTAGAGTTCAACCTAGATTGGAGTCTACTGAGAGTTGGAGTTTCCATATCAGCATAGATTTCCTTCAGTCTCTTCTCAAATTGGATTATTCTTTTGTGGGTTTGCATGCCAGTAGGAATCTATGCTCCAAGGTTGTGCATACACTTTTGATAAGTTGTAGCTTCTAGAGACAACCCCCAAGTTGTGGAAAGGGTAAGTCCCTAAGACATATTAGAGGAGTGCTTTGAGGATTTGCTAATATTTGTGTTGCACTCCATATTAAGTATAATTGGAAACAGATTGATTCAAAACTTAGTTCAACCCCCCTTCACCAAGGTAGACTTAAACATACACATATGTATATGTAGTCTGTTGGGTTATGTTATTATTTCCACGACTAGCCGATGTAGTGAACCGGGGGGTTAGACGGGGGGAAGAGCCCCCACTTCATTGTGTCGATTGTGTAGCGGGGGGGGGGGGGGGGGGCAGGTAGACCCCCTCTATGGGGTCTAGGTCAGTGCCCTAGGAATTTTTTTTTTTGGACCCTATATTAGGTTGGGTGGACCTACCTATGGTTTTGTGCATGATTTTCGCACATGGTTTTGGACGCGATGGTTTTCGATCAATGGGTTTGGACTCAATGTTTTTCAATCCATGGTATTGGATGCTTTGGCATGTATAAATATGTATTGTAACATTTAAAGGAACATAATGAAAAATCAAACTGGTAGTCCCGGTTTTGGGATCTAGAGGAAAATATTTGTGTAAATGTGTTTTATGTGTTATGCTCTTGCATTTTTTAATTTCTGTGTTTTAGAATTCGTATGCAGGTAATATTTGTATGGGGTTAAAATCTACATTTGGTGTCCAAGCTGTTTTGGCTTCAAGGGGATGCCTTTGTTGCTGAGGGGTTTCGCTCGGGCCTGTGGTAGACCTCTTTCAATGGGAGATCTGTGGGATCGATTCTGGTGGTGGAAGAAGATGACGAGCAGTGGAAAGATAGAGATCGAGAAATTTAATGGCCATAGTTTTGAGTTGTGGAAACTCAAGATGCAGGATCTGTTGGTGGATAAAGATTAGTGGATTGTGGTAGATCTGGGTACTAAACCAACGGGAGTGGATGATGAAGAATGGAAGAAGTTGGATTAGAAGGAAAAGAGCACAATACGATTGTGTGTCTCAAATTTATTGCTGAATGTATCAGGGGAAGCTACGGCAAAGGCTTCATGGGACAAGTTAGGGACTTTGTACCAATCTAAGTCTCTGGTGAATAAACTGTTCCTACGGAAAAAGTTGTATAACCTGAGGATGAAATATGGAGACTCAGTGATAGAGCATATGAATGCGTTTAATACTATGGTAAGTCAGTTATCATCTATTGATATCAAAATTTCATATAAAGATAAGTGCATTAGTTTTTTGTGTTCTCTACCAGATTCGTGGGATAGTCTAGTTATTGCAATAGGTAGCAATGCAATTGCCTTGTAGTTTGATGAAATAGTCTCATCCTTTCTAATGGGGGAGATTAGATGGAAAAATATGGAGAGCCAGAATGGTGATTCCTTGTTTGTACGAGGACAGTCCTAGAAAAGAAACAAAAATAAGGCATCGAGTGGGAGATCTAAATCTCCAGGAAAACCTGTAAAGGTGGTATGCTAGAAATGCGGATAGGAAGGGCACTACAAAAGGGACTATAAAGCTAGAGCTCCTGATAAAGGAAAGGGATCTGATGATGCTCCTTCTACAGAGGCGAAAACCACCTCAGATGAAGGTGGGGATGTGTACTTGGCTTCTTCAAGTACACATGTAGATCATGAGGGATGGTTGATTGACTCAGGTGCATCCTTTCACTTCACTCCCCATAGAGAGTGGTTCTGTGAGTATGAGAAATATGATGGTGGTGATGTCTTCTTGGGGGATGATAGGAAGGCTAGAATTGGTGGTCACAAAAAAGTAAAGTTGAAGTTGCAAGGTGGAAGGGTTAGAACAATTCCAGGTGTTTTGCGTATTCCTGCATTGGCCAGAAATCTCATTTTTGTAAGCAAGCTGGATGATGCAGGTGTAAAAATAGTGTTCTAGAAGGATACCTGCAAGATGGTTTGGGGAGCACTGGTATTGATGTGGGGAGTTTGGATTGGAACTCTGTACAAGCTGCAAGGTAGCACCTTTGTTGATGGGTGCAACAGTTCTGTGGTTCCTGAAATTGGAGCAGAAAATCTAGTGATCTATGGAGAGAAGACCATGCAGTGGCATCAAAGGCTTCGACATATTTGAGAGAAGGGCCTTCGAATACTTCATGGTAAAGGTATGAGTAATAGCTCTCTGGATTTCTATTTCTGTGAAAATTGTGTATATGGGAAGTAGAATCGGGTGAGTTTCCTCTTTGGTGGTAAGAGGGCGAAACATATATTAGAGCTTGTGCACAGTGATGTGTTTGGACCTGTGAAGATTCCATCACTGGGTAAGTATGTGTACTATGTATCATTTATAGACAACTTCTCAAGGAATACATGGATATATTTCCTTCAGAAGAAATCTGAAGTCTTTGACAGGTTTAAAGAATTTAAGGATCTGGTGGAAAACCAGATAGAGAAGAAGATAAAGGTGTTGAGGATAGATAATGGTGGAGAGTTTTGCAGTAAGGAATTTGAATAAATTCTGTAAGAATTGTGGTATAGCAAGGCAGAAGACTACTCCATATACACCTCAGCAAAATGGAGTTGTAGAAATAATGAACAAGATGTTGACGGAAAGGGAAAGAAGCATGCTCAGTGGTGTCGGGTTAGGATAGGAATTTTGGGCAGAGGTGGTGGAGATAGCATGTTACTTGGTTAATAGATCACCTTCATCAGCATTGGAGGATAAGACTCCACAAGAGGTATGGACTGGTAAGAAACCCTCTCTTTCACATCTAAGGGTATTTGGATGTGATGCATATGTACATGTTCCAAAGGAGAAACGAACCAAGTTGGATAGTAAATCTGAAAAGTGCATCTTTATTGGGTATAAGGATGGTTTCAAAGGTTATAAGCTTTGGAACCCAGTAACAAGGAAGGTTTTGTACAGCTCAGATGTGGTGTTCAGAGAGGTGAAAGATGTTATTAAACATGAAGTCCAACCAAAGGAAGCTAAGAAGATAGAGTTTGAGCTAAAGGAGGAATCACACTCTATAGCAGAGGAGGAATTAGAAGATGAAGAGACACAAACTCCTGGTGTGAGAAGGTCAGTTTGAGAAAGAAGGTAGCCAGAAAGGTATAGTCGATCTTCTTTCTATTTAAATTTTGCTTTATCTATTACTGACAATGATCCCAGAATTGTGAAGGAAGTAGTAGAATCAGAGGATGGAAAACTCTAGAAAGAGGTCATGGTTGATGAAATGGCATCTTTGCACAAAAATGAGGCTTGGGATCTTGTGGAATTGCCAGCTGGAAGGAAACCCATGGGCACCAAATGGGTGTTCAAGAAGAAGACATATGTGGAAGGAAAGGTGGAGAAATACAAAGCTCAGTTGGTAGCAAAAGGTTATTCCCAGGAGTCGGGAATTGATTTTGATGATATTTTTTCTCCTGTTGTCAAGGTAGCTTCTATTAGATTAATTTTATATGTTGGTGTTGCTTTTGATTTTGAGGTAGAACAGATGGATGTGAAGACAAAATTTCTTCATGGGGATCTGGAAGAGGAGATCTACATGAAGCAACCTGAAGGCTTTACAGTGAAGGGTAAGAAAGAACTGGTATGCAGGTTAAAGAAGTCTTTCTATCAGTTAAATCAGTCACCAAGGATGTGGTATCAGAAATTTGATACATTTATACGGGGACTTGCCTTCACCAGAAGCAAAGAAAATCACTATGTGTATTTTAAATTAATTGGTGACTGTGTTATTTATCTAGTCTTGTATGTCGATGATATGTTGCTAGTTGGAAATGACAAAGAACTTATCTAGGGTATTCAAATTCGACATGAAGGATCTTGGTGCTGCAAACTAGATTTTGGGCATGGAAATTAAAAGAGATTAGGAAAAGGGGAAGCTCTGGCTAAACCAGAGGAAGTATGTCAAGACAATATTGCAGAGGTTTAATATGCAGGACAATAAACCGGTGAAGGTTCCTATTCTTGTAGGTGTAAAGTTATCTACTGAACATTGTCCCAAGACACAAGAAGATGAAGAGGATATGTCCCGTGTTACATATCCAAGGGTAGTTGATAGCTTGATGTATGCGATAGTCTATACTAGACCAGACATTGCACATGCAGTGGGAGTATTTAGCAGGTTTATGTCAAAACCAGGGAAGGAGCATTAGACAATAGTGAAGCGGGTTTTCAGGTATTTGCATGGCACTAGTGATTATGGTTTGTGCTACCACGCAAGACCAGGATTAGACAGAGTTTTGGGTATCCGTGGCTTTGTTGATGTGGACTGGGCTGGAGACCTGGATCAGAGAAGATCTACAAGTGGGTATGTGTTTAACCTATTTGGAGGTGTAGTCAGTTGGATGAGTAAGAAACAATCTGTAGTGGCACTATCAACTACAGAGGTAGAATACATGGCAGCCACTCATGCAAGCAAGGAAGCAGTTTGGTTGCAGAGATTGTGTTCAAGTATGGGGTTAGTACAAGGAGCTATAAGGATATATTGTGACAACCAAACTGCAATTTTCTTGGCAAAGAACCCTGCTTACCATTCAAAGACAAAGCACATTGATGTTCAGTATCACTTTGTGAGGGATATGATAGAAGACAAAAAGGTGTTGCTCGTAAAGGTGGACACTTTGAAGAATATTGCAGATGCATTGACAAAATCTGTGAGCTCTGAGAAGTTCTCCTGGTGTAGAGAAATAATGGGATTGTAGCGCTGGATAAATGACTAAGCTCTCTCGTGGCCCCCTGTGGAAACAAAACAATAAGTGGGAGAATTTTTGGATGTGTTATTCTTTGCATGACTAGCCCACGTAGTGAACCGGGGGGTTAGAGGGGGGGCAGAGCCCCCCTTTGTTGCGCCGATTGCATAGCAGGGGGGTTACAGGGAGTTTGAGGGGGACGGGTAGCCCCCCTCTACAGGGTCTAAGGCAGTGCCTCAGGAATTTATTTTTTTCCTAGACCCTATATTAGGTTGGGTGGACCTACCTATGGTTTTGTGCATGATTTTTGCACATGGTTTTGGACGCGATGGTTTTCAATCCATGGTTTTGGATGCAGTGGTTTTCTGTCCATTGTATTGGATGCTGCGGCATGTACAAATATGTATTGTAACATTGAGAGGAACATAATGAAAAATCAAGCTGGGATTCTCGGTTTTAGGATCCACGGGAAAATCTTTGTGTATATGTGTTTTATGTGTTATGCTCTCGCATTGTTTACTTCTTGTGTTGTAGAATTCGTATGCAGGTAATTTATGTATGGGGTTAAAACCTACATTAAGTTTCCATATCAACATAGATTTCCTTCAGTCTCTTCTAAAATTGGATTATTGTTTTGTGGGTTTGCATGCTAGTAGGAATCTATGCTCCAAGGTTGTGCATACACTTTTGATAGTGTTGTAGCTTCTAGATACAACCCCCAGGTTATGGAAAGGGTAAGTCCCTAGGACATCTTAGAGAAGTGCTTTGAGGATTTGCTGAGATTTGTGTTGCACTCCATATTAAATATAATTGGAAATAGATTGATTCAAAACTTAGTTCAATCACCCTTCACCAAGGTAGACTTAAACATACACATATGTATATGTAGTCATATTGCTCTTCCCAATGATAAATGTCCTGATATGGTGGATGACACAAAGTAAAATGCAGCTTAATAATTGTCATTGTAGTAAAAATGGAGAGAGAGATAGAGTAAGGAAATGAATTCAATGCAAAGGGATGGATAACACAAAATCCTAAGAACGAATCGCAACAAAACTATGGAATAATAAGGAGATGAAATGTAGAAAGTGTGGAGCGCTTTTTAAGGTTTCTAGCTTTATGTTTTCATGGGTACATCATGTCGCAAAATAACATTGGTAAATCTATGATCTCAAAGGTATTGTTGGCTAAAATATAACACTAGTAAATCTGTAAGGGCACAAGTATCGTTTCTTCCATATAGCATAAGTAAATCCAAAAATTTCAGAGTGAAAACAATAACTTATTTACACAATTTCAGAGAAAGATAAACATACATGAAATGACAAATAGAGGGGAACACATACCACACATTACTCTGCTTGGAATCTTCAAATCCGCTTCATTAATCTTTGAAAACGGAGTCCATATCATAGCTCCAGAACATTTTACATCTGTATAAGCATTAAGCCCTCATGAAAAACCCATTGAACCAGGAGTTGGAACCTTTTTCTATAGACATAACTCAGAACACCTGCAAAAATAGATTTCAGACCTATGGGAACAAGAATTTGGAACCTTTAAAATAAGTTTCGTCCCCGTATTTATAAGTAGAGGGGAAGATTGAATCAACAGTTACAAAATATATCAGTGATGCCCCAGTTGTTTGATCAACCAGATGTCTCAACATGCATAGGTTCTAATACCCAAATGATTACAACATATTTGATTTCTTCTTTAAAATGAAAAAAATTAAAAATTAAAAAACATGGGAAATCTGAATGATGTCCATGACAAAATATCTCCTTGCCATTTCCTGTGATTTTCTTTGATCAGGCCACGTCTCTACCACAAGCTTCCCTTGCAGTCACTGACTGATGCGCTTATCACTCTCCCCATTAACTACTTGAATTCCCAACTTTTTGGATCTAGAAACGATCACTTGTGCTAGAATTAGTTGTTCTTTATAGAATAGTTGTTGACCCATCAATATAAATACACTTTTGATTATACCATCAACACCCAATACATCTTGTGACTCTTATAAAAGATTTTTATGAAAACACATAAATATGATCACCCCAGGCTCATCTTATCACCCCAGGCTCATCTTGCTTAAACTTCTTTATTGTTTCTAAACCATAGGACCATTGTTTGTCACCTTAGGCTCTGCACTTGGTTGCTAAAGCCTTTAGGCTTCTGTTGGGGGCCTATCTCCCTTTGTAATTTTTTCTTCACATTTGGTTCTATGGATGGTCATGACCCAGAACCATCGCATATCAGAGCTCCTATTCATCGTAACTTTTCCAAATTTGAACTTATGTAGGAGTTATGATATTTGTCTCCCCGATATGTCCCATAGCGCTTAGGTGCTAGATACTCCCTGTGCCTTTGTTTCACTAGAGTTCCCATGATTGGGAGCCATATAATATTGAGTCTCCCTTCATTGGAAGTTTTCAAAAATGAAATAAAAAGAGTTTTGATAACACCATCCTCTGATATTCCACCTTAGCACTTAGGGGTTCCGCCCATCTCTGCACCCTTGGTCCCTTTAGGTCTATGTGACCAAGTTCCATCAAATATCAAAGCCCTCTTCAACGAAACTTTTTCTGGAAGAGTTTTGATGCTTTGAACTTCCAATATGTAGACCTCTGAAGGGACATCATGGTGATGTACTCATCTCAACATGGCACCTCCTAGGTAGTGACACATGTTGCCAAGTTTTGTCCCTTTGTTCCCCCAAAATGTTGAAGTAATTTGTGACATGTCCTTATCCTACCATGTCATGCTGACATAATCTACCCTGGCAGCTTATTAGGACCAACTATCGACTGCCATGTGTCCAGTTCTAAAGAGAGAAAAAGCAACCTTAGGGTCCTTGGTTTTGTGCTGGTTTCCTTTGTACTTTCTTAACCAGGAGACACCACATATCAGATCCTCTCTTCATCTTAACTTTTCCAAATTTGAAAATACACAGGAGTTATGATATTTGCATCCTTGATATGGCCCATAACACTTAGGTGCTAAATCTTCTTCTCACTCCAGGTTTTGTGGATCTCTCACGACCATGCAACAGTGTGTGTCAGAAGCCCTCTTCATCGAGACCTTTTCCAAAAGAGTTCCATGGATTTCAGCTTCTTTTACTCGTTATTAACACTTAGGTGCTCCAACCAATTCTACACCCTTAGTCCCTTTGGTTTTCCATGACCGGGTGCTAGTAAATATCGAAGCCCCTCTCATCAGAAGAATTTTCAAAAAAAATATTTGAAAGGGTTCTGATGCCAGCAACCTATGATAAACATCCTCTGATATGCCTTCTTACCAGTCTTCCTTATATCGGCCTTGAATGTGATTGTGTCTTAAATTTTTGCACTTCTCTTGAAGTCTCGACTTTCCTTTTGGCTTTGAAACTTAGGCTTTTGGTTTTGGCCTCCTCCTCATGTTTTCGGCCTCTGATATTTGTTCTCCTCTTTGGATTTTTTCACTTCAACTGCCCATTTTGGCCAAGATTTGACATCATTTGAAATAATTGGAAAAAAGTGTAGTAGGTGATAACATTGGCTCCAATTGGGGATAGTGCCTTGCTAGAAAGGTGTTGAGAACTTGCACACCAGTAGGCTTCTATCCATTGGGCATGGAGTCATTTCACTCAAGTATCTAAAAACAAAAACAAAAACATAAAAAACTTACACAATTACTGGTATCTACAATGGATCACTAGTATATATAGTGGGTGAAAGTGTACCTCTTTATTTCTCAAAGTAAAGCTTTATAAACTGCCCATTCACAAGCATCTCAAGCCGTTCATCATCTAAGTTCTCTAGCAATAAAGTATTGTTCCCCTTTTCCTCGGAAATCTTGAAATGTCCAAACCATAACAGATTGAATTTTCCATGTTTTCCTTAATCTTCTCATCTGGGCAACCTAAACACCAAATCTCGTGGCTGTAAAGTTATGTCTTATGATTTTGTGTCAAAGAGAGCCTTCATTTTTTCCTGGTATTGAATCAGATTCTCAGTCACCTCCTCCCTAATTTCTTAAGGTTCTACCAACTGATTGATCTTCTTGGTTAGATAATTTGGTTCTTCATCAACATCCTATATAATTTTTTCCACTAGCATTGCTAGTTGTATAAGGAAAATTGCATCTTTCCTATACACTAATTCAAAAGGAGATTTTCCACTTGACGTCTTGGTAGTAACTCTATTTTCCCTTAAAGGACACTTAAGTTATAAGTCCCATTTTTTCTAATTTTCTGATATTTTCTTCTTAAGAACCCTTAGCAAGGTTTTATTTGATGATTAAGGAAATCCATTTCCCTATGGATAGTAGCTAGTGGAGTAGCCCATAATGATGTTATAGTTCTGGAAGAAACTCAGAAACTTGGTAGATTTAAAAACTTGAGAATTATCAGTGATAATCTTCCTTGGGCAACCGAACTTGGCAAGGATATTATCCTCCTTGAATTTGATAACCACGACATTGGTTTCATGTCTAGCTAGGACTGCTTGCACCAACTTAGTGAAGTAATCAATAGCCATGAGAATCCATTTGTGTTAACCATTGGAGGATAGGTGGATTTCCCCATGTTGGCATTATGTTTCAGGAATGGCTATATATGTTACAGATGTTGTACTTGATGGAAACTCCCATGGCAAGGCTCTCCTTTTATTGAAAACAAAGAAGGACGCAGGAAATCAGTTCAGAAGATGCGTACCCGCAGGTACACCATGCCGAAGCCGCGTCCAGAGACGCAGGCCAGCCGTTCAGGAGTTGCGTCCACCCAGTGCACACTTTTTAAGGCAGAGAAAACCACACGTGGGGGTTTCTTGTGTTTTACTCTTGGTATCTAGCCGACGGTATTGTGTTATTATGGTGTCGGCTCGTGGTATTGTTCCATGATTTGAGGAGGAGCTTGCCTATATAAAGCAAAGGAGATCATTTGGTTTTAGTATGTCTTTGGTTGAATATCTTATGAGGGCTAGATCTGGTCTAGATCAAAAGAAGGCAAATCTGTGAAGGACTGAGATCTCTTTGGCGCATGATCAGATCTGTAGATCTGACTGTTTGGGTTACTCTTAAAGTCTTGAAATCATTCTTACCCGAAGGTACGCAGGTACAATAAAAGGAAATTGCGCCGGGACGCAGTACAGTAGGAGGAGATCTGCGTGGGGACGATGGGCAGAGTGAGATTCAGGTGCGTCCGGGACGCAGTGCAGTAACAGGCGAACTGCGTGGAGACGCAGAGCAGAATAAGGTTCAGGTGCGTCCCTGCAGTAAATGGACGCGGCGCGATAGCATTTCTTGGTGCGTCCCTGCAGTAAAGAGACGCGGCGCGATAGTGCTTTGGGGTGCGTCCCTGCAGCAACAGGACGCAGAGCAGTTGAAGGAACAGTGCGTGGGCACGCAGCGCAGCAGAAGGATCTCTGTGAGTCGACGCAGGAGAGCAGAAGGTGAACTGCGTCTCGACGCAGGCCACAGAAGGGAAAATTGCGTCTCTGTCTTAAGATGTTTTGTTGATTGAATTTCTCTGTTGATAAGGTGTTCTGGGTTAGTTCTGTTATTGCTGATCTGATAACTGTAGTGGACTGTAACTGTTATATACTTGATGATCATTTGATGCTTTGTAGCTCCCTTCCAGGAGAAGACTGGAAAACGAGAGAGAGTTGTAGCTCTCTGCAGGTTGCAGCCTGCGTACTGGTAAAGGACTGCACCAGTACAAAATCATTGTAAAAGGAGTTTCTAATTTGAAAGAAGATAGAGACATATTGCAGCAGGTGGTTTTCACCCACATTGGGTTTCCACCTTACATCTTGTGTTCTTTGGTGTGACTATCTGTTTTTCTTTGTTCATGCTCATTATTTTATGGTACTGACATGCAAAAATAATTCAAAGATCAAATAAGGAAGATTTAGTAAAAGGAGTTAGATAATACTGATTCACCCCCCCTCTCAGTATTATTTCCAACAATTGGTATCAGAGCAGGTCCTTCAGAGAAGCTTGATCGCTTGAAGGTAGATCGTTCATCATGAGCAACTACGAGAGAGAAGCATCAATCAGGCCACCAGTTTTTGATGGGACAAATTTCAATTATTGGAAGGTAAGAGTTACTGCATATCTTCAATCTCTTGGTACAGAAGTTTGGGACATTGTAGAAACAGGCTATGCTTTTCCTTCAGCTACTCCTACAGATCCAGCTGAGAAAAATAAGTATGAAAAAAATGCAAAAGCAGTCAGTACTCTGTTAGGATGTATATCCCAAACGGAATTCATGAAGGTAATGCACTACAAATTCGCAAAAGAGATATGGGACAAAATTGTCACAAGCTATGAAGGAGATGAACAGGTAAAGCGTGCTAAACTTCAAACTCTCAGGATTCAGTATGAGACTCTCAAGATGTATAATGATGAAAGTGTGGCTAACTATTTTCTTCGGGTAGATGAGATTGTTAATTGTATGAAAAATTTGGGTGAAGAAATAAGAGAGGCTATAGTGGTTGAAAAGGTTCTAAGATCATTGTCCCCCAAGTTTGAATCTAAAGTATCTGCTATAGAAGAAAAGGAAAATCTACGAATTCTCACTATGTCTCAGCTACATGGAATTCTAACTGCTTATGAAATGAGAAAGGGAGGTCCATCAGACAGAAGAGAAGCTGCTTTCAAGGCATCAGGTAAAGAAGATTATTATGAAGCAAGCCACGTCCCAGAAGAAGAGGAAGAAGAATCAAATTTTTTCAGAAAACTTCAAAGAGGTTCTGGAAGGTTCAGAGGTAAGTTACCTTTTAAATGCTTTTCTTGTGGAAGAGTAGGTCATTATGCTGCAAAATGTCCTTATAAGGATAAAGGAAAGGAACCTGCTAGATGGAACAAGAAACAAAGTGCAAATAAGAAAAGCTACTACACCCATGAAGATAGTGATGGTCTATCGAACAGTGATGAAGATGAACGAGGTAATGAATATAAGTTGTTAATGGCATTTGAAGATGATGATTATATGGATGCTATAGATGTGGATAACCTTTATGATGAAATTACTAGACTCAAGAGATGTATAGAAGAAAAGAATGTGATCATTGATACTCTACAATTTCAAATTGATGAAAAGGAAAAACATCTTGAAAAACTAGAAGGAGAAATTGTTGGTCTTAGAAAAGAGATTGAGAAAACAAAAGCTATTAATCTTAAATTTGTCAAAGGATCTGAAACTTTGGATAAGATTATCAATGTGCAGCGGTCTCCTCTAAACAAGACAGGTCTGGGCTACAATGGAGAAACCTCTCAAGCATCCACCTCAAAGAGTTACCTTGATGCAGCAAGAAGAAATGAGCAAAAGAACAATGAAGATCATCAGGTAAAGCAGGGACGAATTACAAACAAAAACTATCAGGGGCAATCCATCTTAAGGGTGAACCAGCCACAGGTAAAATCTTCTCAATTTGGTTCAAGAATAGAAGAAAATAGAAATTACAATCAGTTGGCTGGTAGATTCGATAACCGCAGAAGTTTCTTCAATGGACAATGCTTTTCTTGTCATAACTTTGGTCACAAAGCAGCTCAATGTGTTGCATATAAAACAATCATGACTAGGGAAGCTCAAAAACAAAGAAGTATGACAGGGATTACAAAAAGAACCTATAACAACTTTTCGGTTCTTGAAAATGAAGTCGAATGTTCTATTTGCAATAACTTTGGTCATGAAGAATCTGAATGCAGGAGCAGGTTTCAGCAGAAAAAGGAGCAAGCCTCAAGCATCAAAACATGGAGAATAAAGGAACCTCAAACAGAAAGATGTGGGATAGCATTTTATGCAGAGGGACAGGAAAATCTATGGTACATTGACAGTGGATGTTCAAAGCATATGACAGGTGATAAAGAAAAACTTGAATCTTATTCTGCTCTAGAAAAAGGAAAGAAAGTCTCTTTTGGAAATGATACTCCTGCAACTATAAAAGGAAAAGGCATTGCTCAGTTAAAAGAAAAGGTCAAGGCTGGAAATGTTTTGTATGTTGATGGATTGAAGCATAATCTTCTAAGTGTCAGCCAGATGTGTGATCAAAGAACCGAGGTTATATTCAGATCAAATGGATGTCTTGTTCGTGATCTTGATACAGGTAAAACAGTGATCAAAGGCAAAAGAACTCCAAATAATCTGTACATATTTGAAGAAGGACAACACCAATGCTATCTAAGCAAGGATGAAGAGCACTCGTTATGGCATCGAAGGTTGGGACATCTAAGCTTCTCACAAATAAGGAAAGCATGCAAATATCAGGCAGTTCGCGATCTTCCAGATATCAAAATTCCTGACAACACCATATGCAAATCATGTCAGTTTGGAAAACAAACCAGAACTAACTTTCCAGAGAAAGAAGGATCAGCTAGCATGCCTCTTGAGCTAGTACATACAGATACATGCGGTCCTTTCAGAAAAAGAACACCTCGAGGAGAAGAATACTTGATATTATTCATTGACGATTTCTCCAGGTTTGTCTGGTTAGGACTTATGAAGCACAAAGATGAAGCATTCGAAAAATTCAAATCCTTCAAAGCCTTGGTGGAAAATGAATCAGGTCACAAAATTAAGTGCCTCAGATCCGACAGAGGTGGGGAATTTACTTCAAATGAATTTTTCGATTTCTGTGAAGAACATGGGATAAGAAGAGAATTCTCTACAGCAAGAACTCCCCAACAAAATGGAGTTGTGGAAAGAATGAACAAAACAATCCAACAAATGGCTTGTGCTATGCTTGATGAATCAGGAACTCCCGCTACTTTCTGGGGTGAAGTTGCACATGTTGTGGTTGTTATTCTCAACAAAATGAATGTCCGGGTGAACAGCACTCAAACTCCTCATGAGCTTTGGAATGGTAGGACTCCTTCGGTAAAGCACTTCAAAATCTTTGGGAGCAAATGCTATATCAAGAATACTGATGAGAAGCTTGGAAAACTTGAACCTAGAGCAGATGAAGGCATTCTTCTTGGTTATTCTCCATATAGCAAAGCATACAAATGCTACAATAAAAGACTTGGCAGAATTGTTGACAGCATTGATGTAGTGGTTGATGAGAAGGGATACATTCCTAGGCAAGTACATCGTGAAGACATCGAAGAAGATGAAGGCTACCCTCAAAGACAGAATGATGAAGAAGAAGAATCTCAAGAAGAACCAGAGGAGCAGACAAGAATAGAAGAGAAAACCCCATCCAGATATGTTCAGAAGAATCATCCAGAATCTCAGATTGTGGGGCAAAAAGAAGCAGGTGTACAAACTAGAAGAACAGTTGCAGAAGCCTCAAGCTATTTGGCATTACTCTCCTCCACCGAACCACAAAATGTGAAAGAGGCATGCAAAGATGAATGTTGGGTGAAAGCAATGGATGAAGAACTTGAGCAAATCGAAAAGAACAACACTTGGGAGCTGGTTCCTAGACCAAAGGATAAGAATGTTATCGGAACAAAATGGGTCTTCAAAAATAAATTGAATGAAAATGGAGAAGTAATTAGAAACAAAGCCAGACTTGTTTGTAAAGGATATGCGCAGCAAGAAGGAATAGACTTTGAAGAAACCTTTGCTCCTGTTGCAAGACTTGAGGCCATCCGAATGTTCCTTGCTCTCTCAAGTTTTCAAAACTTCAAAGTATTTCAAATGGACGTGAAATCAGCCTTTCTGAATAGAGACTTGGAAGAAGAAGTATACATTGAACAGCCAGATGGGTTCATTCTTGAAAATGATCCAAACCTTGTATGCAAATTGAAAAAGGCCCTCTATGGTCTCAAACAAGCTCCAAGGGCTTGGTACTACTGCTTGGACAAATATCTTCATCAACAAGGTTTTTCAAAAGGTTCAGCAGATAGCAATCTTTATATAAAAGTTGAAAATGACAAATTGCTAATACTTGTTGTGTATGTAGATGACATTATTTTTTGTAGCAATGAAGAAGCTATGAGTCAAAGCTTTGCCTCGGTCATGCAGAAAGAATTTGAAATGTCTTTGCTAGGAGAACTGACATATTTCCTTGGTTTGCAAATCCAACAAAAGGAAGAAGGAATCTTTTTATCTCAAACCAAGTATCTCAAACAGATTTTGAAGAAATATGGCATGGAAGATGCAAAACCAGTATGTACACCCATGGTCACAGGATGTAATCTCAGTGCAAATGATGAATCTGCAGCAGTACATCAACCAACCTACAGATCTATGATTGGAAGTTTACTTTATTTGACAGGTACCCGACCGGATATCATGCATGCTGTTGGAATAGTTGGAAGATTTCAGGCAAATCCGAAGGAGACTCATCTTCAGGCAGTGAAGAGAATTTTCAAATATCTTCAAGGGACTCAAAATTATGGCTTATGGTATCCTAGAGATACAGATCTTACACTTCATGCTTATACAGATGCAGATTGGGCCGGAAGCGTGGATGATAGGAAAAGCACAAGTGGTGGTGCGTTCTTTATGGGTTCCAGACTGGTATCTTGGTTCAGCAAGAAACAGAGTTCGATTGCCTTGTCTACAGCTGAAGCGGAATATGTTATTGCTGCATCTTGTTGCACCCAACTCCTTTGGATGATGCAGACTTTGCAGGATTTTCAAATCACTTGTACACCACCTATCCCCATCTTATGCGATAACACAACTGCAATCAACATCTCAAAGAATCCGGTTATGCATTCAAAAACCAAGCACATACCAATCAAGTACCATTTTTTCCGGGAACAAGTACTTGAACAGAAGGTCAAGTTGGAGTATGTTCCTTCTAAGGAACAAGTTGCTGATATTCTCACCAAACCATTAGCCAGGGACACTTTTGAATACCTCAGGCAAAAGCTGGGGGTTGTTGATGCATCATCTTATTGTTGAACCTTTCTGATTGATGGTACAGGTTCAGGGGGAGCATATAATGCATTGTTGGCATTATGGAGGATGGTCAGAAGGAGATCTTGGAAATAGCTGCAATATGTCTCTATCTCTTTCATGGTGGATTATGGTTCTTTGTTGCAGATCTGGTTCATATTCAGGGGGAGCATGATCTTAGGGGGAGCATACCCTTTGCCCTTGATGTCAAAGGGGGAGAATGAAGCAAAATTTGTGAGGTTGCCATCAAGTCCAAAGGGGGAGATTGTTGGCATTATGTTTCAGGAATGGCTATATATGTTACAGATGTTGTACTTGATGGCAACTCCCATGGCAAGGCTCTCTTTTTATTGAAAACAAAGAAGGGCGCAGGAAATCAGTTCAGAAGATGCGTACCCGCAGGTACACCATGCAGAAGTCGCGTCCAGAGACGCAGGCCAGCCGTTCAGGAGCTGCGTCCACCCAGTGCACACTTTTTAAGGCAGAGAAAAGCACACGTGGGGGTTTCTTGTGTTTTACTCTTGGTATCTAGCCAACGGTATTGTGTTATTATGGTGTCGGCTCGTGGTATTGTTCCATGATTTGAGGAGGAGCTTGCCTATATAAAGCAAAGGAGATCATTTGGTTTTAGTATGTCTTTGGTTGAATATCTTATGAGGGCTAGATCTGATCTAGATCAAAAGAAGGAAAATCTGTGAAGGACTGAGATCTCTTTGGCGCATGATCAGATCTGTAGATCTGACTATTTGGGTTACTCTTAAAGTCTTGAAATCATTCTTACCCGAAGGTACGCAGGTACAGTAAAAGGAAAGTGCGCCGGGACGCAGTACAGTAGGAGGAGATCTGCGTGGGGACGCTGGGCAGAGTGAGATTCAGGTGCGTCCAGGACGCAGTGCAGTAACAGGCGAACTGCGTGGGGACGCAGAGCAGAATAAGGTTCAGGTGCGTCCCTGCAGTAAATGGACGCGGCGCGATAGCATTTCTTGGTGCGTCCCTGCAGCAAAAAGACGCGGCGCGATAGTGTTTTGGGGTGCGTCCCTGCAGCAACAGGACGCAGAGCAGTTGAAGGAACAGTGCGTGGGCACGCAGCGCAGCAGAAGGATCTCTGCGGGTGGACGCAGGAGAGCAGAAGGTGAACTGTGTCTCGACGCAGGCCACAGAAGGGAAAATTGCGTCTCTATCTTAAGATGTTCTGTTGATTGAATTTCTCTGTTGATAAGGTGTTCTGGGTTAGTTCTGTTATTGCTGATTTGATAACTGTAGTGGACTGTAACTGTTATATACTTGATGATCATTTGATGCTTTGTAGCTCCCTTCCAGGAGAAGACTGGAAAACGAGAGAGAGTTGTAGCTCTCTGCAGGTTGCAACCTGCGTACTGGTAAAGGACTGCACCAGTACAAAATCATTGTAAAAGGAGTTTCTAATTTGAAAGAAGATAGAGACATATTGCACCAGGTGGTTTTCACCCACATTGGGTTTCCACCTTACATCTCGTGTTCTTTGGTGTGACTATCTGTTTTTCTTTGTTCATGCTCATTATTTTATGGTACTGACATGCAAAAATAATTCAAAGATCAAAGAAGGAAGATTTAGTAAAAGGAGTTAGATAATACTGATTCACCCCCCCTCTCAGCATTATTTCCAACACCCCATTGAAGTCTAACCCCCACTCTATGAAAGGTTCTTCAACAAGAATATGGATTAAAGGAAAATGTGTTAATTCCTACCTTTCAATAAACATTTGGCACTTTTCAATGGCTGAAACATATCCATGTACGTCACCAAATAGCTTGGGTCATAGAAACCTGCTTTGAAAATTTTATGGGTTGTAGCTCTCCAACAATAATGCCCCCCCCCAACACACAATTATGGAAATCATCCATCACTTTATGGATCTCTTCTTCAACCAAGAATAAAAGCAAAATCTCCACTAGGTCTTTCCAGTACAGTTGGCCATTTAAAATGATAAACTTATGGGTTTGTAATCTTAAAGCTTTGTATTCAACTTTATCAAAATTGACTCGATAACTCTAAAAAAGTAAATAATTGTTTATATGTTTATACCAATGAGACACAAGGTACTTCATTTGAATTTTTTTTGTTGTGGTCTTGACATTATTTTGCTCCTCTTCTCTTCAGCTTGCTTCTTCTTCTGCCACCAGATTTATACCCAAGGCTTGGTAGTTTGAATCATTCAAGATTTTAGTTAATCCCTTTCCCTTGATCAACTTTGTGTGTTTGATCTCTAGGTCGTATTCTTGGATTTTAGCGATCCATTTACCTCTTTTTCCCTCACAGTCCCCTTGAACTAGAATGTCTTTCACAACTTTTGTAAGAACATATGTTGTTATGCTTGATTGCATGAAATATACTTTGAAGGTCTTTAGGGCCTTGACCAAGGCATAGGCTTGCTTCTCCAAAATTTTATAATTCAACTAAGCATCCCATAACACATGGCTGAAAAAAATTATTGGTTTCTCATGTCCTTCATTGTTTTTTTGCAATAAGACAACAACCACTATATGATAAGAAGCAAAAGAGAAAATGAAAAATGGTTTTAGGTAGTTAGGGCTAACTAATACAAGAGCTTTTGAGAAGGCTATTTTTAACCTGGAGAATGACTCCCTAGCTTCTTCAGTCCATTTTACCACACTATCCTTCTTCAACATCCCTATAATTTCTTTAATTATCTCAGCATAATTCGGCATGAGCCTCCTCAAAAAGCTGATTCTACCCAAGAAATTAAGGATTTCTTTCTTATTTATCAGTAGTGGGATGTTTCTGATGGCTTCCACCCTTTTGGGATGTATCTTCACCCCCTATTTTGCGATGATGTGTCATAGAAACTTTCCCTCACTTACAGCACATTGAGACTTCTAAGGATTTAAATATAGGCCATATTTTCTACATTTACCAAAAGTGAGTTGTAGATGTTCGATATTCTCCTCATTGGTTTTTGAAAAGACAATGATGTCATCTAGGTAAATTACCAGAAACTTATCTTGTTCTCCCACAAACTCTATATCCATTTCTCTCTAGAAAGTGGCTCCTTCGTTAATGAGACCAAGGGGCATTCTTGCATACATAAATTTTTCCCAAGGCATGGTAAAAGCAGCTTTATTTTGATCCTCAAGATTTACAACTACTTGTTTGTATCCAGAAAAAACAACCATCATAAACATACGTGTAGACCCGCAACCTTTTGCAGAATGTAGTCCATTTTAGGAAAAGGGTAATTATCCTTTAGTGAGGCCTTCTTCAAATTCCTAAAGTGGATACACAACCTTATTTCCCCATTCTGCTTCTTGACAGGAACTAGATTTTCCACCCAATCTGAATACCTCACACATACAATAATTTTAGATTGGATGAACTTCCTTGCCTATTTCTCAAAGTATGGAAGTAACAAAGGGTTAATCTGCCTAAGCTTCTGTTTGTATGGTGTCACCCCACTCTTCAAAGGAATTTTATGTTGGATGATATTAGTATCAAACATTTTTAAATCATCATAAGGCCAAGAAAACACATCCATATACTACTTATAAAGGTCCATGTACCTTTGTGTGTATTCCCTGGGAACTCCTTCCGCCAACTTAATTATCCACAGATCCTAATCTGAACCAATATTGTAGTCTTCCACTTATTCTTCAAATTCCTACTCAGTTGGCTTGGCAGCCATATCATTTGAGATGAAAAATATTTCCAAGGGAATCCAACCTCTGAGGATAGTATTACCTTTCAATTGTAAAATATTGTGCCCTTGAATGGTTTCTTCCCACTTGGCCTATTGTTCATCTACTACTTTCTCTTCCTCCTGATCAATCTCTTAGCCTAAGAATTCTCCAACAGCCTCCACGATGCATTTTATTTTTTCCTCATCTTCAAACACTTGTCAATACCTAACATTTTTTGGTACTGAATTTATATATCTAACTTCAATTTCATATATGAGCAAGGGGTTTTGAGGTTGTTTGAAGTTACTAGCGGCTATATCTAAAGGATCTGCCACCTGATTTTCACCTCTAGGAAAAAACTGGATATTAAAAGCTAAGAAAATTTTCTCAATTAGACCCCATACCTCATTTCAATAGGCCTTTAGTCTTGGATGTTTGATTTAGCATTGACTTCATATTTTTTTCACCACCATCTCTGAATCCCCAAACACTACTAAGCACTCGATGTTGAGATTTCTAGTGGCTTGTAGGCCTAGCAACCAAGCTTCATATTCAACAAAATTATTTGTGGCTTCACAATCTAGCTTGAAAGAGAGAGGGATCAAGCTACCTTATAGGGATACCAACAACATCCCTGCCCCATTTATTTCCCTGTAATAAGCACCATCAAAGTATAGCTTCCATACTTTGTCACACTCTAGTGATTTTTGGTCTAGCTAGACAGAACAATCCACCTATGTCTCCTCCATGATTTGATCATCTTCCTGTAGCAACAAATAAGAGAAATATTTCTCTTTACCATACATGAGGGCATTACTCGAAAAGTCAGTCCTTACATAACTATCTTTACAAATATCTCTTCTCTATATAATCAAAACTCTTCTCAACAAAAAATGGGAATGGTTGTGTATGTTAAATCCTTTTTAATGGATCCTCCAATTTTCAATCCCCATGATTTGGGCAAGAGCATACCAAACGTCACAGGGATACAACCACTAAGATATCCATTACAACAATCTTCATAGGTATCTGAGACAAATTGATCACTAGGTCTTTAGTCTATCCTAGACATTTTACTCTCTTAGATTCAAAAGAATACAAATCTTTATATGGTCTTGTTATTTGTAGCTCCAATTGCTCCATAATAGACAATGGCATTGTGAGAAGATCTAGAGTCAAGCATGCAATTATGTAATAGAAATTCATGAGTGACCAAAGTGACATAAAAAGGGGCAGTAGATTGGTCTTGTTCCTCAACATGTGGTCCAAATACAACCATGGGTCTTTCTTCTTGGAGTTTCATGCTATCTTGCAGAGGTGCTATGGTGGATGGACGCATAAACTAAGACACCTGGGCTTTATAATTATGTTCTTTTAATAGTTTGGTCAAAGGGGCAGATATTTTTACCTTATCCACCTCCTTTTCAAGATTAAAAACAAAAAAATTTCTATCAGTTATGACAACATCAACATGCTCTTTCTCTTTCTCACAAACTGGTTTGGACGATAAATTCAGATGCTATGTTTTAGAGACCAAGGGTTTGTGAAGAAAGGGTACTGGAGGCTCTTTCATTCTGGATGAGGCTTGGTCTAGAGGCTCATGTCCTTTCTTTTCTAGTTTCAGAGGATCTGAGAGAGAGGACTCCTCATTTTTCTCTTGAATTCTATATTATCTTTTCCTAGAAGATTTAAGATCATATTTCCTATACAGTTGGCCATATAAGAAGTTACCAAACTATCTACAATAGTTGTCGATCTCACTACCATCCTACGAGGCCTCTCAATCATCCCCTTCTACTTCATTGGCCTCTATTTAATTTTCTCCCTTTGAAAGAGAAGATAACTTATTTCCTTGGACTTCTATTATTTCTTCGACATTCTCCTCTGGATCATCTACCAGATACTATGGAGGTTGAATGTGGTCTTGCTACTACCTTCTCTCCCTTTGTAAAAGCTACAATGGAGGTCTCTTATACTAAGGATTGAAACTTCGGTTAGGAGCTGGTCAGTTTCGTCGAGGAGGGATTTTGTTTTCTAACTCCAGTTCCACAACCTTGTTAGACAACTTTCTTATCAACTTGTTCATTTCCTTGAGTTTCTTCTCTTGAGTTTCCTTTCCCTAGTTTGATAAAACAGATTCCTCTTTTCCTCTTCTCCTATCTCCATGATCAATTCTACGTCTCCACTTCCTAGTAGTGGTAAAATTTTCCTCAGATTCTAAAGCATCTATTTGGATTTTATCAAGGGAGCGAGACTTCCTTTCTTTGAGAGTGAAACCAAAATTTGGTTGAAAATCCCCTACAAAAACCACTTTTGTAGCAGCATGTGGACGTTTGATTTGAGCATGGAAACTATTATACAATTTTTAAAACCTTTTCATGAATTATGACACATCTTCATTATGTTTTTTCTTCATAGCATTAAAATTAGTGAGGATATACCTATGGTCCCTCTTCTCTCCCCATTTTTGCACGAAAGAATTCTCCATCTCCTCCTAGGTAGTGTGTTGGGTCCCCATAATACTAGTGATTACCCCATTAATATTGTAGTTATACCCCTTATTAATATTGTTGTGCCCCTATTGCCCCCATATTTTTATTACTCTGCCCCATAGAATCCCTCTATTGTTATTTTTGTGGCTTTATATTATTATTGTTAGGTCGGCTGGATTATATTGTGACTCCTTAAACTCCTATATATATAAAGGAGGTTTTTTCATTTGAATCATCCAAGAATTGTTCATTTATGTAATGTAAAGGAGGTTTCCCCCTCGAAGAGGCTGAATTCTAAGGCGTTGATCTATCTTTTCTTTCTTTTCTTGAGTTGGTTTCATAACATTTGGTATGAGAGCTTTGGATTCTAGGGTTTCGCTGCTCCAAACAGGTCATCGTGGCATTTTCGCTATAACTTTTTTCTGCAATGTTTCAGAAGTTGCAAAAAAAAACATTTGAGAAGACATCGCGCTGAACCTCGAGTCCGAATTTTAGAGCTTTTCGCACTATATTTGCAGAGATATGATCTGAGGAAGTTGGTCTTTTTACAGACTCCTGAATTACCTTCCAAATAGGTGGCCTGGGGAAAATCGTCATAACTTTCTTTCTGAGCATCGGATTGAAATTTAGAAAGAAGGTGCAGAAAGAGGACGGAATGTAGTTTTTGTTTATATATTTTTTAGAGTCAAAGGTCAAGACAGTGATGCGTGGCACTTCATACAAGTTCGCTCTACTGAGCTAGTCTACAATCAGGTCGCTGTGGGAGATTGTGCATAACTCATTCTTGGAGAATCCAATTTGGATCAGACTAGTGGCATTGGAAAGAGGACATAGAAGGCTACTAGAGGTCACAATTTCAAAACTGGATGATTCGACATTACAGAGATACATCAGATTCAATATCAGGCTTCTACAAAGTGAAAAAAGGTGTGTAGTTTTTTTTCAAATTTTTGCGTAAGCTTGGTTTGAAGGAATTCAAAGGGCATAGTAAAGCATTATTATTGATAATTTATGCCCCGAGGAAAGAAAATGCAAACACCTAGTAAGCAACCTGAAAGCTCTAGCATGACTTATGAAGAAGAGGAAGAAATGCAACATGATATAGCAAAATTACGAGACCAAGTGCAACAAGTGTCACTTGCACAAAAAGGAACAGAATCTAAGATGGATGGTTTAAAGAAAGATGTAGAAGCTAAGATGGATGGTTTAAAGAAAGGCGTAGAAGCTAAGATAGACGATTTGAAGATATATTTGAAGACAGACATGGAAGAATTGAAGAAGTTGCTACAAGAAAGGGTCACTAATGGTGAAAGGGTAGTAAAGGAAACTCATGATGAGAGCAAAAAAAATGTTAATCATGATTCCATAGACTCTAATTTTGGATCCAAGACCCACCATATTCCAAAAATTGATATGAGGAAGTTTGATGGCAAGGATCCCACAACATGGATATTACAGATGGAGCAATTCTTCGATCTCAATAATGTGCAAAACGCACAAAAGGTATGTATGGAAACTTTATATTTGGAACCAAATCAGTTTGTATGGTATCAATGGCTTTTCTCTCGTAAACAATTTATCACTTGGGCAAGTTTTACGGAATAATTGATAGCACATTATGAGGATACAAAAAGCAACACTTTTTTTAGCCAATTGATAAGTCTCAAACAAAAGGGTTCAATAATGGAGCACATTGAGGAGTTCCAAAAATTGAACATAAGGGTAAAAGATATTCTAGAGGAGCATAGGATTGATGTGTTCATAGGGTCTTTAAAGGATAATATCCAACATGATGTTTGCCTTTGGGAACCTGATTCATTAGAGAAGGCATTCAGGTTAGCAAGAAAAATGGAAAGCAAAATTATGGCAACCAGGAAGCATACCACTCACAACTATAAAGACGAAAGTGTTGTTGCCCCTAGTCTTCCACAACCTATAAGGTTGACACCACAACAATCGGAAGAAAATAGAGCAAACGGGCTTTGTTACAGTTGTGATAGCAAATACACTAAAGGTCATAAGTGTGCTGAGAAGAAATTATTCTACATAGATTGTGAAGAGGAAGAAGAAAAGGAGCAAGAGAGGTCAAAAGAACAGGATATACTCCAGGAACAAAGCCTAGATGAAGAAAAAATAAATCCGACCATATCTTGTAATGCATTGGCGGGAATTACCACTCCTCAAACCATCAATATAGAAGGACAAATCAAGAAGAAAAAGGTAATAGTGTTGATTGATTCAAGAAGCACCCACAATTTTATTCATTGTAAGGTAGAAAAAGAATTGAATTGCCTCCTATATCCAGCACCAGAGTGTCAAGTGATGATTTCAAATGGAGGAACAATAAATTGCTCTGGAAAGTGCGATAATATCAAGCTATCCATGGGAGAATATGTATTGACTAGCCCAATGCTTAATGGCTACAATCCTTGGGTACAATAGCTTTTAATTTTCAAGAACTTTTCATCAAATTTTCTACGGAAGGAAAGGAAGTTGAATTAAGGGGTATTGTAGGGAAACCAGGAAAGATAATCAGCTCTAATGGTATGACAAAGCTTCTAAAAAATGAGCAAAGAGGTGTAATTGCACAATTATGTTCGCTAGATGTTTCCACATCGGAATCATCTATTTCTCCAGATCTCCAAAAAGTCCTGGACAATCATTCCAAGGTATTTGAGACTCCCAAAGGTCTCCCACCTATGCGTGATCATGATCATGCTATTCATCTGATTCCAGGAAGTGTCCCTCCAAACATCAAGCCGTACAGATATCCCTATGTCCAAAAGAGTGAAATTGAACATATGGTTGCAGAAATGCTAGAGGCTAGTATAATTCAACTGAGTCAAAGTTCTTTCTCTGCTCCAATAGTATTGGTGCACAAGAAGGATGGATCATGGCGCATGTGTCCGGATTATTGGGAGCTCAACAAGCTCACTATTAAAGATAAGTTCCCCATTCCTGTCATTGATGAATTACTGGATGGATTGCATGGATAAATTTACTTCACCAAGTTGGATCTTCGTTCACGATATCATCAAATCAGAATGAAGATTGAAGACATTCCGAAAACAGCATTTAGAACTCATGAGGGTCATTATGAATTTTTGGTCATGCCTTTTGGCCTTACCAATGCACCTTCAACATTTCAAGGTTTGATGAATTCAATTTTCAAACCATTCCTTAGAAAATTTGTGTTAGTATTTTTTGATGATATACTAATCTACAACAAGTCTTGGAAGGATCATGTTGAACATGTTGACAGGGTGCTACAACTATTGGAGGAGAAACAATTATATGCAAAAAGATCCAAATGTTTCTTTGGAGTACAGGAGGTAGAATATCTGGGTCATATTGTATCTCATGAAGGAGTTAAGGTAGACCCTAGCAAAATTAAAGCCATTAAGCAATGGAAAATCCCCACATCCATAAAGCATTTGCGAGGATTTCTCGGGTTGACAGAGTATTATCGAAAGTTTGTTAAGAATTATGGGAGAATAGCAGCACCTCTAACAACATTATTGAAGAAAGATGCATTTTCATGGACTCCAGAAGCAACAAAGGCCTTTGAACATCTTAAAGAGACAATGTGCCAAGCACCAGTCTTAGCTACAGCGGACTTCATAAAAACCTTTATTGTGGAATGTGATGCTTCAGGAAATGGAATTGGTGTTGTTCTAATGCAAGTTGAAAGACCCATTGCTTTTGAAAGTCGTCCAATCAAGGGAAAGTTTTTAAGAAAAGCTATTTATGAGAAGGAAATGTTGGCAATACTCCATGCACTTAAGAAATGGCGACCCTACCTAATGGGAAGACACTTCAAGGTAAAAACGGATCATGATAGCCTTAAATACTTTTTAGAACAAAGATTATCCTCTGAAGAGCAACAAAAGTGGGTCACAAAGATATTGGGTTATGACTTTGAAATCATCTACAAAAAAGGGAAGCAAAATGTGGTGGCAGATGCACTCTCAAGAAATGATGAGGATGTGGAAGCATTATTGTGTGCCATTTCTATTATCCAACCAGATTGGATAAATGAAGCAAGGGAGGAGTGGAAGAATGACGAAGAAGTGTGGGCACTTATTCGAAAGTTACAACAAGATTCCAGTACGTCTGATACATTTAGTTGGCAAAATGATTCGTTATGGTACAAAGATCACTTATACCTTTGTAATAATTCCCAGCTAAAACAAAAGATTGTTATGGAATTGCACACTTCTCCCTTAGGAGGGCACTCAAGATTTTTAAAAACTTACCACAGGGTTAAGAAGGAATTTTTTTGGGATGGCCTTAAATCAGATAGTCAAAAGTTTGTGGCAGAATGTTTGGTTTGCCAACAAAATAAAGTTGAAACAATTAAGACGGTGGGTCTATTACAACCTTTATCCATTCCAAGCCAATGTTGGGAGGAGGTTTCAATGGATTTTATCACAGGTTTACCCAAGTCTGAGGGAAAGAGTGTCATCATGGTGGTAGTTGACAGACTTACCAAGTATGCACACTTTTGTGCATTATCACATCCATTTAAAGCCAGTACAGTTTCTACTGCATTTATGGAAACAATTCAAAAGCTTCATGGAAACCCAAAGATTATTGTAAGTGACAGAGATCCCATTTTCACTAGAAATTTTTGGACAGAATTATTTTCTTGTCTTGGTACTCAGTTAGCTCATAGCTCATCTTATCATCCTCAATCTGATGGGAAAACTAAGATAGTAAACAAATGTTTGGAAGGATATCTTCGTTGCTTTGTATCTGATAAACAGACACAATGGGTCAAATGGTTGCCTCTGGCTGAATGATGGTATAACACTTCCTTCCATACAGCAACAATAATGACCCCATTTATGGCACTTTATGGGTGTCAACCACCATCCATCACATCATATTTAAGAGAAAATTCTAAGGTTCAGGTACTGGAACATCACATTGAACATCAACAACAAGTCGTCCAACTCTTAAAGGATAACCTCGTGTTGGCACAAAATAGAATGAAACAACAGGCAGATCAACATCGCAGTGAAAGAAGTTTTGATGTAGGTGATTGGGTATTCCTACGGCTACAACCATATAAGCAAATGTCCCTCAAGCAAGCTAAGAAGGATAATAAATTATCACCAAAGTATTATGGTCCATACAAGGTGTTGCAAAAGATTGGTACTATGGCATACAAATTGGAGCTTCCTGCAGTTTCTCGATTGCACCCAGTTTTCCATGTTTCATGTTTAAAGAAGGTTATAGGCGAAAAGCTCCCAATTCAAAGAATATTGCAAGAACTTGACAAGGAAGGAAAAATTATATTGGAACCGGAAGCAGTCACAGAAACAAGAACATGACAGCTACGAAATCGATCAATTTCAGAGTATCTTATCAAGTGGAAGAACTTATCCGCTGAAGATTCCACATGGGAGGATGAGAATTTTATGCAGAAGTATCTAGAACTACTCAAGCATTGAGGAAAACACTTTTTTGAAGGAGAGGGGAATGTTGGGTCCCCATAATACTAGTGATTACCCCATTACTATTGTAGTTATACCCCTTATTAATATTGTTGTGCCCCTATTGCCCCCATATTGTTATTACTGTGCCCCATAGAATCCCTCTATTGCTATTTTTGTGGCTTTATATTATTATTGTTAGGTCGACTGGATTATATTGTGACTCCTTAGACTCCTATATATAGAAAGGAGGTTTTTTCATTTGAATCATCTAAGAATTGTTCATTTATGTAATGTAAAGGAGGTTGCCCCCTCGAAGAGGCTGAATTCTAAGGCGTTGATCTATCTTTTCTATCTTTTCTTGCGCTGGTTTCATAACATAGTGATTGAAGAATTTGGTAATGATTTAAACCATTTCCTGTCTACCCCATTAAGGGATTGGACAAAAGTCTTAACACCACATCTAGGTGTTCAAAGTTTTGGTTTTCTGCAAATGCACATAAATTTTCTACATGCCTCTGCACTGAAACGTCATCTTCCCTTGTGAATCTTGGAAAGAGCTTGAGATAGTCTCGTGGCATACCATTCAAGGTTTGTGGCAAGTCTAGTGGGGCATTTTTGTTCAAGATAAATCTCGAGACATCCATATTGATCATGGGAGACAGTAGAAGATTTAGTACAGGTCCTTGTTGAGGGGTTATCTGAGTTACATCTGACTGGATCTGGGTTGGGAAGCTATTCACACTTTGCGTGGGACTATTTATAAGGATGTCTTTAACTTCTTTAGTTTGGAGAGAGAGATGAAATGAGAAAGAGGGTGAAATGATAGAATATTCTTCGTTCATTACTCTAGAAAGAAATTTTCCAAACAATACACAATTTTCTTCAGGATATTCCAAGATTTTGGAGGCAAACTCAAGGTAATTTATCAAAAAAATTTGAGAGGTAGTTGATGATATTTCTGGAAAAGATCTTGTGGAATCTAGAGTAGTAGGTGTCCGCACTTTCCAAATCCTCTGGGATATGGTTTCCTCAGGATTGAATACAGGAGGGGTTTTTTGTTGGCTTGTGTTAGAGTGAGTATGAGGTCCTTGAAAAACGTGGGTGCTCAAACTAAGATTTAGACAGTAGAGTTGCCAAGGTGAGATATATTCAACCCATACTTCCCTTTCTCACCTAACAGAGGGAATGTAAAAAAAAATTTACCGAAGCAAAAATATTCTGATTCGTTCCCTGACAAAAGTGCCAAAAGATGTTGTAGATCCTAGAGACAACCCCGAGGATGTGGAAAGGGTCAGTGCCCACGACATCCTAGAGGAGTTCTTCGAGGATTTTCTAAGATGTGTGTTGCACTCCATATTAAATATAATTAGAAATAGATCAATTCAAAGCTTTTTTCAATCACTCTTCACCAAGGTAGACTTAAGCATACACATATGTATATGTAGGAAGATATTGCTCATCCCAAGGATAAATGTCCTGATATGGTGCCTAACACACAGTAAAATGAAACTTAATAATTGTCATTGTAGTAAAAATGGAGATAGAGAGAAAGTAAGGAATGTAATTCAATGCAGAGGGCTAGATAACACATAATCCTAAGCAATGAATCCAAACAGAACTATGGACGAATAAGGAGATGAAATGCAAAAAGTGTGGAGTACATTTAAGTTTTCTAGCTCTATATTTTCATGGGTACATCCTATCAAAAAATAACATTGGTAAATCTATGATCTCATAGGTACTGTTTGCTATAATATAACAGTAGTAATTTTTAAGGGCACAGGTATCATTTCTACCATATAACGTAAGTAAATCCAAAAAATTGAGACTGAAACTAACAACTTACTTACACAATTTTAGATGAAGACAAACATACATGAAATGATAAATAAAGGGGAACACATACTGCACATTATTCTACTTGGAATCACCAAGTCTGCTTCATTGATATTTGAAAAAGAATTCCATATCATAGGCCCAACACATTTTACATTTGTATGAGCATTAGCTCTTCATGAACAAACTATTGAACCAAGATTTGGAACCTATTTTTGTACACAAAACTCAGAACACCTGCAAAAGCATATTTTGGACCTATAGGAACAAGAAATTAGAACCTTTAAAATAATTTTATTCTCCATATTCATACGGAGAGGGGAAGAGCATGCAGAGATTATGCTGCCCAAATGATTACACCATATTTGATTTCTTCTTTAAAATACAAAAAACCACAAAATAATAAAACATGGGGAAACTGAATGATGGCCACGGAAAAATACATTATGGGAATTTTGAGGTCTAACATGGTTCTCCTAAGGAAATTATAAAATAATATTGGAAATAATAAAATAAGATTGGAAATAATAAAATAATATTAGATTATATCATCAAATTTTAGAGGGGAAAAAAACTACTATTTCAACTTACATCCCTATGGGTTTACTAAAATTTTGAGCAGGAACACTCGTTGGATGTAAAATTTGATTCCTTATCCAAGGAATACATATGTTTCATACATTCAATGCACCCTACCACACAAAAAATGAGAAATACATGAAAAATGTCATTGCAATCAGATTTTTTCATGTATTTCTCATTTTTCGTGTAGTGGGGACCATACTAAGTATGAAACATGGGTACTCCTTGGATGAGGAACTAAATTTTTCATCCAACAAGTACTTCCTCTTGAAATTTGAGTAAAACCTTAGGGAAATAAGTTGAAAATACAAGTTTAAAAAGTAGTTTTATTATTTTATTATTTTTAATCTTTCTATTTTTTTACCCAAAAAAATAGTGAATCATCCCCCATGGTTGAAATCATCATCTTGAATCCTATTGGTTCTTATAAATTTTATTTTGGTTGTACATTTTACTTAGAAGGCCCATTTTGGACCTTAAATATTCTCTATTTAATTCCATTTCCTATTATTGTCTTTGATCAGGCCATGTCTTTACCACGGTGTTCCTCCACAGTTACGAGTCGATACACCTGCCACTTTCCCCCTTAATTTATTGAATTCCCCACTTTCTGGAGCTGGAACTGATCATGTGTGGTGGCATTTGTGGTGCACTATAACGTAGTTTCTGACCCATCAATCTGAATACACTTTAGACTATACCATGGGAACTCAATGCATATCATAACTCTTATAAAAAATTGTTACAAAACACATAAATTTGGTAACCTCGGGCTCATCTTACTTAAAGTCCTTTATCATTTCTAAACCATGGGACCACTGCATGTTACCTTAAGCTCCACGCTTGGGTGCTAAATCCTTTGGGATGCTGTTGATGGCCTATCTCCCTTTGTAGTTTTTGCTTCACCTTTGGTTCTATGGATGGTCATGACCAAGCGCCAGGAGATATCAGAGCTTCTATTCATCATAACTTTTCAAAATTTGAAGTTACGCAAGAGTTACAATATTTTAATTCCTAATACGGCCCATAATTCCTAGGTGTTAGATCTTCCCTCTGCCCTTAGTCCACTGGATTTCCTATGATCCACTGCCATATAATATCAAATCCCCCTTCATCAGAAGTTTTCAAAAAGGAAATAAAAAGATTTTTGATTCCACCATCCTTTGATATCCCACCTTAGCACTTAGGGGTTCTACTGAGCTTTGTGCCCTTGGTACTTTTAGTTCTTTGTGACCAAGTGCCAAAAAATATCGATGCCCTCTTCATCATGATTTTTTCTGAAAGAGCTCTAATGCTTTCAACCTCTGATATGTAGACCTTGAAAGTGACATCATGTTGACATGCTCATCTCCAAGTGGCGCCTCGTGGGTAGTGACAAGTGTCACCCGGATTTGTCCCTTTAGTTCTCCAAAACATTGAAATCGCTTGCCATGTGTCCTTGTCCTGCCACGTCAGGCTGATGTAATATACCCTGTCAACTTCTGGGGACCAACTATCTGTTGCCATGTGTCTAGTTTTGAAGAGAGAGAGAAAGGATCCTTAGGGTCCTTGGTTTTCCATTGGTTTACTTTATACTTTCATGACCAATCACCACCACATATCGAAGCCCCTCTTCATCGTAACTTTTCCAAATTTGAACTTACATAGGAGTTACGATATTTGCATCCCTGATATGGCCCATAACGCTTAGCTGCAAAATATTATCCTGGTTCCATGTTTTTGGATTTCTCACAACCATGCACCAATTAGTATCGGAAGCCCTCTTCATTGGGACCTTTTCCAAAAGAGTTACAAGGCTTTCAACCTCCATTATTCCTTCTTAACATAGATGCTCCAGACAGCTCTACGCCCTTAGTCCCTTTCACTTTCCATGACCAGGTTCTAGTAAATATTTTTCAAAAATATATTTAAAAGGGTTATGATGCCACCAACCTCCGATAAAACATCATTTGATACGCCTTCCTACCAGTGTTCCCGGTATCGGGTTCTCATGTGATCGGGTCACGAATTTCAACACTCATTAAATCTCGACTCTCCTTTTGGCTATGAAACTTATGCTTTTGGTTTTTGCCTCCTCTTGCTTTCGGTCACTAATATTTATTCTCCTCTTTGCCCTTTTTTCAATTCGTCTCTGCTTTTTGGCCAACATTTGACATCATTTGACACAATTTGAAAACGGTGTAGCAAGTGACAACAAATAGATTAATGTGGCCCATCTTCTCCATGATGAGATGCTTGAGTATGTGATCAGAAACAATGTTGATGTCCATTGAGATATTTTCCTGGACTATGAGATAGCTCTAAGCTCAAGGTACAAGCCGCAATTTCAGTGAATTGGTTCACATAATATCCATGTTGTTCACTATCGCCATCTAAGTGTTACAAGATCACCATGATTGTATCTCACCTTTCATCTTCTTTGGCTTTGGTTAATGGGTTGCCTTTGAACAATCAAAAATAATCTTTGATTGCCTAACGGGTATCCTCAACCATAAAGAACTCTCTGTCGGTTGGTAGAAAACTCTACATTCAATTACATGTTGGACGTTTGGTGGGAGGAAGATAGAGGGAGTTTCATTTCTATCAATATTTTATTGTTTTCATACATTCTCCCCCTTTTCAAGACTAATAGGTTTTAAACGGAAAGACAAACAGAGCTAGTCCTTTGCACCAAAAATGTTTTCATGGCTTCCAAAGCAATTTGTAGTTAAGTAAACCACTGCAAAAGAATCCATGTACATATAAAATAAGAGGATTATGTAACAATGATTCAAATGTTTATAAATTACGAATTAGATAAATAAAATAAAATGATATAATTCATAGAGATATTGTTCTGAAGATGCAAAGTGGAAGGAATTTAGTAAAAAAACATACTTGTTGATAGAGTTTTGATCCCGTAGTAACCATTAATGATGTCTGACCTACTTTTGATCTGGCATAATTAATCAATAGGTGTCCACTTCGATCATGCAGCACCTACAAGCATTGTATGGCTATTCAAATTAAGGAGTACAACAAGGAAACATCTATTTCTTAATGAATTAAAACTATTTTTTTCTTAAACAATTTTGTTGTAGACCCAATTGCATATACAATAATATTCCTAGAACCAGTTTTTGAGAAGTTGATGAATAAAACTCAGCAAAAAATTAATGGATTGTGTGTGGATGAGGTGAGGTATTGCGTAAGCACTAGAATACCTATCACACATAACGCATGATTCTTGTCTTCTTTTGAAGGGATACTCACCCAAATCATAATGCTACTAAAAAACACAACAAAGTAGAAACCTTGTAATGATTTCACCAATGTTGTATTTCAAGACAAATATAATGTAAAAGGGAGCCCCTTAGTTCAAGTTGGTCTCCTTGCACAACTTGGTGCTAAAAAAAGGAGGCTAAATTTTCAAAAACAGATTAAATATAGTGGGAGTTGCCACATGACAAAGTTGGAATTAGTTGTTTGTTTCCATCTACTACCAACCGAAGCGTGAAAGGAAAGCACATCATATATAACCAAATAGAGACACAAAGACCTAGAAATCTTAATCATGGTCAAATATTCTGGTTTGAACATAGTTTTGGCACACTCTACAAATTGTCATAATTCAGAAAACTGATCATATAAATAAAATAAAATGTTTTTTTAAAGAATAAACAATTATCATATTTAATTTTCACTGGATTCACTTCAAAGCATAACCCCTTTGGTAATGTGCACACTATGTCGAATCACTGAAAGAAAAAGAACAAAAAATCTTGTAAATTTCAATGTATGTATAAATAAATAAATAAAATAAATGGTTCTACAAAGGACAAATATGTAGCAGGTTGAAGATGTTTCATTTAACTTGTTCACTAACTGTTTGAGAAGTGCTAGTTGAAAACCTATATTTGGTGAAATAGCAGTAACAAAGGAGAGCTTCAATAAGAATCCGGTAACTAGAGTAACTACTTCAAGAAGGAGGTCGGTTGGTCATTATCGTTGGTTTTGTCTGTTAATTCCTCTTCCTCCCTCCTTGTGTTACCATCTTCATCCACCAACCAAGTCTACACAACCGGTAGAACCTAGGTAGCTTTTAAAATAACAAGCAAAGTCAGGGATCAAATATTCAAGACTCAGACTACCACACCAACACAATCCTATATGTAGAAGAAATTAGATAGATCAGAATAACTAGGAAACACATGATAATTACTTGTAGAGACATGGAATCTACGGTGAAATGAATGAGGTTGAGGGTAAGGAGGGTAGAGTTTGAGATGACACATGGTATGGAAAGAATGAGGTTGAGGGTAAGGAGGGCAGAGTTTCGAGATGACACATGGTATGTTCCAAGGAATGAAAGGCATGGTATGCTCCAAAGAATGAAATGACAAGACACGTGCCCTTTATGGTGGGTCCCACATGACATTATGTGTGGAATTGATACTTTGTTATGTCTACATCGAAATAAAATTATGGGAATTTGTAATATAGAAAAGTTTCATGGACTACACTAGCCTCACCATGAAACAAAAGCAAATAAGATGGAGAAAACTATGCTTTCATACAAATAAAATGATGGTCAATTATAACATATAAAAATTGCATATACTACACTTGTCTCATCAAAAAAGCAAGGGAGATGAAGAAAATTTGATGGAAACAAATTTTACTTAGTAACTTGGTTGTGGTGCTTGGAACTACTTTTCCATTTTTATCTCACAATCCATCCCTCCCTTGTTGCTAGTATATTTATTTGCAATTAGCTAGAGTGTAAATAAAAATAGTGGATGCATCCCCTTCATTCAATGCATATAAATACATTTCAATTAAATAAAAGTAACTAGAACTACATGATGGATCTACCAAGAAGACTAATGACTATGTAGGTTAGAAGGTCAGAAGAACCAAAATGCCAGGAAGATTTCAAAATGAACGCATGTGAGCCAATTGTACTACTAGTGATACAAATCTTTTTACTAATTATTATTGCATCTTTTTATTTTTACATCTATTTATGATAAAAGAATGAAAACTATCACTAAACATGTACCAATTATCTGAACATCAAGAATTCAGTGCCTGTGAAAAAATATAAAAAAGAAGTCAATACATGCTGAAGTGAGAGGGTGTCGCAGTTTGACGTGGGTGTGATGTTTGAGGAGAGAAAAGTCCAGAAGTGGGAAGAGAAATCGAGCGATGGAGAGAGGACTGACGATCTACTTTTGCTGTTTGATACTAATCCCAAGGTAACTGACTCGAGACATCACAATATTTACCAATACATAACAATAACACCGATTCACCCCCAGCCAAGCACTCAAACCAACCAATGAGATGCCCTGTATTGTGCCCCTTGATGTGTTTATTTTTCATTAATCACTTTCCCATGTAATGATTCATTGCTTCTACGTTGTACTCTACTATTTCAAGCGAAGGAAAAACCATAGGGTCCCCTTCTAACCCTAATATTTGAAATTGTAAATGTGTTAGAAAACATGCACAGATGAATCTAGCTAGTAAAGGTTGAACACACATCTTTGCAGAGGGAAAACACTAAAAAAAATCGAAAGAACAAAAATAAATATTGATTAACAGAAAATAGGTTACAATGCTCATGATATACTACATGAGAGTCAACTAATACGCATCACTGGGTGAAGATCCCAAGGTAATTTGCCATAGTGGTGATCAATAAGAGGACTCAACACCTACAACAAGTTCCAAAGAGAACTAGCTAGTTGCAGAGTGAAAGGAGGAGCAAATCAGGGAGTAAATCATGCAAAAAGGATCTTGCATGTAGTCCCATGCATGCATGGACATTCAAAAGCTCCAATCTGGTGAAGATTGTTGAAAATAGCAACAATAAATGCTAAATATAGAAGTGATAAAAATAGAACTACCATAAATAGCATTTTGGGATACCTTCCTATTTTAGTTAGCCCCCGAACTAAAATAGAGAAGTAAAATTCGAATTTGATCTTGGCAGCTGTTTGTAAAATAATTAATTAATTCTTCTTGAGTTAATTAGTTGTAGAAATCAAATATGAAGTCTATGTGGGGGCATGCAACAATTATCTCATTGATAGAGGAATTTATTGCTTAGTTAAAGAGATAAGGATGAGTTGTAATTTGAGTTGTATTTAGTTAGTTGAGTTAACTGAGCTAAGTCCAGCTAGATTAGTTCAAATAGTTTGTTGAACTAATTGTGAGTTTAGTTAGTTAATGCATGCATGCATGTAACTGTTGCACTTCAGATAACTGAATATTCTCTCATAAATAACTCAAGCATGTCAGTTCAGACAAAGACCCAGTTGAGATCAGATGATGGGACAATGTACTATCAGTTGCAAGAATATTCCATGGAGGATATCTCTTGCATGTAGAAGGAACTCATTCCTTGGAGATTGCACAGCTACTTTTGGGTTTAGGGAGTGTCTGATGAGGCCAATTCACACCTGTGGCAGCATTGGACCCCAAGGAAAACTACGCAAGGAAATAGGAGGCTTAGAGGGCTGAGGGAAGGCATATCTTGTATCTATTCAGTCTGTGAGTTGTATTGTTCGATTGCAGAGAGAGCAGGATAGCTTGAGAGCTGATTCTTTGTGTAATTTGAACATATTTCCACTTGTATGATAATACAGAGATTGGGGTTTTTAGCTGAGACTTTCCCCAGAGTATTCTTCTGTGTTCATGTGTGATTGATTTCTCTTCATCTGTTATATGAGTTCTATTTGATCTTCCTCATATTCGATTAAGCTTCTACAAGTTTGTTGTAGAAGTAGATCTTGTATTTTTCTTTAGTATATTGCATAATTTGTTGATCTATAGTGGGAATTTCTACATGGTATCAGAGTGAAGGTGATCAAAGTGAAGAACAGTACACAAAGAAGGGAGAAGTTTGATGTTTCAGGTTCCTAACTATAGAAATTGAGTTCTTATCACATCTCAATTTCACCAATGGCGTTCAGCAGTTTAAGACTCAAGTATGCCCTTGATGGCAACTCAAATTATATAGCCTGGAAGGATCGCATGGAAGAAGCATCAGAGGACAACGGTATAAAGGACTTCATTGATCAAGAAGTCCCCAAGCCGACAACAACTAATGCTAAAGAATTGGTGGAATAGAAGAGATGTGTTGCTAGAGCAAGGAGAATCCTTCTAGAGGGAGTTTGAGACCACATAGTCTCAAGTCTCCATGGGAAGGAGACACCGTTTTTGATGTGGGAAACATTGAAAGATCTATATCAGAACAGTAGTGATCAGAGGAAGCTGGCACTGAATGACAAGCTTCGGAAAATCAAGTGTGGAAAGGGCGACACGATCTCTACATATCTGAACAATCTCACCACCTGCAGGGATGAGATTAGAAGTGTAGGGATCACGACAGACGATGACGACATGGTGAGTCTTGCGCTCCTCGGTCTTCCTAAGAGCTGGCATAGCTACCAAGACTCGGTAAATCGAAGAGAAAAACTGCCAGATTGGGAACGACTTTGGTCGGATCTGATGCGGGAGGAGATAAGAAGAAGCACCAAAGATGGATCCTCATCAAAGCAAGATGATGAGGAAAATCAAGCATTAGCGAGTAAGGTGAGGAAGGGGAAAGGGAAGGCATCGCATTCCAAATCCAGTTCTTCCCATGGTGGGAAGAAGTTTGACAAATCGAAAGTGCGATGCTTTCATTGTCATGAAGTGGGCCATTATGCTACGAATTGTCCACAGAAGAAATCCAAGAAGGGATCCTCGAAGGGATCTGATGGTGAGGCACTGGCCTCACAGTTTGATTTGAATTTCTCTCTTATCAAATGCATGGTTTCATCCATGGTGGGATGTGTGTGGTACCTGGAGAGTGGAGCTTCATTCCACATGTTATGAAACCAGCTCAAGAAAAGATAGAAAAGAAAGATCAATGCCTTAGAATTGAGCCTCTTCGAGGGGGCAACCTCCTTTACATTACATAAATGAACAATTCTTGGATGATACAAATGACAAAACCTCCTTTCTATATATAGGAGTCTAAGGAGTCACAATATAATCCAGCTGACCTAATAATAATAATATAAAGCCACAAAAATAACAATAGAGGGATTCTAAGGGGCACAGAAATAACAATATGGGGGTAATAGGGGCACAACAATCTAAATAAGGGGTATAAATACAATAGTAATGGGGTAATCACTAGTATTATAGGGACCCAACATGCCCCTCTCCTTCAAAAAAGTGTTGTCCTCAACGCTTGAGCAGTTCTGGATACTTCTGCATAAAATTCTCATCCTCCCATGTGGAATCTTCAGCGGATAAGTTCTTCCACTTGATAAGATACTCTGAAATTGATCGATTTCGTAGCTGTCGAGTTCTTGTTTCTGTGACTGCTTCCGGTTCCAATATAATTTTTCCTTCCTCGTCAAGTTCTGGCAATATTGGAAAACTGGGTGCAATCGAGAAGCTGCAGGAAGCTCCAATTTGTATGCCATAGTACCAATCTTTTCCAACACCTTGTACGGACCATAATACTTTGGTGATAATTTATTATCCTTCTTAGCTTGCTTTAGGGACATTTTCTTATATGGTTGTAGCCGTAGGAATACCCAATCACCTACATCAAAACTTCTTTCACTGCGATGTTGATCTGCCTGTTGTTTCATTCTATTTTGTGCCAAAACAAGGTTATCCTTTAAGAGTTGGAGGACTTGTTGTTGATGTTCGATATGATGTTCCACTGCCTGAACCTTAGAATTTTCTCTTAAATATGATGTGATTGATGGTGGTTGGTACCCATAAAATGCCATAAATGGGGTCATTTTTGTTGCTGTATGGAAGGAAGTGTTATACCACCATTCAGCCAGAGGAAACCATTTGACCCATTGTGTTTGTTTATCAGATACAAAGCAACGAAGATATCCTTCCAAACATTTGTTTACTATCTCAGTTTGCCCATCAGATTGAGGATGATAAGATGAGCTATGAGCTAACTGAGTACCAAGACAAGAAAATAATTCTGTCCAAAAATTTCCAGTGAAAATGGGATCTCTGTCACTCACAATAATCTTTGGATTTCCATGTAGCTTTTGAACTGTTTCCATAAATGCAGTAGAAACTATACTGGCTTTAAATGGATGTGATAATGCACAAAAGTGTGCATACTTGGTAAGTCTGTCAACTACCACCATGATGACACTCTTTCCCTCAGACTTGGGTAAACCTGTGATTAAATCCATTGAAACCTCCTCCCAACGTTGGCTTGGAATGGATAAAGGTTGTAATAGACCCGATGTCTTAATTGTTTCAACTTTATTTTGTTGGCAAACCAAACATTCCACCACAAACTTTTGAATATCTGATTTAAGGCCATCCCAAAAAAATTCCTTCTTAACCCTGTGGTAAGTTTTTAAAGATCCTGAGTGCCCTCCTAAGGGAGAAGTGTGCGATTCCATAAGAATATTTTGTTTTAGCTGGGAATTCTTACAGAGATATAAGCGATCTTTGTACCATAGCGAATCATTTTGCCAGCTAAATGTATCAGAAGTACTGGCATCTTGTTGTAGCTTTCGAATAAGTGCCCACACTTCTTCGTCATTCTTCCATTCCTCCTTTGCTTCGTTTATCCAATCTGGTTGGATAATAGAAATGGCACACAACAATGCTTCCATATCCTCATCCTTTCTTGAGAGTGCATCTGCCACCACATTTTGCTTCCCTTTTTTGTAGATGATTTCAAAGTCATAACCCAACATCTTTGTGACCCACTTTTTTTGCTCTTCAGAGGATAATCTTTGTTCTAAAAAGTATTTAAGGATATCATGATCCGTTTTTACCTTGAAGTGTCTTCCCATTAGGTAGGGTCGCCATTTCTTAAGTGCATGGAGTATTGCCAACATTTCCTTCTCATAAATAGCTTTTCTTAAAAACTTTCCCTTGATTGGACGACTTTCAAAAGTAATGGGTCTTTCATCTTGCATTAGAACAGCACCAATTCCATTTCCTGAAGCATCACATTCCACAATAAAGGTTTTTGTGAAGTCCGGTGTAGCTAAGACCGGTGCTTGGCACATTGCCTCTTTAAGATGTTTAAAGGCCTTTGTTGCTTCCGGAGTCCATGAAAATGAATCTTTCTTCAATAATGTTGTTAGAGGTGCTGCTATTCTCCCATAATTCTTAACGAACTTGCGATAATACCCTGTCAACCCAAGAAATCCTCGCAAATGCTTTATGGATGTGGGGATTTTCCATTCCTTAATGGCTTTAATTTTGCTAGGGTCTACCTTAACTCCTTCATGAGATACAATATGACCCAAATATTCCACCTCCTGGACTCCAAAGAAACATTTGGATCTTTTTGCATATAATTGTTTCTCCTCCAATAGTTGTAGCACCTTGTCAACATGTTCAACATGATCCTTCCAAGACTTGCTGTAGATTAGTATATCATCAAAAAATACCAACACAAATTTTCTAAGGAATGGTTTGAAAATTGAATTCATCAAACCTTGAAATGTTGAAGGTGCATTGGTAAGGCCAAAAGGCATGACCAAAAATTCATAATGACCCTCATGAGTTCTAAATGCCGTTTTCGAAATGTCTTCAATCTTCATTCTGATTTGATGATATCCCGAACGAAGATCCAACTTGGTGAAGTAAATTGATCCATGCAATTCATCCAGTAATTCATCAATGACAGGAATGGGGAACTTATCTTTAATAGTGAGCTTGTTGAGCTCCATATAATCTGGACACATGCGCCATGATCCATCCTTCTTGTGCACCAATACTACTGGAGCTGAGAAAGAACTTTGATTCGGTTGAATTACACCAGCCTCTAGCAGTTTTGCAACCATACGTTCAATTTCACTTTTTTGGACAAATGGATATCTGTACGGCCTGATGTTTGGAGGAACACTTCCTGGAATCAGATGAATAGCATGATCATGATCACGCATAGGTGGGAGACCTTTGGGAGTCTCAAATACCTTGGAATGATTGTCCATGACTTTTTGGAGATCTGGAGAAATAGATGATTCCAATGTGGAAACATCTAGCGAACATAATTGTGCAATTACACCTCTTTGCTCCTTTTTTAGAAGCCTTGTCATGCCATTAGAGCTGATTATCTTTCCTGGTTTCCCTGCAATACCCCTTAATTCAACTTCCTTTCCTTCCACAGAAAATTTCATGAAAAGTTCTTGAACATTAAAAGCTATTGTACCCAAGAATTGTAGCCATTGGACTCCTAGTACAACATCAGCACCTCCCATTGGAATGGAAAGCATTGGGCTAGTCAATACATATTCTCCCATGGATAGCTTGATATTATGGTACTTTCCAGAAAAATTTATTGTTCCTCCATTTGCAATCATTACTTGACACTCTGGTGCTGGATATAGGAAGAAATTCAATTCTTTTGCTACCCTATAATGAATAAAAATGTGGGTGCTTCCTGAATCAATCAACACTATTACCTTTTTCTTCTTGATTTGTCCTTCTATGTTGATGGTTTGAGGAGTGGTAATTCCCGCCAATGCATTACAAGATATGGCCGGATTTATTTGTTCTTCATCTAGGCTTTGTTCCTGGAATATATCCTCTTCTTTTGACCTTTCTTGCTCCTTTTCTTCTTCCTCTTCACAATCTATGTAGAATAATTTCTTCTCAGCACACTTATGACCTTTTGTGTATTTGCTATCACAATTGTAACAAAGCCCTTTTGCTCTTTCTTCTTCCAATTGTTGTGGTGTCAACCTTGTAGGTTGTGGAAGACTATGGGCAACAACACTTCCATCTTTATACTTGTGAATGGTATGCTTCCTAGTTGCCATAATTTTGCTTTCCATTTTTCTTGCTAACCTGAATGCCTTCTCTAATGAATCAGGTTCCCAAAGGCGCACATCATGTTGGATATTATCCTTTAAAGACCCTATGAACACATCAATCCTATGCTCTTCTGGAATATCTTTTACCCTTATGTTCAATTTTTGGAACTCCTCAATGTGCTCCATTATTGAACCCTTTTGTTTGAGACTTATCAATTGGCTAAAAAATGTGTTGCTTTTTGTATCCTCATAATGTGCTATCAATTCTTCCATAAAAATTGCCCAAGTGATAAATTGTTTACGAGAGCAAAGCCATTGATACCATACAAACTGATTTGGTTCCAAATATAAAGTTGCCATATGTACCTTTTGTGTGTTTTGCACATTATTGAGATCGAAAAACTGCTCCATTTGTAATATCCATGTGGCGGGATCCTTGCCATCAAATTTCCTCATATCAATTTTTGGAATATGGTGGGTATTCAATCCAACATTAGAGTCTATGGAATCATGATTAACATTTCTTTTGTGCACATCATTATTTTCCTTTACAACCTTTTCACCATTAGTAAGTATTTCTTGTAGAAAATTTGTCAAATCTGTCTTCAAATCTGCCATGTCTGTCTTCAAATCTGTCCTCAAATCTGTCTTCAGATCATCCATCTTAGCTTCCATGCCCTTTATCTTAGATTCCACGCCATTTATATTAGATTCCACACCATTTATCTTAGCATCTGTTAGCTTTTGTGAGCGTGACATTTGTTGCACTTGTTCTTGTAATTTTGATATATCATGTAGCATTTCTTCCTCTTCTTCATGAGTCATGCTAGAGCTTTCAGGTTCCTTACTAGGTGTTTGCATTTTCTTTCCTCAGAGCATCAGTTATCGATAATAATGCTTTACTATGCCCTTTGAATTCCTTCAAACCAAGCTTATGCAAAAAAAAAAAAAAAACTACACACCTTTTTTTTTACTTTGTAGAAGCCTGATATTGAATCTGATGTATCTCTGTAATTTCGAATCATCCAGTTCTGAAATTGTGACCTGTAGTAGCCTTCTATGTCCTCTTTCCAATGTCACTAGTCTGATCCAAATTGGATTCTCCACGAAAGAGTTATGCACAATCTCCCGCAGTGACCTGATTATAGACTAGTTCAGTAGAGCGAACTTGTATGAAGTGCCACATGTCACTGTTCCAACCTTTGACTCTCAAAAATATATACAAGAAAACTACAGTCCGTCCTCTTTCTGTACCTTCTTACGAAATTTTAATCCGATTCTTAGAAAGAAAGTTATGACGATTTTCCCCAGGTCACCTGTTTTGAATGTAATTCAGGAGTCTGCAAAAAGACCAACTTCCTAAAATCATATCTCCGACAATATCACGCGAAATTCTCTGAAATTCAGACCCAAGGTTCAGCGCGATGTCTTCTCAAATGGGTTTTTTTTGCGACATCTGAAACGTCACAAAAAAAAATTTATAGTGACAATTCCACGATGACCTGTTTGGAGCAGCGAAACCCTAGAATCCAAAGCTCTGATACGAAATGTTATGAAACCAGCTCAAGAAAAGATAGAAAAGAAAGATCAACGCCTTAGAATTCAGCCTCTTCGAGGGGGTAACCTCCTTTACATTACATAAATGAAAAATTCTTGGATGATACAAATGACAAAACCTCCTTTCTATATATAGGAGTCTAAGGAGTCACAATATAATCCAACGGACCTAACAATAATAATATAAAGCCACAAAAATAACAATAGAGGGATTCTAAGGGGAACAGAAATAACAATATGGGGGTAACAGGGGCACAACAATATAAATAAGGGGTATAACTACAATATTAATGGGGTAATCACTAGTATTATAGGGACCCAACACCACATGTTAGGTGACAAGAATCCTTTTAGTACCTTGGAGGAGAAGGATCTCTAGATGTGGATCAAGATGGGTGATGATGGAAAGTACTGTGTTTCAGGTGAAGGTACAGTTGTGTTTTAGAGGGAGCATGGAGCTCCTCTCACCCTGACTGATGTAAAGTATGTACCAGGTCTGAAGAATAATCTTGTGTCCATTGCTATGGTGGAAGACAAAGGCTATGATGTAGTATTTAGTAAAGGAAAGGTATTCCTGAGGCATATCATCAGTTGACAGACCAAGCGAATCAGGATTCAAGTAAAGAATCTCTACAAGTTGGAGGTAGACGACTGTATTGCATTGAGTTCCAAAGCTGAGATGGTGCAAAGCCAAGATGTTGGCGAGCCATGGCATAGAAGATTGGGCAACTTGCACCATGAAGCCTTGAAGATCATGCAGCAGATTTCTATCGGACTTCCCAAGGGAAAATTGGAGTAGACGAATACATGAAAAGGTTGTACCTTGGGTAAGTATTCAAAATATTCCTTTCCGGATCGAGACAATAGAGCTGGAGCAATCCTGGAGTGAGTTCACTCATATGTTTGTGGACCTTTCTCTACAGCCTCCGCCACTAAACAAAGGTACTACGTTATTTTTATTGATGATTTTTCTCGTAGATGCTAGATCTACTTTATACAAAAGAAGGATCTGACCTTCTTGAGTTTTTGTGAGTTTAAAGCCTTGGCAGAGAAATAATCTGGAAAGAAAATAAAATACTTGTGTGGTGACAATGGTGGAGAGTATGTCTCCCAACAGTTTAAGGACTTTTGTGCTGCAGAAGGAATTAAACAGGAGTTCACGGCACCCCATAACCCACAGCAGAATGGGGTGGCCGAAAAGAAGAACAAATCGATTGTGGGAGCAACTCGAGTGATGTTGCATGACCAAAGCCTACCAGTACATTTGTGGGCTGAGGCATGAAATACAACAGTATACTTGCAAAACAGAAGCGCGTACCTTATACTAGGAATGAAGACACCTATGGAGGCCTTTTCTAGGAAGCGACCAGATGTGAGTCACTTCCGGATCTTTGGATCATCGGTTTACTACCATGTGACCAAAGATGCCCGGAAGAAGCTAGATCCAACAGCTGAGTTTGGAATACTTGTGGGGTACACAGATACACCCCACAAATATCGGGTGTACCTGCCTACGAGTCAGAGGACAAGGGTATGCAGGGATCTATAGTTTGATGAGCAGAAATCCATGTGAGTATCACTTGAGAGGGAGCTCAAGTTGCATGCGAAGGAGGAACTTTCAGTTCCTAAGGAGGAGGAGCCTTAGATTGATGTGGAGTAGCCACATGTAGAGGATTTGGGAGTGGAGACATCCACTCATGTTGATCCTTCCAGAGATGGGCAGAAATGCTCAAGGAAATCTGACAGGTTGATGTTGGATGCATGGGAGAATGTGGGACAACCATCTTATCAATGCAGGCAGAGGAGGTCACTTGAGTGGTACACTGGGTACATGGCCCTGGTTGGGGAGTGTGTAGAGTCCAAACCTTCTTCATTCGAGGAGGTAGTGCAACAACCGGTCTGGGTTGATGAAATGGTAGAGGAGTACGACTCTATCATTCAGAACAGTGTGTGTGATGTTGTCCCAAGACCTCAGGAAAAGTCAATAGTGAGTTCCAAATGGCTTTACAAGGTAAAGCAGGTAGCTGATGGCAGTGTTGAGAAACATAAGGCAAGTTTTGTTGCTCGTGGTTTCTCACAGGTCGAGGGGATCAACTACGATGAGACCTTTGCTCCTGTAGCAAGGTTCTCATATATCCATCAATGTTGGCACTATTAGCTTAGATGGGTTGAAATATCCATCAGATGGACATGAATACAACATTTCTCAATGGGAATATTCAGCAGGAGGTGTACATTGAGCAGCCATAAGGTTTCGAGACCTTCATGTGTTCCGACTCAAGAGGCATTTGTATGGGCTGAAGCAAGCACCCCATGCTTGGTACACCAGGATCGATGGATATTTCCCTAGGTTGGGCTTCACCAAGAGTGAAGCAGATGTGAACCTTTACCACATCATTGTAGAAGGTAAGACATTGATCATTTTTATTTATGTCAATGATATGATTTTGACAGGTGATGATCCAGTCTTGTAAGGAGGACCTTCCAAGAGAGTTCAAAATGAAAGGCATGGGTCTTATGCACTACTTTCTAGGCATGGAGGTGTGGCAGAAAGATGGGGAAGTATTTGTGTCTCAAGGCAAGTATGTCAATGAGATACTCAAGCGCTTTTACGTGGAGAAGTGCAAGCCAATGTAGACTCCTCTAGCTAGGAACTGGAGGAAGGAGGATGCTACTTCAAGTGAGGTAGTAACTGCTACTGTTTATCGATAGCTTGTGGGTTCACTTATGTATCTAGTGAACACATGACCAGACTTATGCTTTGCGGTGAACCAGCTGAGTCAAGCTATGCTTCAGCCTACCAAGATGTTTTGGAAGGCAGCGAAGCATGTGCTGAGATACCTTAGAGGCACATCCCAGTTTGGATTGTGGTACAAACGGACAGAGGAAGTGAATCTTTAGGGCTTCATAGATGCGAATTGGGCAGGGAATCCATCAGACCAGAAGAGAACTTTTGGACGAATCTTCAACCTTGGTTCAGCTGCAATTCCCTAGTACAGCAGGAAAGAGAGGTCAGTTGCACTTAGCTCAGCGAAGGCTAAATACATGGTTGCTAGTCAAGCTGCATGTGACGCCATTTAAATGCGGAAGATTATAGTGGGATTGTTTGGTGAGAGGATGGATCCAACTGTGATGTACTGCGATAATCAGAGTTGTATCAAACTCTCTGAGAATCCAATTTTTCATGACAGGTCCAAGCACATTGATATCTGGTATTTCCATCTTCAAGACTGTGGGGTCAAGAGGATCATGTTGTTTCTGTATGTTTCGACTGAGGAACAGGATGCAAATATTTTGACCAAGGCATTATCAAAATGCAAATTCAAGTTCCACAAGGACAGGATTGGGGTTACTTATAATCCCTTTCTTGTTGAGATGGAGTGTAATATAGAAGTGCTAAAAATAGCACTGCCATAAATAGCATTTCGAGATACCTTCCTATTGTAGTTAGTCCCTGAACTAAAATAGAGAAGTAAAATTCAAATTTGATCTTAGCAACTATTTGTAAAATAATTAATTAATTCATCTTGAGTTAATTAGTTGTAGAAATCAAACATGAAGTCTATGTGGGACATGCAACATTTATCCCATTGATTGAGGAATTTATCCCTTAGTTAAAGAGATAAGGATGAGTTGTAATTAGTTAGCTCAATTAACTGAGTTAAGCCCAGTTAGATTAGTTCAAATAGTTTGTTGGAATAATTGTGAGTTCAGTTAGTTAATGCATGCATGCATGTAACTATTGCACTTCAGATAACTGAATATTTTCTCATAAATAACTCATGCATGTCAGTTCAGACAGAGACCTAGTTGAGATCAGATGATGGGACAGTGTACTATTAGTTGCAGGAATATTCCATGGAGGATATCCCTTGCATGTAGAAGGAATTCATTCCTTGGAGATTGCGAAGTTAATTTTGGGTTTAGTGAGTGTGTGATGAGGCCAATTCACACTGGTGGCAGCATTGGATCCCAAGGAAAACTGTGCAAGGAAATAGGAGGCTTGGAGGGCTGAGTGAAGGCATATGTTGTGTCTATTCAGTCTGTGAGTTGTATTGTTTGATTGCAGAGAGAGTAGGATAGCTTGAGAGCTAATTCTTTGTGTAATCTGAACATATTTGCACTTGTATGATAATACAAAGATTGGGGTTTTCAGCTGAGGCTTTCCCCAGAGTATTCTTCTATGTTCATGTGTGATTGATTTCTCTTCATTTGTTATATGTGTTCTATTTGATCTTGCTCATATTCGATTAAGCTTCCGCAATTTTTTTGTAGAAGTAGATCTTGTATTTTTCTTTAGTATATTGCATAATCTGTTGATCTACAGTGGGAATTTCTACAAAGATTGCAATGATGAAGCCTTGCATGTCAGTGAATGCTCTAACTAAGTGTCTGCATGTGCCAGTAATGGAGGTCTTAGGTGTGTAGTACCTTCAATACCCCCCCTGAACACCACTATGGGGAAAAATAGAAAATGGGCCCTAGGAACTAAGGCCAAAGGTCACCCAAAATACAGTGCAACATGTACTAAAATTGAGGAAAGAGGGAAAACCTCGTGGGAACCAACTCCCCCCCCCGCCCCACTCAAAATACAATGTAATCAAAAGAAAAGAGGAAGAAAAGACAGTTGCTAAGCAATTGTGTCCTTCACTCCAAGACGATCGCGCGGAGAGTGAAAGTTCTACTCAGTGAATGTCTTGGTGATGATGTCTGCAGTCTATTCTGCTGAAGGACAGTAATGCAAATCAATGACCCAATCATGTACTAAGTCTCTCATGTAGTGCATATGGATCTCTATGTGCTTTGTCCGTTGTCGCTGTACTGGATCCCTGCAAAATTTGAGAGTGCTCTGGTTGTCACACCAGATGACAGTGGGCTGGTGCAACTGGATGCCCAACTCAGTGAGGAAGTGTTGTAGCCACAAAGCCTGAATGGCAATGTTGACTACTCCTCTATACTCGGCCTCAGCTAAAGAGAGAGCAATAGCAGCCTATTTCTTGCTCGACCAACAGAGAGGGCCAGACCCTAGACTGAGTGAATATCCGGAGGTGAACTTGCAATCAATGTTGTCACTTGCCCAATCAGAATCTGTGCCAAGGAGATTCAATGCAGTGCCTACTGCATAGTGAATCCTGAAGGTGATGGTGCCCTGCACATATCAGAGGATGCGCTTGCCAGCATTCCAATGTAGCTCATGCAGCTCCTGCATGTATCTGGAAAGTGCCCCTACTGCATATGAGAGATTTGGTCTGGAGTGGGTAAGGTACAGTAAGCTTCCCACTAGCTGTCGGTAGAGAGTACTGTCAACTAATGGAGTGTCACCTCCATCTTCAAGGCAGACCCCAGACAGAAAAGGAGTCAGTGTTGGCTTTTAGTCAGCCATGTGAAATCTCTCAAGGAGATCCCGTGCATACTTAGCCTGAGAGAGTTTGATGCCTGTGGTATCCTAGCTAATCTCAAGACCAAGAAAGAAGTGTAATGGACCCATGTTCGTCATCAAGAACCTATCATGCAAGGTCCTCTTGACTGCAGCAATGGCTGAATCTGAGCTGAAGGTGATTAGGAGATCATCCACATACAAAACTAAGATAACAAGAGTTATGTGTCCTGAGCATGTAAACATTCGGATCAGACTTACATCTTTCGAAGTTTTGTGATAAGAAAAAAGAATCCATATTCACATACTGGCTCTCGGGGCTTGCCTAAGGCCATAGAGAGACTTCTTCAGTCTACAAACTAAAAATGAATCCTGAATGAAACAATGTGGCTGCTCCATGTAGATCTCCTCAGATAGGTCTCCGTGAAGAAAGGCATCCTTCACATCCATCTGATATACTTCCCACACCTGGGTAGCTGTAATGGCAAGTGCAAGGTGTATGGAATCCATATTTTTTACTGGAGCAAAGGTCTCATCATAATCAATGCCATGCACTTGCTGGAAGCCATTGGCTACTAGCCTGGCTTTTTGTCTGGTGATTTTCCCATCTACAACATGCTTGATCCTATATACCCATTTGCATCGAACAAGTTTCCTTCTTGGAGGAAGGGGGACCAGATCCCAGGCCTGGTTCCCGAGGAGGGAGTTTTACTCCTCCTCCATGGTGGACTCCCAAGAGGGATGCCCAGTAGCCTCAGCATAAGACTACGGATCAAAAGACTGAACCAAATGACAATATCAGGATGGCATTGGTTCAATGGCAGTGAGAGCAACAGGAGGCTCAATAAACTCTGATCTAGTCCTCTGCGGATCAGAATTATCCTCCACATGATCATTTCTAGCAACTGGGTGGTCTTGTGCATATATCTCACGTAAGCTCCTTGTTCTCTAATTTATTACAAGGGAAGTTGATTCACTGTTGGAAGCCTGATCTAGGCTTGGATGTGGATCATCATATGAATGCACTAGATTTGTATTTGAAGACTCTGTCTCTACATCTACATGCTCTACCTCGGCGTCTGCATGCTCTGTATTTGCATCTGAGTGTACTGAGTCATCAGCTTGGTCACAAGGTAGATAATAGGTGTCTTCATGCGGCAATAGAGGTGCATGTGAGAGACTTTCCTCAAATTGGACACTTCACTCAATGATGAGCTTGTCTGTAGAGGAAATCGGGAGTCGATATCCCTTCACACCATCATGGTATCCAACAAAGATGCACTCAATGCTCTGTGGATCAAGAGCTTTCCTCTTTTCAGAGGGGATCCTGGCCCATGCTCTGGAGCTGAAAACATGGAAGTGGGTGACCTACGGTTTAGTGCCACTCCAAGCCCCAAAGGGGGTCTGATCCTTGACAGATCTACGAGGAGAACTGTTCTAGATGTAGTTAGCACAATTAAGTGCTTTATCCCATAGCTTATTAGGTAGTGACTTAGCATGCAGCATGCAGGAAGCCATCTCTTTGAGAGATCAATTCTTTCTCTCAGCAACTCCGTTCTACTGCGGAGTGTATGGAACAGTGTGCTACAACTGCATGCCGAACTCAAGGCAAAGGTTCTAAAGTGTTGTGTTAACATATTCCCCCCTCATTGTCTGTATGGAGGGCTTTGATCTTTCTCTCTGACTGTGTCTCAACTAGTGCTTTGAAATCTTCAAAGTGCACAAAAACTTTAGATTTGGCCCTGAGAAGATACACCCAAGTATACCGTGAGAAATCATTAATAAATGTAAGCACATACCTTGCTTTGTTGATGGAAGGATGAGGAAAAGGTCCCATGAGATCAGTATGGATAAGATCTAGAGGAGAGGATGCTTTGTGAGTCTTGTCGGTGTCAAACTTTTCTCTAGGATGTTTTCCAAGGACACACCCTTCGCAAATGCATTTGGAGAAACTGATATTTGGCAAGCCTTCCACCATCTCATGCTTGCTTAGCTGTTGCATATACCTGTAGTTTAAGCGACCAAACCTCTCATGCCAAAGACTACTACTCTCATCAGCATGTGTAAGCAATAAGGAGGATTCAGATTCAATAAATTCAGAAAATGTATATAGTCTAGCTCCATTGTTTACCTCACCGGTTGAAATTTTGGAGCTGCTATGTAGGCCATATATGTTCATTGCATCTGGAGTGGTTTCCACTCTCTTTCTAGTGTCGGAATGAGTGATCTGATAAACTGAAAGTAGGTTTACCAAAAGTTTTGGAACATCAAGCACATCTTCAAAGATTCCATGTAAAAATTCCACTCTACCTTTTCTAGCGACCTCAATAGGTGAGTCATCTCCCATGAGGATGGGAGGTCCTTTGCATGCATCCAAAGAGAAATAGACTTACTTTGCAGCAGCCATATGATGTGATGCACCAAGATCTATAATCCATGCATCAGGGGAAGAGTCAATTGAAACTAAAGCATGAAAATTGTTACCTATCCCATGTGGCAGATCCTCAGTTTTCTTCTTGGCGCCCTGAGGGATGTGGTCCCCAAGGTTGTGTTTCTGAAGGATTTCTGCCATTTGTTCAATTTTTTTCTTCATGCAAGAGGATTCCGAATGGAATCCTCGGTGATAGTAGGTGCATTTGTCTCCTTTCTTCCCTTTCTCTTTTTTGGAGCTAGAGGAGTCATTGAAGGGTTTGGTGTACCCTTCCTTCTTTGGATGGGAATGCACTTTTCCCCTGTCATTTTGCTACTGATTTTTCTGATTTAAATCAGATCTGTGATTTTTATTGTGGCTGCCATCATGCATAGTAAGTGCATGCACTTTTGGAGGTTTGATTTTCCCCATGCCAATGAGTTTATCTTGCTCAAAAGTGAGGGACTCCATGTACTCTTTGAGAGAAGGCATAGTGTAGGATTTACTTGTTGCAAGCCTTACTGAATGAAATGTATATACAAAGATAGAGCATTCTGGTCTATGCTTTGACATAATAGAGAGAACTTGGCGACTCTCCTCCTTGGATTTGTCAATTCCACAACCCTTGAGTTACAGCAATAGATCATTATATTTGGTGAAGAAGTCTTGAATTATGTCATAGTTCCGTGGATCTAATGAAAGCATCTCCACTTCAAGCAAATGTCCTTTCATCTCATCCCATTTCACGTAGAGTTCTTCAACCTTTTTCCAAATCTCATTAGGAGTACTACAGGAAGATAGATGAAACTACAACTCTGGGGAGATGCACATGCATATGGATTTGTGGGCCTCATCCATGTAGTTGAGGTATTGTATTTCTCTATGGATGAAGTGGGTTCCACTTCTGCAGCCATGGTAATCCTATAAAACCCTTTCTGATGAAGGTATCGAGCCATTTGGTCCTTCCATTCGTGATAGTTGTACGGTGTTAGGATTGATGCTTTGGGAAACTCCATTTTGTTGTCGATCTTTGATCTCCAAGCTGTAATACCTACAAAATAAAGTACTGGTGCGCCTTTCATCTAGCAACGTATGGGCTCTGATACCATGTAAATGTGTTAGAAAACTTGCGCAGATGAATCTAGCTAGTAAAGGTTGAACGCACAACTTTGTAGAGAAAAAACACTAAAAAAAATCCAAAGAAAAAAAAAAAGAAATATTGATTAACTGAAAATAGGTTACAATGCTCATGATATACTCATGCAGAAAGGATCTTGCATGTAGTCCCATGCATGCATGGACAATCAAAGGTGCTAATTTGGTGAAGATTCCAATGTTGAAGCCTTTCATGTCAGTGAATGCTCTAACTAAGTGTCTGCATGTGCTAGTAATAAAGGTACTAGGTGTGTAGTACCTCCAACATAAATTTTAACAAAGCCCCAATCAAAACCGATAAAATGGAGATTTGGTTGTAACTCACCTCTAACTCCATCACGCACGCCAGATGGCCTGTCGGCTATGGAATATCCACCAAATGGTGAAAGTTCATGCTCACGTTCAGGACTTCCATATTTTTAAGATCAGATATATCTTTAGGGAGATGTCTGAGTTTGTTCAAATGGACATCCAATACACAAACATCTCACGTAGGAGTTCAATGGCGGAAGAGAAGTTATATTATTTGAATGTACAGATAACTTCCTCAGATTCGTCAAATTCAAACACAGCGTATCTCGTAGTGCCTCCAAATGGATGAAATTCGTAATTAGTTCTTCCAACGTGTTGTTAAATTAAAATCATATAAATGTATTAACGTGCATATCCATAACCGAAAAATAACAAAGAAATTCAATATCAAGAAAAAAAAACTTTGAACCTAATTAAAATTTTGTATACTCTCAGGAAAAGTAACGAGCATATTCTCAAAAAAAAAATAGGGTTTTAATGTCCACCAGCCGACTGAAAGAATTGGGAAGAGATTTGATGTGATTTGAAGCAACATCCAGACTTCTAAGATTCACCAGGCAAGTCACACTTTTGGGGAAGCACTACAATGGCAATGAACCTATTCCATTCCATATTGAATTAGCATGTACGTGAATCCATCCATTCCAAGTCATTGCAGCCTCTAGCCAGTTCCAGGTCATTGCAACCTCTAGGCAATTTTTTGGTGGCAATTTCTTGTAAAGGTTTGTACATCTCATCCTCAAGGTTGAATAGCAATATTTGGAATTTTTACTTTCTCCTATGAATTAATTATTTTTTCAAGAAGAGAAAAAGGAAGAAGGCAAATGAATTGTCTCTGTAGAAAGACAAAGAATGAATTGTTTATACATGAAGACAAGGAGGAATGAATTGTTTCTGCATGAAGACAAGGAGGACAGCGTGATATAGGGAAAAGTGACGCGTGGATTATAACTAACATCAACAAATAATGGAGTGCGATAAGTACTAGTATTAAAATTTGTATAAGAATTTGATACACGACTTTAGATATAAACAAATTTTTCCTCCATCACCAGCCTTTGAATAAAATGATATTGTTGCAATTTTTCTACACTGGACCAAGCGAGGTCTAAGAGTTCGAATGTTTTTCGATCCAAAAGTTTTGCTTAAAATTTCAGTGAATGAAATTAGGAGTATTAAACTTAGGTTAAAATGCGAGAAACCGAAAAAAAAAAATAGTGAAACGAGGAATTAATATACGATCAACGATTGAGCGATCGTCATAGTCCTACTAAAGACAAAGATAACCATAAGGTATTATCTGGGTGCTTAACTCTATAATCATAAATATTATGGGATTCTTTTCATATATGAACGTGGAAGCCTCCTGAAATACTTGGTTGCAATATAGCTGATAGAAACATAATCGAAACTCAAAGTTTCTCTTTAATTAAAATAATTTCAACATACATGTGTAAGCAATAAAAGTGAAATTTCAACATACATGTGAAATTTATTGTGTTTCCGATAAGTATTTCAATGTTTATAACCTTCAATTTACTTGCACGCATTAAGACTCAAAATACTTTACTTCATGAAAAAATGTAAAAAACTTTATTAAAAACACACAAGGCCTACCACCTTAGGATATTATGGAATTGAACTTACGTAAGTGTTAGAATTCATACAAATCGATATAATAGTAATAATAATAAAAAAAAATAATGTAAATGGTATAATGTAAATTTACCATGGAATGATGAAAGATCTTAAGTATTAATAATAATAATTCGAGCATTATTCACCTACTTTGTAGTTAACATCACTAGCTTTCACAAGTTTGAATTTACCCAAATCAATCTTTTATAAGATTGAATTCATCTTCATCAATCTTTTAGAAGCTCTAATCTTTATAATTATAACTTTTTTCATCGAATTATTAGAGCAATGCAAATGTTGAAATCTGATCTTACACCCTAAACTTTCAAGGATAAGATGAGCATAATGAAGAGAATAGTGATAATGTTGATAATGGCTCCCTTAAATCAAATTCAACAACAAATTTCATTCACCGTTGTTCTCTGCATATTCAATTTTGAAATGGTCCAACACTGTCTTATTCTTTAATTCCTGGCTCCAGAAAATTCTCATGAATTCTCCAAACTTATATCCTTTGTACCAAGTTGGATGCTATTCATCAACCAGGGACGCTGCAGGGGCAATGAAGGCATCCTCCGAGGGACCATAAAACGTAGGAATTGATATATGTGCAGCAGATGCATTCGTTACTGCTCGATGTTCCACACTTCTGAATCTACCATTGCTCACAACCTGACAAATTATTAGCATTAATAATAACATTGTCAAATTCCCATTGCTCACAACCTGATAAATTATTAGCATTAGCATTAGCATTAACAATAACATTGTCAAATTTTCAGGAGGAAATAAAGTATTGGATCTGCTCTTGCTCTTGTTAAAGACCTGTAGTTGATCTCCCATATTAACAATGAAAGCGTTGGGTATGGGTTCTACAGCAACCCACTTTCCATTTCTGAGTACTTGCAGACCACTGACCTCGCCTTGCATTAAAATAGTGATGCCACGTGCATCTGAATGGTGTGGTGTGCCAAGAGTAATATCCGGTTTCAGGCATGGAGGATAGTACATTATATCCATGAGTTGGGTGTGTTTTCCGAAGATTCTGTCCAAGTAACTGGAATCGAGCCCTAGAGCTTCAGAAACGACAGCCAACAGCCTTAAAATCAGAGCTCTCACCTTCATAGCTTAGTTGCCTGTGATCTCTTTGTATAAAAGCATATGCAAGATAAGTACTTACTGTTGTTGCAATATCGTTCCTCCAGAGTTTGGACTTCTTTTAGTTACCCTCTATTGAATCTGGCATGCTTGGTCTTCCACGGGCATTTCGAAGAATTCTTTGGCAATTTCCATCATGCTTTTCATGGTTCCTTTTGGTACGCCATGGTTCACTATCTGCACTCACTTAGATCAACCAGAAGATATGTGGCCATAAAAAAGAATAGTACATATCCTCATATATGAAACTTGAACCAGTCACTAGATCTTATTAACACATCAGACTAACATTAAAAATATAGATTAAATAATCCTACAACTCTGAAAGTAATAGCTTCAAAAACTTCAGGAATAGAAAACTGATAAGAAATATTCTAGAATATCCATGGCAAGATTAATTTGTAACATAGGGCCTTTTTGGTGTGCGTAGAGGAGAATCCAGAGATATTAAAAGAAAAGCACTGGCAAGAGAAGGGGGATTAAAGTATGATGTACCTGGAAAAAGCCATCTTCCACGCATGCATGGCGGATTTCTTCAACTACCCTTGTTCTGTTGGGGCCATCCAGGTCTTGGAGATCCACCACCGGAATGCTCTCAGAGTAAGACACCTCAGACAGGTGGGGGCATTCACTGGGAGGCAGGATATATCTATATTGAACTTGAAGATGATTTATTCCAATGGACAACACCTTTTCGACAGTATTCACATCCTGGGTCAGGACTTCTTCCATTGTAGACGACATATTTCTTTCTCGAGTGCTGTAAAATTGGCAGTGGCACCTACCTATTGCTGTGAAAAACTAAGCTTCAACTCGCACACCAGAAATAGGATATCGGATGATGGGCAAAAGAAGAGTGAACATTTAAGTGCGTGCGTGTAGATCTCTGCAAATGAATTGAAAAGACATCCCCATGTTAAAGTTTTCAATATACACTATACAATTTTACTACTATTTTTTACTCTCTTTCTTTTAATTTTCAGAATCGAAAGAGAGGATGAATTGCATTTAATAAATATCAAAATAATTTAAAAGAAGAATTATAAATTCTGATTATGTTGTTCAAATTCACGACAAGAGCCAATTGGCATCGTTTTCAATTTTCTGAATGTGCTACGCATGGCTGTAGCGGTGCATAAGTTAGCCCAAGCAGTGAAGATTTCACAAGAGTTGCAGTCTTTGGAAGACAAGTCAGAGTGGAAAATGAGAATCCTTACAAGGTTTGGGCCATCCCCATAATGTACAAAGTTCGAATTTTAGGCTATATCAATGGTTTTGTTAGGGTTTTTGAGGGGTTTTGGTGGATTTTATTTTTGTTTATTTGCTTCTTTGGGTTTCTTCAAAGACCATGTAATAATCCTGTTGATGGTAGAGCTATATGCTGGTAACTGTCCCTGGGCTTGGTATTTGATGTTCTGTAAACTTGTCTACTTTTTGATCTGGATCTCTGTTGCTCTCGATGAGCTCTCTGTTGATCTCTATAATTGCAATCTGAATATGCACTATACGGTTTTGCTATCTCATTGTTATGGTTTCTTCCGTAAGTATTTTTAAAAATAACACGTTTCACAAAATCGTTTTGGTTTCTCGTGTCACATAGACACTTTTTTTTGGTTCAGCTATTCTGTAATGGTCCCCTGCATAAGGGGGTTAGGTTTTTACGTCAGGTCTCTGTATCGTAGGGTTTGTTCTATGACTGCCGTACTTGTCATTAATGTTGTGTAATGGGTTTCTGCATGTTCTGTTTCGAATCGATACTTTGGTAACATTGGGCTGGTTCTACTGTTTGAGCACTAAATGCCTTCACATAAGGCACATGTCAAAGCATGTCAATGCTCTCGTACACGCAATTGGCCAATTAGTTTCCTAGCGGTAGATAGGTCGGTGCTGTTTTGTGTTGTAATTTAGGCTAGACCAGTGGTTTTTTGATGGTTGAGAGTAGGTTTAAATGTGCAAAGATTGGAACTGAAAATAAAATATGTTCAATAGTTAAAACTATGTAATCATCTTTTATTCATCCAAAGGGCAACGGGGTTATTGGATGGTCGAGTGATAGTGATAATGTTGATAATGGCTTCCTTAAATCAAATTCAACAACAAATTTCATTCACCGTTGTTCTCTGTATATTCGATTTTGAAATGGTCCAACACTGTCTTATTCTTTAATTCCTGGCTCCAGAAAATTCTCATGAATTCTCCAAACTTATATCCTTTGTACTGAGCCGGATGCTGTTCATCAACCAGGGACGCTGCAGGGGCAATGAAGGCATCATCCGAGGGGCCATAAAACGTAGGAATTGATATACGTGCAGCAGATGCATTTGTTACTGCTCGATGTTCCACACTTCTGAATCTACCATTGCTCACAACCTGACAAATTATTAGCATTAATAATAACATTGTCAAATTCCCATTGTTCACAACCTGATAAATTATTAGCATTAGCATTAGCATTAACAATAACATTGTCAAATTTTCAGGAGGAAATAAAGTATTGGATCTGCTCTTGCTCTTGTTAAATACCTGCAGTTGATCTCCCATATTAACAACGAAAGCGTTGGGTATGGGTTCTACAGCAACTGACTTTCCATTTCTGAGTGCTTGCAGACCATTGACCTCACCTTGCATTAAAACAGTGATGCCACGCGCATCTGAATGGAAGGGTGTGCCAAGAGTAATATCCGGTTTCAGACATGGAGGATAGTACATTATATCCATGAGTTGGGTGTGTTTTCCGAAGATTCTGTCCAAGTAACTAGAATCGAGCCCTAGAGCTTCATAAATGGCAGCCAGCAGCATTAAAATCAGAGCTCTCACCTTCATAGCGTAGTTGCCTGCGATCTCTCTGTATAAAAGCATATGCAAGATAAGTACTTCTTGTTGTTGCAATATCGTTCCTCCATAGTCTTGACTTCTTTTATTTACCCTCTATTGAATCTGGCATGCTTGGTCTTCCACGCGCATTTTGAAGAATTCTTTGGCAATTTCCATCATGCTTTTCATGGTTCCTTCTAGTACGCCATGTTTCACTATCTACACTCACTTAGATCAACCAGAAGATATGTGGCCATAAAAAAGAATAGTACATACCCTCAAAAACGTCAGTAATAGAACACTGATAAGAAATATTCTAGAATATCCATGGGAAGCTTAATTTGTAACATAGGGCCTTTTCGGTGTGCGTAGAGGATAATCTAGAGATATTAAAAGAAAAGCACTGGCAAGAGAAGGGGGATCGAAGTATGATGTACCTGGAAAAATCCATCTTCCTCGCACGCATGGCGGATTTCTTCAACTACCCTTGTTCTGTTGGGGCCATCTAGGTCCTGGAGATCCACCACCAGAATGCTCTAAGAGTAAGACACCTCAGATAGGTGGGGGTGTTCATTGGGAGGCAGGATATATTTATCTTGAACTTGAAGATGATTTATTCCATTTGACAGCAGATTTTCGATAGCATTCACATCCTGGGTCAGGACTTCTTCCATTGTAGATGTCATATTTCTTTCTCGTGTGCTGTAAAATTGGCAGTGGAACCTACCTATTGCTGTGAAAAACTAAACTTCAATTCGCACACCAGAAATAGGATATCAGATGATGGGCAAAAGAAGAGTGAACATTTAAGTGTGTGCGTGTAGATCTCTGCAAATGAATTGAAAAGACATCCCCATGTTAAAGTTTTCAATATACACTATACAGTTTTACTACTATTTTTTACTCTCTTTCTTTTAATTTTCAGAATTGAAAGAGAGGATGAATTACATTTAATGAATAGCAAAATAATTTAAAAGAAGAATTATAAATTCTGGTTATGTTGTTCAAATTCACAGCAAGAGCACTTTGGCATCATTTTCGATTTTCTGAATGTGCTATGCATGGCTATCGCGGTGCACAAGTTAGCCCAAGCAGTGAAGATTTCACAAGAGTTGTAGGCTTTGGAAGACAAGTCAGAGTGGAAAATGAGAATCCTTACAAGGTCTGGGCCATCCCCATAATGTACAAAGTTCAAAATTTTAGGCTATGTCAGTGGTTTTGTTAGGGTTTTTGAGGGGTTTCGGTGGATTTTATTTTTGTTTATTTGATTCTTTGGATTTCTTCAAAGACCATGTAATAATCCTGCTGATGGTAGAGCTATATGCTGGTAACTATCCCTGGGCTTGGTATTCGATGTTCTGTAAACTAGTCTGCTTTTTGATCTGGATATCTGTTGCTCTCGATGAGCTCTCTGTTGATCTCTTTAATTGCAATCTGAATATGCACTATACGGTTTTGCTATCTCATCGTTATGTTTTCTTCCGTAAGTGTTTTTAAAAATGACACGTTTCACGAAATGGTTTTGGTTTCTGATGTCACATAGACACTTTTTTTTGGTTCAACTATTCTGTAATGGTCCCCTGCATAAGGGGGTTGGGTTTTTATGTCAGGTCTTTGTATCATAGTGTTTGTTCTGCCACTGCCATACTTGTCATTAATGTTGTGTAATGGGTTTCTGCATGTTCTATTTCGAATCGATACTTCTGTAACATTGGGTTGGTTCTGCTATTTGAGCACTAAATACGTTCACATAAGGCACATGTCAAAGCATGTCAATGCTCTCGTACACACAATTGGCCAATTAGTTGCCTAACGGTAGATAGGTCGGTGCTGTTTTGTGTTGTAATTTAGGCTAGACCAGTGGTTTTTTTATGGTTGAGAGTAGGTTTAAATGTGCAAAGATTGGAATTGAAAATAAAATTATGTTCAATAGTTAAAACTATGTAATCATCTTTTATTCATCTAGAGGGAAACAATTTTATTGGATGGTCCAGTGATAGTGATAATGTTGATAATGGCTCCCTTAAATCAAATTCAACAACAAATTTCATTCACCGTTGTTCTCTACATATTCGATTTTGAAATGGTCCAACACTGTCTTATTCTTTAATTCCTGGCTCCAGAAAATTCTCATGAATTCTCCAAACTTATATCCTTTGTACCGAGCCGAATGTTGTTCATCAACCAAGGACGTTGTAGGGGACATGAAGGCAATGCATGGTCGATTTCTTCAACTACCCTTGTTCTGTTAGGTCCATCCAGGTCCTGGAGATCCACCACCGGAATGCTCTCAGAGTAAGACACCTCAGACAGGTGGGGGCGTTCACTGGGAGGCAGGATATATTTATCTTGAACTTGAAGATGATTTATTCCATTGGACAGTAGCTTTTCGACAACATTCACATCCTGGGTCAGGACATCTTCCATTGTAGACGGCATATTTCTTTCTCGAGTGCTGTAAAATTGGCAGTGGCACCTACCTATTGCAGTGCAAAACTAAGCTTCGATTCACACACCAAAAATAGGATATTGGATGATGGGCAAAAGAAGAGTGAACATTTAAGTGCGTGCGTGCAAATCTCTACAAATGAATTGAAAAGACATCCCCATGTTAAAGTTTTCAATATACACTATACAGTTTTACTACTATTTTTTACTCTTTCTTTTAATTTTCAGAATCGAAAGAGAGGATGAATTACGTTTAATAAATAGCAAAAGAATTTAAAAGAAGAATTATAAATTCTGGTTATGTTGTTCAAATTCACGGCAAGAGCCAATTGGCATCATTTTCGATTTTCTGAATGTGCTATGCATGGCTGTAGCGGTGCACAAGTTAGCCCAAGCAGTGAAGCTTTCACAAGAGTTGTAGGCTTTGGAAGACAAGTCAGAGTGGAAAATGAGAATCCTTACAAGGTCTGGGCAATCCCCATAATGTACAAAGTTCGGAATTTTATGCTATATCAGTGGTTTTGTTAGGGTTTTTGAGGGGTTTTGGTGGATTTTATTTTTGTTTATTTTCTTCTTTGGATTTCTTCAAAGACCATGTAATAATCCTGTTGATGGTAGAGCTATATGCTGGTAACTATCCCTGGGCTTGGTATTTGATGTTCTGTAAACTAGTCTGCTTTTTGGGCTTGGTATTCGATGTTCTGTAAACTAGTCTGCTTTTTGATCTGGACCTCTGTTGCTCTCGATTAGCTCTCTGTTGATCTCTTTAATTACAATCTGAATATGCACTATACGGTTTTACTATCTCATCGTTATGGTTTCTTCCATAAGTGTTTTTAAAAATGACACGTTTCACGAAATAGTTTTGGTTTCTGATGTCACATAGACACTTTTTTTTTGTTCAACTATTCTGTAATGGTCCCCTGCATAAGGGGGTTGGGTTTTTATGTCAGGTCTCTGTATCATCGGGTTTGTTCTGCAACTTCCATACTTGTCATTAATGTTGTGTAATGGGTTTCTGCATGTTCTGTTTTGAATCGATACTTCTGTAATGTTGGGTTGGTTCTACTGTTTGAGCACTAAATGCATTCACTTGGCCAATTAGTTGCCTAATGGTAGATAGGTCGGTGCTGTTTTGTGTTGTAATTTAGGCTAGACTAGTGGTTTTTTTATGGTTGAGAGTAGGTTTAGATGTGCAAAGATCGGAATTTTAGGCTATCTAAGCGGTTTTGTGATTAGACCCATCTCCAGTATCTCATGGCAACTTAAGCTCAAGCCTCAACAAGCAACCATCAAGATCATTCTGAGTCTTTCTCCACCCCCAGTTAAAATGCCACTTAGTTCCTGTTGCGTTAGCTCTTTTAAGTCATTCTCTTTCCTCTCCATTTTCAATTACAAGCCCACCTTGAATCGCATAAAACATTCATACTCTGTCAGTGAATGTACACCTGATTCAATAACCCACAACTTCAACACCTTTTAGATCACCTTCAAAAACCTGGGTATTTCTCAGTTGATATATGCACAACACAAAAACAACATTCTCAAGGATGTGGGTAAGCAAACTCTGTCAATGGCATCCATGCTCTTGTTCACCTCTCTGATTCAGCAAGTCCAATTGACACCATCTTTAGCAATTACCCAAATCCTGAACTCAGACTTTCAATCCAACATGGCCTCAAAAGAGCCAGAGGCATACAAACATTAAGACCTTAAATTATTTACAAAATGTAGGCCACCATTATACCATTTAATGGGAGAATAATGAGTACCCATCAACATCATTACCATAGGTTTCTCCCATAAAATGGTTTTGGGGTCAATGTCAATAGTGAAAATATCATCTACATAATAATCAACATTTTTTATATCCGCTTCTCATGGGATTGAATTTGAAGAGCCACACTTGATTCTTTAAGACAATTTAAGTACATATAGGTTATAGTTTTAATGTTATAGTTAATGTGTTAGGTATTAAAGTTTATGTCTTGTAACATTTTAGGAGTTACAATGTGTTTATGATGAGAGTGTACTAGGGGTCATAATTTTTAGAATTCATTGTGTTAAAAATCATATTGCACTATGGTTTACTTAATAATAGAGTTGTTCCCTTAAGGATTATAAGGTAATAAATGCCATTTTTTCTTAATGGTAATAGTGGTTAGTAGTTGCATTTTGGAAGGGTTTGCAATTCTCCAAGAGTGATCAAAGTATATTATGGTTTATATGGGATATGGGATAAGTATTTTGACTTTCATAATGGTTTTTGGTTAAGACACATTGTATTTGATATTATAGTGACCATAGTGGTGAAAGGTTACATTAATAAAGGGAAAAAATTAGTGGGGCTAATATATAGTGCAATATATATGAATATCTAATAATAAATTCATTATGAGTATTTTTATTCTTCATGAAAGTATTATTTTGTTGTATTTGCATTCTTCAATTTATGCCTTACGACGTTTCCTTTGCAACATCTGGTGCAAATGCTAGTAGTAATAATAATAAAAAAATAATGTAAATGGTATAATGTAAATTTACCATGGAATGATGAAAAATCTTAAGTATTAATAATAATAAGTCGAGCATTATTCACCTACTTTGTAGTTAACATCACTCCCTTTCACAAGTTTGAATTTACCCAAATCAATCTTTTATAAGTTTGAATTCATCTTCATCAATCTTTTAGAAGCTCTAATCCTTATAATTATAACTTTTTTCATCGAATTATTAGAGCAATGCAAATGTTGAAATATGATCTTACACCCTAAACTTTCAAGGACAAGATGAGCATAACGAAGAGAAACTACCATGTAAAATGTAAATTTTGTCTCTTAGGATTTTTTTGGGAAGAATAAAATAGATATAGTAGTGAGTCATTATCATCATGAGAAATTTGTGTAAATGGTTAAATTTATTAGTAGAAAGTGAGTACTATTGAGGTGATTAAATTAACATTAGAGTAATATTAATTAGATTTTTTTTATTATAGTATAAATGTTTTATGTTTTGGATTTTTTGATATATTTTTGGACAATTTTGTTTAACATATTTTAGTTGTCTAAAATTGTAGACTAAAAAATATCTTCATAAAAAGATAAAACTGTAGAATTATTAGACTATTTTATATTTGAATTTTCTAGTAATTGATCATTTTAAAATAAATAAATAATGTTAAATATAATATATATATTAAAATTATATAATAATAATTTTTTAAAATAATATAGTTTAATTATTTTACATTTTTGTTCTTTGTTGGTATAATATTTAGACAATTTTGATTCAAATTTAGTAGAGGTTTTTTGAATTAGGTTTGATCTATGTAATTTACACAATCCAAGTGTCATAGGGTTTTCAGAATGTTGAATCAATTTGTGCATTAAAAATGAAATTTAAACAATAAAACTACAATCTTGCTAAGATTATATTCTTGAATTTAAAAAAGGAAAAAGGAAAACATAGAACAATTAGAGTGCCCCATTCTAAACTACTTGTCAAATTGTTAAATATGTTAATGGCATTGGCTCTAATGAAAATTCACACTCAACACTTTGTGCATTCATGTAGCTATCCACCTCTATCATTTACAAGAAAAATAATAAAATAAGAGTTGTGATTTTTTAAGTGAAAAAATAGAAAGCTACTTTTTCTTATTGTATTTGTGGTGTATGTGGTTGTAGGTTTACTCAAATGAGTGCAAGTAGAAATTAGATGTGGAGTAAAATTCCATATCCAATGTATACCCACTCCGCATATTTTTGAGTAGAACCATATTTGAAAAGATTCAAAATACATGAAAAATGTGTTTCTTAAAAGAAACACATTATATTCATGTATTTTTAGATTTTTCAATATGGATCTACAAAATGTATGCAGAGTGAGTATGTAGTGGATGTGAAATTTAATTTCTCGTCCAACAAGTGCATAAACTGGAATTTTGAATAAAAATACAAGGATATTAAAATAAAATATAATTAAACTAGTGTACCTATATAAATTAAATTGTTGGTAAACCTCAATAAAAATCAATCGATGATAAGCATCAAAACACATAAAGATACATCCCATAATACTAAAATTAAAAAATCATAAAAATTAATTAATTATAACTTTATTTTAAATATTATCACCATTATTATTATTATTATTATTATTATTATTATTATTATTATTATTATTATTATATAAGTTAAACATATGTATATTGTTGGACACCTAATCCTCTTAGAGTTATGGCGTGGAATGTGAACAGTCATGGGAGTCCAAGAAACCACTTAGAATATGAAAACTAAGGGTCTTAAGATATTTATTAATATGTAAATCTCTGTAAATAGAAAGAATCTCACGTTTATCTAATTGGTGTCTCCAACTTTCCTATGAGTTTAACATAGCATAAGAGAGAACAAATTCCTACCCTACTTAGGTTTGATCAACTAGTTTTGTGGCTTCTCTATGCATGTAAGTTTTTCCATTTATTCTACATTTCATGAATGTAGTGTTAACTAAATTATAACTATGATCTCTCCCACGATGCATTGGACTTGTTTCTCTTAATTTTTCTAGTCTAGTCAAGTCTTTCTCTCTTCACATATAATAGCCATGCCTATCAAATCTCTACCCATTCGTTAATTTTACCCACTTTGTTCTTTGCATAATAGTTTCTATGCCCATTCTCCATATCGCTAGGATGTATTAAATTGTCATTGTAAAGGATGGGTTCGATAACGAATTTCTTCAGGGTTTAGACTATATTCTCCGAATCAGTGTGAGCCATTATGTTTAGTAGTGTACAAATATTGCATCTATTTACAATCCATCAATATAGTAGTCAATAGGTGGCCAAGAAGTCCTAAATGTTCTTCATCAACGAGAGGCTCCAACTAAATCTTGCTTCTCTCTACGACTTAGAGTTGATGCCATCACTATTGTCATGGATGGGCTAAAGGACACTACTTTATCACATTAGCTCAAGCATATTTTTCATTGAACATTATTTGGTTATATGCCTCTCCATTACATTGCATGTGAGAATATCATATATCGAGACTTAAACCATTCTAATATTCAAGGAAATAAAACAAGCACTTGTGTCCTCTTCATATTAAGGGATATTTGAAGTGTTCGAGTTTTCCCACGACTCATGGAATTCAAGATTTCGATCACTTGGAATATTTTGTGAGTGTTTACATGAGGACAAGATTTGCATTTGGATATATATTTTTGATAATTTGTTGGAGTGCACTAGGCCCTTAGCACATACATAAACCATTATGTACCTTTACCCTTCGCAACTTTGTTGCTTCTCTCTCTTCCCTCCAACTCTGTCACTCTCTCCCTCCCTCTCTCCTTCCTTCTCTCTCCTATATCTCTATGTCTCCCTCTCTCTCTCTCTTCCCCTTCACTCCCCATCTCTCTCCTCTCATTTTATCTCTCTTCCCTCCTCTCCTCTCTCCCTCACTCTCTTTCCATCTCTCCCTTGTCACTCCCTATCTCTCTCTCCATTTCTCTCTCCATCTCTATCTCTTTATGTCGTTGTTATTTCCTCCCTCTCTCTCCCCCTCCAACTCCCAACTCAGTATAAAAGGCTAGTATTGCGACAGTAAACGCCATTGGATTATTATTCTAACTAATTCTTCCATGAGATTGTGTTGATGGGCTCGAGAGGTGAGCAAACCCCAAGGATATGAGTCATTCTTATCTTCACTCCTGGCTTTAGTGCTTCCTTACATTCAGAAATGGTGTTTTCTCAAACAATAATGGGATTACCCTTCTCTTGAGTGGAGTTTGATTGGTCTTTTGGTCACTATACTTTCATTCACCATAAAATTTTCCATTTTCCTCGTTCATTATAAAAGGTTACAAGTCCGTGGTTGTCCATTTATGCTAAAGGTATTGATAGCAATGCTTGTGAGATTGACTTGATTCACCATTCAGAGATTTTTTTCACTATTTGTTTCATAACACACTACTCAATTGAAATGATCTAGAATTTGTAGTTATCTATCTTTACAAGTTCATTTTTTTTAAATCTAACACCCATCTTTTGCTGACTTGAGTAGTTGAGAAGATGACCAAAATTGGTGATGCATTAGAGCTGATAAATACTCTAATAAATTCAGCTATTGATGGGATGGTAAACATCAGAAGGGACACTCTTTCTTGCATTAGAATATGTATGCAAATTTCACATGACAATATTTATTTTCGTAGCTCGAATCACAACTTCAACAAGATGAGTTACAACATAAAGTACATTCTAAACTATTTTTTATTCAAAAAAATCCTCTACTTGAGATTGAGAGAAACTCCCATTAGCATCAAGAAATTGTATTTGAGGATGATTCACATGAATTTCTCATTTATGGAGAATATTTGGTTGAATATGAAAAATTTTATTTTTCTCTACTAAACCCATCATTAGATACTAGGAAGAGCTTTCCAACAACAAGCATAGAGCGAGTCTTGAATATGAAAAGGATATGTCCTTTCCTATTCCATATTACTCAATGCCCATCAAATTTCAGAGTGTTGGATTTCTTCAGGAAAACTCATCTTCACCCTCTCCTCAACCACAACCTGAGATTTTCAAATGTTAACATCGTTACTGAGTTGTCCATGTGAAAGATCACTATTTTGATCTTCTCTCATTTGAGAATTATCATAAAAATACTCATCATTTGAAGAAATGATTCTGAAACAAGCCTCCTATAAGAAATAATATTCACATTGGATGGATCGCTTCTTGGCAATGGGCTTTAACAACCAAGAATATATTTCGATCATACCATATAATTTCTTCTCGAGTATTGACACATATTGCAGTTGAAATTTCTCCATCCTCCTACCTTGTATACGATAAGTGGGGAATTGATGGTCATATACAAGCTTCAAAGATATATCAAGCGAGTCTCATCCTTTTGCTTGAGCCGAGAGCCAGAGTCATCCATACCAAGGTTCAAAGTTATATCCAGAGATAGATTCATATCCCATGAACATGTATTTTGGTTGGTGGAGTTCCTTAAACAACCAGAGGTTGAGACCGCAATGGTGGACCTTTTATAAACACTTACTCTAGCAGAAGACTTCTTCTTCTAGCTAAATTTGAAACAGTTCAGGGAATTGCATCAACTTTTCTAGATTGAGACCTCAATGGTATCCATTTTCACAACATTAGGGACAACTTCCTCTAGCACAAGACTTCAACTTCTAGCCATATTTGGAATTGTTTTAGGTATCGTGCTAAGAATTCTAGAGTTGGTGGTAATACTTAAACCACCATTGGTTGAGACCTTGATTTATGCCACCTTATACACTTATTTCAAAGTTCACAATCAACCAATTTCTACCATGCATTTTTTGCATTTTTTTATATTTCAGCTATCTTCTTGGACTCATATATACCCCTTTGAATCGGGGGGGAAGGTATTGGACACTTAATCCACTAAGGATTATGGTGTGGAATGTGAATAGTCATTGGAGTCCAAGAGACGAATTGGAATATGAAAACCAAGAGTCATAAGAGGACATGGAAAGAAGAATAATAAAGGCAGGGGAGAAAACGTTACCGAGAAGGAAGACCTAATCTTCATTGTATATCCTGCAAAAAAAAATGGACATGATGCATCCACATGCAAGTTGTCTCGAGACAAAATTAAGCAATAGAGAAATGAAGAGAAAGGTAAAACACTAGATGCAGGGAAAGGTAAAGAACCTTAATCCGCTCATTATATTATGTCACTCTGAAGAGTTTTTTAGTACTTCACTTTCTTCGTCGAAATATGCATGGTTTCTTAACACATGTGAAACTTGCCACATGACCTTTCAGAAGGATTTATTTGAATACTTAAATGGAAATGTATATGGAGTAGCCGATTTTGCAGAAAAATCAAGTTTGAAGCCATCGAGACTTGGAACCATTAGGATTAAACTACTTGGTCTCACTAACTTTATTTTGCATCATTTCTGCTGCCTTTTAGACTTGTGGAGAAGCTTGTTTTCCTTGGTTCACATCTGTGAGTAAGGACACTCCATTCACATGTTTAATGGAAAATTTGAGGTGAGAAAAGAATTAGACAACTCACTTGTCACGAAGGGAATAAAAGAAGAAATACTCTTGAAGTTGCAAGGAACATCTGCTCATGCACATAACAATGCACAAAATTCTTAGTATCATGAAGGTACATTGCCATCCAATCTCTTATGGCATGCTAGATTTGGGCATTTGAACAATGAGAGACTATTTATTGAAGAGAATTGGTGATACTAGTTTTCCAAACATTCCTAGGAAACTGAAGTAATGTGATGCTTGTATCTTAGGAAAACATAACAAACAAGAATTTCATGAATCTCTTTCCAAATCACGTAAACAGATTGAACTGATTCATTATGAATTTTGTGACCCTATGCATGTTCCTTCTGCAAATCCAAATAAATACATGATGACTTTTATGGATGACTACACTAGGATTTGTTGGGTATATTAGTTGAAGAATAAATTTGAAGCTTTTGAAACTTCCAAAAACATTCCTGCATGGATTGAAAACAATGCACAATATCATATTGGCTCTATTCTTGCTAATAATGGAAAATCATATACTTCAAATGAATTTGAAAACTATCTTCGCTAGCATGGGATTCAACATCAAACAATTGTGCCTTATAATCCTCAACATAATGGTGTATCTGAAAAGATGAACAATACAATCTTAAATATGGTTCGTTCAATGATGTTTCTCAAAAATGTTAAGTTGATGTTCTAGGTTGATGTAGTTCAATGTGTAGCGTATATTAAAAAAAAATGTCCATCTCATGCTCTAAAAAACAAGACTCCTTATGAAATGTGGTATGGCCACATTCCTTCCCTGAGGCATCTAAGGGTTTTTGGTTCCACCTGCTATGCATTGATTCTTAAGTAATAAAGAAATAACCTGTTGTAAGGAGTTGAAAGTGTATCTTCTTGGGGTACTTGAATATCTCCAAAGAATATTGTCTCTATGATGAAGTAAATAAGGAGTTTATATTGTCTATAGATGTGTCTTTTCTTGAATCTTCCAAGGCTGGCAATGTTATTGAGTGGTAATTTGATCACTTGGACAAGTTATCATATCACTACAACAAAACCCTGTGATTGGCGTCCCTTTTTCTTCCTTTTTTTGCGAATAGAGCCCATTTTTGGTGTTATTTGTCTCCATTTATAAAATATGGTGTAAAAATTGATGCAAAGTTTGCATCGAGTTTTGCACCAAGTCTTACACCAATTTTAGCACCAGGTATTGTAATAGGTTTTGTACCAAGTTTTACACTAGGTCTTATGCCATGTTTTGTGCCATCTTTTGCATCAAGTTTGGCACCTAATTTTGTTTCACCAACTTTTTCATCCTCTATTGCATCCACTTTTTGTGCCTACACATGCATCAACTTTTGCATCTGTTGTATTGTTTTCTTCTCAAAGATGTACAAAAAGAACCCACTTAAGATTATGGATGACAAACAATCTCCATAATATAAATGGCTGCTAAACATTGTAGATGTGCAACAACTGATAGAAATAAACCTGCCAAATTCTAGATCTACGCCACAATCATAGTTAAACAACAAAAAGAAAGAGCAATAACTCCAACTTTCCAATGGAAACTAGATATACAAAGAATAGATTTTATTAAAACACTTATGAAGGGAAAAAATAGATGTTACCAGCCCCCTCTATGGAATGGGTTCTTGGCTATCCTCACACGCCTTCAGCTTGTGGAGAGTCTCTCTCCTTTATAATGTGTAAAACCAGCAAAAGTATGGTGTGTGACAATGAAAATAAACAGAGTTACAACAATGAGTGCAACAATGAAAATAATAAAAAGTGAATAATGAATGAAAACCCTTCTATCTATAACAAAATATTGAGTTATCCTTGAATAATGAGCAATAATAAAATATTATTGATCCCATTCTTCGAATAACCACTTGGAATATTTTATTATATTTGTTTAGGAGGGAAAAAGTATTTAAAATTTTATTTAGAGATAATAAATAAATAAGTGATTTATTTATTATATCAGGGAATTACTTAAGGAATAATAAACAAACAAGGATTTATTTAATTCTTCCTAAGGTATTTAGTCAAATTTGACAAATAATAATAATTAATTAGTGATTAATTAATTATTCTTGGAGAAAAATAATATAATTAATGATTTATCTTATTATTTTTCCTGATTGGGTCAAATATGACAAGGAATAATAATAATAAAATAGTTAGATTAATTATTCCTAGAAGAAAATGAAATAAATAGTGATTTATTTAATTATTCTTCATGGGTTTAACTATAAATTGCTTAACAAAGGTGGTTTATTAAGTACTTTGTCACAGTGAAAGAAATTTTATTATGGTAAAATTTGCTTTACATGGTGTTCGATCCATCTAGTAAATTAGGCTAGATGATCATTTTTTTGGTGATAACAAATTTCCCCCCAGTGTACGAGTGTTAGGAGAAAAACATATCACCAAAGTACGTTGTAAATACAAAATCACTTAGACAACACAAGGGCATAGTGAGAGAGAGAGAGAGAGAGAGAGAGAGAGAGAGAGAGAGAGAGAGAGAGAGAGAGAGACCAATAAAGCTGAATTGAAAGAGGATAGGGACAAAGGGGGCTATACTAATGCAAGTCTCCTTTTATGTTGTGGTACCAGACCTCAGTGAGGCAAGGGAGGCATACCCATACCTATCGAGATAACTTAGTAAGAAAGTAATATTTTTCCCAAAAATATAAAACTGAGCAATGAAGTACATGCTAAATGGTACATGAGATGGTGGCATAACAGAGCCATAAAATAATACAATGTGTTCCATATACATAATGCACCTCGGAAAACATGAGCCAAGACTGAATACAATAATATCTGAGTAGATGAGATACAAAGCCCCTTTCCTCAAAAAATGGGTGGGAGGGCAGGTGGAACAACTGGAAAAGCCATGCTAAACAAGGAAGGGCTTTGCAAAACTGAATGGATCATTTGGAGGAGACATGCATTTTATGAACACTACAATCAGTAGGAACTGAGCCCATCAACTCAGCGGAACTGCATATGAGGCTATAGCAAAGTAGGTATGTATCTGGGTATGTGGGGGGCTACCTGAAGGGCTACCCCCTCATGAGGTCCGGAACATCTCACACGCCCGGGAATCACTGGTAGAATTTGTTGCATCACTGCACCATCAAGTGTATGGATCACGAACATGAAATGTCTAAGTCAATGGGAAATAATGAGACCCTCATCTTGATCCAAGACGTCGAACAAGAATGGAAGCTGGAACCGTGATACACTGCCCTCTAGGCTGTTCTTCTGGAATAAATGAGATAATGGCGACAGAATAGGGCCCGTGATAGATGAGGCAATGAGCATCCTCAAATAAATCACGAGGGAAAATAGTAATGTTAATGACAGATTGACACTAGGGATAATGGTTAAAAATTTGGACTGAGAGACAAATAGATGAATACCCTTGTCAGAGCGTAAAGTGGGTTGACCTAGCAACAACTGACTCAACTCCGGAGGGGATGGGGACAATATGACTGGAGGCCAAAATGGGAAACACAAGATGAACGGTATGCAAATATGGATGGAATACTATGATATGATATAATGGGACATGAAATAGACTCCAAGAATGTAAGGGTGACTCATCGCCACTGCTCTTAACAAGGGTGACTGGATAACGCTACCACATAGACTAGGGATGGTGGGGACCATGAAAACATGAGTAAATGATGGTTACTCATGATGAAAGTCAACATATGGTATGAAAAGTATTAAGAGGAGGTGGACCTCAAAGTGAAAGTGTCTCTTTATGATGAAATTCGATTTTGAGAGGCGATGAAGTGACCTTTCTTGGAAAAATGACTTCCTGGTGAAGTGTCAAATCATCAAAAACTGAGTAAGACCCACTATAGAGCTTGTTAAGGGCTTTCTAGCGGTGCTGACGATTCATCGAAATGAGCTACGCTCTAGTCGCAATGGGTGACAGAAAAATTGGGGATTTTTCTATGAAAGGACATTTTCCCTCCAATTTGGATTCATTTTCTAAGTGAGCTATGGTGAATTTGGAGAGGAGGAAAATGCTCTAAATATTGTGGAGATCATAGCGGACAAACTGACCATTAGAATCAATATCTGCAACTTTTTGGCAAGTGGCCTTACTTGTCTAAATATGTCCTAAATTATTCTTGCAACGATGGTTCCTGGTGAAGAATTAAGGGGAGAAGAAAATGAGAATGAACTACTAGAGGAGGTCTAGAATCATCCTCACCCTCGAATTCAAACATGGGGACTATGTGTGCATACAGTAAAATATTTGAAGATATGGTATCAAATGTCTATGGTATGTGATGTGCATATGGCTCAGCAGAGAGGCCGGTAAGACAAACTATCCAAGGAATGGTAGGATAATCGACCATACCTAGATTTGATGGGGTCTAGGCTGACACTTAATTGAGAAGATGGCCAGGGTAATACCATCATACCCCTAAGCATGGGATACTACTTGCAAACATATGTGATGTAGGGGACTGATCTGGCATGCAAAGGTGGGTATGATGCCCCATAGTAGGAGGAGTTTGTGGAGTGCCATTGTGTTTGAAGTGCTTGAAAAAAGGATTCAAACATCTTGACCCAACTTGGCACGAGATCCTCCAAAGGAGATGTAGGGGCCTATGTGCCCCACCAATATCCTATGGGAGTACCAGATGTATTTAGAGCTATGGGATCCAAACACTTATATGATACATAATATGATGATGCATTTTGTATGATAATGATGGTTCACCATTTGCCTTGTTTATGGTTATCTTATGTGGTATACATGTGATAAATTCCAATCTAGAATGTTGTTTGCAATGGTATATGCATAGTGATTTTGGGCTCTAGGCACATGACTGAACGTAATCGCTTAAAATTCACGTACTAACAACTTAACTCATAGATATTTTATAAATAGGACTTGTTTATGCACATGATATGCACCATTCAATTTCATGACAAGTAGCAAGGAATCTAAACGAACATGAAGACGAAGGATGCGATGAGCAATGACATCGACTAACAAACCGATCACTGCATCATATTCGGCCTAATTATTGGTGGCAAATCCAATGCACACACCATTTGAAAGGAGTAATGTATGAAAGGGGGTAAAAATGGCCTAGGTTGTCGAGGCTAGATTCCAGAAGAAGTGACTCGCACCGTTGGCATGAACAATATACAGTGTGGATGATGGATCCATCTGAAAGGTGCAAAACACAATGGATGAGATGATACAATCTAGCTAACTTCATGTCAGAAATAAAGACACACAGATCAAAGGGATGTGCTATGAGTGAAATTTCTTGAGGTAGAGCACATTGGGAGAATTAGGAAGGAAATGGCCTTCAAAATATTCTGAAGAAATGCCCCGTTTCTTAAGGGTAGGGGTAATCATGGATAGACATAGCTTCCATGGTGTCCTCATGAGGGTGAGAGATGGGCGGACAGGAGGAATACTGACTACATGATGCGGTGGAATTACCTGGTGGATCAACTTGAGAGAGAAGGGTCACATACGCATCGCTTAGAATGGTTGAAAACGAGATAGTAGATGGAGGAACTATAGATTTTGAGATCTGAGATTCTATCGAAAGAGGTCCGATAGAAGCAAGTGCAAAATAATTCAAAAGGTTTTCCCTGGCAGGAACTCAAGGATGACTACAGATAAAGGATATGGACCGTGGTGTCCATCATCTTGACATCTGGGGGAGGGATCACAATCGTTGGGTGAGAGTCTCCCTATTTTGGTTGACTAGTGGTATCAGAATCCATGGGTAGAGGAGTAGATGATCCACTACAAGTGGCCTCGTATTCGTGAATCGCCCAAGGCAATTGTGAAATTCATCGAGATGATGGAAACAATGGGAATAGTGACCATGATGATCACACAGGGCACAAGGGTGGTTTGTGTAGAGGTTTTTGAGTTTTGTAGGTGGGATTGATAAGTTAATATGGACTTCTGGGATATTCGACTTAGGCAACGCTTCACGAACCAAAGGCTTAAGTTGAGGAAGTTCACGACAATTGTTGGTGGTGTGCCCAACAACTGTACACACAGTGCATGGGGGTGACAGATTTGGGACCTTATGGACTAGAGGAGCTTGGGGCACCTTGTCTTTCAATTCTTCCCTTTTAGATTTTCCCCTTGGCTAGATGCTTTTACAACACAAGGTGGTTTCTGTTGAGGTTGTGATGGAAATGAAGCAACGGTTGGGGTCATGGGGACTGGTTGTACGAGGGTCAAATCCTCATAAGGTCTTTTCTGACCAAGTGGAATGTTCGCAAGGGGATCGATGTACCATACTGGGATCCCCAGAGTCATGTTAGGAAAGACCAGTGAAGGCATGATAGGGATAGAAAAAACTGTCGCGGGGGGGTGGGGAATAAGAAAGGCATCTAGCCTGTAGCGTAATTTCTAGGAGAAAGAGCTCCTAGATTGTTGAGTATTGGAGGAACAGTTACAGGTGGAAAAAGAGAGACACCCACAAATGGAGGGGTCATGGGGGGTTGGATCCAAAGGGCTCAGTTGGAAGAGCAACATCAAGGTGTTGAGGAGTTGGCTATTGATTAGGTGTACTAGACCGCTTAAGGGCAACCCGTGATGCTTGTAACATGCGAACACTCATAGAGTTATGCTTTGATATGGGAGGGGGAGGACTAGGGAAAACACCCAACAATGAGGAATCTTTATAGGCTCTAGGTGAAACACTCGTGGTAGGAGTTGAAGACTATTTGTTGTATATTGAAGAGATAATAGACTCGAGGGAGATCACAGATGTTGGCTCATAGTAATTCAATTGATTGATGGTAATCATCTTCCCTTTATGGGGGAATCACATCTTGCAAAATACCACAGACGTGACAACTAGCATGTCATATGTGTAACTACGACCTAAGAGAATGTTGTAATCTAAAGGGGCATCAATGAATTCAATGTTGACATGGACAATCTTGCCGGAAAGGGTCACTCTACAGTTGTGCTACGTCCCAAGGGGCTAGGAGGAGTTTCCATGCCAAGCACGCAAGGTGATGGTGGATGGCACAATTCAGGTGATTTGAGTTGTTTCCAAACAACAGCGAACATCACATAGGTTGATGCACCTTTGTCAATAATGCATTAAGAGATGATGGCATTATGAACTCTAATTGTTATATGGAAAGAAACATATGAAGGAAATGGGGGATGCTCTGATGTATCAACTGGGAAGAAAATCAAACGATCGGCGGAAGGATCTACTACAACCAAGGAAGTTAGTAGAGGTTTCTTTTAAGATGGGCATGACTAGAGGACTTCCAATGTTGACATGGCAGCAGGTGATTGCGCCAAGTCATCTACTAGACTATATGTATGGGGGTCTCTATTAGAGGTTGCATTATGACGTACTGGTCCTTTTGGGATCTTAGGCATGGCCTAAACTTTAGGTTAAGGGATCTTTAAAAGACCATTGTGTGTCATAAGAGCCTCAACAGATACTTTGGTTTTGGACTTGGTGTTAAACGAAGTCAAGGGTTTTTCATATTGATGCGACCGAGTTTGTAGGTTGATATCTAAGGGATTAACCTCATAAGAGTTCATCATAAGGATTTAGTAGTGACTGAGGCTAGAGATTTGGGGGTGATGAGCTGTTTGATCTGGATGAGGTTGAGCAGCAACAAATCCTTGCTGAGGGAAAGGATTTGTGAGCACTCTCGATTGAGATCGCACGGGATTCTGAGGTGATTGTTGATCTCTAGAAGCTTCTTAAGCTTCCCATATTTGGCGCATCTAGGCTAAAAGAGGACACTCATGTGTACAATGGCCATGTACAACACAACATGCACAAGGCTTGTTCATACAAATGGCCTTGTTCTGCTTGGGTTGGCTACATTGTTGCTAGTTGTTGGTGTTAGGCTGTTTCCCCTAGGGTTCACTAGGTTGGTTAACTTGATTACCCTGGTTACCCTTGTTACCCTTCCCCTTATTATTTTTCTTTGAATTTGGGGATTTGTAGCACTCTATTGTGCAGACACTTGACCCTGAGGGGGTGGTGGTTGTTGGGGCTGAGGATGCATGGGAGGCCACAACGCTAGGCTGTGCATAAAGAGAAGAAACAGTTTGGTAGATAGGTTGGGGAACTAGAAACATGTCGCTAACATGAGGGGCATAAGTGTTGGAGGAACTGGTTCCCCCCTATGGGTAGCCATAACTTTGTTGAGTATATGGAGAAGAGTGTGAAAGGGATCCAACGATACCATCAATGGTGTGAGAAGCCTGCATTGTATTGGCACTTCCAGGATGAGGGAGGTCTAGAATGATGGTATAGACATAACCAGATTTTTCTAAAATTAGATCATATTTCAGAGCGGTTTGGAGAGCTTCTTCCTCGGTTTGAGGAAAATGGGATGTGACATATTTTCCAATGGGAGATAAAAGGCTCCTAAGAAACCAATCCAGATAGACATGGTCTACAAAAGGCATGGCATGACATGTGTTCCTCCTTCGGTGCCACTCTTGAACATGGTGAGAAAGGCGAGTGGCGGAGCACTGACGACATGTGGTCAATAGCTCCATACTAGTGTCGTACCAGAGAGGTAACTAGAAATATGAAAGGAACGCTTTAGAAAGTGTCGCAAAAATGGAATGAGATATGGAGGGCTGGTCTACATACCATTTTAAAGATTCTCAAGTGAGCGTGTATTGGAATAGCCGAAGACGAATGGAGTCATTGATTATGGAGTTGGACGAACACCACATGTGAAAGGATCAATCATGGTTGGTACGATCCTCTCCAGCATTACCCTCAAACTTCGGGATGTTTGAGGGAAGCTTAGTCAGCATAGAGGGCCAACATCATCATGGTGTATGGGTTCATTTATCAAGTGGTTAAAATCTGGTAGACTTAACCCAGCCATAAAGGGGAGCATGCAGGATGTTGGGATGGTTCCTAAGACTGTTCCACTTGACGTGACTGCTGGGTTAGAACCAGAGCCAACACCATGTTGGGTTCCTGCACTAGCTGTGGGTCCAGATATGGTGATGATATGCGGTGAAGGAGTCTCAGAAGCATATGAGGAATCAAAAGGACTAGGAGAAGAGTCAGTATGGGGACTCGAGGTCTATGAAATTGAACCTGATGGGGATGGGTAATATGCCCAAGAGGAAACTGGGGGTGAAAGCCTAATAGTCTCTGCGACAAATGCCTTGGTGGCATAATGGTGGTAGGACACATGTGACATGGAAATGGTGAAGCGAGATCAACAATATATATTTGTCTCGATGAGGGGAGATAAATTTATTATGTTAAGTCTTGGCTTGGCAGTGTAAACCAAGCGCCCTTCGCTTAAGGTGTTCTTGTGTGTGCAAGTGTATTAATTAATTAATCCTAGATCATGTTTGTAAAAAAGAAAAAAGGTTGTTGAAAATAAATTGAAATTGATAACAGAAAGTGAACAACAAATCAATTAACTAAACCCCACCCAAACTATGTTGTAAACACTGTGCTGGTTGATGGCTAAACCGATGGAAAATACACTGAAACAGTCAAGGGATCTAAATTTTTGTGTGACTGGGATCAAGTAATACTAAGCTGATGGAAAGTGGTGCAGCAACAGGAAAAAATCAAAGGGGAAGATCACTGCAAAAAGATAGGGAGATGGGTGAAACACATAGGGCAAACGATGGGACCCTAATGCAAATGACCAAGCAAGTTTAAATGTAAAACTATGGATGGTAACAACATATCTTAATAGATCTGAAACAGAAGGGTACAAATTTGGAAAATGTGGCTGAAAGCACTGTAGAAACTCAGACTACTCACTCAGCTAAACTCCTCCTAAAAAGGTGGAAGCATACTAGAAGCCTTAGGGGAGGCTAAATTTGAATTTGACAACTAAAGCAGAGTGGATCGAGGCCTAAGTGGGATGAGACAAAGATCAGACAACCCAGCAGACAGCTCTCTACAAAACCCAGAAACATATATGAGAAAAACCCTAAACCCAAGAAATCACAGGTACTGACCTGCTTTCCAGTAGGGATCGCACTTTTTGGGATAATAAGTGTGCTTTTGCCTCTAGATCACACTTTTTGGGTGAAAAAGTGTGATTTCTTCTCCATAGATCTCGATTGGAAAATCTTGGAAAAAAGTGCCACCTTTGTCACAGTTGTTTCCTATGACCTGTGGAAAAGACCAGAAAGCTTGCGGAAGTAAAAAAATTTAATAGATCTATGGTTAAAAAACTAGGAAACATTAAGCAAATTGAAAAAATAAGAAACCCTAAGCTAGAAACCGAATGTCACCTAGGTTTCTGGATCTGAAATATAAAACCTAGCAGAGTTTCCAATTTTGCGATTGGCAACAATTAGAGAATCCCGAGCAGAGTCACCAATTTTGTTGTAGTGTTTTCTTCTCAAATATGTATGAAAAGAACCCACTTAAGATTGTGGATGACAAACAATATCAACAATATAAATGACTTCTAAACATTGTAGATCTAACACAACTAATAGAAACAAAACCTGCCAAAGTCCGGATCTATGACACAATCATAGTTAAACAGAAAAAAAGAAAGAGTAATAACTCCAATCGTCCAATGGAAACCAGATATACAAAGAATAGTTTTTACTATAACACCTGTGAAGGGAAAAAATAGATGATACCAGTCCCCCTCCGTGGGATGGATTCTTGGCTATCCTCAAACATCTTCAGCTTGTGTAGAGTCTCTCTCCTCTATAATGTGTAAACCCAACAAAAATATGGTGTGCAACAATGAAAATAATTAGAGTTACAACAGTGAGTGCAACAATGAAAATAACAAAAAGTGAATAATGAATCGAAAACCCTTCTATTTATAACAAAATATTTAGTTATCCTCTAATAATGAGCAATAATAAAATATTTTTGATCCCATTCTTGGAATAACCACTTGGAATATTTTGTTATATTTGTTTAGGAGGGAAAAAGTATTTCAACTTTTATTTAGAGATAATAAAAAAATAAATGATTTATTTATTATCTCAAAGAATTAGTTAAGGAATAATAAACAAATAAGGATTTATTTAATTATTCCTAAGGGATTTAGTCAAATTTGACAAAGAATAATAATTAATTAGTGATTAATTAATTATTATCAGAGAAAAATAAGATAATTAATGATTTATTTGTTTATTTTTCATAATTGGGTCAAATATGACAAGGAATAATCACAAAACAATGGTTAAATTAATCATTCCTAGAAGAAAATCAAATAAATAGTGTTTTATTTAATTATTCTTCATTGGTTTAACTATAAATTTCTTAACAAAGGTGGTTTGTTAAGTAATTTCTCACAGTGAAAGAATTTTACTATGGTAAAATTGGCTTTATGTGGTGTACTTTGATTCATCTAGTAAATTTGGCTAGATGATCAATTTTTTGGTGATAACAACGTCATCTCTTGCATCCTCTTTTGCATCATTTTTAAAATCATTTTTTGCATCCATTTTTGCATCATTTTTGGCATCCCCTTTGTGCCAACTTTTGCATCGAGGTTTGTGTCAAGTTTTTCATCTACTTTTCTTGCATCCACTTTTTCATCTAGTTTTGCATCCATATTTGCATCCTCTTTTTCATCTATTATTGTGTTGGCTTGAGGGGGCCTAACTATGTTTCGGAGTTACTTAGCCAAAGAAATCCCTACACTACTGACCCTTTCAGCATCAGCCTACAGAGCGCGCACTGAAGTCTCACCCGAAGCAGTATGGGGCAATGTTGGAACCAATTTTCTGCACCCTTGAGATGTCTTTAGTGTTGATTTAGTCCAACTATGCCTATATTTGCATAGGTTACTTCGCGCACTATTCTAACCTTCAATATGGTTGTGATCTGTTATAATCGCCTTTGGTGCAGCCCTAACCAGGGGCTGAGACGCTTTTGCGCTGCTATGGCAACAAACTACACTATTTCCCCAAACTACATTGTGAATCTTACTTATCTTCTTACAAATGTTAGTCAATTTTACGTAAACAGATATTCTCTCTTGTATTCAATTAATCAATACAATCATATATATTCGCGCATCATGTAAACAATAGAAGTGCAATTTATACCCACTATATTCAATGCATAAAACAAGAAATAAATACATATAATAGATACAAAACTTCTCTTTATTAATGCTTCCAACTATTACAGACTCGACTTGCCCTGCGCACTCAGCTATAGACTACTAGGCCTCTGCGCACATAGATGCAGAGCCTTCTCCTACTCTACAACCCAAGCTAGACTTTACACTTCCATTCTTCCACTATGCTTCTACTCCAAGTTTAGATTGATGATTCTTCCCTTGATTGTCTTAGCTACTTAGAGCCTCACTCTATTTATACAATTCCATGGTCCGTGGACCATGGGTAGGTCTCTATGGCTGACATTACGTTACAAAATTGAGGGCAGACAACCCTATGATTGTTTTACAAGCTCCACGGCCAAAAAATGTAGAGTCTTTACATCAGAGTTAAAATTTTTGACAAAAATCTGGGCTCTAAGCCCCAAAACTTCCCTTGGGGGATCCCGTGCCCAAAAGACCCCCAACACAAACATCGTGACTCGCCATCAAGTCACTCTGTTGGTGCAGAGATATTTGCGTGAAGACCTCCTAATTCTGCCAGAATTGCTGCAAGATCAGTAGCGCAATGAGCGGCTGCCTATTGTACTTCCTCGACTTGTTGTGCAGAGACCGTTGTAGCTGAACTGTTGCCCTGAACCTTTTCCTGTGTTTCCTACAGCTACGTGAGCTTTGCTTCAATGGAATCGGTAATGATGTATGCCTCATAAATCCATGACTATAAGTGCGCCTTCAAAACTACCTCCTTATGTCGAGCAGCATCTACCTGTTCCTTGAGTGCTTTCGCTTGCTACATCCTCGCGAGCCTCTATGTAAGGGAAATCATCTACGTCATCACTTTTACTTCGTCGTATTTCTGATATAGCTTTCACGCCCCTGTCTCTAGGTGTTGTATTTTTGGGTCCTCCTGCAGGGTGGTGGGAACATCGAATGACTGCTCAAACAGCTTTGTGCAGTCTGGCACTGCACTGTTAGCCTCTACTATTGCTACTGTAATCACGCTGGCACGCTATTCCTTAACCTCTTGTGGGGTTGAAGGCTATGCCTTCAATTTCAGTTCGACTATCTCAACGTTTAGTTTGAGCAGAACCTTGGCCATTTCTTCCTTTGCCTCGCGTACCCCTGCTGCTAATTTTTGGATGCGCGCCTCCACTGGATCCTCTGCTTGGATGGCCAACTACAAGACCATCTGATAGGCTTCCTCCACCACCTGTATGAGCTGTCTATTCTGCACCACTACCTCATTGTTATGCAATCCCAATTTTTCAATGTCGATGCGCTTCTTGTTCATTACCTGGAGCACGTGACCCTCTTTGACTCACAGTTCTACAATAACTCCATCCTGCAGAACATAGAGCATCTCCCGAGGGAGCGCAACCATATTCATCTCGATTCCCTTCAGCCCGCTGACCATAGCCCTATTGGAATCATTTTCTTTAAATAGCACTCCCTCTAGAATCACTATCATGTTAGTCTTCCAGGCGCGCAACATCTACTCGGTCACAGTCATGCCCAGTGCATGGCTGGTTGACACAGTGTCAACCTGTGGAGTGCACACCTGAAACACTTGTATCTACACTCGGAGAGCCCCCAACACCATTTGGTGTTCCTCCATGAACTACTGGAGGGTCTCCGCAGTGACGTCTGTCACCGTCTCCCCAATTTCATGTAGATGCCCCTCAGTGAGGGTGATCGGGTTGAAAGAAGTCTTGGAAGCCTTCGACCTCTTACGTGGCCTTACCTGCTCTCTTAGGTGCGATCATTTCTGTTGGGTGGACGTTGTCTATGGGTCTGTGCCACCTTGCTTTGTATCTGTCTCTTGTTCGGGCAAAGGCGACTTTTCTCCCTCGCACTCTTACTCAGCTTCCTTTTGTTATTCTTCCTCCAGCTTCGAAGCGTCGTGCGCCACTTGGGCCTTAGTTGTTGCTGCTTTGTTCCTATGTTTTTCTGCCAACTGCACCATCTACAGTTTCGCCTCCTCCTTTTTCCGCTTTGTGGTGGACTTTTCTGCTTCCACCATGGAGATGGCTAGAGCGCGTGACTCCGGCAGCCATGACTCAAGGACTGTGAAGAAAATGTCATCTGTCACTAGGTAAGGTAGCTCGCACCATGCGTTCATGGGGTCCTTATGTGCCCTGATGTAAATGTGATGGAAATATGCCTTGAACTCCGCGAAGCCCTGCAGACTGTAGTAGATAGTGGGAGATAACCACAGCTTGTGATTAATCCCCATTCTAATGTTCATCTCCATGAACACCCATAAGATTTTACCATCCCTTATTCTCTGCACATCTTGGGTTGCCCACAATGAAGCATACTTCATTGCCTCCGGAAGGTCCTGCGCAATCGCCGAGAACTGGCTATATTCAAGCAATTCCCATGCCACCAGTACTATGGACAACAAAAGCCAGGCATAGTGAAAAGACTTTCCCTGCTCCTCTTCCTCGCAACAATTCTCAAGGAACTCTCCGCATAAGTAGTTTTCCCAGTTGAACTGGACCCCTTCTGCACATTGTGCTGCAAGTGCAACCACCAGTGCAGGCACCTCATCCGTGTGACACTTCCCCATAACCTTCCCTTCTAATATCTACATCACGACTTTGACCACAGGGTTATTGATGTTGGAAATAACGTACCCTCCCTTCTTCTTCTCCAGCTTGAACTTTTTCTTCATGGCCTCTGTGATGGCCAAATCATCAATCTTACCCTTCGAGATGTTCATTAGGTTGTCCTCTTTGAAAGGGAGCCAGGTAATTTTGTGAATCAAGTGGTCTATGATAGGGATGGGCTCCTACAGCCATAAGCACCCATCATGCACCAAGCAGAGTAGCTACCTGATGATAAAAATGGTCACTAGGGTGCAATGGTAATGCGACACCTAGAGTAGGTATAACAATCCTGCCTTTTCTACACCTCTCAGCCACTCACGCAGCTCCAACTCTATGACTCCAATAGATACGTCTTTCTTTTGGCACATTAGCTGCATGGTTGCCAAATGTGGGAACTTCTTGTGGTCTACGATATCCCAAACTTCAAATATCAGTACAGGCACTCACTCCAGGTGCACTCCTTCATAAATAATGTCGTCAGGGAGCAACGAAGTTTGCAAAGAGCTTTTGCTCTCATTTACGTCTTTGGGCACCTTTTCTTTACCCTTCCATGGAGGAACATAAGTGGGTAGCCTGGTAAGAGTGTCCCCACCTTGGGTGTCAACCTCCATTTCTACATCCTCCTCCTCCTCTACCAGGATCTCTTCAAATTCTTCCTCCTCATCAGCCTCCAAATTAATAGCTTTCCCCTTTTCTTCCATGGTAATCTTAGTCCTTAACGGGTTCCTAGGGGATACGCACACTGGTACCATAGCCTACTTGTCTTTCTTGGGTCTCGGTGTGCACAACGATTTATGGATTTCTACGACTATCTCGACACTTTTTAGGACTTCTACTTCCATCATGGCCTGCGGAGCTTCCTTGGCGGTCATTACTTTGGTATCCATGGCTTCCTTAGGTGTTGCCATAGTGCTATTCCATAATTCTCTTAACGGCTCGAGTAAATGCTCAATGTACGAATTTGCCTTCAGAATATCTAACAGATCTGGGTTCATGAATGTCTGTGCGCGCAACAGCTCAGTCCTCAAATTTCCAAGTGTTGTTTGCTGGATAGCCCTTTGTAATTTATAGCACCTTTTGAATTTGAATTTGACCATTCACCCCACATTCGGTCCATTAATGCTTGATTAGTGGCAGATTTTCAAGAATCTAGCCCATAAAGTTCACCTTAAATGCCTGCCATCTACTCCATTTGGTCCCAAACCAAGCATAACAATGTGAATAGTGACTGTAATGGTCACTTTCTAGCCGACCCATGTAGCAGTGCAGCTACCCTCGCTCTCTCGCAAACCCTGTGACACTTCGCTACTACGTGTAGTCCTGACATCATGCAGCTCTCGGGCAGAGTAGTTTATAGTCCCACACCTCCTTTCAGCTTCCTGGAGTGCTGGGACTGTGCTTCTATCTGCTAGTCCAATGGTCGAGCCCCCTGTGTATGCCTTCATATGATTGCCATTGACTTTTCCTGGGAAGAGTTCTCCATTTAACTTTACCAACTGCACCGCGCCACCATCTGTGATCTCCTTAATAACATATGATCCCAGCCAATGCATTCTGAGTTTCCCTGGGAATTTATCAAACTTACTATCATACAACAACACCAAATCATTCGCCTTGAAGGTGTGCAACTTAATATGTCAATTGTGCCAAGCCTTTTTGCGATGCTTTTGGACTTGTTGGTGAAATCCAACTAAAAATCGTTCTTCCTCGAGATCCTCCAACTGCGTGACCCTTTCCTCCAGGGCTCCGTGATCTGTCATACCTATGAGCACTACTATGCGTAGACTGGGAATGATGTATTCCATAGGCATTATAGCTTCCACTCCATAGACAAGCCTAAAAGGTGTCTGCCCCATCAGTTTCTTGCATGTCATCCTATAAGCCCATAATACTATAGGTACGCATAGGTCCCAATCACTACGCTGCGCGTTGCATACTTTGTTCAGCATGTGGCATACCTTATTGAATGCTTCTGCGTGGAGAACCATCTGCATCATTGTTCTTTCTACATAATGTCTTCCCAACATTAAGAGCCATTTGCACATTGGTCCCCCCAACACACGCTTATTGATCATACATTTCAGCGTGGATTTCATGTGCATCCACGTAGGTTGTTTTCCACATGTCTATGCCCACCTGGCTAGATGCGTGAACAAATCACTCCATCCATTTTACTTGTCTATCAATCGCACCCTAGGCTTCCCAAATTGCATGCACATCATTCTTCTACATTCGTTCCAGTCGTCAAAGATCCCTTTATGTGTACCCCACCATCTCATTGGCGTAGCGCGTAGTACCGATTCCAAGGCTTGGAAGCATTGCTTTTCTGGCACCTCCCTTTCAAATTTATTCAAGAAGGTATCTACCTTACTTAGGCCATCATATGTAGGTAGGTCTCATACTTCTGTTGATACGTAGCGCAGCGACCTTGTCATCATATTACAATTTAGTGTAGTTACCTCATGTTACCAATTCTTCCATCGCTCCATTTCCTCATTCGAATCCATAGTATAGGATTTTCTATGCTCCCATGCAATCCACCCATCCACTGTGGGATTCACCCAGTCCTAGTTTCGTGCTATTATCTTATGGATGCAGTCCAAATCATCATCACTTTCATAGTCATGCACCGGCTCTGTATAACGCAATCCTTCAGCAGGGTCCAGGGGTATAATTACGTGTAGTGACTTCTTTTCAAAAATATTTTTTTGCTTTTTCAAATTAATCACCCTGTTCATGTGAGTGGCCCAATCAATTCCTAAGAGCGTGGGGTAGGGATTGCTATCATCAACAATCTCTATCACTTCAAATTCTGCCAGCGCACTCACTCCCTCAATATCCATGGTTACTCCCTGTAATTTCCCCATGTGTATTATTTTCTATTGGTTTTCCATCCTTGGCTGAATTAGAGACCACTGCAGTGCAGGTTGCCCCATTTGCTCCCATGTCTATTTCAGCAAAACATTTGCATCTGATCCAAAATTTAGGATGACTTGATCCATCTCATATTCTCTGATCTGTGCAGTTAGTCTCATTTCTCTTCCCGTTCTTGTCTTATGTTTTCCAATCTTCCTGACTATGCACGGTTCTCCTATCACGGTCCCATCACATCTATCAATGAGTTCCTGTAATCCTTTCACCACGTTACTGTCGCGCAGTATCTTCTTACATGTTTCTAAGAACGTAATGAGCATAGATGGGTCCATCTTTAGCTCTGGTTTATCTTCTCTTCCGGAAGTGAAGGCATCAGTGAAGCTCTTCTTGGCCCCCATGAAGACTTCCCGAATGTGCTCCAAATCAAACTCTGATTCCTTTGTCGGAGCTTTGCAAACCCAAGTACTATCTTCTGGTTGTTTTCCTTTGTCATCTCTCATCACGATTCCACTTCAGAGCACAATGTTCACATTTGGATCTTCCTCACAGGGCTCATACCTCATCATCTGTAGGTTCTAAGTTGGGGGAGGCAGTAGCGCTCCTTTATTGCGTATCCTAGCTATCAGTGTAGGACAATCTTCTGTCTCATGATCAAACAAGCTACAATACAAACACGACGGGCATGTTGGATTTGTGCAATCGGGGGCATAATGTGCTAGCCCTCCACAATTGTAGCATATAAACTGTCCACAACTTCTTCCAGGTCCTCCTTCGCCTCGGCCTCGTCTACGCCCCTGAAATCCTGTTGATGTCATTCCTGCGTTTTGATCAAGGGGGCATGTTTCATCGTGAACTCTGTAGGTGGGAGTTCTATCCATCATTAACTCATAGATTCTACAAGTGCGCTCATCATGTTTGACTGACCTAAAAAAGTTGTAGAACAAATGTTGTGAATTTTGCGTATACTTCTATAACAAGTGACAATTTTCCATGGCATGTTTTCCTGCTATTTGACAAATCACGCACCACAAACCAAGTGTCACAGTAGGTCCTGCTTGCACTTCTGGTCTTAAGGGCATCGGTCCTCCTCCTGCAAGGTAATTTGCGAAAACTGGGCAGTGGTCCTTATCATGATCTTGGCCCTTGCATTTTACGCACCATACCTGTTCGCGCACTTCTGGTCGAGCTGTCCTAACCTGTTTTAGACACTGCATCTCAAGGCATAAATTCTTCAGCTGCATGTGGATCTGTTGAACTCCTAAGTTAGGATCCTACATCGGGGTATGTAGCCTCATAGTGATCTCTAAGGCCTCTGCCTAAGTCATTATCCTCTTTTGCGATAGCGCACTTCTTAAATGTGGCATTAGCGAAGCTACAAACCACTCGTGATGTTGTCCATCCGTCAAATTCATATTAGCTTCGCGAATCATACATTTCGGCCTATGATCCACCTCCCAAGGAGTCTCACCTGGTAACATCATGATCTCTTTAAATCCAATGATCAACTGTGTTTCAGACTTCAACCTGCTAAATTCTTTGTTTAGCACTACTTGGATATCCGCGATTCCTGCATTTGGATTATCATTGGAGTGCTTAATATACCAGGTCAGTGTGCAGTCCTGCAGGGTGCTAACCAATGTCACTTTCTTTATATTTTCATCTATAACTCCTTGTGCTTCCCATATAGCCCTTACCACGAACCAAAATATGCCTAGATCCTTATTTCCCAAACCTTTGAGCACAGGCAACTTCACTATGCCTTCCATATTGAATCACGGTGGTGGTGGAGGTGGTACAAGTGAAGATGGAGGTGATGGTGGTGAAGCTGGTGGTGGTGTGGGTGGAGGTGGTATTCGTAGAATTCTTTGCCTTATCATATGGATCACACTTTGCAGTGAGACCTTCGCGTTCTCTTCCTCATCCTGTCGTGGAGATGAAATCAAGGGGCTAGTTTCTAGTCCCTTACTTCCTTCGTTCCTGTAAGCTTTTCCACTTCTCATAGCCCCAAACATCAATGTAACTGCATAACCTTCTTTTCACACAATAGCATTTTAATCCAAGTATTCAAATACTTTGCGTACTTACCTCGAGGTCCTTTGAGAAAGCGTCACTCTTCCTCATTGTAGCTAACTGAGGTGTCAATTGTGAACTCAATAATTAATCCTCCTATAATACGATTGAGCCAATGATTGATGACGTTCATGATCTTATCCTCTGATGCTTCCAACCTTCACACTAGCTCTGGGGTCCACACAATAGGGCCGTCAAGTTTCCACCTCCCTTGGCTATCTCCTAGCTTTGCGATCCACTCGTATAGCTCAGTAGGGAAGGACGCGAAGAAGATTTCATGGATCTCCATGTATAGGTAATAGTCTAACCACTCTTCTTTTGACAGTCACAAATTCCTATTCTCCTGTGTTGTGAACTCATGAATTCTTCTGTCCAACCAGCCTTCAATTTCCTTCTTAGTTGGATTCCAATGATATGACATCAGACATCTCTATGTAGATTCCGATCCCTAAAACGGAACCATTTGTTCGCTTGAGGGGGTTTCACCCAGGTTCAGATTTATTTAGCCAAACAAATCCCTACACTACTGGCCCTTTCGGCATCATCCTGTTGAGAACAAACTGAATTCTCACCCAAAGTAGTATGGGGGGATGCTAGAACCAAGTTTCCACACCCTTGAGATGTTTGTGGTGTCGATTTAGTCCAATTATGCATATCTTCGCAGAGGTTACTTCGCGCACTATTCTAACCTTCAATACCCTCGTTATCTGTTATAATCGCATTTTGCGTAGCCCTAACCACGGGATGAGACAGTTTCGCACTACTCTGGCAGTGAACTGCGCTATTTCCCCAAACTACACCACGAATCTTACTTATCTTCTTACAGATGTTAGCCAATTTTGTGTAAACAGATATTCTATCTTGTATTCACTTAATCAATACAATCATATATATTTGCGCGTCATATAAACAATAGAAGTGCAATTTACACCCACTATATTCAATGCATAAAACAAGAAATAAATACACATAATAGATATGAAACTTCTCTTTCTTAATACTTCCAACTGTTACAGACTCGACTAACCCTACGCACTCAGCCATAGGGGTCCACACACTCAGTTGCGAACTACGAGGCCTCAGTACACTCAACTGCAGAGCCTTCTCCTACTCTACAACCCAAACTAGACTTTACACTTCCTTTTTCCACTATGATTCTATTCCATGTTTAGATTGATGATTCTTCCCTTGATTGTCTTAGCTACTTAGAGCCTCGCTCTATTTATACAATCCCATGGTCCATGAACCATGGGTAGGTATGTACGGACGACATTACATTACAAAATTGATGGCGGACAACTTTATCACTCTTTTACAAGCTACGCACTCCGCGCCCACAAAATTCTGAGTCTTTACATCGGAGATACATATTTTGACCAAATTCTAGGCTCTGAGCCCCAAAACATCCCTTGGGGGATCCCACGCCCTACATATTGCGTCCACTATTGTATCCAATTTTCTTGTGCCATAATTTGCACCTAGTTTGGCACCTCCTTTTACACCCATTTTTGCTTCTAATTTTGCATCCGTGACTGCATCCTCACATACATCTAGTTTTTCATCAACTTTTATATCTATTTTTTCATCCATTTCTGTATCCACTTTTGCATCAAGTTTTGTGTTTCATATTGCATCTACTTTTGCATCGAATTTTGTTGCATCAACTTTTGCATCCTATTTTTCATCCATTGTTGCACCCCTGTTTACATCCACTTTTGTATCCCTTTTTTCACCGTCTTTTGCATGTTCTTTTGCATCTTCATTTTCTTTCTTTTTTGCATCTATTATTAGATCCACTTTTGTTGTGCTACACTTTCTGCCATGCCTTTCACTTACTATTGTACCCACGTTTTCTTCCAATTTTGCATCCATCTTCACATCCTCTTTTGCATCAAATATTGCATCTATTTTTGCATCCACTTTTGTGTTGGGTTTTGCATCTCATTTTTTTTCTTTTGCATATACTTCCATTTCATCCATATTTTTCATCCAATTTTGTTTCTCCTGTTGCACCCATGTTTGCATCCACTTTTACATCCCTTATTGCATCTTTCCTTTCATCTAAGTTTGCATATTTTTTTTTGTGTGTTGTTACATCCACTTTCTCATCCACTTTTTTTGTGCCATATCTTGTGCCTACCATTGCAACCCACATTTGCTTTCCACTTTTGCATCCACATTTGCATTTGCTTTTGTGTCCAAGTTTACATCAAATATTGTTTATATTTTTTGCATCCCATTTTGCATCTACTTTTACATCCAATTCTAATGCATCCAATTTTGCATCTAATTTTGTGTTCACTTTTGCACCCATGTTTGGTCCATGTGTTGGGACAGAGTCCCCTAGGGTTGATTTTGGGGTTAAAAGGCCAAGCTTTGGGGCAGAAAACCCAAGTTTTTGTATGTAAAGTGTAAAGTATCTACAGTTTGTGGTCGCGGAGCGCGTAGATGTAAAGTGTCATAAAGGGTTTCCGCCCTTCTTTTATGTAAGTTGTGTCAGCTTTAGAAGATCCACCCATCGTCCGTAGACCATGAGATTGTATAAAAAGAAGATTGTTAGAAGATTCTAAGGCAGTAGTTTCTGGAAGAAGTTAAGTCATTGAATGGGTCATTAGTGAAAAGAGCGAAGAGTCTTAGAATAGAAGAAAATCTCTACAGATGTGTGCGTAGAGGCCGAGGGTAGAAGTCCACAGCTGAGTGTACGGACCCCTGCGGCTGAGTGCACAGAGTAGTTAGAGGCTGTAAGAACATATAGAGTACTAATAAAGAAGATTATTATTGAAATATCTATGTTTGATCTATTTACTTATGTTATGAATAAATGCGGTAACTATTATGTTGAGTAATAGTTTCATGATTTAATGCTATATTGATGCGCGCATCTATATATTTTGCATTATTATCTAAACACAAGTTATAATATTTGTTTACGTGAAGGACATATTAATACATATTGAAGTTATCTGATACTTAAGACAATCTGGGTAAATATGGAAGTATGAGTAATTACAAAACCACATAAGTGATTGATTCATCTAGTTAGGTTTTGTGAACGATAGTTGTAGGCCTTCACAGAGGTCTAGAGGCCGATTAAGAGAATATATTGATAATCCCTAAAAGGATTATTGATTTGCACAAAGGCTAATCTAGGGCATAAAATGATATCACCACCATATCTGGTTGCAAAAACTTGGTTCCAGCATCCCCCCATACTGCTTCGAGTGAGACTTCAGTCTCTGCTCCGTAGATTGATGCCGAAAGGGCTAGTAGTGTAGGGATTTGTTTGGCTAATTTAAAATTGAACCTGGGTTAGGGCCCACTAAGACAACAAATGGTTCCATTTCTAGGACCGGAATCTACATAAAGATATGTGTGATGTCGCATCACTGGAATCTGACTAAGAAAGAAATTGAAGATTGGTTGGATAGGAAGATCCACAAATTCATGGCACAAGAAAACTGAAATTTGTGATTGATGAAAGAACAGTGGTTGTACAGATATCTGTACAAAGAGATACACAAAAACTTGTTATGTTCCTTACCGGTTGAATTATACGAGTGGATCGCTAAATTGGTGGATGACTAAGGAAGGTGGAGGCTTGACGGTCCAATAGTGTGGACCCAGGAGTTATTGTGAAGATTGGTAGCCTCTAAAGATAAGATTGCACGTGCTGTAATCACTAGCTTGATTGTATCATAGGAGGATTCCTGACAGAGTTCGCGAAGGATTCTTTGGTCAGTTACAACAAAGCAGAGTGTCGCTTCTTCAAGGGACCGTGAGGTAAGTATTTAAGGTATTTAAATACTTAGATTAAGATTCTCTTGTGTGAAAAGAGGGTTATGTAGTTACCTTGATTTTTGGAGCTATGTGAAGTGGAAATATCTTTAGGGATGGAGGGAGAACCAGCCCTGAATATAGCCCATTGATCGAACCTCCTCTGAGTGATGATAAGGAATCGACATAGGGTTCATGCAGAGCGATGTTCAGTTAATAAGATGAGGGTTCCCGCGAATACCCCATCCACCCACCCCACCTCCGCATTCACCTCCATAGCATACACCTTTGCCCACACCGCCACCACCTCTGCCACCGTTCAAAATGGCAAATGCAGTAAAGTTTCCCATTTTCAAGGGTTTGGGAACTGAGAACCTGGACCTGTTTTGGTTTGTCACGAGGGTCATATGGGAAGATCAAGGTGTAACAGATGATCAGATGAAGAAAGAAACATTGGTCATTGCTTTACAGGAATGCACACTTACATGGTACATCAAGTACTGCAATGATAACCCGATGGCTTCATTAGAAGATATTCAGATTGCATTGAATAACGAGTTCAGTAGGCCTAAGTCTTAAGTGCAATCAATTGTGGGATTCAAGGAGATCATGATGAAGCTTGGCAAGACACCCTGGGATCTGGATCAAAGATTGAAGTACACGATCGGTGAAGCTAACATGAATCTTACAGATGGGCAGCACCGTGAATGGTTTGTGGCTTTGCTCTTGCCTCATCTGAGGGTTCCTTTATCACAACAAAAGTTTGAGACCCACGGAGAAGCCCTGGAGATTGTGATGAGATTGCATGAGACACCGATGCAAGATGCTAATTTAGGAGTTTAGTAGGTTCACGCGGAGTTGCAGAACCTTTGCCTAGAGTTTCAAAGTCTGAAGAAGGATAGAGCAGTTCGGTTAGAGGTGCACAAAGAAGTTTGGTGCCTGAAATGCAAAAGTCAGGGGCATGACAAATATCACTTCCCAGTCTTCGTGAATTAAGTTGTAGTAGAAGGGATGATGCCTCTAAGGCTAGAAGCTCAAGCAGGTCCAAGTATAGGGCCCACGCTATGGTGTGCTATCTATCAGGTAGCTAGAAAACATGTGAGAGACAATTGTCACCTGCTGCAAAAATTTGTACAGACACCGCAACAGCTCTTCTGCGACTTTTCTCAATCGGTGGGTCATGATGAGCGTAATTTTTGTAGTTATGAGCTAATGATGGATAGAACACCCAAATATAGAGTGTAGGTAGAAGCTCGGCCTCCCGATCAAGGTGGTGGGGAAGTGCGAGGAAGATTTTAGGGGCGCGGGCAAGGCTGAGGTGGAGGAGGAACTAGTAGAGGTCGAGGACAGGTGATTTGCTACAACTGTGGGGGAGCAGGAAAATATGTGTGAGAACGCAAGAACTTGACGTGCCTGTCATGCAGATATTGCACTCAGTTTGACCACACGAAAAAATATTTCCCTGTATTATTAGCTAAGATAAGCGAAAAAGGGGCACAGCCTCAGCAGCCTACCCACAATCTGTAGATGATGAGGGTTGAACCCCGCGAAGAGGATCCTAATGTGAACATCGTGCTTTAAAGTGGAATGACGACTGGCAAAGACATAGGAAAGAATCCTGAAGAAGGTGAATGGGTCTGTAATGCTCCAGGAAAGGTGGTTGGCTTTGACTTGGAGCGTACGAAGGAAACATTCATGGAAGCAAAAAAAGAGATTCGCTTTGGCTTCTACCTCAGGATGTCAAGATAAGCAGTCTAAAGATATGGACCCATCCATGCTTACTACATTTTTGGAGACCTTTATGAAGATGCTCTGAGCTAGAAAGGCCGTAAAGGGATTACAAGAGTTGATCAATAAATGTACTTGTAATACTCTTCACGAACCGTGTTGGGTCAGGAAAATTAGTAAGCATAAGGCAAGAGCAGGACAGGAGATGAGACTCACCGCGCAAATAGGAGAATATGAAATTGACCATGTTATTCTGGATCTAGGGTCTGACACGAATGTTTTTCCTAAACAGACATGGGAGAGAATGGGGAGATCTATGCTGGGGTGGTATCCTATTCAATTGAGAATGGCGAATCAGCAAAAGATTATCCCCATGGGAAGATTATAGCGAATGACAATCGATATCGAAGGTGTGATCACGTTGTCCAATTTTGAAGTGATAGAGATTGTGTATGAAAGCAATCCCTACCCTGCGCTCCTTGTGATTGACTAGGCTATCGACATGAATGGGGTGATCAATTTGAAGAAACAGATGATATCATTTGAAAGAAAATCCCTCTGTGTAGTAGTACCATTGGACCCTACAGAAGGACCACGGTACAGTGAACCAGTCTGTGATTATGAAAGTGATGATGATTTGGAACAAATTTATAAGATAACAATGCAAGATCAAGACTGGGTGAATCTGATAGTTGATGGATGTATTGCATGGGACTGTGACAGCTCTTGCACATCAGATTTAGACGAGGAATTGGAACACTGGAAGAATAGATTCCACGAAGTGTCTATGCTATGATGTAAGATGATGACCAAATCACTGTGATGCGTATCATTGGAGGTAAGAAGGTCTACCTTGCTATGATGGATTGATTGACATTGATAAATTTCTAGATGAATTTGAAAGGGAAGTGCCGGAGAAGCATCACTTCCAAGCCTTGGAATTAGTGCTACGCGCTACACCTACAAGATGGTGGGGTACGCATAAAGACAACTTCAATGGATGGTGCAAATATAAAAGAATGATGATGGTGCAGTTTGGTCACCTAAAGGTACGACTCATAGAGAAATACGATGGAAGGAGTGACCCACGTGATCACATAGCCAAATGGACCAATGCTTATGGAGCAGAACCACAAACAGAGTGGGTGTATTTGTTCTGTCACACCTTCTATGTAATACCTGTGAATTGGTACTTGGAGACAAAGCTCTGCCATGGCACAAACTAATGGGATATTTTGAGATAGGGTTTCTTGATGACATTCATCTTTGAAGATGGATTTGAGTGCAATGATGAAGCACTGCAGGAGGTCAAAGAAACGATCTTTAGAATACCGCAAGATCCCCTGGATTCGATTCAACCAGATTGGACCACCTAGCCGCACCACGCGTTGGAGTGATACAATGTTACCACTGAAGAGGAAGATGAGGAACCGAGGATCATTAATATCCTAGAAATAGAAGGACACTACGAAGTTGAGGGGCTGTAAATAGAAAACCCAGATATCATCGCGCTACTGAAAACAAGACAAGTGAACATTGGGACAGAGGCAGAGCTGAAGTTTGTAAAGATAGGGGACTATTGGGATGATGCTACGTTGGATAAGGTCACTGAGTTGCTCCGTGAATACCAAGACTTGTTTCCTATGAAGTTCTCAGACTTAAAAGGGATAATAGGGGAGCTAGGAGTCATGAAAATTACATTGAAACCAGATGCAAAGCCAATCAAGGAAAGGATTTACCACCTCAATCCAAAGTATAAAGAAAAGGTCTACTTAGATTTGGATAAAATTCTTGCAGCATGTATTATTGAACTAGTGAAAGAATCTAATTGGGTGAGCCAAATAGTAGTTCAGGAAAAGAAGCAAAAGGATGAGATAAGGATATGTGTAGATCTCAGGAAGCTGAATGACGCTTGCGTGCATGATCATTTTTCAACTCCATTCACTGATGAAGTGTTGGATAATGTAGGAGGACAGGAAGCATATTCATTCGTTGATGGGTTCTCGGTGTACCATCAGATCAAGATCACACCAGAGGATAGAAGTAAGACAACCTTTGCAACCGAGTGGGGATGTTTTTAGTATACAGTAATGCCTTTTGGCCTGAAGAACGTGTTGACAATATTTTTGTGCATGGTCATCACGACGTTCAAGGACTTCATTCACAAGTATTTGGAGTTATACTTTGACGATTGGATGGTGTTTGGGTTGGTGAAATGCCATGTAGGTAGCCTACGCTTGATGCTGGATACATGCCGGAGGTATAAGATCACGCTCAATTTGAAGAAATGTTTGTTATGTGTTCCTTTCAGAATCTTGCTAGGCCATGTGGTATGCAAACAAGGATTAATGATGGAACCAACAAAGATAGTAGTTATAATTAATTTGGAGGCGCCAAGGAGTGTGAAACATCTGCACAAAATATTGGGCATACATGATACTATAGAAATTTCATGAAGAGTTATGCCTATATTACCATGCCAATGGAGAAGCTGCTAAAGATGGATGCTACATTCTTTTGGAATGAGGAATTTCAATGGAGCCTGGATGTGTTAAAGGAAAAGATGGTCACTGCATCAATCCTAGTCTTGCCAGATTGGAAGAAGGGATTTCATGTACATGTGGATGCATCATGTATTGTGCTCGAAGCAGTACTGACTTAGGCCAGTGAGAGACAGTTGGATCACCCTATAGCGTTTGCAAGAAGGAAGATGTCTAAAGCTGAGAAGAATTATTCAACGACAGAGCGTGAAGGTTTGGCTATGGTGTACAAGCTCCAGAAGTTTAGACACTAATTGCTAGGTGGACACTTTAAGATGTGTACAGACTGTTCTACATTAAAGTACCTGGTTAACAAGCCTGTGTTGGGGGGGAAGATATGCATATGGTTTTTGCTCTTTCAGGAATATGATTTCAAATTCATTGTGAAGCCAGGAGGATTGAATGCAAGACTAGATCATCTATCACGCAATGAAACAAGAGAGGAGCTTACTATTTTGGAAGAATGGCTTCTTGACATGCAGCTCTTTGCGGTGTGCGTATCTCACAATCACTTTGCAGATATCATACACTTCCTGACGACGGGAATGGCTCCAGAAGGGTATACTAGTCAACAAAAGAAGGAGTTGGTGGTGTGCACAAGCCTCTGAAGGAAATTATAAAATGATAGTGGAAATAATAAAATAATATTAGATTACATCATCAAATTTTAGAGGGAAAAAAGACGAAACTATTTTTTCAACTCGTATTTTCAGCTTATCTCCGTATGGGTTTACTCAAATTTCGAGCAAAAATAGTCGTTGGATGCAAAATTTAATTCCTCATCAAGGATTACCCATGTCACATACTTTCAATGGACCTTACTACATGAAAAATGAGAAATACATGAAAAAATGTGATTGCAATCATGTTTTTCATCTATTTCTCATTTTTCGTGTAGTAAGGTCCATCGAAAATATGCAACATGGGTACTCCTTGGATGAGGAATTAAATTTTACATCCAACGAGTACTCCAGTTTGAAATTTGAGTAAAAAATTAGGGAGATAAGTTGAAAATACAAGTTGAAAATGTAATTTTATTATTTTATTATTTTTTAATCTTTGTACTTTTTTACTCCAAAAAAGGTGAATCATCCCCCATGGTTGACATCATCATCTTGAATCCTATTGGTTCTTATAAAGTTTATTTTGGTTGTACATTTTTCTTAGGAGGCCCATTTTAGACCTCAAAAATCCCCTAATGATCCCCATTGAAGCTCATGGAGGAGCTACGGGAGGACATTACGCAGGAAAAGCAACAACGCAGAAGATTTTATGCGTTGGGTTGTGGTGACCGACACTGCATAAGGATTCCAAGGCTTATTTTAAGGCATGCGATGCATGTCAAAGGACGGGTAGATCATTGTGGAGGGATGAGCTACCTCTGAATCCGAAAGTGTCGTTACAACCATTTGAGAAATGGGAAATTGATTTTGTAGGCCTGATTCAGCCTCCAGGAAAGAAGGCGAGTGTGCGATATATCATCACCGCGACGGAGTATTTGATTAGATGGGCAGATGTGTAGGCTGTAAAGGATTGTAGAAGGGAAATATCAGCGAATTTCCTCTTTGATTATGTTCTAAATAGGTTTGGTTGCCCGAATATTTTGATGAGCGGTCGCGGTACACATTTCCTTAATGAAACGATTAGCGCACTAATGGAGGAATTCCAATTTTATCATCAAAAAAGCATGCTATATCACCCACAGGCTAATGAGACAGTTGAAGTGTTTAATAAGATATTGGAGAACGCATTGACAAAGGTTTGAAATTCACAACGGAATTATTGGGACATGCACATACTCATGGTGCTATGGTCTTACAGAACTACTTGTAAGAAACTGACTCGACAGACACCCTTCAGCTTGTCTATGGTGTAGAAGATGTGGTGCCAATGGAGTATATTGTACCTAGTCTACACGTAGCGGCATTCATAGAAATGGTGAACTGTGGAACTGTGGAACAGAGGCTCGTGCAGTTGACAGAGCTTGAAGAAGATAGATTTTTGGCTAGGTTCCATCAACAAGTTTAGAAGGGGCACGAAAGGGCATGGCACGATAGGAACATCAAACTGGGCACCTTCAAAGTAAATGATGTGTTTTTATTATATGACAACAAGTTTGATAAATTTCCAGAAAAATTTCAGATGCATTCGCTGGGGCCATATGTCATCAAAGAGATTATCAATGGTGGAGTAGTTCAACTGGTGAAATTGAATGGAGATCCATTTCCTGGAAAGCTAAATGGCAGCCGATTGAAGCCATACACCAGGGATCCAGCCAAATGACTATATGATGGAAGAAAAATCTTAGCGCTCCAGGCAGCTAAAGGGAGGCACATGACTATAAACTACACTACCTGGGTTGTAGAGTTGCACGACTGGGGGACTGCGTGGGATGGAAGAATTTCACAACATCAGTAGAAGCACGACGGGAGCTATGCTATAGAAGGAGACAACATGTAGGGCATCTAGAAAGTGACCGTTACAGTCACTATTCATGATTTGACATTGAAAAAATGGCTAAGAGGAGCGGGGCGTGACAATTAAGGCTTAAATTAAGAGCGAGATGTTTGAAAATCTTTTGCAAATATACCATTTATGCATGGACTTTTGGGGCAATGGTCGGATTTGAATTCCAATTACAAATGGCTCCCCAACAAAAAACACTTTGCTTTTGGAGAGTTGATGTGTCATACTATTGGTTGCACATGAATCCTGCGATTTTTTGACGATTTGGTGGCCAATTCAGTGTTTGACAAGTTTCCTGAGGAAATCCAGGAGCTCCTGAATAACCTCATGTCAGTGACCATAGAAACTGCAAGTGTTAGAGGATCTATGGCCTCTGAGGGAGCTTCCCCAAAGGTCATAAGTGAGGAGATGCCCACCGCGGTACCAAAATCAACAAGGTCGCCCTAGACAAAGCCTACATCAGCAGGAGAGGATTCCAAAATGAAGAAGGACAAATAGGAAGTGACATGGCCAGTGTGTGAGTCGCCAAGGGAGCACCAGAAAAAAGAGAAGCCCATTGCGCAGGAGAAAGGCAAGGTGGTAAACCTAGAATCCAACAAGGGCGCAGAAGAAACTGGTACGGGCGCAGAGGACATTGACATTAAGGAAGTAGACCCTATCTCAAAGATAATAGAATACATCCCTCCACGTTGAGGTAAGGTGAAGGTCCCAAAGTACCTAGACAAGGGAAAGTTTCTACTTAATACACCCGTGCTACCAGAGAAGATCGTGTTTGAAGGACTACGCTTGGTGCGTGTCCCCCATCTAAAGCTTGAATATTGGGACTTGGCGAACACGGAGTGGTTCCCCCACCAGGCTACTGATAATTTCATGTAGAGGGTATTCTACAAGGACTCGGGTGTCACCATGCTGGAGTGGGTGAAGTGGATTCCTGGGGTGGAAAGGCAAGATTACTAAATTTGCTATGGGTGTTGCATTACCACTATGCACCCATAAATTTGATTGTTATCAAACAGTTGTTGTTCCTGGTGCACGATGGGTGCCTGTGGTTGGAGGAGTCGATCCATATAACTGACATGTTGATCCACAAGATCACCTTATTACCACATTCAGGGATGAATCTGGCCAAGGCCTTTAGCAAAAAGACGAGCGAGCACAACCTCACTGAAAGAATGAAGGGCAAGTTTAAGCTTGTCAAGAAGTCACGCAAATACTCAATTTCGAGTATTACAGTCCCTACGGTGAAGGTGGCCACCCAGATCTTGACTGGGAAGGTAATGAGGAAGTGTTGCGTAGATGAGGTGTCGACACTAGTTGTTTCATTAGTAGCCCAGTGTGCAGAGGGCATATAATTCAATTAGGCGCGCTACCTGTGCAACAAATTCCTTGTGGACGGTGGGGAGGCACAAGACCACAACAAAACACTTCACTAGTCATGGATATTTTTGTCAATTGTGTTGGTCGCATGGCAGTTATGGAGGGCTGTTGGTTTCCTCCAATCGCGACATATTTGCCAGAAGTAGTGAAGTTTCCTTCGCTATGGGCCATGAAGGATGCTGAGAGGGTCCGCAAGATAAAGGTATTGCAGGTATTGATGGAGATGAGTATTAATATGGCCATCAAGTGCAAGACAAGGTTGTCACCAACTGTCTTTGAGTAGTTGTTAGGATACATGGAGTTCAAAGTAGACTTCCACTGTATCTCCATCTAGGCATGGAAGGACCTAGAACAAAAGTGATATGATCTCACATACCTTGCAATGGATGATGCCATAGCCGCGGTCCTCGATCGTTGCCCAGCCGAGTGGCGCGCAGCCTCAGATTTGAATGTTGGGTCTAGTAAGTCCATGGGAAAGTAGAAGAAGGAAGAGCCCTAGTTAAAAATTCAACAGTTGGCTAAAAAGAGAAAGAAGGAGGCTGTAGAGAAGGAACATGTGGAAGTGAATCACATTGCTAAGGAACAGGAGGAAGAATGTGATTCTAACATAATTCAGAAATGCCCTTCACCACAGATAGAAGAAGAAGATTGATCAAAGTAGGGTGGTGCGGATCTGGAAAGCACTCCCTTCCTAGTGAAGTGGAATAGGGAGCAGGAGAAGGAAGGGCTGCGCAAAAATTCCAAGGCCATCAAGTCGTCACTAGACACGATCACCTTGACAGAGGGTGAGTTGGACGACATCAGGGATAAAGTAAGGGACGCAACGGCATAACTGCTACAACAGTATGGGTAGTAGTAGAAGCAAGCCTTGGTTTCCATTTAGAAGGGTATGCATGAGTTGGAGATCCAAACTACTCTACTGAAGGAAGGTGTAGGGAAGAGTAGTGTGGGGTCAACTAGTTCGGCACTGGGGACGACTAGAGCAATGGAGATGGTTCTCTCTTTAGATCCTCAAGTTGTCACACTGCCTGATGGAGCCCTAAGCGTGGAGGCATATGCTGACAAGCCTACATTAAGTAACATTGGTCTCAACTTGGCTGCGCTCCCAAGCAAATTCCTTCACACACTATAAGAAAGTGTGATCGCAAAGCTTAGGGCCCGAGAGTAGTGCGCATTAAGTGTGATCAGCGAGCAAAAGGTTAACAATGAACAATTGTTTGTTGAGAAAACAACAACAATAGACCCCTGGAAGAAGGTACAGGAGAAGAATGAGCGCACCATAGTGGTGATAGCAAAAGAGTGAAGAACCCTTCCAAAATTGCACATCCCCGAAGAGGCACCTCTGGAGGCCAAGATTCAGAAGTTAGTTGCAAGTGTACGTGATGCTCGGAATTAGATGGCCAAGCGTCAGTTTGAGCTAAACCTTAAGATTACAGAGCTTGAATTGAGGGAACAACCTTCAACTCTACCAGAGGTCAGAAAATAGCGCGAGGCAACAGTCAAGAATGTAGTCACTGTAATAGATGTCGCGATGGCTGATTACACTGCACTCTTCGAGAAATCAATGGAGGCCCTCACAAGTATGCAGGAAGAAACCAACCTAGAGAGGTTGAATACTGAGGCAAGGGAATTATAGAAGCACTGTCATGAAGCCAGAGCAACATCACGCACCGTCTCCATCACACAGAGATTGGCCAAGCTACAGGTGGCCAAGGAACCTAAAGAATAGGCATAAGCAATGTAGCTGAAAGAGGTAGTCCTCAAGGCCATATTCGAACCTTCGTTGGATGAGGCCTATGTACTCTCCGCCAAAATTGGGGAGAAGTTATCCAGCCTATAGATAGCACAACAGAAGATCCAAGTGGATAGCGTAGGACAAACAACGGAGTAGCTGGTGGAGCAAGTCAAGAAGGCGGCTACGCAGTGTATAGCAGAAGTTGCAGTGGTACAAGTGGAGCTGGGAGGTCTTCGCAGCAAGATCTTTGCACCAGCAGAGTGACTCGGAGGTGAGTCCCCATATTTGTGTTGGGGACCTATTCAGACAAGGTCCCCTAGGGTTGATTTTGGGGTTAAAGCCCAATTTGTGGTGCATAAAGCCCAATGTTTTGTATGTAAAGCGTAAGGTCTCCACAATTTGTGGTCGAGGAGTGCGTAGATGTAAAGTGTCATAAAGGGTTTCCACCCTTCTTTTATGTAAGTTGTGTTTGTTTTAAAAGATCCACCCATGGTCCACGGACCATGGGATTGTATAAAAAGAAGAGTCTTAGAAGAGTCTAACGCAATAGTTTTTGGAAGAAGTTAAGTCATTTTAATGGTTCATTAGTGCAAAGAGTGAAGAGTCTTAGAATAGAGGAAAGGCTTTGCAGCTGTGTGCGCAGAGGGCAAGGGTAGAAGTCTGCAGATGAGTGTGCGGACCCCTGCAGCTAAGTGTGCATGGTAGTTAGATTCTGTAAGAATGTCTTAACTACTAATAAATAAGATTACTCTGGAAATATCTGTGTTTGATCTATTTACTTATGTTATAAATAAATGCGGTTATGGTATGCTGAATAATGGTTTCATGATTTAATGCTATATTGATGCATGAATCTATATGTTTTACATTGTTATCTGAATGCAAGTAATAATATCTATTTACGCAAAGGACACATTAATGCATATTGAAGTTATCTGATACATAAGCTGATCTGGGTAAGTACGAAAGTAAGAGTAATTATAGAAGCATGTAAGTGGTTGATTCACCTAGTTAGGGTCTACGAACGACAGTCGTAGGCCTTCTCGGAGGTCTAGAGGCCAATTAAGAGAAGTATATCAATAAGCCCTAAAAGGCTTATCGATCTGTGTGAAGGCTAGGTCATAAAACAACATCACCACCATGTCTGGATGTGGAAACTTGGTTCCATCATCTACCCATACTCCTTTAGGTGACACTACAGCCCATGCTCCATGGATTGATGCCGAAAAGTGCCAGTAGTGTAGGGATATGTTTGGCTAAATTAGCGTTCAACCTAGGTCAGGGCCCACTAAGCCAACACCATGTTTACATCCCTTTTTCATCTAATTTTACCTCCTTTTTGCATGCAATTATGTGTCCCTTTTTGCATTTTTTGTTGTATCCACATTTGTTTCACCACAATTCATGCTAAGTTTTATGCCTGCTATTACACCCATGTTCTCTTCCACTTTTGCATCCATGATTTCATCCTATTTTGTGTCCAATTTTGCATCAACTGTTTGATCCACTTTTTCATCTACTTTTGTCACAGTTTTTCTATCTTGTTTTTCATATACTTATGTTGTTTCCACTCTTCATCCAATTTTATGTCTATTGGTGCTGCCATTTTTTTTCTTCACTTTTGCATCCTTTTCCAACACTCGTAATATTTTTTGCATTCATGATATTTCTTATGACATTGATAATTATGAACAACTGATGACAATGTCAATAATTATGATGATGATGATAATGAAGATGATGACAATGACATGAATTGTGATTATGGTGATAATGACAATGATGATAAAAACGATGGGGGTTACAATGAAAATGATGACGACGATGCTAATGACCTTGGTCAATCTTCCCAATTTTTAAATTTTGTCATGGCCAAATCACAATCATTATCTTTGGCATCGTCTTCCAAGTCATCATCATTTGATCATCATTATCATTATTTTCATCTTGGTCATCGTCAACAACAATAATTTCATGAATGATGATGATGATGTCCATGATGATGATGACAATAATGATGATAGAAATTACATTAATTATGATGATTGGGATGCTAAAAAATATAATGACAATGATAATGGTAGTGATGATGATAATCATCGATCATCTCTGAAAAATAGATTTGTTATTTCTCTTGCATATATCATGTGTCCTAACAACCCTTTTCTAGCACTCATAACACTTTTTGGGTTGATGATATTTCTTACGACACCTAAAATTATGAACAATTGATGACAACGTCCATAAACATTATGATGATTATGATGATAATGAGGACATGAATGGTGATTATGATGATAATGCAATGGTGACAATAATGATGACGATGATGGTGGTGATTATGACGATAATGAAGATGATGACAATGATTATGATAATGTCAATGACATTACAATCATGGATTCATGAACTTACCAGTTTCAAGATCATCCTCCACATACGTATTACTATCATAATTTTTACATTTTATGTCTCTCTTGGGATATTTTCCTCTTCTCAATAATATCTATTAGCTTTTCCATGTACATGAGATAGAGTAAGAGGGTCACTTCATCTGTAGATGCCCCATTTATTATGAGATTCAAGGGATGTTTTATTGTCTTTATCAAGACTTGGAAGGATAATTTTTTACTCTCTTTCAATACATGTCTAAATTTATTTATGAGGGAGTTCCTTGCATTTATATATTTATATAAGGCCTTATGTTGCCTTCCCCTTTTCAAATCTTCCAAGGGAATCACTCCATGTTTTCTTTCCTACAGAGGGCCAAAATTGGCAAACCTAGATTTAAACTTGTTCAACTATAAAATTGGTCATTCCTCATACCTCTTCTTGTCCCCCTCAATAGGACATCTTTCTTCATAGATACTATTAAGGATTTCGCATCATAGATTGTAGGTTGGATGTAATAGGACCTATTACCCTACTTCATGTTGAGAAAGCAAGTGTTGGAATAAAATTATCGATTTATATTAACTTGATAATTACTTGTGAATGATTTTTGGCTTCTTATTACTAAGATTGTCTTCTTCATCAAGTAATTACACAAAAATTCAAAAAATAAAGATCAAAAGGAAACAAAGAACACCAAGAATTAGGCTCTGATCTAGGGCAAAACCGCATAAGGGGGAAAACCCAAGAATAATTCTCTTATAAAATTAGAAAAAAATAAGATATACAAGACCCAAGACAAAGATCAATATTGCCACAAATATCCAAGTCAACCCTAGTCCAAGTCTCCTCCAACCAAGTCAAAGTCAACAAAATTCAGTGTTGATTAAACACTATAAAATAAGGTCAAATAATAGAATTTTTGGACCTGTAGTGAAGGATGAAGTTTAGACCTATAATTTTCATAGAGAAGCCACAAAATATTCACATGTGTGTGCAGAAACAGGCTAGAAAAATCATAGTTTATCTATCCTTTAATTCTAGTTGTCTTTTATTCTTGTTTGGCACAAGAAACAATGTTTTGTGATGATAAGTGATTGGTATTCCAAGTGATCGATTTGACTAATATATATACCTATCCAGGAGGGTCGAATAGATGCCTCTCGGGTAGACTTGTTCAAGCAGGGTCGACTTGGTCTTGTGTAGATTATTTGACTAAAACAAAATTACTTTCTTCCTTTCAAAATTCTAAATGGGACTTGACTCAAATACATTTCTCTTGACTCAAAATAATTCTTTTTGACACTATAAGCATGAAGAACATGATTTTACCAAAATGAAATAATAATGATGAATATAATAATAACTATTAATGATATAAAATACATTTTATTGCATTATGAAGACCAACACTAGTTACATTTTTCAACACTCCCTCTAAACTAGGAAGGTGCTCATAATGAGACAAAAAAGTACTCTCAAGTTGAAATATTAATATAAGAAGGGATCTGGATTGATAAGCATCAACGACGATTTACATCATTATAGACAACATTGTAAAAATAGCAAGGCCTTGACTAACAAGTTCTATCTTTCCATTAGATCAGAGCAAAATGTTGGGAGGCATAAATTTGGACACCACTGCCTCTCTAGGAAATTACCCCACCAGGACGTTCACCAAGTATATCCTCACATGATCATTTTCTAATCCAATGTCATAATATTTGGCACCAGGAAATGTCGATCCTCATGACTATTATTATCTTGGATTAATGTACTTGACTTATGGAAGTTAGTCTTAGTCAAAGTACAAATGATCAAAGAATATTGGTCCCAAATATTTATCTAATCCACCATTCTCCCTATTGGTGTCTTTAATAGGACTGTTAGTCTTGTCCATAGAACATGGCACATGGATAATATGGTGTGCAACCTTACACCCTCTCAAACAAGGAGCAAACATCCACAGGCATAGGAATTTCTCAAGAATACCCGTCATTTTCATAGATAATATCCTCATTAATTTTTTTTCATCGCATGACACCTCTATGATTAAGCATCCATATATTTGTAGCAAAATATTTCCCCTTTTTTCATTTGTGATGAAAGAATATCAAAATTTGAAAGCTGAAATCATTAAAGAGACACTAGAATGATTTATCTAAGTCTAAACTCTAAGGTTGAAGTGAAAATTCATGTAAATGTTATATCTATGAGTTGTGCCAAACTTATGAAAACCTCATTCCATATATATATAAGAAAGAAAAATAAGGCCCAATGAATGGTAACTCATGTATTCACTCCCTCTTTGGCAAACATATGAATATATACACTCCTAGTCACACTTGATCACATAATTGTAATGGTTAGATCATGAAGTCCTCTATTCCCCTTGCATTTTCACTTCATCATTTAAGAACCTAATTGAGGGTCTAGAGATTGTTCATTGCTTAAGGGTTTCTTGTATACTCTTGGTTTACTTATGTCACACTACAATAAATTTATGTGATGGAGTGAAATACTTATGTTTGTCGAGTTATTAGAACAATGTATTAAGTTAGTCACAACAAACACATGTATTACATCTCATTGATCCACATGTGTGGGTTGGATACTCATTTCTTGAGAACTTTAATGGAGACTATTTTAGGGCTTTGATGGTATAACTTAAAAAATATCTTGGTAAACATTGTGATTCATCCTTTCTTTTCCTTGAGGCACTTGATAATATTGAAGTCACTCCCAACAATCCATGGAGATGGGGAGTATAAATTAATTGTGCTGGAAATAGAAATGAGAAATAGAGGTTTTCCATTTGTGATATTGGAGTCATAGACATTGGATACATGGCAATATTCCTCGATGTCAATTAACTAAAATCGTATTGTGCTAATGTGAAAATAGGTAAGCATATTGGTAACCTTGATGTCTTGATCGTTGCAAACAATAGCCATTCCACCGAAGTATCTCTAAGCATCAATCGCTACTACTTGGACATTCCTCCCTCATTTGCTAATTATATGAGGTAGAACATCACTTAATATTTTTGTTTCTTATATCAACATTATTGATGGGTGCTTTGCATACCATTTTTATTTTAGGAGTCTTTGTTTTCATTTACTATTAAGGCCCCTCATGTTCCATGAGACTATTTTCATGGAGAATTTAAACAGAAAGGAAGTATAATGTGAATAAGAAAAACATGTTTCAAGATTTAATTTCTTGGACAAAGCCACTTCATGACTCCTATATTTCCTTAACTTGGGACTGAATGGTGAACTTGATGGCCCTAAGAGGAATTGACCAATGAAAATCTGAAAAAGAGGTGACTTTTGAATGTATCGCATACAAGTTAATATACTAAAAAGGAATACCCATAACAATTTAATCAACCAATGAATCATTAAAAAAAATATCCAAAACAATTTCATCAAGCAATGAATCATTACATTATAAAATACATTCTATAAACCTCTTGGGAACATTTTGCTAAACCATTCTCAAAACGAACCTATTTAATATTAATATTTAACAATAATATGGAAAATAACACATTTTCAATAACATGTTATCAAGCCTGAGAAATGTCACTAATAGAAAACTAAAAGGAATGCAACCAATGGGAGTGACCACTCAAGGCCACCATAAGAAAATGAATCTATTAAGACCAATATTAAAGGGGACAAAGATCTACAAAGGACATAGGCAAACCTATTTTAACTTTATTGTTTTATTAGGTGCAAGTTGAACATCTCAAGATATAATGAAGAGCATGATTAATTTTATTGCAATAAGAAAATCCAAGCACAGTTTATAACTTAGCAAGGAAGAGATGTATAATACCCATCTCAGCGACCAACACATGGCATTAACTTACTATTTTATATATAATTTAAACTTCTATCCTAAAATCGCAAATTTAGCATTAATGGAATGTTTGAAATCCATTTTTATAAAAACAAAATATAAGTTTTCTAATAAAAATAAATACCAAAAACTAAATTTATTTTCTTAGAAAAATAAAAAATACTAAAACCAAAGATATATTATTAAAAAAAAAACATAAAAAAATAACTATTTTCTTATGTTTTAGTTTTTTTTTAAATATATATTTAGTTTTAGTAAGAAAATAATAACTTAGCAATCATGCATGAACATCATAAGAAACATTCACAATATAATACGAAGAACAAATGGGTAAGTACTTCATATGCATAAAAAATGATTCTACTACTTGATGTGAGTTACAAGTGTAATCTTAGTTGGATCTCCTGTATATCTTAAACCATATTTTCATTTTATTTTTATTACTATTAAATGTTATTATGTCCTACCTCATTTTATTCTTAGAATTGTAACAAAAATATTCATTGTGCTATAGAATTAGTACTAACATGTAATATTGATTTTTTTTCTAGAACGCTACAGGTAATGAACGCAGAGATGATTATACAAACTATGTTTAGATTACATCATATATCAGAGACGATGATGATGAGGATGGCGATGGTGTTGGTGATGATTATGCGAATGAGATTATTAGGATGGTCAGGATGATGATCATGGAAATGATCATGAGGATGATCTTGACTATGATTTTTGTGGTGCTAGCTAGCCATGCATTATTTTTTATATTTAATTGGGATGTCTTAATATCGTAATCATAGATTTGAATTTTAGTTGATTCGAATAATGATGATGATACTATCGGTAATATCTTGTTACTTTATGAATATGTTGAAAATTTCTTACATTTTTTTATGAAGAATTATTGTGTATGACGAGATTCCTATTTTTTTATGGATGTTATGAATTTACCTTAGAATTTTGATATCTATGAAAGATTTTGATTTGGTCATCATGCATTGAATTTTAGTTGATTTGATTAAATATGATGATGATATTATCATTTTCATCTTGTTATTTTATCTATATATTGAAAATTACCGACATTATGTTTTATGGAGAATTATTATGTATGATGATATTACTATATTTTGATGGATGTTGTGAATTTACTTTAGAATAAAGGTGTTCACGAAAGACTTTGATCTGATAATAACACATTTCAATCTTAATTGACTTGATTAAACATGATGACGATATTATTGGTATTCTCTTGTTACTTTATATATGCGCTGAAAATTGTCAATGATTTTTGAAGGAGAACCATTATGTATGATGATATTACTATTTTTGGACGTAATGTTGTGAATTTACCTTGGAATAATGATATCTTTGATAAGTGTTGATTTAGTATTCATATATGTATATTGAAAATTGTCAAATGATTTTTTGATGGAGAATTGTTATATATGAGGATACGGCTATCTTTTTTATGAATGATGTCAATTACCCTTAAATTTGTTTACAAATATTAAGTTATCAATTTGAATTGTGATAACTTCTTAAATGTGTTATACATGAAAATACCTCCTCATCAGCTCCGAGGAGAATACTATGTTTTTGGCTGAAATACCCCTTTCTCCTAGACTATATAAGACTATAATACAAGTTATGTACCATGATGACTATGTTATCCTAGTCTATGACAGGTTGTCCCCTTCATCTAACTTTTGTTACCAAAATTCTCACTCGGTCAAGAGGAAAAAAGCTTGAGTTAACTAGAATTTCAAACTCTTCTTCACGTTTAGAAACTCATATCATGGAATGTGATCTCTTTATCCTCATCTTTAGTTTTTTCCTAAAACCGAAAAACATACCAAAGCAGGAAAGAGCCATAAAGCATGGGGAAGATTTTTCCTAAACACAAAAGCATATAAGAAGTGGAAAACTCAATTTTTATATGAGGAAACATTATTCACCCAAATGCTTTTGCCCAGGTTGAACTAATGAGGAATTTTGGAAATCTTCATAGCCTTCACTTTCTTATATATTGGAGGCTTGGACATTGAGAAAATGGTGGGAATTATATTGTTGTCACATTGTTGAGATCTATCTTGAGAGGGAGAGTTTTGGAGCTAGGAGTTGGGGGAGGTGTTGCTATAATTGCATCTGATGGTTGTAACTTTCATCCAAATCCTTTATTAATATAGATCAGTTGTTCTTCCTTCCATATGCTTCTATTCATTCTTTACTTATTCTATTTAAATAACGAATGTATGGGATTTTTGTTTATATTTATTTATTAATTAATATTTATATATTTATGATAGTTTCAATTATCAAGATATTATCTTGTGAAGGTTTCTTTGTTCTCTCTCTTATATGTAGGACCAAGCTTTGGAGTTAGCTAGGAGTGCTTACCAGATACACTGAAAACTCCAACAAGACCTGCATGCGAGGACTCACGGGAATTACTTCTCTTCTTCTTCATCTCTACTCTACATCTTGATCTATGATGAACCTTGAGCATTATAACAACGTTTCTCTTACTCGGTTTGTCTTAGGTTTCTGGGATAAACTGAGAGGGTTTTATGTTTACCTAATTGTGCATTAAATCCTACACCAAAATGATATTTACAAACTTTAATATATTTCACTATGTAATTGAAATTTGTTAAATGAACCCATAAAGGGGGTCATAAATCAAAATAAAATTAAAACACTAAACAAGAAGCGAAAAGTGGATGTAACCATGGATGAAAAATTGAGAGTAGAATTGGATGTTAAAATGGTGATCAAAACAACATGCAAACAATGACACAAAAGGGTTTTAAGTTAGAATTAAAAAATGGTGCAACACTAAACACAAGAAGGGAACAAAACAGGACATACAAAAGGATGCCATATTGGGTGAAAACAAGGATGCAAAAATGGAAAAAAAAATTAGGATACAAAATTGGTTGAAAAAAGGATGTAAGAAAAGATGGAAAACAAGATGCAAAATGGGACTAAAAAAGGTGAAACCAAGGATGCAAAAAATGATGCATAACTAGATGAAAATTCAAACCAAAATCTAGGTGCAAAACGTGTTGGCATTATGATATAGGTATGATATAGGTGTTGTCCTTGATGGAAACTAACTCGTATGACAGATCATAGTGTAGTAGGTCAATAGCAAATAATTAATGATTAGAGAGAGGTATACGCAGGTTCACTATGACAAAAAAATGTATACACGTGGGTTAGCAGACCAAAAGGAGTGTATAACGTACACACACACTTTCACAGAAGGAAAGGTGCGTAAATGTTGGAAAACTAAGTTTTGGTCCGTGGTATTTTGTCCATGGTATTTTTATCCTTGGTGTTATCGCCTAGATTTACCTCAGGCTGAAGAAGCCAAGCTTCTAGGGTAACCACAAACCACACTTAACCTAGTAGTTAGCCCTACTAGGTCGAGAGAGGGCTCTCTCCTTATGGATCTCAATCAGGATGGCTGGATCAAGAACAAGATTTTATGCTAGGTATAGTATCTCAAGGGTTTTGATTGAGTTTGTTGGTGTTTTTTCTAGATCAGGAGGAGTTGGGCAATTTGGGTCTAGGAAACTAAGTCAAAATTGCAGGGGATTCTATGGGGCAAGGTAGGTATGAGCTTTAGCACCTTAGGCTTGATGGGGTGAAATGCTAGACTGGTGAGGAGCTAGGAAGGGTATGAGCAAGTCATCAATCCTTCCTAAAAAGAAGAAAAAACATGAAATACTGGTGTTTTCCCAAGGTAGAGAATTAAAACCTAATGTATTCTACCTATCTGACTTGAAAACAACCAATTAGAAGCAATTATATGGAAGAGACATACATAAATAACATGAGAACATATTAATACAATAAGAAACACATACTAAAGGCCATACCATAGGAATCCCATAAAAATAGCTGCAACTCTATTAGTTTCCTGCCAAAACTGCTACAAAATGATAAGTGTTCAGTTCATGAGCATCCAGCTGAATCCAACCTCACCAAATGACCAAGAAAAAACATAATATAGACATCTAAACTACTCATCCTAACCTTCAGGGGTCGAATCCATGATAAAAGGGGATGTTTCAACCGTTTCCCAACAAAGAACTGGAATATAGGCAGTCAAACAACTTGCCTCTAAAAGAGGGGAAACTGATTCCTTTGCCTCAAAACCACCTCTAACTAATGAATCTACCCTCTAACACTGTTTTACCATTACATTTACATGCCATATCATCAATTACATTAGCGAAATCATCCATGAAGAGATAGAAATCAAATTCACAGTCAAAACAGGCGACTTTTAGTTCCCTTAGCAAAATGGCCCTAAGCACAGTGCCACTGGCCAGAAGCATAGCGCCACTTTTAGGTCACTTTTGGAGGCCTTCCCAACATCCCAATTGAGCCCATGATAGCTCAATGGAAACAACTTCAAGTTGAGATTCCGGAGCACCTAGAATTTTTGAATTTGGAGGTCATTTCCCCCCTCAAAACTTGAATCTCCCAAGATTGCTTCTGTGTGTACAAAAGGAGGTAGAGAGGTCATTTTTTGGTAGTTTTTGGACCTTTTGGTGAACCAGATCTGCTCCAAAACTCTTGAAAATTTCTAGGGTGCATGTCATCATCATTATGAATCCAAAAAGGTCAACCTTTTCTCCAATGGATGCCTCAGGATATGGGTAAATTTTCTATGTTAAGAATTTCAAATTTTCAAAAATGCAAAAACTGCTCAAAATTTTCCCAAATTTGGCATGGAGCACCACCATCAAGTGCTTTGATTGGCCAAGGAGGCTTCATTCAACATCTTCAACCTATCTTGTTATTTCTTGCCCTCTAAGGCTCTCCTCAACCTAGCTTTTAGCTTCCTGATCCGAATGTTACAAATTTTGTTATGAGCTATGTAATTGTATGCCATGTGTCAGGGATTTTCTTATCCCTGTTGGCCTTTTCAATGAGCCCTTCAAGATGTAGGTTGACTCTTTCAAGCCAAGTTCAGCTATCTTGTTCAATTTCTTGCTCAATGGGAGTCAAAGTGACATGAGCCTCTTTGTCACTTTGCCTCTTTACCTTCAGTAGCTCAAGTTCCATGAGGACCTATTTATGACATAATTGTTTGTTTTCTTGCTCCAGGTAAGTCATGACAAACTTATCTCTCTATACGTTTTCTATCAAAACTTGTATTTCGGCTTCTCTCTCCTAAATAATGACATCTTTGACATTTTCCCTCTCTTGAGCATCTAGATCAATGATCTCAGTGTCATGCTGCTCGGGCTCATCATCATGCTCCTCCAACTAAAATTCCCTTTCTTGGTCATCATCCAAGTCATTTTTTGTACCGTTTCCTTACCTTTGCTCAGCTGCCCAACCTATAACTGTTTTGTCGATGGAGAAGGCAAAGCCCCTTCCACACCTCGTGGAGATAACATTTGCCTGTGGACTAATGAAGAAGGAAAGGTCCCTTCCACTTCCCATGGAGCAAACACTTACCTAGTAGTTGCAAACAACTTCCTTGACTCTCTCTGATATGTCAAGAACACCAATATCATAGCAGTTCTAGTCTCTTTGGCGTTCTCATCTGTCTTCACCTGAGCACTGCTGGAAGTTCTTCCTTGTCCATATTTGTTAAGTTTTGAATTTATATACCCCTAGAAAAGGTATTGAAGGAGTGAGTATGGATGATTTAGGAGTGACTGGATGGGAGATGACCTTATGGAGGGAAATAGGGATAGGGAAAGAGTTCAGAGTTGTAGTGATAGGTGATAGGGGGAACAATGAGGGTTTAGGGTTTTAGGCATACTAGGGGCAAATTTAGGGTTTCATATTTACCATGGGAAATGATGCCTAAAAGTTTGATTTGCAAACCAAAACTGAAGTGAGGGAGGTAAAATTACTTTCAATGAAGGTGAGAGAGAGAAATTTTGAAGTTTGTTGAATTTTTGAGGGTTTTTAAGCTCTCTTGCCAAAAGTGCAGCACCACTGTCAAAAGCGTACCACCACCCTGACAAAAGCGCAATGCGACATTCAAGACAACTTTTGACTGCCTTCTATGTATCCAAATTAGGCGTTGGATAACGCGTTGGAAATATTGTCAAGTCTACTTTCTAGAACATCTTGAATTGTTCAATTTGGAGTTCATTTTCCCTGCCAAAGGCTCAATCTCCCAAGACTGGTCAAAATGTGCAGAATGAGGCTGACAAAATGCATAGTGCTGTTGCAGTCAACTTTTGAAGGTCTTCCTCAACTCCAAATTGAGCTCATGATAGCTCATTGGAAAGATATTTGTGTCTACTTATTAGTTGAGTCATCAATGAAGTCATTTGTGCATTCCATCTAGGAGAAAAATTGATTTTACCAGGGTCACTCCAGAGGTCATTAACCCTCCTGAGGCAAACGATGTTTTCGACATTTCTCCAAAACTATGAAACCTGCGTAAAACATGAAAGAGGTTTTTAGTCTTGGGTAAATTATGGACAAAAACCTCTCTCACGTTTGTCAAATTAATCTTTTCTTTCTCAAAAACACAGTTTCAAGAAAAATTGTCCCTTATGTGTGGTGAATGGCTTGTTCCTTGGAATGACTTCTCGACAAATGATGGAGACCTAATGTTTGATGATATGAAATGGCCTCATACCTTCTGATATCCCTTATGCCTCCTCTACTCAGATATCTCTGATCCCATAGCCAACCCTAGCTCAGTGGGAGTGGAATTTAGGGTTTTAGTGCTCGTTTGTCTTTTGCTTTTGCAGGTGAATTGGTGCTCATGATGACTTGATTTTTGCAGTGGCAGGTGCCTGGCAACATCATTAGATGCTTAGGAGCATCTGGGAACCAATATTACATATGTAAACATAAAATTACATAAGAAATGAAGATAAAAACAAAATACTCTGTTTTCACCTCAAAACAAGTTTTGAGGTGAGAACTACATTAGTCTTTCAAAATGATAAATTATGACTTTGCTAATCATTATTGGCATCTAATTATTGGGTTTGACCATGGTGGGACCTTAAAACCTAATGAGACCAAACCCTAATACCTAATGAAATGAATTGCAAAGGGAACATGAGCCATGACTGAAATATATGGAAGAGGATCAGCAAGTACAGATCATGAGGGAAAAATTTGAAGAAAACCCTACCATCAGTGAATCCATGACCTAGCGGAATGAAAACTCATCAGTATGGGACTCCTACTATGAAATGAAAAAGAGAAGATTTTGATCACTGATGGCAGTGTGAAACATTGACACTAACATTGGCTCCAATGGGGATGGTAGCTCCTTGGAGGTGGCAAGAACACCGTAGACCTAGTAGGCTTATCCATTGGGCATGGAGTAAGAGAAAAAAAATACATGACTGAGTATTGATGACTCAAAGACACCAACTGACTTGAAACTGACTCAATACTAAAACACAACTAACAAACTGGAAAAGATGCTCAAAATGGAGCTTATTCAATAAAACCTACTGTAACTATTCCATTCATCACTTGATCAAGTGAAATGAAATAACCAATGCTACCAAGTAAGCATTCTGTTTGTTGTTTTAATTCTCCACAAGTGCTTGTTTATGAACAATAAGAGAGAACTACAGAAAGGCAACTCCCATGAAAACTTGTAAACAGGTCCAAATTCTCCCAGATTGAATAATACAGAATCTCTATCCTACTCCAAAAATACTGCATAAGGATCTTGAAATTCATGTGCACTTGGGCTTAGCTGATCCAATGGATTACTTTTCTTCTTCTCATACCATGAATGCAAAATTTCATCTGAGATTTATGACAAAACTTCTGCTAATAATGACAAAGACACCAGCTGTTGGATCAAGTTTGTATCAATAATTTTTTCAAGCTCACAGTAAGCTAATGGAGAAGGACTTTGACTGCAAATATCATCCAACACATTAGCTATTGGATCATGAAAAATTTGAAAAGACTGTTGCAACCCATTTTCTATTGGTTCCAATGAGATTGTATGATTTTCGACAGGCTACTCGTTCGAAGATATACTATGCAAAATTCTTTTCAAAAATTGAAATGATTCAAAACATAATGGTACGGAATCATCTTGCATCATTTGATCATATGTTCTAGCTTCCGAGTCTTCATCTACAACTTGGCAATCAATGGCATTCGGGGGCTACGAATCTAGATATGAGAAGTCTTGAACAAGGATTTCATTGCCCTCTAGATGGTCCAGATCAAAACTCACCGACGGTTGTCTTCTGATTGCACGAAATTTGTCTCTGATATGAACTAAAACAAAGTAAAACAAAAAGGCAAAGATCCTTCACTTACTTCAAAATTTGCTGCACTTTCCTCCTCACTTTCATAGATGATATGGAATGGTTGATCACTGTATTTGAGCTACTGAAAGTGAAATTCCTCCTTCCACAAACCAGCTGCTAATTTGCCTGCAAGATTAGCTTCTGTTTGGAGAACATAATCATCATCATACTGATCAAACTTAGGGAAATCATCAGTATAAAACACATCATCAAGCATACATTTCATATCAACAGATCTCTCTTCTCTAATATGATCTATAAAACAATCATTATTAGATCTACGACAACTGGGATAAGAAATAAAATGTTTTGGATCAGCCACTTCTTCTTGTTCAATCAGCAAGCCACGGTCTTGAACATCATACTCATTCCTTGTGGTGATATTTTGCATCACCTCTTCGACTGCACTTACCAAACCGTAGCTTTACCTCTAAAGATGTCGATTCCTCTAGATCCATGTTCTTCCTCTCTTCTTCCTTCAACTTTGCCCTTCTGATCAGAAAATTAGCCTCCACATCTATTACTCTGTTTTGCATCTCTGCAAGTGTTGCAAGGTTCCTTTCCCTCAGGTGAAAATCCGTTTCCCGATCAAAGGCATTCGGGTAGTGCAAGAGAGTGGATCTAGGAGGAGGTCTTATATTAACAGGCATCGAAAAATAAACTTGCTTAGACCTGGCAGAAAATTGTTGTACTGTCTCCCCTAGTTGTCTTTTCAACTAGTTATATTCTTCTAGAATTAAGAAAGGGTTATGTCTAACCACCCACTTGTCAAGGAACACATTGATGAACTACTGGAAATCTGAGATACTCGCATCAGGTAGGGTTTTGAACCAACTCTTGACTTTGCCTTGCAAAGAGAGAGAAAAAAGCCTAATACCGACATCCTCTTCATCAACTTCGAAAAGGTCAAGAAAAGACTCAAAATTCAGTACATGTCTCTTAGCAGTTGTCACATTCACCATCAAATCTTGGTAGATTTAGGTAATGATCTTTAGGGAAATCATGAGATATAAGATGTAAAATCAAAGGCTTGTATCTATCTGGAATTTTACAAGGTATAGGAATATGTACAGAAGGTGTAGAATTAGTCTTGGTCTCTTTAGGGTCATCATAAGATTCAGAAGAAGGGTCTTGATCAAGATCAAAGGCATGCAAACATTTGTATTCACAATCTTCAAAGGGAAAGAATCAAATGTAGGTCTGGGATCTTTTCTCAAATATAATATACTTTATAAATCCTTCTTAACATTCTCGGGAAAAGAGAAGAAATAATTTATAACAAAGAACATAATGTCTTGGATGAAATTCTAACTTGAATACTTGATCTTTCCATATTGTCCTTTCATGTTTCTGCTGGTCAAGTTCATCATCAAGTGGAGTCGTTGGATCGGATCTCGAAACTGATTTAGAGTCACCAGGTGAATGAATTCAGCCTTCTGGTGTTTGATCATTGTTCACCATCAACGATGAGATCTAAACTTGATATATTTTGTTGAGGAACATAAAACTACTTCCCCAGTATGGTTGCCACTATGTTATCACCTAAATTTGCCTCAAGCTGAAGAAGGAAAGCTTCCAATGTAAGCACAAACCATGTTTAGCCTAGTAGCTAGCCCTACTAGATTAGTAGAGGGCTCTCTCCTTATGGATCTCAGTCAAGGTGACTGGATCAGGAATAAGATTTTAAGCTAGGTATAGTATCTCAAGGGTTTTGATTGAATTTGTTGGTGTTTTTTCCAGATCGGGAGGAGCTGGGCAATTTGGGTCTGGGAAACCAAGTCAAAATTGCAGGGGATTCTATGGGGCAAGGTAGGTATGAGCTTTAGCACCTTAGGCTTTATGGGGTGAAATTATATATTGGTGAGGAGCTAAGAAGGGCATGAGAAAGTCATGAATCCTTCCAAAACAGAAGAAAAATCATGAAATACTGGTGGTTTCCCAAGGCAGAGCATTAAAACCTAATGTATTACACCTATATAACTTGAAAACAACCAATCAAAAGAGATTATATGGAAGAGGGATACATAAATAACATGAGAACATATTAACAGAATAAGAAACACATGCTAAAGGCCATACCATAGGAATCCCATAAAAATAGCTGCAACTCTATTAGTTTCCGGCCAAAATTGCTAACAAATGATAAGTGTTCAGTTCATGAGCATCCAGCTGAATCCAACTTCACCAAATGACAAAGAAAACACATAATATAGACATCTAAACTACTCATACTGACCTTTAGGGGTCGAATCCATGAGAAAAGGGGTTGTTTCAACTATTTCCCAACAAAGAACTAGAATATAGGCAGTCAAACAACTTGCCTCTAAAAGAGGGGAAACTGATTCATTTGCCTCAAAACCACCTCTAACTAATGAATCTACCCTATAACACTATTTTATCATTACATTTACATGTCATGTCATCAATTACATCAGTGAAATCATCCATGAAGAGAGAGAAATGAAATTCACAATCAAAACAGGCGAATTTTAGTTCCCTGAGCAAAATGGCCCTAAGCGCAGTGCCATTGGCCAAAAGCGTAGTGAAAATTTTAGGTCACTTTTGGAGGCCTTCCTGACATCCAAATTGAGCCCATGATAGCTAACTAGAAAGATCTTCAAGCCTAGTTTCTAGAACACCTAGAATTTTTGAATTTGGAGGTCATTTTCCCTCTCAAAACTTGAATAGCCCAAGACTTCTTCTGTGTGTCCAAAAGGAGGTAGAAAGGTCATTTTTTGGTAGTTTTTGGACCCTTTGGTGAACCAGATCTGCTCCAAAACTCCTAAAAATGGCTAGGGTGCATGTCCTCATCATTTTGAATCGAAAAATGTCAACCTTTTCTCGAGTGGATGCCCCTGGAAAAAACGTAGCGCCGGTGGCACTGCGCTTCTGGCCAAATTTTCTGTGTTAAGAATTTCAAAATTTTGAAAATGTAAAAAGACCTAAAAATTTGCATGCTTTGGTTGGCTAAGGAGGCTTCTTCCAACATCTTCAACCTATCTTGCTCTTTCTTGCCCTCTAAGGCTCTTCTGAACCTAGCTTTTAGCTTCCTAATCCTCATGTTACAAATTTTGTCACGAGCCATGTAATGGTATGCCATGTGTCAGAGCATTTTCTTATCCATTTTGGCCTTGTCAATGAGCCCTTCAACATGTAGGTTGACTCTTTCAAGTCAAGTTTACCTATCTTGTTCAATTTCTTGCTCAATGGGAGTCAAAGTGACAAGAGCCTCTTTGTCACTTTGCCTCTTTATCTTCAGTAGCTCAAGTTCCATGAGGTCCTATTTATGACTTAGTTGCTTGTTTTCTTGCTCCAGGTAAGTCATGACAAACTTAGCTCTCTCTAATTTGTTCATCAAAGCTTTTATTTGGGCTTCTTTCTCCTAAATAATGACATCTTTGACATTTTCCCTCTCTTGAGCATCTAGATCAATGATCTCAGTGTCATGCTACTCGAGCTCATCATCATGCTCCTCCAACTGAAATTCCCTTTCTTGGTCATCATCCAAGTAATTTTCTTGTACCTTTTCCTTGCCTTTGCTCAATTGCTTAACATGTACCTATTTTGTCGATGTAGAAGGCAAAGCGCCTTCCACACCTTGTGGAGATAACATTTGCCTGTGGAATGATGAAGAAGGCAAGGTCCCTTCCACTTCTCGTGGAGAAAACACTTGCCTAGCAGCTACAAACAACTTCCTTGACTCTCTCTGATATGTCAAGAACACCGGTATCTCAGCAGTTCTAGTCTCTTTGGCCTTCTCATCTGTCTTCACCTAAGCACTGCTAGAAGGTGTTCCTTGTCCATGTTTGCTAAGTTTTGAAGTTATGTACCCCTAAAAAAGGTATGGAAGGAGTGAGTATGGGTGATTTAGGAGTTAGGGGATGGGAGATGACCTTATGGAGGGAAAAAGGGATAGGGAAAGAGTTTAGAGTTGTAGTGATAGGTGATAGGGGGAACAATGAGGGTTTAGGGTTTTAGGCATACTAGGGACAAATTTAGGGTTTCATATTTACCATAGGAAATGATGCTTAAAATTTTGACTTGCAAACCAAAACTGAAGTGAGGGAGGTCAAATTACTTGCAATGAAGATAACAAAGAAAAATTTTGAAGTTTGTTGAAGTTTTGAGTGTTTTTAAGCCTTCTTGCCAAAAGCGCAGTGCCACCCTGCCAAAAGCGCAGCACCACCTTCAAGAAACATTTTGACTACATTGCTGGTATCTAAATTAGGCATGGGATAACTCGTTGGAAATCTTGTCAAGTATACTTTCCAGAACGTCTTGAATTTGTCAATTTGGAGTTCATTTGCCTAGTCAAAATCGCAATCTCCCAAGACTGGGTAAAATGTGCAGAATGAGGCTACTAAAATGCATAGTGCTGTTGCAGTCAACTTTTGAAGGTCTTCCTCAACTCAAAATTGAGCTCATTATAGCTCATTGGAAATATATTTGTGTCTATTTATCAGTTGTCTCATCAAGCAAGTAATTTGGTCATTCCATCTAGGAGAAAAATTGATTTTACCAAGGTCACTCCAGAGGTGCATTAACCCTCCTGAGGCAAATGATGTTTTCAACATTTCTCCAAAACCATGAAACCTGTGTAAAAACTCAAAGAGGTTTTTTTCCTTGGGTTAATGATGGAAAAATACTCTCTCACTTTTTTCAAATTCATCTTTTCTTGCTCAGAAACACAATTTGAAGAAAAACCGTCCCTTATGTGTGGTGAATGGCTTGCTCCTTGGAATGACTTCTGGACAATGATGGAGACCTGATGTTTGATGATATGAAATGGCATCATACCTTCTAATATCCCTTATGCCACCTCTTCTCAGATATCTCTGATCCCATAGCCAACCCTAGCTCAGTGGGAGTGGAATTTAGGGTTTTAGTGCTTGTTTCTCTTTTGCTTTTGCAGGTGAATTGGTGTTCATGATGACTTGATTTTTGTAGTGGCAGGTGCTTGGAAACATCATTAGATGCTTAGGAGAGTATGGGAACCAATATTACATATGGAAACATAAAATTACTTAAGAAATGAAGATAAAAAAAAAATACTTTGTTTTCACATCAAAACAAGTTTTCAGGTGAGAACTACATTAGGCTTTCAAAATGATAAATTATGACTTTGTTCATCATTATTGGCATCCTCATGTCGTTGTTGATCATTATTGGCATGTAATTCTTGGATTTGACCATGGTGGGACCCTAAAACCTAATGAAATGAATTGGAAAGGGAACATGAGCCATGAATGAAATATATGGAAGAGGATCAGCAAGTACAGATCATGAGGGAAAAAATTGAAGAAAACCCTACCATCAGTGAGTCCATGACCTAATGGAATGCAAACTCATCAGTATGGAACTCCTACTATGAAATGCAAAACAGCATATTTTGATAACTGATGGCAGTGTGGAACACTGACACTAACACATGGTATTGGTCCATGGTATCTGGTCCGAGGTATTGACCCTAGGTATTTGGTCCATGGTATTGGGTCTAAGTGATTTTGATCCATGTTATTAAGGCCTAAGACTCTAAAAGGAGGAGAAGATCATGAGGGCAGTGTGTGCAAGTGATGAATATCTGATGAAGTGTGAGATCTAGTATGCAGGTTATGGGTATGTGATGCTTTGTTAAGGATGCACCTCTGTGGCGAATGAAGGTTGATGAACCGGGATCATGAAGACTAAAATGCATTATCATTATATGCTATGATCATGAATAGTTTAGATTTGAATACTAACGCATGTCTTATCATTTATATCTTATGTTTTGGGTATATATGAAGTTGAAAATTGCAGCAAAGATATAAGTAATTATTTTCAGATCTATACGTTGGTTCCCTTTGGTAAAAGTGCGTATACACGCTGGTTCGACACAGTGAAGTAGTGTATACATTATGAGATTTGATATTTGAGGTTGTTGTTGGTTCAAGTGGCTGTTGCAGAGTTCTGGGTTCTGCTCTTTGTTCTGGTGACTGTGTTTTAATAATAGGGTTTCAGTGATTCAGTTGTTGGGTGATTCAGAGATTGATATAGTTGATGGTTGTATTGCAGTGGTGATTGATTTCATGCTTTGATGTTATTAATGGATCCAGTCTAAAAATTTATGAAACGTGGTCCCTGGAAGAAAAGAGAAGGTTGTAGTCTTCTATAGGCCGGCGCCTATGTACTAGTAAATATATTTGCTAGTACAAGAGCCAGGGGGTTGTAGCTCCCTTCCAATGGTAGCTGGAGAATGAGAGAAGGTTGTAGTCTTCTGTAGGTGGGTGCCTACGTATTGGTATGATTCTATGCCAGTACAAGATTGTAAGCAGGCTTTTCTTATATTAGAGGAAGACGGCAGTAGGTGGTTTTTGTCCCGCACTGGGTTTCCACCTTATATCATGGTATTCATGTGTGCTTCTTATGTGTGATGATTTGTTTTTTTTTACTGCACCTGTTTACTATTTATATGGTTAGTGAAGTTGTGATGCACTGATTAAAGATCAACATATGATGAATCAGCTAAATCACAAGTTTACTGGTCCATATACGCTAGTTGCATTAAACACAGTTGCATGTACACGCGAGTTCCCTTAACTGAAGTAGCGTATATGAATCAGAGTATGAAATGTAAAATCATTGATTTGTTAATACTAATTCACCCCCCCCCCCTCTTAGTATTATTTCCAACAATTTGTATAAGAGCAGGTCCTTCAGAAGAAGCTTGATCGCTTGAAGGAAGATCCATCAGCATGAGTAATCAAGAAAGAGAGGGATCCATTAGACCACCAATCTTCAATTGGAGCAATTTTGTTTACTAGAAGATAAGAACCACAACCTATCTACAATCGCTTGGAACGGATATTTGGGAAATTGTGGAAGGAGGATGTACATTTCCATCAACAATTCCTACAGATACGGCAGGTAGAAAGCAATATGAAACCAATGCCAAAGCTATTACTATTTTATTGGGAAGTTTGTCAAAATCAGAGTTAGTCAAGGTCATGCAGCTCAAATTAGCCAAAGAAATATGGGACAAAATCATTCTAAGCTATGAAGGAGACTCTCAAGTAAAACGTGCTAAGCTTCAAACTCTCATAATATAGTATGAAACTCTTAAGATGCATAGTGATGAAAGCATAGCTAGTTACTTCCTACGTATAGATGAGGTTTTCAATTGCATGAAGAATCTAGGTGAAGAAATTAAGGAAGTTGCCTTAGTTGAGGAAGTTTTCAGATCCTTGTCTACTAAATTTGAACCCAAAGTTTCTGCCATAGAAGAAAAGCAGGGTCTGCAGAATATCACTATGACGCAGCTTCACGGAATCTTAACTGCTTTTGAAATGAGAAAAGGAGGACCATCAGATATGAGAGAAGCCGCATTTAAAGTATCAACAAAGGGAAAAGAAAAACTCAATGAATCAGGATATATTTCAGAAGAAGAATATGAGGTAAATTCTGTCAAGAAGCTTCAACAGGGATCTGGAAGGTTCAAAGGTAAGCTACCTTTCAAATGTTTTTCTTGTGTTAGAGTTGGTCATTATGCTGCTAGATGCCCTCATAATAAAGGAAAAATGTCTAAATAAGGTAATACAAGTTATTATACTCATGATAATAGTGATGGCTTGTCTGATAGTGATGAAGATAATCAAAAAATTAAACTTCTCATGGCATATGAAAATAGCGATGTAGAAAAAGAAGAAGTTACCATATTAAAAGTTCAGTTGGAGACAGTAACCAGAGTAAGGGAGCGCTGCAGGATGTAGTGATATCATTAAGAAATGAAATAAAATATCAGAGCATAACAATCCAGAGACTTGAATCTAAGATCCTCTCTCTAAAAGAAGACCTTGAAGAATTAAAGAAGCAGAATGAAGAAGCTCTTGAAGAAAAAGAACATGAAGTTCTCGAATTAAGGAAACAAGTGGAAAAAGGAAGAAAATCTGAAGAAAACATAAAGAAGAAATATCTGGAAAAGGAAGAACAACATCAGGTTGAGGTAAATATCTTAAAAGATAAATTAGAAGAAAAGGATAAATTGTTACGATTACAAGATAGTACTAAGATTTTGGATAATATTCTTAGTAGTCAAAGGTATCCTACCATCAAAACTGGTTTTGGTATTCATGAATCTATTGAAGGGGAATCTAGATCACAAGGTGAGGCAAGGAACTCTAATGAGAAATCTGAAATGCTCAACAAGGAGATGAGAGAACAACCCCATCAACTACCAAGGAAAGAAATTCTTCAAAGAAAACCTTTTACAACTAACTATGGAAGTAATAGTCAGTTATTTTCTTCAAAGAATGATGTTGAATGTTTTATATGTCATAATTTTGGACATGTTGTAGCCAAGTGAAAAAGTAGAATGGTTCAAGGCCATCACACAGAAAAATCATCAAGTTCGAGGTAATTTAAGGGATATTGTTTTGCTTGCAATATGTTTGGTCACAAAGCTATTGATTGCAATAAAATGAATATGAAACATGTAAGATGTTATGCATGTAACAAGTTTGGAGATAAATTAAAGGAATGCAGGAGAAAAACATAGACACCAAAGCAAAAGGAGTATACATCATCCCAATCCCAGGTATTGAAGAAGATAGAATTATTGACATAAAGATGTGGCATAACTCAGTTAGCAGACATAACAGACCCAAGGGAAGATAAATGTGTAAAAATTTAGTATTCCAATTTACATATGCACCTATTATGAAGAAACGTCGCGTATATACGCGTGTTAGAAGATACACAGTCGTGTATATGGTGTTCTGAAGAAAAAGTAGTAGTTCAGACTACAGAAAAGGAGTATGATATGGTTCAGTCACTTATCTGCTTTGTTTGATGATGGTATGGCACAGGTTCAAGGGGAGCATATGCTTTGAATAATGCATTGTTGGTATTATGGTTAGAAGTCTTTAGTGATGATGGTTATGTGGCTAAATAATACATCTTGCTAGTTATTTTTGGTTGGTCAAGAGAATGGTATTGCAGGTTATAGGTCTGGATGTTGGTAACAGATGCTTATGGTGCAGATCATATATGGTGTATGATAGTTGCTGATGACTATCATGGTCTTGTTAGGTCTTTGGTCTAAATGTCATGTATATATTTTTAAATACCCATAAATCATACGATGTAATTTGTACCCCCACTATACATGGGAAGGATGATGTAATAATTTCTTTCTCAGTCATGTATTATAAACATTTGGTATATCCCCACTTGGTTGGGTGGATGAGTCAAAATGATGTATCTCCACTTAGTTGCAAGATTGATGTATGTATGAGTCATTGGTGATAGGAAGGTCATACTCACTTAGTTGAGTTGTAGAGTCATATTTTTGCAGACTCTGCATGTGATCAAGGGGAGCATGGACGGATTGGTACATCGTAGCATGTACAAAAACGGGGAGCTCAATCAGATATTTCATCAAGTACTCAGGGGGAGTATGGACAACACAATGTATATCAAAGGGAGAGAATATCTTTGTTTGCTCTTTGCCTTTGATGTCAAAGGGGGAGAGTGACTTGGTGTGGTTGTTGCCATCAAGTCCAAAGGGGGAGACTGTTGGCATTATGATACATGTATGATACAGGTGTTGTCCTTTATGGAAACTAACTTAGATGACAGATCATAGTGTAGCAGGTCAATAGCAAAGAATTAATGATCAGAGAGAGGTATACGCAGGTTCACTGTGACAAAGAAGCATATACACGCAGGTTAGAAAACCAAAAGGAGCGTATAACATACAATGCACTTTCACAGAAGGAAGGGGGCGTAGATGTTGGAAAACTAAGTTTTGGTCCGTGGTATTTGGTCCATGGTATTTTGATCAATGGTATTGGTCCATGGTATCTGGTCCGAGGAATTGACCCTAGGTATTTGGTCCAAGGTATAGGGTCTAGGTGGTTTCGGTCCATGGTATTGAGTAAGGCCTAAGACTATAAAAGGAGGAGAATATCATTAGGCCAGTGTGTGCAAGTGATGAATATCTGATGAAGTGTGAGATCTAGCATGTAGGTTATGGGTATGTGATGCTTTGTTAAGGATGCACCTATGTCACGAATGAAGGTTGATGAACCGAGATCATGAAGACTAAAATGCGTTATCATTATATCGTATGATCATGAATAGTTTAGATCTAAATACTGACGCATGTCTTATCCTTTATATCTTAGGTTCTAGGTATATCTGAGGTTGAAAATTGCAGCGAAGGTATAAGTAATTATTTTTAGATCTGTACATTGGTTCCCTTTAGTAAAAGTGCGTATACACGTTGGTTCGACATATTCAAGTAGCATATACATTATGAGATTTAATATTTGAGGTTGTTGTTGGTTCAAGTGGCTGTTGGAGAGTTCTGGGTTCTGCGTTATGTTCTGGTGATTGTGTTTTAATAACAAGGTTTCAATGATCCAGTTGTTGGGTGATTCAGAGGTTGATATAGTTGATGGTTGTATTGCAGTGGTGATTGATTTCATGCTTTGATGTTATTAATGGATCCAGTTTGAAAATTTATGAAACATTGTCCCTAGAAGAAAATAGAAGGTTGTAGTCTTCTGTAGGTCAGCGCCTATGTACTAGTAAATATATCTGCTAGTACAAGAGCCGCGGGGTTGTATCTCCCTTCCATTGGTAGCTGGAGAATGAGAAAATGTTTTACCCTTCTATAGGTGGGTGCCTACGTACTGGTATGAATCTACGCCAGTACAATATTGTAAACATGTTTTTATTATATTAAAGGAAGACGACAGCAGGCGGTTTTTGTCCCGCATTGGATTTCCACCTTATATCATGGTATTCATGTGTGTTTCTTCTGTGTGATCATCTGTTCTATTTTACTACACCTGTCTACTATTTATATGGTTAATGAAGTTTTAAGGCACTGATTAAAGATCAACATATGATGAATTAGCTGAATCACAAGTTTACTCGATATACGCTAGTTGCATTAAACACAGTTGCATGTACACACGACTTCCCTTAACTGAAGTAGTGTATATGAATCAGAGTATGAAATAAAAAATTATTGATTTTCTAGTACTGATTCACCCCCCCCCCCCCCCCCTCTCAATATTATTTCCAACAAAATGAGATGCAAATGTGGACACAAAATGTGGTAGAAAAAAGGATGCAAATTTGCATGCCAAAAAGGATGCAAAATTAGACACCAAAAAGGATTCAAAATAGAAAATAAAAAATGGTGCAAAACTATATGAAAAAGTAGAAAAATAGAGAAAAAGTGGGCATAAAAATGGCTCAAATTTGGATGCAAATTGAGATGCAAGATTGGATGCAAAATTAGGTGCAACAAATGATTCAAAACTTGGTGCAAAAGCAAATGAAAAAGTAGACAAAAATAATGGCTCAAAATTGAATGTAAGATTAGACACAAAAAGGGATACAAAGGTGGAAGCAACATATGGTTCAACATAGGATGCAAATTTAGATGCTTAGAAGGATGAAAATTTGGATGCAAGAAATGGTGTTAAAAATGATGCTAAATTGGATGCAAAAAATTATGCAAAATTAGATGCAAAATATGGTGCAAAATAGGATGCAAAAAGGAGAGACAAATAAAATGCAAAAGGGGATGAAAAATGGTGCAAAATGGATGAAAATTTTGGCACTAAATCAGATTCAACATATGGTGCAAAATACGATGCAAAAAATGGTACCAAAAAGGCCAGAAAAAGCGGCACAAAAATAGATGTAAAAATAGGTACAAAATTAGAAGCAAAAAATGGCATAAGACTAGATGTATAAAATGGCACAAACGGGATGCAAAAAAGGGCACTAAATCAGATGCAAAAGATGGTGTAAAACTCGATGCAAATTACGACACAAAACTAGAAGCAAAGAATGACACAAAACAGGAAGCAAAAAATGGTATGAAACTAGAAGCAAAACGTATTGTAAAATAAAATGCAAATCTTCGTGTAGAATATGATGGAAAATTTTGTGTACAAAAAAATGCAAAATTAACACAAAAAGGATACTTTAAAAATTGTACAATAGAGCTAGATTTAGTGCCAGGCTTCTCATGCCAATTGAGAGAAAAAATGCACTAAAATCTGGTGCTAAATCTGGCACAAATTTCTTGTTTTATTGTAGTGTATGCAAAATCATTTCAGGAATTTGACAGTGATATTCAACATCTTGAAAGGGGTATCCCTATCTTGGATTAATCTTCTGAATATCCTTTTGAAGAAATCTGTCCCCCTAATGAAGCTCCAACCATTGATTAAGAAGACTCTTTGAGTGATGCGATTGAGATAATTGGAAGGATAAATATTGATTTAACCCCATCTTAGCCAACCAAACAACCTAGGCCATCTCAAAAAGGTCATCCAAAAGGGATCACTATGACACTTAAAAGTGTTCATTCTAATGAGGTTGGAAAGACAGGAATTATAAGTTCTACTACACATAATGGAGGTGATGTAGATTTTTCCAGTTTAGCTATTGATAAGGATGTGTCTTGTGATTGTGAATTAAATTTTTCAAATTATCTCAGACCAAATTCCTTTAAAGAAGTTGTGTGTTATGATGAACGTAAATAAGCAATGCAAAATGAGTATGATGCTCTGATAAAGAATAGAACCTAGAAGCTATTGGACACTCCATTTGGAACCAAACCAATTGGTTGCAAGTGGGTATTGAAGAACAAGTATAAATCAGATGGCTCACTTGAAAAGCATAATGTAAGGCTCATGGAAAAATGATTTGCACAGAAAGAAGAGGTCAATTATGTGAAGACCTTTCCCCTAAAAAAATGGGTTTCCATTTAGTCTCTGTTTTCCTTGGCAACTTGGAACGGATGGAAATTTCATCAAATGGATGTAAAACCTATCCCCTTGAATCGAGATTTGAAATAAAATGTTTCTATGTCTCAACCAAAAGGATATCTTGTGAAGGGACAAGAGCATAAAGTATGCAACCTTATCAAATCCTTGTATGATCTCAAGCAAGCACCATGAACCTTGTATGAGAAATTGACTGAGCATCTTCTGAAACTAAATTTCAAACATTATGATCATGATGATGCAACTTTATTTGTCAAGAAAGTTGGCAAAATTCTTGACTATGTTGTGGTGTATGAAGATGATTTATTGATGGTCGGGAACAATGAAAATTATATTTCTTAAAGAAAGAATTGAGGAAAGGATTTGAGATGACATATTTCGGATATGTTCACTACTATTTAGGTATTGAAGTAACCCAACATCAATGTCAAAAGTTTTTATTCCTCTCTCGAAATAGGTATATTGGAGATTTGTTAAACAAATTTGGCATAGCTTAATGCAATCCTTTGTCCACTCCAATGGAGTAAAACTTAAAGCTCGCATGCAAAGAAGGAAATGAATTTGAGGACGCAACTAAGTATAGACAACTAGTAGGAAGTCTTAACTACCTCACTACTACCGGACAAAACATTTCATTTCCTGTTGGAATCTTTTTGAGGTTTATGTAAAACCCTTGTGAGTGTCCTTGGTCTACTGCAAAAGGGGTTCTAAGGCACTTAAAGAGAACTCAATACTTTAGACTCAAGTATAGGTAGGTGGATGACTTGAACTTGATTAGATACACTAATTCAAATTTTGATGGAGATAAGGAAAATGAAGTATCTACTTTAGGTTATGTTATGAGCCTTGGATTGAGAGCTATCTCCTAGAGGTCATGCAAACAACTTGTTCCGGTAGATTCCACAACAGAGGCAAAATATGTGGCGGGTATAGAAGCAACCAAGGAGATCGTGTGGCTCAAAAAATTCTTGATGATTTGCAGGAGAAACAAGTGCATTCTACTCTTCTTCTAAACATAAATACTTCTACAACAAAATTGTCCAAGAATCCAAATTTCCATGATCGACCAAGCATATCAATACAAAGTATCATTTGATTCAATATCATGTTGAGGCCAAGGCTATTCACCTATGCTATAATTCTACAAATGAGTGAATTGTAGACATCTTCACTAAAGCACTTGGAAGAGAAAAGTTTAAAAGATTCAAAATTATGCTTTGAATTATAAACACCCCTTCAGATTAAGGAATGGAATGTTGACACCCAGATGTGGGTGTTTCCCTAGAGCATTAATGGCAAACATTAGAACTGTCGGCGCAAGGACCTGCCAGCAGGTGAATCGTGCTCTCACCTAGGCTCATAGCAGGTGAAACCTGGCCAGCGCGCAAGTCGCATTAAATGGCCCTTCTGGCCGAGATTTGGAAATTATTGAAATCAGGATGGAGTCCTCTGAGCCTTCAAACCACCCACTGCTCCTCAACTGTTGTCCACCGCAGGCCAAATTCGCTAGTAGCAGAACAGCTACAGGGAGACATTGCTGGCATCTTTGTTGCATTGATCTTTGGAATGGACACCACTTCTCCCATTCTAAGCTCTGCCCTATAAATCCTACTCAGAAGCCCTATTTTCACATCTAATCTCTCCTCCCGACTGCTTACCCTGCTAATTCGCTCTCCAACCTCGTGGGAAAGGTCAGACACAGAATGAGAAGTCGTCGTGGAGGAACTCGAGGTGGCTGCACTCACCCTCAGGCAGCGCAAAGCTCGGTTCCACCCTCTCCCCCTCAGTATCAGGAAAACCCACCTCCTCCCAGGTCTTTGACTAGACATCCCAATACGTGCAGTGGGTGTGGGCGTGGGATGGCTTCCATTGATTCACCCAACGAATTCAGGCTCCACTTTGCAATTCCTCAGCTGTGTCCTGGCCCTGTCCCCCATGTCACCCAATTCAGGTTCCAAAGCCGTTTGAATCGACCCATCATAACTGCCAATGTGACTGTTATCACTTAGAACTAAAAATTGATACATGTAATTTTCTATCCTAGCCCGAGGACAAAGGTCTGTGTTAGTTTAATTTCAAACTTTCATTTTTAATTTTATTCCCGTAGGATTTGGAGTTTTTAAAAGAGTTTTTAACTCAAGTTGTTCTCAACTCCCATTGGTTCCCCTCTACCCATCATTATTCTATAGTCACCTCTTGTCTTATATGAGTCACCGTGCCTTTCCGTGATTTCGCAGCGTAATCATAACTAGGCAGTTTTGCAGCGCAATCATAACTAGGCAGTTTCACAGTGCTTCATGATTAGGCAGTTTCGCAGCGCATCATCAAAATTTAAATTGACCGCGCTGCGAAATCATGGATTCGTACTTTCCACAGCGAATCTTTCCCAAAATATCAAATCCGTTAGGTGAGTCATAGGCCATGTCCTCTCATGTCAGCTCATGTACCTCTCTTTACCACTCATTGCCACTATCACCACCACTAGATCTGTTAATATGCACAAGTTATTATTCCCAAGAGATTTGACCGTGCATAAACCATAATGATGGCCGTAAGTCCTGCATGAATGACAAAATCTGCAAGATTATATCTTGAAAGGTTTTAAACGGAAGAGTTTAAAATTCAAGCGAGGCTGATAATCAAGCGAGGCTGAATTCAGAGAGAAGCTGAAATACAATTCCAACCGGAGCTGGTAGTTATTGCTTGCGAGGATTTGGAAGAATCAATGGAGAAAAAGGAGCACAGATCCGGCAAACCTCTAAGGACTGAGCCTGAAGGCCTGGATATAACGCTGAGAAATGAAGAGGTGAAGAAAGCGTTTAAAAAGGCTGGTTGCTGGAACTTTTGCAAAAAGTTACAAGGAGGACATGCACAGGTAACTAAGGAATTTGCGCTTAACTTCACGGGTTTGAATTCAAAGGTAGCTATGTTAGAAGTGCAGGTTTCTCCAGAAGTAATATCTGCTGTGACAGAGATCCCAAGAGGACAAGAGGAATGGTTCAAAAATTTCAAATTTGACATGAATCCTTGCAAGGAGTTTTTGAAGGATGATTATGTAAACGAAGATTTAAGTAAGGGAGTGCCCAGGAATTATGTCAAAGAACATTATGCTCTCTTACTCACCTGCATACAGAAATATTTGACTTGTGAAGGAAGGTATAACAAGGTTTATTCTTACCATTTCAAACTACTTTTGCATTTCACCGGGAAAGTCTCCATAGACTTACCGTTTTATCTTTTCCGTAGTTTGAGTAAGATGTGTGATAAGGTACAGCTGAGGAAAGAGGAGTCTGAAACCTCTTTGTTTCATCATGGTTTGATCAAATTATTGGTTTTAGATGGGCTTCAAAAGATAGACAGGGATTGGAATTCATTCATTTTTATGGCTGGTTTCAAAAGCCAGACTGGCCTCACTCCCCAACCTGCCAGGGATTTTACAATAGCTGAGCTTCAAACAGAAGCAATAGCTAAAAGAGTTACAAAGTCACAAGTAAGATCACAAATAAGAAAACCAGTGAAGCCACTGAAGCCACTCATCATCCAAGATCAAGCTCAGCAATCAACTAAGGAAAAGGCTCAGGGTAAAAAGACTGTACCTGAAACAAGCACGTCTGAAACAGTCTCAAGGGTTAGAACAAGAAGTCAAATAATGAAGGAAAAAGGTAAAGCTATAGCAGTTGAAGAAAGTCCAGTGTCCAAGGCAAGTTTAAATGATTTATTGCAGGCTATTGAATTTGAGCAATCTATTCCAGTTCAAGTCGAATTGATGCGGTCAGAACAAGAAAGCACCAAGAAATCTAAGGCCTCAAAAAGGCTTAGATTTGATGAGCCATCTGAAGAGTTCGTTTTTAAACCAAGAAGACCTATGACAAGAAGATTCCAGCAAGAACAGGAAGCACTGCCAAGAATAGAGGAAACAGGGGAAGAGATACAAAAAGACACGGGCAAAACAGTCATTGCATCTCAAGAAGATAATATAGCAGCCATACAGAGACAATTGGAATCAGCTAAGTATGAAATTGCTAAATTGAGGAAAGCCGCTAGAAAACATGAAGCCATACATGCAAAATATTATAAAACCCTATGGGAAGGGAATGAAGCTGTAAAAGCTCAGCTGAATTCAGTGGTTGATGGCCATTCACAATTTCACACATGGACAGTACCAGCAATCAAAGAAGCCAAATACATAAGAAGGATCAATATGCAATTGAGAGCTGGGAATAAGGCTATGAGGAAACAAATTGAAGACCTGAAGGCACAGCTAAGCCAGCTACCTGCTAAATAAGTTTTCATTTCAAGTAAGGTTTTGTTTCCAAAATTTTGACAAATTTGCTTAATCTTATCTTTCTGAGGAAATATAAATCCCTGTTCAGCATGTGGAAAGTTTAGGGGAGTTTTTGGCAATCAAATACTCGGCTAATAAAGGTCTCGGGTCAAAAGCAAGTTGTTTTAAAAAAATTCAGCAGTTTCGTAGCGCGCTACGAAACTGCTGAAGGTGATGATTTTTACGCAATTCAAACAGTTTGAATTATAAGCGGGAATTCTGAAAGGAAAACATCCAAAGGGTATGCAAAGCATCATCCGAAGCTATACAACAGTTAACCAGGTCAAGACACGTGGAGATAATATGCATTCGAATCCAACTTTAGATTTTTTTCATAAAGGAAGCATATTTAATAGTTATCACACTCCAGGATATGTGAAACAGTTACAGTTTGCAAAAATTTTGGCTTTCACGTATGCAAACGGTGGACAGCACATCAAAGACGTGGCAGTTTGCTCCATTTTGGGGTAATTAAAAGATAAAGGATATACTTCGTTGGATCCGGACATGTTAAGGCAGACTAAAGACCGATACACAGGGACAGTTTCATATGTTTCAGGGTATTGGAAAGGATGTGTCATTAAAGATCAAACATGGAGCTTTGAACATCCATTACAGTCAAACTAAAGGGGAGCAGATGTCAAAGAACGAGGATCCTTGCAATTAAAGCCATCATGCATGAAATATGGAGTTAGAGTCATAGTTGATTTAGATCTCTTAAAAAACTCCAGTTAGCACTTTGTTGTATTTATTAGTTGGTTAAATGGTTGATAGGTGTCATTAGGAGTAGTTTTTGAATTCCCCTCATGTTGGAGGAGGAATCTCGATCAGTTAGAATAAGAACTCTATATATAGCTGAAACAGCAATGTAATCAAGGTTGGAAAATTTTATGACACAGCTTGTATTTGGCTTATGTAAAGACTCATTTCAGTAATATAATTTTGATTTTACTTCTCAGGATTCATGAAGGATTTCTTATATTCAGAATGTGTGATGTTATCCTTTCCTTAGTTTTGTTTACAGTGGTATAGATGTATAATCACTCAGAACTCACTGAATGTGCTCTGATTTCCTGTATGCATCTATAAACTGTGGTCCTATATGAATTATGTTCTGAATATCTAAATGCTGAGTGCCCTGATTTCTATGTAAGGTTGAGCTCACTGTTATGTTGAGGTTTTGTTGACTCCATAGGCCCAATGGATAGTTGTTTAGTATGTTTCCAGCGTTCATATTTGTCATAGTTGTTCTACAAGAGTTAGCCATCTTATCTTAATCAAAATCATTAACCCATCTAGAGAGAGCCCTCTCAGGTTGAGGAGGCTAAGCCTCAGCCTAAAGTAGGTTTGAAATAGTTACTTAGAGTCAACCTGACCAGCAGCCTATCAGGGTCTGATTTTGAGATAAAATTTTGGTGCGTCTGCCGGGAGACTGAAGATTACTCATTCTCGAAATTATGAAGCTGATCTTCTGAAGGTAACAGGAGCTCAGAAGGTTTTCGAGGCTACATTCTACCTTGGTGACTCCATACAATTTTAAAGTTAAAAAGGTGGCTTCGAGAGGAAGATATACAAGGAGTAATCCTGATCCAAATCCACCTACTCCTCTGGATAATCCAAACACCATCTCAAGGAGCAGGCAAAGATTTCCTGATATACCAGGTACTTCATCTGTATCAAAATTATGTTCCCTGAATTTTCTAGAAGTCCTGAAGATAAAATTGTTGATGATAAAATTCATGAGGTATTGTTGAGGTCTGAAAACGAAGAAGAGCTTATTGGAATTATTTTAGATTTACAAAAAAGAGGCATTGATACTTCATCTTTAGTGTCACAAAAGGATAAGGAAGAGTTTTGGGAGGTTGTTACTTCAGAATTATTATTAGAGGAAGAAGATTTGAATCAACTCAAAGAACTTGATCCTTTTGAAGTTTTGCTCAAGTCCAAAACTGGTTTACCTCTCCCAAATTGGAGTTCCTTTGTCAGTGGTTTGCAAAGTCCAAATAGTCCTTTTCGGACCAATACTTTATCTTCTGCCTCTGCTAGTCCTAATAGTCCTCAGACACTATCTCATACTAGTTCTGGTTCCACTGGTCATACAATACCTGTTGTCACTGCTCCTCCATTCATTATGGCTATACCTGCTAGGTATGCTCCTCTAGCTCTCCCTGCTGTTTTACATGATCTTCCTAGCAAATATGCTGCCAGAATTCCAACATGGGGAGGAGATGAAGATATTACAGCAGAAGAACACGTGGATAGGTTCAATGATTTTGTTGACAGGGAGGAAGTGGATGATGAAGATGTAAAACTAAGATTGTTTGCTCAAACCTTCATTGGGGAGGTCAGAAAATGGTTTAAAGCCCTTAGAGCTGGAAGTATTCATAGCTGGGTAGAATTTGAAGACAACTTTCTAAGGAAATGGGGAAACAGAACCAACCCTGTCCAAGCCCTTACTGAATACAACAATCTTAGGAGAGCTCCAGAGGAAACTGTCCAAAACTTTTCTAAGAGATTCAATAAGATATACAATTCAATTCCAGCTCATTTGAAACCTCCTGGAGCTTTGGCACAGTTGAGATATGCTGAATCATTTGATTCAGATTTCTCTCTTTTACTCAGAGAAAGAGAGTCTGCTTCTCTTGCTGACATGCAAAATGATGCAATTAAGGTAGAGGTAAATATGCTTGCTGCTAAGAAATCAAAGATGGCAAAGACTAAGCTAAAGGAAGAAGAGAAACCTTCTACCTCTGTGTTATAGACATTTTTGTGCCTTACAGCATGAAGCATGAAATGTCCATAATCTAAGGGATCCAAAGTCCCTAAACATGTTGTTCCTACCCCTAGAGGAACAAGGTCAGCAAACCATAGCACTGAATAAAAGTTCTCCACCTGAAAACACTCAAAAACAAGGCAATTCTGGATCATGTCAACTGCTCCACTGAGCATCTGCGCTGAATGTCAACTGCTCCACTGTCTACCTACGTTGAATGTCAACTGCAGAGAAGGCTACCTACGCTGGGCGAGTTTAGACATGTGGCACAGTCATTCCTCAAGGTGTCAATGCCCAGGAAGCTTCCAAAATGACACTTGGATCAGGGAATTCGACTGGTGATGAGCAAGAGGTTCTAAATCTCCAAGTGGAAGCAAGAACCTCCAAAGTGGACTCAAGAACTGAAGAATAACTGAAGTGAGAGAGGACACTAGTCAGCTTCATGCCAGCCTCAAGCTGACTCATCCTTTCTCCAAAACTCCTATATATAGATCTCTCTCATGAGGTCTAGGGAGGCTGGAATCTTGTGAATGTAAAGAATTGCTGTTGGTTTGAGTTTAGAACTATTGGGTGATTTGCTTTGAAGGAGGTGAAGAGGATATTTCTTTCTGCTGGGAAGGTGATGCTGGATTGGGCCTTTTATGGTTGTATCACTTCCTGAACCTTACTTCTTCCATTAATAAAGCATTTGAGGTTCTTCTATATGCATGTGTCTCAATGGTGTGTTGTTATACTTGTGTATTTGATTTATTCTAATCCTTGAATCAATTATGAATGTATGCTTCTTGTAGTTTCCCTCTCTTGCCATTTTGCAGGATCTTGGTGTAGCTGGGCCAGTGAAAGAGCAAGGAGCTGGGGGCAAGTGGCAAGGAGAGAAGATTGGATCAATCATTAGCGAAAGACATCGGTTAGTGGATCTCTTTCTCCCCTCTTTTACATCTCATAAAGAAGTAATCTCAAATAGCTTTTCTTTGATTGTTGCTAAGGAACTATCACCCTTAGAGTGGGATAGGGTCATTCCGTATTGGATACTTTTCCCAACAACACTCTGCTCAAGAAGACAAGTTTGAAACAATGATGAAAACTATGGAGAAATTGATGGACCGACTGGCTCTTGGGAATGCTTCTGCCCCTCCAGCACAGCAAGGACCTCAATTCAGGAACCCTCAGTTCAGAAGACCTCAGAATCCGCAAAGGCCAAGAGACAACAGAAATCAGCAGGCAGACCCTCCAGTGAGACCTCCCTTCCAACAAAATTTGGTAGATGAAGAGGAAGAAGATGAACCTGAAGTCCCTTAGGAATCAATCCATTGTTTTAATGAAGAAGTGTCAGAGATTTTCTTGACTAAGGAGGAACATGATGAGTCCAGTATGATAAAGTCAGGAGAAGAGCCTTTGGATTTTTTAAAAGGCTATCAGCACGCTATTTTTGAGATGCAAAAGCAGTATAATCTAAGGAACAGAGATGTCCCTATTACAGCAAACAAAGCACAGCCTAAGAAGAATATCTTAAAGACAGCTGAAGATAAAAAGGAAAAATCAAAGGTGGTCGAAGGTAAGGATGATTCTCCTCTTGTCAAAAAGGATATTCAAATTCTTCCTCCTCCTAAAGAAATTGACAAGACTACCTCTGTTTTTAATCTTGAGAATGAGATTGCAAAAATTAAGATATCAGTCCCTTTTAATGAAATTCTCAAGGTAGATAAATACAGAAGCAAAATTGTGGAAATGCTTAATTCACAACCAGGAGTGGCTGATATCCTAAATGTACAAGAAGATAATCCTATTATCTGTTTGGGTCCAAGACTAGAGGATGAACAAAATGAAGAGTTTCCCCCTTTTTACATAAGCATTAGCATTCATGAGATGACTCTACATAATGCTATGTTAGACTCGGGGGCATCACATAATCTCATGCCTAAGGTAATCATGGAAAGGCTGGGGTTAGAGGTAACTAGGCCATATAAAGATTTATTTTCCTTTGATTCAAAAAGAGTCCATTGCATTGGTTTGATAAAAGATGTTGTTGTGGGGCTCACACAAATTCCAGCAAAAACAACTGTTATGGATATTGTTGTTGCAGACATTCCACCAAAGTTTGGGATGCTTCTTTCAAGGTCATGGGCAGCAAAAATCAAGGGCACAATGCAGATGGATCTTACATATGCTACCATCCCAGTGTTTGGAGAACAAAGGAGGTTGTATCGCGAAACAAGGATGGCCTACATGGTAAGCAGAAAAGACAAGCCTCAGAATTTTCCTATTTACTCATGTGATACTGGCCTTGGATCAGCTATCCTTTTCAATGAATCAGTTGGAAAAGAATCACAAGATGAACCTACAGAAAATGAATGTCAAGAAGGGCAGCAAGGAGATAAGAGAGATATCATGGGCTGCTGGTCATTATACTTTGATGGATCAGCAGGAAAAGAAGGGGCAGGAGCTGGAATTTGGATCACTAGTCCAACTGAAGAAAGTAAGTTTCTCTCATACAAATTAAACTTTGATTGTACCAACAATATGGCTGAGTACGAATCTCTGGTTTTAGGTTTGGAAACCTTGATAAAGTTGAAAGCTAAAAACATTGCTGTTTATGGAGATTCTGAATTAGTAATTAAACAAGTAGAAGGTACATATCAAACTAAGGATGCAAGGATGAGAGCATACAGAAATTTATTGTTGGAGATGTTGGAAAAATTTCAATCCTATTCCTTTAGCATCAAAACTAGAGATCAAAACTCTATTGCAGATTCTCTTGCTGTTTCAGCCAGTCTCTTTATTATTCCTAAGCATTCTTCTGAAAGCTATGAAGTGAAGGTTTGCCATAGACCAGTCATACCGGATAATATCACAAATTGGCAAGTTTTTGAGGATGATCAGCAGGTAAGGAACTTCATTGAATTAAAAGAAGAGTTTGAGCACAATCAGATAGATCAGCAGAATATGTTAATAGAGTCACAGGAAAGTTCTGAAGTCTTACAGTTACAAAACAACTTAATCCCTAAAGGCCTCATTCCTCTTGAAAAATTATTTGATCAAAATGATGTGTTCAAAGCACCAAGGCTACAAGCTAATGAAGAGGAAGTAGAAAACTGCAAATCAGGTGACTCACTTGTGCCTAAAATAGTCAAGATTTCAAAATTCCTTTCAGCTGATATGAAGACTAAATATGTTGAGATGATGAAAAGATTCATTGATGTTTTTGCATGGAGTTATGCTGACTTGAAACAATATGACTCTTCAATCATATAGCATACCATTCCTATTAAGCAGAGTGAGAATCCTTTTAAGCAGAAGCTAAGAAGATTTAATCCTCTTCTAATGCCACTGATTGAAAAAGAAGTGAAAAAGCTCTTTGATGCTAAAATTATTGTCCCAATTAGATTTTCAAATTGGCTTGCTAACTTGGTGCCAGTCAGAAAAAAGAATGGAGATATCACAATTTGTATAGACTTCAGGAACTTAAATAAGGCTTCATTAAAAGATAATTACCCCCTCCCCAAAATGCATTTCATTCTACAAAACATTGTTGGTTCACAAAGGATGTCTATGCTTGATGGTTTCTTAGGGTACAATCAGATTCTTGTTCACCCAGATGATCAGGAGAAAACAACTTTCACTACACCATGGGGAACATTCATGTATGCAAAGATGCCTTTTGGCCTCATGAACGCAGGAGCCACTTTCCAGAGAGCAATGGATATTGCTTTTGCTGAAGAAAAGGACAAATCAGTGGTGGTTTATCTTGATGATATCACAGTTTTTTCAAAAAAGGAAGAAGACCACTTAAAGCACCTTGAAAGGGTCCTACTGAAGTGTAGGAGGTTTGGTATTTCTCTAAACCCAACCAAAAGTATTTTTGCTCTAACTTCTGGCAAACTGCTTGGTCATATTATCTCTGAAGAAGGAATTAGGATTGATCCTAATAGAGTTAGTGCAATTCAAAAATTGGATTTACCAAGGAGTAAGAAGGAGGTTCAATCCTTTCTTGGGAAAGTTAACTTTGTTAGAAGATTTATTCCTAATTTTGCTGAAGTTGTCAAGAACATAACAAAGATGTTAAAGAAAGGAGCAGATTTTAAATGGACAGTTGAAGCAAAGAAATCATTTGAAGAAATCAAGAAGGCACTTACTCAAGCGCCAGTACTCATCAGCCCGGATTTTACCAAGGAGTTCCTTATCTTTACATTCGCTTCTGAAGACACAATTGCTGGAGTTTTATTGCAAAAAGGAAGTCAAGGTACTGAACAACCCATTTCTTTCTTTAGCAAGACATTGGCCAATGCTGAATTGAAATATAATATCTTAGAGAAACAAGCCTATGCATTGGTGAAAGCAATTAAAGATTTCAGAATCTATGTTTTGCACTCTCACATTGTTGCATACGTCCCAAATGCTGTTATTAAAGATATTCTTACACAAGCTGATCCAGATGGAAAAAGGGGAAAGTGGATAGCAAAACTGCTGGAGTATGACATTGAGATCAAACCCACCAAGTTGGTAAAGGGTCAAGGCCTAGCCAAATTGTTGACCCAGTCAAATCTGGACTGTCTTGATATTAATTTAAGTACAGAAATCTCAGAAATTTCTGAAAATGAAGAGGAATTGGTCCAGATAAATGAAAAATTCTTGATCTCAGAATGGTACAAGGATATAGCATTTGTTTTGCAGCATAATAGAGCTCCTGATAATCTTTCAAAATCCAAAGCTCGGTTTACCAAATTGAAATCTCTCAGATATTTTGTGTATGACCAAAATTTGTTTTGGAAGGATGCAGGAGGAATATTGTTAAACTGCCTCATTGAAGAAGAAGCTGATAAGGTAATTGATGAGTTTCATAAAGGGGATTGTGGAGGACATCACTATTGGAAAGCCACTGCAAACAAGGTCTTGAGAGCTGGCTATTTTTGGCCAACTATGTTTAGAGATATCTATAAAAATATAGCCACATGCCATGAATGTCAGGTGTTTGAAGGAAAGAGAAAGCTTATGCCAATGCCCTTGGTTCCTATTTATGTTGAAGCACCTTTCCAGCAGTGGGGATTAGACTTTATAGGGGAAATCCATCCTCCTTCATCAGGACAACATCGCTGGATTCTCACGGCCACCGATTAGTTTACAAAATGGATAGAAGCAATACCCACAAGGCAAGCAAATGATTCAGTGATTATTTATTTCTTAGAAAATAATATATTATCAAGATTTGGTTGCCCAGTCAAGATCATTACAGACAATGCTCAATCTTTCAAGTCCAAAAGGTTAATTAATTTTCGTCATCAGTATCACATCTCCCTTAGACATTTTACTGCTTATTATCCACAGGGAAATGGTTTAGCTGAGTCATCAAACAAGAGCCTTGTGAGAATCATTAAGAAGTTGCTACAAGAAAATAAAAAAGCTTGGCATTTGAAACTGAAATATGCTTTGTGGGCTGACCGGATTTGCACAAAGAGGTCCATTGGAACATCACCATATGAGCTAGTATATGGGACAGAGACTATATTTCCCACATCCCTCGGGGTACCAGTAATGAAGTTGATTCAAGGACTAGAAGAGGAACCAAATGCTATACAACGAAGGATCAACCAGCTAATAGCATTACAAGAGAAAAGAAATGAGGTGTTTGACAGTGATCAACAAAACCAGAACATGATCAAGAGAGCATTTGACAAAAAGATCAAGGAAGTTACATTCCAGATTCATGATAAAGTCTTGAAATGGGAAGCCAGAATTGAAGAGAAAGGTAAACATGGTAAATTTGAAAATTTGTGGAAAGGGCCATATCAAATTTCTGCTTTCCATGGGAATAACACCTACGTTCTACAGGAGATTGATGGGACACCATATGCTGGAGGACCTGTTAATGGCAGGCTCCTAAAGCATTACAATTGATTGAATCTCTGCCAAGTTTCTCACAAGCATTGTGTATACCGTTTTATTAGTCTTTCTTTGTTGCAAATAAATGACAAGCTGAATAGGAAGCTCAAGCCTGAGGTGAAGGCTCACAAAGCTAGAAAGGAATGCTTGTCAACTATATCTATGTTTTCATAAATTGGACAAAGCACTGGACCTACGAGTTCTTAGTGTACTACAGGAGCACACTATCCCAAGTGGAGCCACTGTTATCACTTAGAACTAAAAATTGATACATGTAATTTTCTATCCTAGCCCGAGGACAAAGGTCTGTGTTAGTTTAATTTCAAACTTTCATTTTTAATTTTATTCCCGTAGGATTTGGAGTTTTTAAAAGAGTTTTTAACTCAAGTTGTTCTCAACTCCGATTGGTTCCCCTCTACCCATCATTGTTCTATAGTCACCTCTTGTCTTATATGAGTCACCATGCCTTTTCGTGATTTCGCAGTGCAATCATAACTAGGCAGTTTCGCAGCGCAATCATAACTAGGCAATTTTGCAGCACTTCATGATTAGGCAGTTTCGCAGCGCATCATCAAAATTTAAATTGACCGCGCTGCGAAATCATGGATTCATACTTTCCACAGCGAATCTTTCCCGAAATATCAAATCCGTTAGGTGAGTCATAGGCCATGTCCTCTCATGTCAGCTCATGTACCTCTCTTTACCACTCATTACCACTATCACCACCACTAGATCTATTAATATGCACAAGTTATTATTCCCAAGAAATTTTACCGTGCATAAACCATAATAATGGCCGTAAGTCCTGCATGAATGACAAAATCTGTAAGATTATATCTTGAAAGGTTTTAAACGGAAGAGTTTAAAATTCAAGTGAGGCTGATAATCAAGCGAGGCTGAATTCAGAGAGAAGCTGAAATACAATTCCAATCGGAGCTGGTAGTTATTGCTTGCGAGGATTTGGAAGAATCAATGGAGAAAAAGGAGCACAGATCCGGCAAACCTCTAAGGACTGAGCCTGAAGGCCTGGATATAACGCTGAGAAATGAAGAGGTGAAGAAAGCGTTTAAAAAGGCTGGGTGCTGGAACTTTTGCAAAAAGTTACAAGGAGTACATGCACAGGTAACTAAGGAATTTGCGCTTAACTTCACGGGTTTGAATTCAAAGGTAGCTATGTTAGAAGTGCAGGTTTCTCCAGAAGTAATATCTGCTGTGACAGAGATTCCAAGAGGACAAGAGGAATGGTTCAAAAATTTCAAATTTGACATGAATCCTTGCAAGGAGTTTTTGAAGGATGATTATGTAAATGAAGATTTACGTAAGGGAGTGCCCAGGAATTATGTCAAAGAACATTATGCTCTCTTACTCACCTGCATACAGAAATATTTGACTTGTGAAGGAAGGTATAACAAGGTTTATTCTTACCATTTCAAACTACTTTTTCATTTCACCGGGAAAGTCTCCATAGACTTACCGTTTTATCTTTTCCGTAGTTTGAGTAAGATGTGTGATAAGGTACAGCTGAGGAAAGAGGAGTCTGAAACCTCTTTGTTTCATCATGGTTTGATCAAATTATTGGTTTTATATGGGCTTCAAAAGATAGACAGGGATTGGAATTCATTCATTTTTATGGCTGGTTTCAAAAGCCAGACTGGCCTCACTCCCCAACCTGCCAGGGATTTTACAATAGCTGAGCTTCAAACAGAAGCAAGAGCTAAAAGAGTTAAAAAGTCACAAGTAAGATCACAAGTAAGAAAACCAGTGAAGCCACTCATCATCCAAGATCAAGCTCAACAATCAACTAAGGAAAAGGCTCAGGGTAAAAAGATTGTACCTGAAACAAGCACATCTGAAACAGTCTCAAGGGTAAGAACAAGAAGTCAAATAATGAAGGAAAAAGGTAAAGCTATAGCAGTTGAAGAAAGTCCAGTGTCCAAGGCAAGTTTAAATGATTTATTGCAGGCTATTGAATTTGAGCAATCTATTCCAGTTCAAGTCGAATTGATGCAGTCAGAACAAGAAAGCACCAAGAAATCCAAGGCCTCAAAAAGGCTTAGATTTGATGAGCCAGCTGAAGAGTTCATTTTTAAACCAAGAATACCTATGACAAGAAGATTCCAGCAAGAACAGGGAGCACTGCCAAGAACAGAGGAAACAGGGGAAGAGATACAAAAAGACACGGGCAAAACAGTGATTGCATCTCAAGAAGATAATATAGCAGCCATACAGAGACAATTGGAATCAGCTAAGTATGAAATTGCTAAATTGAGGAAAGCCGCTAGAAAACATGCAGCCATACATGCAAAATATTATAAAACCCTATGGGAAGGGAATGAAGCTGTAAAAGCTCAGCTGAATTCAGTGGTTGATGGCCATTCACAATTTCACACATGGACAGTACCAGCAATCAAAGAAGCCAATACATAAGAAGGATCAATATGCAATTGAGAGCTGGGAATAAGGCTATGAGGAAACAAATTGAAGACCTGAAGGCACAGCTAAGCCAGCTACCTGCTAAATAAGTTTTCATTTCAAGTAAGGTTTTGTTTCCAAAATTTTGACAAATTTGCTTAATCTTATCTTTATGAGGAAATATAAATCTCTGTTCAGCATGTGGAAAGTTTAGGGGAGTTTTTGGCAATCAAATACTCGGCTAATAAAGGCCTCGGGTCAAAATCAAGCTGTTTTAAAAAAAATTCAGCAGTTTCGTAGCGCGCTACGAAACTGCTGAAGGTGATGATTTTTACGCAATTCAAACAGTTTGAATTATAAGCAGGAATTTTGAAAGGAAAACGTCCAAAGGGTATGCAAAGCATCATCCGAAGCTATACAACAGTTAACCAGGTCAAGACACGTGGAGATAATATGCATTCGAATCCAACTTTAGATTTTTGTCATAAAGGAAGCATATTTCATAGTTATCACACTCCAGGATATGTGAAACAGTTACAGTTTGCAAAAATTTTGGCTTTCACATATGCAAACGGTGGATAGCACATCGAGGACGTGGCAGTTTGCTCCATTTTGGGGTAATTAAAAGATAAAGGATATACTTCGTTGGATCCGGACATGTTAAGGCAGACTAAAGACCGATACACAGGGACAGTTTCATATGTTTCAGGGTATTGGAAAGGATGTGTCATTAAAGATCAAACATGGAGCTTTGAACATCCATTACAGTCAAACTAAAGGGGAGCAGATGTCAAAGAACGAGGATCCTTGCAATTAAAGCCATCATGTGTGAAATATGGAGTTAGAGTCATAGTTGATTTAGATCTCTTAAAAAACTCCAGTTAGCACTTTGTTGTATTTATTAGTTGGTTAAATGGTTGATATGTGTAATTAGGAGTAGTTTTTGAATTCCCCTCATGCTGGAGGAGGAATCTCGATCAGTTAGAATAAGAACTCTATATATAGCTGAAACAACAATGTAATCAAGGTTGGAAAATTTTATGACACAGCTTGTATTTGGCTTATGTAAAGACTCATTTCAGTAATATAATTTTGATTTTACTTCTCAGGATTCATGAAGGATTTCTTATATTCAGAATGTGTGATGTTGTCCTTTCCTTAGTTTTGTTTACAGTGTTATAGATGTATAATCACTCAGAACTCACTGAATGTGCTCTGATTTCCTGTATGCATCTATAAACTGTGGTCCTATATGAATTATGTTCTGAATATCTAAATGCTGAGTGCCCTGATTTCTATGTAAGGTTGAGTTCACTGTTATGTTGAGGTGTTGTTGACTCCATAGGCCCAATGGATAGTTTTTTAATATGTTTCCAACATTCATATTTGTCATAGTTGTTCTACAAGAGTTAGCCATCTTATCTTAATCAAAATCATTAACCCATCTAGAGAGAGCCCTCTCAGGTTGAGGAGGCTAAGCCTCAGCCTAAAGTAGGTTTGATATAGTTACTTAGAGTCAACCTGACCAGCAGCCTATCAGGGTCTAATTTTGAGATAACAGTGACCATCGTCTTCACTGAAGAAGATGAGCTGAACAGGGAGCCGTCAAGCAATCCTGCAGAGCGCTCACACGAGGTGTAACTTCCGGATTTGGGAAGGAGTCTTGAGAAAAAATTGAAGGATGATGGCCAAAGCTCCAGTCACAGCAAAATGAAGGAAGGAGAAGCTCACGAAGGAGGCATACAGGAGGTTGGCGGAAACTCTGTAGGCGCGGCCTTGAATATGAGATTCGCTGGTAGGTCAATCAGTGCCCAACATGCAGCGGAGTAGCCAAGTGGTGACGCGAAGGGGAAAGGTATAGTTTGGGACCAGTATGCGTGCCTTGTGGTTGAGGAGCCACCTGAAGAGGAAGGGGACAAGTGACGCCTCGTGGCATTCGATGCCACCCACGAGCCACATATGCCTCCTGCTGATGACGGGTTGGTCCAGTCAGTTAATGTCTTCAGTTAGATTATCTGATCATTGATTTTGTTGCTATGAGGTCAAGTCCAAAGATGTCGAGTCCAGATATTTTCTGTTGTTCTGATGTCGAGTCTAGAGGAGTTGCTGATTGTTCAGGGATTTTTGTTGGTTATGTATGTAATGTTAAGTTGGTTTCCCCAATCTAGGGCAGCTTTGATGGTTTGATGAACTCTAGAAAGCACTGGTAGAGGCTCGGCCTCGCTGTAACATTATTTTTACTTTTTTAATAGAATTAGCCTTACATAGAAAAAAAAAAGGAAGGGAATGTTGACACCTAATCCTTTGAGATCAGGAAAACATTGTAATAAGAATGTGAAAATACCTTGGAAGGTAAATCCCAAGGGTCCCTCTCTACAATGTATATATCAATGTTCTTTCAAATCAAAAAACACATTGTGGAATTGATCCAAATGGATTCTAGAAAACCCTCTAAGTCTTCAAAGTCTTCTAAACATTCAAGACTATCGCAAAAGAATAGCCTTTTAAAAAGTCAAATTACACTATCGGGAGGCAAAAACATAGAGAAAATATTGAAAAATAGAGTATCGGTGGCTTAAAACTACTTTGCATGGGAGCCGTCAGATTTGGCTGATCAATGGTCCACATCTGATCAGCGAATTGCAATCAGCAGTGGCAAGTGGAGGCTATCAACGGAGACCACATGGAATATGCGACAGTGATCAGCGGGGTCAGCAAGGACCATCGATCAAGCGCGCAGATCAACGACCCAAGTTGAATTGCAATATCGTGTCGGCAAACCAAAGAGGAGCGCTTACAAATGGCCCGGGGGTATCTACGATATGCGATTAAGATTAATCACATCGCATAGGAGCTATGCAAAGGAGTGGGGCCAATAATTACTATGACTGCGATAGCCGGACCCGATAAAATTATGAATGATATTTGATAATATTTCAAGTTCGGAAAAGGGACTTCTTCAATGTAAATGGCATTTTCATTAAATAAACGGAATACAAAGGATGAAGTGCTAATGTGATGAAACGAGACTCGAAAGGGTTTATGAATGCATATGTATATTATTTCGAGTCTGTCTAAAGCCATTTTACGGGGCTTGTCAATGTTTAATGTATTTTTAAATATAAAAGGAAACCATGAAAACAAGCAGGATTTCTGGAGGACCAAAGGCAGTAAGAGGTTTTGGCCAAGCTCTGCCCGAGCCCATACATTGGTTGCCATGTTTCCAGGCCCTGGAGAGAGAAAAGCACTCTTTTCGGGAATTAACTCTTATACACATGGGCCGCCTGAAATGGACCACAGCCGTTGGATCTAGATCTCCCATATCAATGGTCAAGATGTGACAAGCGACATAAAGGTAGACCCGGTAGGAGTTATAAGGGGAATTTATAGTATTTCAAATCTGATAAACAACAGTTTGGCGAATTTCCTGTGTTTTTAATGTATTTCTCTATGAACACAGAGAACGCTATTTCTAGGGATTTCAAAGGCCCGATGACCCATTCTGTTACAGAATAGGTGGCCACGATCCTTGAAAGAGTTTAGCAATGATTGCTGACACTCAGAGGGGGGTCTGAGTACACAGAGGCCGAGAAGCCAGAGAGCTCGATAAGGAGAAACGAATAGACAACGTTGATTGGCTTTAAAGCCACAGATTGACAGAAACAGAGACAGGCAGTGTTGAGACAAAGAGCAACAGAGATAGAGAGTCAGTGAATAGAGTCTGTGTACTCACAAAGACTTGGGGGATCTAAGTAAAGCCTCGTTATTTTGTATCTTTTGTGTGAGACTCAAATTGAGCTCACTTTTGTAAAAACTCTGCTTCTGAAGACATAATAGAGAGGCCACCACTGAAGGCTAGACCAAGAGACGTAGCCCAACAGTGTTGGGTGAACTCCTTATTAAACTTGTTGTCTTTATGTGTGTTTGTCTATTATGTTCTTTAACTGCTTCATTTTCTATGTATTTCACAATCTTATCGATCCATTGCACAAAGTAACATAGGCAAATCCATGAACATGAGTCTGTAATACCTTAATAATTGTTTAAGATCTCATTATCAGATCAAGTGGTATTAGAGCTTTAGGTTTGTTAAGGTTAGACAAGCTTGTGCTGGATTGTTGAATGCTAACTAGGTCAAAGCTCAAATTAGGAGAAGGAGAACTAGTTGAGGCTAACCCAGAAATTGTAAGAGTCTATCCTATGAGGGAAATGGCAGAACAAATCTCATCTAAATTAGACTATCAGTTCATGGACAGTTTCATGACCATGAGAGCCATAGTGGAAGAGATGTATAGAGAATTTAAGAAAGGTCGAGGTGAAAGTACTTCAACCTCCAAAAAAGACAAAGCAATAGAGGAACCTCTTCTAGATGGCCATTCAGAAGGAAAAGGGAAAAGGGAAGAGCCTCCTCTATCAACACCTCCTTCCAGCCCTGAAAATTAAAATAATAAAACATCTTTGATTAAATTAAATGTAAAATTTGATTTGCCAATATATTATGGAGAATTAAATGCAGAAAAGCTAGATAACTCGATTAGACAGATTGATGTATATTGCAGGGTGTAGAACAATGATTCAGAAAGGAGAAAGATTCAGCTGGCTAGCCTTCACCTTGGGGGAACTACCCTAGTGTGGTGGGAAGGCAGGACATAAGTTGATTTGAAGAAGCATGGTAAAATTATTTCTACCTGGAGTGAATTTGTTTCTACCATTAAAAAACAATTCTATCCACTAGCTTATATGCAACAAGCAATGATGAGTTGGCAAACTCTTCGCCAATTAAAGGGGAAAAGTGTATAAAGCTATACCCAGGAGTTTAGAAAAAGAGCTTTAATTCTAGGCATTTCTCTAGACTCACCTGAAACTTTGCTGAAGTATATAGGTGGTCTGCATAGCTATTTGAGGCACACCATTCTCATGTTTAACCCTACTAGCATAGATGAGGTATCAGTTTAAGCTACACATCTAGAGGCTAGAGGCAGGAATGTGAACCCAGAGATTGGGGGATCATCAAAACCCACTGCAAGCAAGAACAAGGAAAAGAAGAAGCAAAAATGGAAGGAGAGGAAGACAAACACTATACAGAAAGACAAATCTTCATGCACTCAATGTGTGAAGGATGGGCATGATGATGAACACTGCTGGTCTTTGCATCCGGAGCTAAAACCCAAGAAGTTCGGTGGTAAGAAGAAGAAAATTGCTGTTGCTATTCAAAAAGATTTGGGGTCAGACTCAGGTGATGAAACAACAGTCACAGCCACAGGTATAAAAGGTAAAAATTTTGAAGCATCTACTAGTAATTCTGCACAATCTATTGATAATGAAGACAGTGAGAGGAAAAGACATGAGCTTTTTCATATTAGAGTTATTTCCAAGCATCAAAAGATTGATACTTTATTTGATAGTGGTTCACAAGTAAACTTGATTTCTAAAACAATTGTAAAGAAGTTGGGTTTGCTAACAACACCTCACAAGAAGCCATATCCATTAGGTTGGGTATGGGATAAAGTAAAGATACCAGTGACTAGACAATGTAAACTTAGGTTTGCGATTGCGTCAACTTTTGTAGATGAGGTTGAGTTAGATATAGTTCCCCTAGATATATGTGGTATTGTTTTAGGAAGTCCTTACTTGTATGATAGATAAGCCATTTTCTATAGAACTGAAAATAAGTATCAACTCACAAAAGATGGAATAGAATATATTGTAAGAGCTCATCAGCTCAAAAATAACTACACTCTTATAAACTCAGGGCAAATGAAAAGAATTGTAAGTTCATGCAAGAAATTTTTACTTATGGTTGTAAAGGAAAAGACCCCTAATAAAACCAATGCATTTGAAGGTTGTGATGCTAAATAGAGAGATGATTTAGAAAAAGTTGTTTCAGAATATGATATCGTATTTCAAGAACCTAAAGGTCTGCCACCCAAAAGGGAAATAGTACATGATAATCATTTGCAACAAGATGCTCCATTGCCTACATTAGAATGTATAGGTTATCTGCTTTAGAGAATGTAGAGATCAAGAAGAAGGTATAAGAGTTGCTCGATAAAGGGTTCTTAAGGCCAAGCACATCACCATGTGGATCTCCAATTGTGTTGATGAGAAAGAAAGATGGTTCATGGAGGATGTGCATTGATTACAGAGCACTGAATAAAATAACGATCAAGAATCATTATCCTCTTCCTCGCATTGATGATCTACTAGATCAGTTGAAAGAGGTTGTTTACTTTTCCAAGTTGGACTTGCGTAGTGGCTATCATCAAGTCAGAGTAGTAGAAAAAGATGCATGGAAGACTACTTTCGAAACAAAGCAAGGGTTGTATGAATGGCTAGTTATGCCTTTTGGCTTAACTAATGCTCTTGCCACTTTCATGAGAGTTATGAATGATGTATTCCGACCTTTTATTGATGATTTTGTGATTGTATATTTAGATGACATTCTTGATTTTAGTAAAACATGGGATGAACATTTGAAGCATGTAAAGCAGACTCTAGATGTTTTGAAAAGAGAAAGTCTCTATATGAAATTATCAAAATGCGAATGTGGCAAAACAACTTTGAATTATTTGGGTCATATTGTAGGGGGTGGTGAATTGAAGATAGATCCCTCTAAGGTTGAAGTCATTGGAACTGGCCTAAACCCAAATCTACTATAGAAGTTAGGAGCTTCCTAGGAGAGCCGCAATATTGGAGAAAGTTTATTGCTAATTTTTCCTTGATTGCAGCTCCCTTACCTGCTTTAACAGGATTGAACAAGGTGTTTCAGTGGGGAGGCAAATAGAAAAAATCCTTCGACACCTTGAAAGAAAAAATTAGTACAACACCCATACTAGCATTGCTAGATCTTCAAAGACCATTTGAGATTGAAGCAGATGCCAATGACTATGCCATGGGAGCAGTGTTGATGCAACGTGGTAACCCCATATGTTATCACTCTGAGACATTTAATTCTACAGTAGTTAATTATCCCACATATGATAAAGAATTGTATGCATTAGTGCAGAGTGTGAAAAAGTGGAAACATTACGTATTGGGCAAAGAAACAATTATACATACAGATCATCAACCACTTCAATATTTGCACACACAAACTAAATTGCAGCAATCAAGACACTATAGGTGGATGGGGTTTCTACAACAGTTTCATGTTTTCATAAAATATAAGAAAGGCATACACAATAAGGTTGCAGATATGTTATCCAGACCAATCATAAATTCATCTACTATACTTGAGCATAATTTAGTATTGCATGAAAGTTACATTGAACAATATGTTCAAGATGTAGATTTTAAATATGTATATGCAACTTTAAATCATGGCAAAAAAGTAGAAGAATTGGATTATCATGTTAAGGACCAACTCTTGTGTCATTTGGAAAAATTATGCATTCCTCAAACTGAAAGAGTTAACATAATCCAAGAAGCACATACTTCTCTAATATCAGGTCATTTTGGTGTAAGTAAAATAGTTGCACAACTGCAAAGGTTCTGTTATTGGCCAAGAATGCATGAAACATTTTCTAGATATATTAAAGGGTGTACCATGTGTGTTAAAAGCAAGCCCAGTAATAGAAAACTAGGCTTGTACACCCCACTTTCAGTTCCTTCTCATCCTTGGAAAAGGGTTTCCATGGACTTTTTTGGAGGATTTCCAAAGTCTAGAAAAGGTCATGATTACTTATATGTTATTGTGGACAGGTTCAACAAAATGTGTATTTTAATACCTTTTAACAAGCAGATCACAACTAAACAAACAACAGAGTTGTTCTTTCAGCATGTATGGGTTCATTTTGGGTTACCCACTTCTATTGTATCTGATCAAGATTCCCAATTTGTTGGGAAGTTTTGGTCTAGTCTATGGGAGCTGATGGACACTAGATTGAAGAAGAGTACACCATTTCATCCACAAACATATGGCCAAACAGAGGTGGTCAACAAGACAGTGATCCAGTTGCTCAGAGGCTATTGCAGCAATCATCCCAAGCTTTGGGATGAACATTTGTGTTATGTGCAACATGCTTACAACCGTGCTAAACATTCTTCTACACAGAGATCTCATTTTGAGACTTCTTTTGGTTTTACACCAAGGTCTCCCTTGGATTTTGTCTTTAGTAAAGACAGATCTAAAAAATTAACCAAGCAGTGCAGGAACAGCTGGAAAAGAGCCAAGCCAAGTACAAGGCAAGGCATGATAAGAATCGAATTGAGCATAGCTTCCAAGTTGGTGATCAAGTTTGGCTCTACATCAGCAAAGACAAAATGCAAGGTGAAGGTAAGAAGCTGAAGCCAATAAGCTATGGGCCTTTCAAGATACTTGAGAAAATTGGTGAGAACACTTTTCGCCTTGATTTGTCAGCTTACATGCACATCTATTCAGTAGTTAATGCAGAGAACTTGAGACTATTTGAACCTTCATTGCTTGAAGATCCCAAAGAGCAAAGTCAGTTGCCTTCTATTGATGATCTGTTTCCTAAATATCTTAATGAGTTGCAGGAAGATACAGTTCTAGATAGGAAGGTGAGAACTACAGATAGAGGGGATGTTGAGTACCTCAAAATATGACTCAAAGGTTCAAAACCAAGCAGTGCAAGATGGATGGAGATTAGGAAAGTTAGGAATTTGTATCCTCACTTGATTGATGACTAAAAATCAACTTTTGGTGGTCCAAAAGTCTTTTTCAGTGGGAAGGCGTGATCCAAATGGATCCTAGAAAACCCTTTAAGTCTTGAAAGTCTTCTAAACATTCAACACTATTGCAAAATAAGAGCCTTTTGAAAAGTCGGATTACACTATTGGGAGGCAAAAACATAGAGAAAACATTGAAAAACAGAGTATCGATGGCTTAAAACTACTTTGCATGGGAGCCATCGGATTTGGCCGATCAACGGTCTAGATCTAATCAGAAAATCGCAATTGGCGGTGGCAAGCGGAGGCTATCGGCGGAGACCACATGGAATATATGACAGCGATCAGCGGGGTCAATGACGACCATCGATCAAGTGCATAGATCGACGGCCCAAGTTGAATTGCAATACCGCGTCGACAAACCATAAAGGAGTGCCTACAAATGACGCGGGGGTATGTGCGATATGCGATTGTGATCAATCACATCGCAACATCGCATCGGAGCTATGCAAAGGAGTGGGGCTAATAATAACTATGACTGCGATAGCCGGACCCGATAAAGTTATGAATGATATTTGATAATATTTCAAGTTCGGAAAAAGGGCTTTTTCAATGTAAATCGCATTTTCATTAAATAAACAAAATATAAAGGATGAAGCACCAATGCAATGAAACCGGACCTGAAAGGGTTTATGAATGGATATGTATATTATTTCAAGTCCGTGTAAAGTCATTTTACGGGGTTTTTAAGTGTTTAATGTATTTTTAAATATAAAAGGAAACCACGAAAACAAGCGGGATTTCGGGAGGACCGAAGGCGGTAAGAGGTTTTGGTCAGGCTCTGCCTGAGCCCATACATTGCCTGCCACGTGTCCAGGCCCTAGAGAGAGAAAACCACTCTTTTAAGGAAATTAACTCCCGTACGCATGGGCTGCCCGAAATGAACCACGGCCGTTGGATCTAGATCTCACAGATCAACGGTGGAGATGCGACAAATGACATAAAGGCGGACTCGATAGGAGTTATAAGCGGAATTTATAGTATTTCAAATTCGATAAACGACAGTTTGGTGAATTTCTTGTGTTTTTAGTGTATTTCTCTGTCAACATAGGGAATGTTGTTTCTGGGGATTTCAAAGGCCCGATGATCCATTCTGTAATAGAATAGGTGACCACCATCCCTGAAAGCATTTAGCAATGATTGCTAAAGCTCAGACAGGGATCTGAGCAGAGAAAGGCGAGGAAGCCAAAGAGCCCAAGAAGGAGAAACAAACAAACAGCGTCGATTGGCTTTAAAGCCACAAACTGATAGAAATAGAGACAGGCAATGCTAAGACAGAGAGCAACAGAGACGGAGAGTCGGTGAGGAGAGTCTGTGTACTCACAAAGACTTGGGGGATCCAAATAAAGCCTTACTGTTTTGTATCTGTTGTGTGAGACTCAAATTGAGCTCACTTTTGTAAAAACTCTGCTTCTGAAGACATAATAGAGAGGTCACCACTGAACGCTGGACTAGGAGACGTAGCCCAGGAGTGTTGGGTGAACTCCTTATTAAACTCATTGTATTTGCGTGTGTTTGTCTATTTTGTTCTTTAACTGCTTCATTGTCTATGTATTTCACAATCTTATCAATCCATTGCACAAAGTAACATAGGAAAATCCATGCACGTGAGTCTCTAATACCTTAATAATTGTTTAAGATCTCATTATGAGACAAGGAATTACCAAAATGCCTACTTGACATATATAAACTATGTATATTCATTTTCACTTTACCATAAAAAGCCTTACTTTTCAAATTGACATTGTTGCAATACTACGGATCAATATCAATACCACATCCCAATAAAACTATAACTGATTTTGTATGACACTTGTTCATATAATATTTTCTTTTAGCAAAATGAACCTAACTACTTTACAAATAAAATACTAATTAACATGTTTATTCACTTAAAACTAAAAATAGTTTTTATTTTCCAACAAAAATATATATTTGGAAATATAGATTATTATTTTAAATCTTATTAATTTTTTAATAACTAATTTTTTAATATCATTTTATACCTCAAACTCACAATTTCATTCATAAAAATTTAAAAATCGAATTAATTATATTATATAAAAAATTAATTGAAAAAATTACAATCTAACCTTGCATATTTCACAACTAATTAATTTCTTTTTTTTAATCTCGTAATAAACTGATTAAACATAAATATTGAAATCACTCTCTATAAATCTGAAAACATGCATTTTAAGTTAAAGTTGTTTTAAAGTCACATCGCTTTGATTGTGTTTGAACAAAAGCCGCATGGTCATGATTAAATTTTTATGCTTTTCAATTTTTGGTTTCGCTTTGATCGAAATCCTGTTACAAATATTTTTACTGAAATTAATGATTTCATAAAAATTTTAGTAAAAATTATGATTTTAAATTATTTTAATATTTTAATTTTGTTATAATAATAATTGATGAGTTAATTTTAAATAATTTTTATTAAATAAAAAATATAACTTAATTTAAAATTTAAAACAGAAATATTAGTTTAAATTAAAGAGAAAATGGACTTCAAAACAAATTTAAAAAAAAAAAAATATAAAACCAACCTGATGCCTTTGAACATTATCACGGCCATTAATATTGTTTACCTATCTGCTTTCTCAAGAATATATATATATATATATACACGTTCGTTGAATTCGATTAAATCAATATATAGTCTTCCAAGGATATAAGTTAAATGAATGATAAATGTGGATACGTTTAGGATGCTTTTTTTGAAAATAAAGTTAGCAAGAATTTAAATTTTAGGTTTGGAAATTAATTATATATAAAAAAAATGTTTTTAATAATGAAAAATATACCCAATATCTATGATAAGAAACATTAAACTCTGGCACCTCTTTTCAATATGAACACCACCAACAGTGTAATTGAGGGAGGAGTTTAACTCTTTTATGTTTTTATTTTTTGATATGTAACGATAATTTTTTAATAACATTGTACTTTTTAGTTTCGAGGGCTAAAATTGTATTTTTAATTATTTAAAATATATTTCTGAATATACAAATAAATTTAATACTATATAAAACTCTATAAAACTCTTTAACATTGAGATTATACTATTTTTTTAATTTAATTTTATAATTTTAATGAATTTATTTAATTTTATATAAAATTCAAATTAAAAATATTCTTCCAATAAACCAGATAGTGGTAACCCGTTAAGACAAAAATCCTGTCTCAGATCTGACATGGTGATAACTATTTACAAACAAAATTCTTTGACATTGAGATTATACCATTTTCCTAACTCAACTTTATAATTTTAATGAATATATACGTAATTTTAAATCAAATTCGAATAAAAAATATCCTTCCAATAAAAAATCCTGTCTGAAAATCTGACATGGTGATAACTAGTTACAAACAAAATTCTGCGATTGTTGAACTGATGGGTTAAAGCATAATCATGATTGCTAATTATTCACTTTCAGCCCCCATACAACAATCCGGTTGATATATATAGACGATAAATCCCCCTACATGACAACAAAATATATATATATATAAAAGTTTAGCAAAGCTCTGGACTGTCCCCAAGCGATGGTTTCTATCTACCGCTGTTGCATCTTTTCGTCGCAATACTGCTGTTGCATCTTCTCGTCGCAAAATAATGTTCTTTAGCCACCTTACATGGGCGTTGAAGCAGCAATACATGTTGCAATGAGATTTGCTTGCTGGAACGATCCAAAAGAAAGGCTTGCAGTTCTCGCTTGGAGATTACTAACTTAATCGTCATTTTACCGCTGCCATCCTGTAACCACTTAACTGAAAATTCCTTGGGGCCTGTCAACTCTTCAGACACCGTTCCGGATCCACGAAATGCGATGCAGTTACCCATTAATGAATGCTAATTGCATTGCAGAGAGAATTCCTTGGCAGGGCCACCAATTAAATTCGTAAGAATCTATGGCCTCTCGTGTTTAGCAGTAGCGATAGCATAATGTATCCCGAGAATGAGATTTCTGTGTGAGAGGACAAGTATATGTGGTAGGGTAGACGTAGGACGGTGACAGATTTTTAATGCGGGGTCCGCAATGTCCGCCATTTCAGGTTCATAAGGTGTCGTCTAGTTTTCCGTCACCATCTTGAACTGGTGCTGTAAGTTTCCGAATAGTAAAGTTCTTATATTAATGGGAATGATAATAGAGTTTATTAATAAAATGATTGATAGAGGGGCTATTGGCTAAGTTTTTCTTCGTAGGTGGGTTATACTTAAATTCTAAGGAATAAGGATGAATTATTGAATAATTTCCATAAATAAAATTATTCAAAATTTTGGTATTAATATTTTATTTATATGTAATATAATAGATTTTCAAAAATCTCTTCCAACTTTAATTAGAATCATCTTATTAAAGTTATCTATCATATAAAATATAAGGAGAATATCATTTTATTTATATGTAATATAATAAATTTTTAAAAATCTCTTCCAATTTTAATTAGAGCCATCTTATTAAAGTTATCTATCATATAAAATATAAGGAAAATTAGGTGAATAGGAAAATATGGTTTTATAAAATTAAAAATAAAAAATATTAAAATATTATTATATCAAATTTTTAAAAAGGAAAGTTTGATTAGATAAATAATTAAATGAAAAAGAAAATTAAGACGGAGAGGATTAAGATTCGTAGCAAGAGTTAGTTTAATTGATTTAGTGAATTTTTTTGATATTTTTCTTAGTAGTTGTTAGAGTCCTTTGGGGCTAGGCACTTAATTAGGGTTTATTATCTATGTTGTTCTTCATCACAGGTTCCAATTGTTTAGATTCCCTTGGGGTTAGGCGGCGTAATCAGTGTCAACCATTTCCCCAACTTACAGGAAGTATTCTAAAATACTTTCATTCCATGTAAAAAAACATCACTAATTATATAGTAAAACTATGGTTGTTAGAGTCCCTTGGGGCTAGGCACTTAATTAGGGTTTACCATCTATGTTGTTCTTCATCACAGGTTGGGGCTAGGCACTTAATCAGGGTTTACCCTCTATGTTGTTCTTCATCACAGTTTCCAATCGTTAATATTCCATTGGGTTTAGGCGTTTATCATCTATGTTGTTCTTCATCATAGATTCCAATCCTTTAGATTCCCTTGGGGTTAGGCATTGTAATCAGTGTCAACCATTTCCCCAACTTACAGGAAGTACTCTAAAATACTTTCATTCCATGTAAAAAAACATCACTAATTATATAGTCAAACTCATGTTGTTAGAGTCCCTTGGGGCTAGGCACTTAATCAGGGTTTACCATCTATGTTGTTCTTCATCACAGGTTCCAATTGTTAAGATTCCCTTGGGGTTAGGCATTGTAATCAGTGTCAACCATTTCCCCAACTTACAGGAAGTACTCTAAAATACTTTCATTCCATGTAAGAAAACATCACTAATTATATAGTAAAACTCATTATGGTATTTTAAAATGAAATATTTTATCTTTTTTTAGTAGGTAAGCACCCACGGGGGATTTGAACTAGTGACCTATTGCAAGGAGTGCCTTAAGAATGCACCCATTCATCCTCAATCCAAAGCGCCGTGGGCTAGAATGAGAGATTTTATCACTTTTATAACACTAAATTAATTAAAAAATGAAAAGTTTTTTATGTTCTCTACATATTAAAATTCAATTTTAATTTTAATGTTTTCAAAAAAAACTTTAAATTTTTTTAAATATATATATATATATATATATATATATATATATATATTTTTTAAATTCTATAAACCAATTTAATCTTAATAAAGCATAATTATTATCATATAATATAAATACAAATACAAACCAATCCATCACTTAAAACATTCCCAATAACTTATTATGTATTTTACATATTCCATTTCCAAAAACACTAAATTTTATTAAGTTATAAAAAATATAACATTAAAAATTCTTAATTAAAACGTTCTTAATAACTTCTTATGTATTTTAAGTATTTCAAATTATAAAAATAAAATATTAACTTTGACTGTTGTATAGATTTCATACTTCTGTTTTTCAAATTCATAAATTATAATTATATAATTTTACTAATTTTTAAATATTTTTCAATTATAAAATAAAATATTATAAAATCTTTTTATTACTTATTGCATTTTAATTTTTATTTAATTTTTATTTTTATTAAATATTAATTAATTTTAAAAACTTTTGATTGTTTTTTTTTAATAGAGATTTTAACTGTCTATCTTAAGCTAACTCCATGGACTATACTCTGCCATTGGCAACATTATGTTCATAAGCTCAACTTACTCTATCTTCTCTATTAACAAGTGTTGCATGCAGCCGGTAGTCCCTGCCGGGGTCTGCCACAACAAGCCCGGGTCTGCTACAACAATAATACAAACGCTTTCTGCAACATGCCGAATTCAATATGTAATTTGTTAAAAAATTCAGGGGTCTGCCACAACAACAATACAAACGCTCTCCATCTATTTAAGTCAGCTCAACATGTTGTGAAAATAGTCAACATGTCAGTAGACTATTTAAAGACTTCTCGTTTCGACTAGCCAATTACTTCCACGGAAGGTGGCCAACTTTTAACATGAAAATTAGTTGTATAATACCGTTGGGATGCAGAAATATGTTGCTTCCTGTATTTGTATTTAGTACACACATATTGCAACCTCTTGATGTAGGAATCGCAGGCCGTGGGGATTAAGAGTGTGCCAAGAAAGGCTAAGTGTGGGTATGCAATACATTTTAGAGTGAGAAATTAATGAGAGAGAAGTAAGTTTTTGTAACAGAATTTTTCTTTTGAGGTATATCTTGGGAATTTTAATGTCAATACTAGAACTGTTCTAATCATAAAAGTGAAAAGTAATCCAAAAAGGTTAAAAAAGGTTAAAAGAAAAAAGTAGTTAATAGCAGCACAATCTCCAGTGCAAAACCGGCGGTTAAATATTCATAAATGTTATCAATATTTTTGTTATATGGAAAAGAAGAGAGAATGTAGATGTTGATGTCCCTACATAGGCTTCTTTTGGTGATGCACGTACACAAAATGAGATCAATGTCTAATAATCTCAATCAAAGATATTAGCATATATTCCTGTGCAATTATCCGTTGGGAATTTGGGAATTAACTTTTCAGAATATTAAATGAACTTATATATAGATATAATTTATGTTTCTCACGTTGCCTGGATTTTAAAAGTTGGATTTTGGATTTTGTTATTTAAAAGTTAAGGAATTTCAAAAGAATTTGTTATTTTAAGGTTAGGAATGTGAAATGAATTATATGTCTTATTTTAAGTCATTATAAGTAAATTTAGATATAAAGATGGAATTAAAATATATATATATATATATATATATCTTATAATGAATAAAACATATCACTTAAAATAGTCTCCAATAAAGCCCAAATGTAATTCATAACGATTAAAATTTAAATTAATTATTATAAATCCTAATACCAATTTCAAATTGATTGGGTTTTTTTCTATTTTAAATATAGATAGAGAAAATGCCTTCACCATTTTTAAATTCAATTATTTGCGTGCATATATTAAGAAAACAGATAAGATTTATCAATTATTTGCGTGCATATATTAAGCAAAGAGATAAGATAAAGAATATTGTGGAATACCAATTTTATATATATCTTTAATATATTCTCGACGATGAAAAAAAATATTTAAGAGAAATACTTGAAAGCTAAGTAATGTTCGAGGCAGCCTCATGTTTGAGGCACCATGCTTTCCACCTTCAAAAATAACCATGCGAATAACCATGCGAGGCAGCCTCATGTTTGAGGCGCCATGCTTTCCACCTTCAAAAATAACCATGCGGCGTCAGCGTCAATACCAGTGAACTTCACCAAACGAACTTAGCACTTCAATAAATAATCAGGGAATGGATGAAAAAGTTTGACACGTGCTTTTTACCACAGACACGTTATCAACTGCATGAACCAAGTTTGTCAAATTAGTAAACCATACGCTTCACTCTGTCTGAGATACATTTTGAGAACCAGAAGTTTAGAATTTGTTCAGAAGTGCTAGTCTTGCCAAATGCAGAGTACTCAGAGAGGCTGTTGGAAGTTATACGACTGGAATAGCTCGACATGCACCTGGCATGGCTCAACTCCATTGTTGGAAGTGCAGAGTATTCAGTGAGGCTGTTGGAAGTTATACGACTGGAATAGCTCGACATGCACCTGGCATGGCTCAACTCCATTGTTGGAAGTTATGAAACTGGCACAATTTGACATGCAACTGGCACCGCTAATTAATAATGTATATGTATTTTGATTCTATATTTTCTTAATATACTATCCCGATTTTCTCTCTGAAAAAAAGGTTTTCGGAAAAGAAAGAACAACGTACGAAGCAGCAGAAAAGATCTAGTACAAATAAAGAGCGATCTAGTACAAATAAAGAGCCTAATGCTAGTATTTTGTGAAAATTGATTGTTCAATTACATTGTCCATCCTTTTTCCGAGTTGCTAACAGTTGGTCAGAATTCTTCGCGGATCTCTTATTGCTTTCTTAAACACGATCCTTCTCAATTCCATCTTTATGTCGATTGCAAACATTGAAAATATTTTGAAATTAAATTGGGACCGACAGGAATGAGGTCAATTTTTCTTTCCTCAATTCTATTTAATCGATTTCAAAATATTCTAGAAATTAAATTCAATTCAATTCTTAATTATCCTAGTTTTACTATAAAGCATAACATATCAACGCATATATATCAACGCATATATTTTGATGCTTTCATTCTGTGTGTGATCCAGGGATCAACTAGTGGTGTGATTTGTCATTGTTATGTATATTGGAATGGGATTATTCCTTGTAATATTGGTAGAGTGTTTATTTTAAGAATTTGTTTTTAATATTTAGGAGTTGATTACATTTAAATGGATTTGAAAGATTTTTTTAATTAGATTGTATGATTGTAAAGATAAAGAAAAGTTCATTCAAAGAAGAGATATGGAAAATGAAATATACTTATGTTTTATGTAATATTTTTTATGTTGTAGTTGAGGGATATTGTAATACCTACGCTGCACAAACATTTATTTTTCGTACCAAGTTTTATGTATTAGTTTAAAAAAAATTACTCTGTTTAATACAATTTGTTAAAGGATTAAGGCTGGAAACCCAGAACTTATTGTTATTTTTTTATTAAGGAATTTAAATAGTTTGTTAAAAGAAATGAAATAGTTACAAAACTCTTTAGACAGTTAGAGACAGTGGCCTATCTTTCCCCCTCAAAAAAGGGAAAAGAATAGGAAGGAGGCCAGGGAAAAGAATAAAGAATAGGAAAGAGGCGAGGAAAAAGAATAGGAAAGAGGCGACACACAAAAGTAGGAGAGGTTGCTCAACGCTGGGGTGGGAAAGAAATCCTTGGCTAACAGTTGAACTGGTATGCAAGGCTGGTATGCAAAGCTGGACTGTAGTCCTGAAGCCCAAGGTACTAGACTATATTATGCAAGACTTAGTCAAGGCTACACTGTAGTCATCAAGCCCAAGATACCAGACTGTATTCACCCAATAACTGTCAGGAGCGAGAAGTGCTCAGCGGGGGACTCTAGATGTAATTGCCAGGTCCGTCCCTGGGTGGTGAGACTTTCAAGAAAATACAAAGTATCTATATAATTCTAAACAGGCAGAAGCATATAAGTGACAAACTCCATGCTTATTATTCATTCCTAGAAAAACATTACATAACCAAGAACACACGATTATCATCATAACCATATTATCAAGTATATTCTGTAGTTAAGTAGATTCTATTGTTTATTATGGTTAAGTTTTCATGATTAAGGCAAAGTATTGATATTATATTGTTAAACAAATGCACGGGAATATAAATACTGTTAATTTTATTACTAGTCTAACCTGCTTACTCATACGTTCCGTAATATACATAGCTCTAAACAGTTCCAAGCGATAACAGGGAAAATGATTTCAAAACCCCTTAAGATAATTCTTTTACCATCAATTCTGAGATAATAGCAACAAAAATAGTTTAATAATTATAAGAAAAAAATACTATCTGATATCTGAGAACAGTAATCCCAAGCATAACACCAAAATTTACAATACCGTTCGAAATTATAATTACATTAACCATATATGGGAAAACCCTTAACATAACAAATAAAGGAAATATCCCAATAGAGTGCCAATGCACCCTGTCTACGAAAACGAAAATTTAATAATGCGGTACAATTACAGTATAAGAACTTAAGAGCTGGTCGTGCTTCGGTATAAAGCCGGCAACCAACCCGAACAGCTAAGCTACCAAAACAACTAAAATACTTATGACATTAAACAAGACCGAAGGAAAACTCTTCAATTCGCAAACCGCCGGAGGATTTCATGGCAGAACCAACCTGAGGACAGAAGATGAATTTCCCTGTTAACAACCCACCCATCTGAATCCGCACTTTTGGAAAAACGCATGACAAACTGCAATGGCAAGTTAGAAGTTAAAGCCATCTGAGATTCTTAAACAATATTAAACCGAAAGAAAAACCGAATGCTACAAGCCCCTTCTTACCTGTGAAGGAGCCGCACCGGACAAGTGAGAATCGAATACCTGGAAGAACCATGCAAAAGTTAGTGCCTGTGCATCTACTCAAGCTGGGAGAAACAGAGGAATACCCATTTTGAAACTCTGAAAAAACCCTTACCTCTACGGGAGGGCCATCCTCTTATCGCTGTGACTCCGCTGGAGGAAACAAGGTAGTAGTTGGAGAACATGGCTGCAAACAAAGACAAATAGATTAGAGGTATTCGTTCAGGCGATGAATCAAACCCGAAGGTAGAGTGTTGACAGTGTATTCCCTTGACACCAATGGAACGTACTTCTATCTCTCATCGGAATTGAACAGACTGGAGCTATAACTCATAGACATCCACTATTTACCTCATAGGGTTGGGTTAGTTCATGATATTATACACAATCCGCTGCAAGCCACAGTTGGACACCTTTATCAATGTGCCTACATGCAAAAACACACCTGGCCTCAAACCTGCATGCAGAAGCGCAATTGTCCTCAAAATAAAACCTAGGATATGATCTTCAAAAAATTATATAACGAGTTTAAAGGTTGAACTTAGGTTAAAATGACAAAGTAAATGCATTGATCACTTAAATCTAAAACGAGGTTGCAAAATAAAACTTAGTATACGATCTTCAAAAATTTATATAACGAATTTAAAGCTCGAACTTAGGGTAAAATGGCAAAGTACATGCTCTGATCACTTCAATCTACATTGGGATAAGCGAAGCCTGCAATAAGAGGTCCTTTTTTGCCCAGCCAAAAACTTTGGTTAAAATTTTGATAGACGAAAATTGTCATTTTAAAACATTGGTTAAACCATGATAACGCAAAAAAAAAACATGGTCAACGAATGGATTAATGGGCGGTCAACGATCTATCGATCGCTATAGTCCAGGCAGGGACTAATAAGGTGAGTCCCAATGTTTTTTCTCGACCTCATTTGAATGAAGATATTCCAAATTTTGATGCTTCAATTTTGGAGTCTTGATATTGTCTGGTTTGGAGATGGGTACTTTTTAGTGTAAGACAAATTGATATTACACTTTTATTTTTTATTTTATAATTAGTGTATTTTATGGGTTTTATAAACTAATTAAATTTAAAGTAATTTTGATAAAATATAATTTTATAATTTATTTTTTTTACATACCTTATAATTAATGGTATTCTTAAATTTTATAATATTATAATATTAATATTTAAAACTTATTTGATATTTTAATGTTTTCTATAAGATTAAAATTTATCTAACATAATTTTGATAATATATATTTTTAAATTTTAATTTGAACACAACTTTACCTAAGTACTACCTACTTCTTAAGATCTATAATACCATAACATCCTTCCATATTCAAACCCACATTCTAATTAAAAAAATAGTTTTCAATATAAATTAAAAAAAAAACCAGTTATATCCTTTACATTATTTAAAATTTTATCCTATTTTGTGGATCTCCCATTAACTATATGTACGTTCCCTCAAAAATCATGTTATTGATATATCTTGTAACCTAATGTACTATCGTAACCAACTTCCTTCCCATAACCAAGGCCTAGTTTATTTGCTTTTGTGCTTGTACTAATAGACATACATTTGAAGAAAACATCGATTAAATATTATTTAATGCAGGAAACTTTGACGTGTTTTTTTTTAACTCTTAATAACTTTCCACATGTGTTTCTTATTTGGGATGGACCATTAAACTACTAGAACCACGTATCTATGAATACAATTGAAAACAGATTGAAGGCAAAGGGACAAAATTGGACCAACCTTACGGGCCTTTATGCTGCTACATCAAATCCTGCCATACGTATACCTCGAATAAATTGGACCACCTTTGAATCTTTGTTTTGTGGTTTTAGTTGAGCGGTGTTGTTAGGTCAAATTTCACATCTGACATAAGATGATCAATAAAAAGCTAGTTACAGAGCTCTGAAGTTCACACCCCAAATATTTCGGACATTGTTAATAATGACACATTTCGATTATTCTGCTGCAACAAATTTAATCCTGGACCGTAAATTCCATGAGATCGCGAGCATTTACCCATCAATAACTAATCCTGTTTGATTTATTGACTTCTTGTCAGTTCATTTTCCTGACCGAATTGTCTCTAGGAACGCCAATGATATATGTGATATTGTATAGCATCTGATCTACAGGAGAAAAACCTTTTCCAGAATTAGATTTTTTGAAGAAGTTGTCGAGGCGAGTCAGGGCGACACGGAAGGTAGGTTTTGACATTATTGCGGGTAATCTATAGTGCTAATCCTGTGTGTAGCCGAGCCTCGCATATACGGATGGTAGCTTTAATTTTTCAATGCGCCATTTCGTGGACGTCCGCTAGCTGCCAGATTTCCTGTCGTGTTCACGCGCACTTCTCGGCACTACTGTTACAAAATATCTAGTTTCAACCAAATTATTCAATGTAATAACCATCATAACCACGATATTATATAACCACGATATTATATTAGCAATTGCATCTAGGGATGCAAAAGAAGGCCTATACGAGGTGGTAATGTGGAAGACAATAGTTTATAAAATATAAATTATTTTATGTAATATTGTGGGATTGTAGGAAGTTTTATAGATGGAATGATTGTGTTTGGTGCATCATAGGTTTAATATTTAACTACTAAGATGAAGAGGGGAGGGAGCAAAAACTTTGCACATAAAGAATTTGAAAAAGCTTGAGTGGTGAGTTACCAAATACCTTATTTAATGATTTAAACTACCCCACATTTAACTCCAACTTAAGTACATGCCCCCTTACACCTAACAACCTTGATTTGTGGATATCATGCACATGAAATATGAAATCATGTTGTGGTTGACATGTCATTCTAAATTAAGAAATATGATTCATTCTTTTGGTGGTTCTCGTTAAATGACCCAACAAATTCATAAATAGTTCTTTCATTATTTATACATTGATTTGAGCAACCATTTAAGCTCCCCTTTGAGCTGTTCATTTAATAGAAGTTCCACTGCTTATCAACATAATTTATTTTAAGATAAATTTGTACTTCCTCTTTATACCAAAATGATTTAATAAATCACTTATATAATTGATATTCCAGATTTTGTCCCAAGGTAAGAGTCTTGACTCCTCATGACATGGTTCTTATAATTCATAATGCCAACAATAATTCATAGGTTATTGTTGTCAAAAGAAATCTTCATTCAAAGCCTTGCAACCACCATGGTTTACCAAAGTATGAATCTATCCTAGTTGATATATTTATCAACCATGCTTCTAAAATATACATCTAGCCTAGTTGATATATTTGTCAACCCATTATCAATCAAAGGACATGAAAACAAAAAATTGAGGAAGGGCGATCATCATGTGCACATAGTTGGACACACACAACCCCTATTTTGAGATACAAGCTAAAATTCATCATCAATCATGATAACTCAAAGTGTATGAAGATAGATCAATCCAAGTGTATGTAGGTTTTAACCCCGTACAGAAATTATCTGCATACGAATTCTAAAACACAGAAAATAAATAATGCGAGAGCATAACACATAAAACACATATACACAGAGATTTTCCCCTGGATCCCAAAACCAGGACTACCAGCTTGATTTTTCGTTATGTTCCTTTCAATGTTACAATACATATTTATACATGTTGAAGCATCCAGTATCATGGACCAAAAACCATCACGTACAAAACCATGGACCGAAAACCATCACATCCAAAAACATGTGCAAAAAACATGCACAAAACAATAGGTGGGTCTTCCCAACCTAACATAGGGTCCAAAACAAAAATTTTCCAGGGCACTGCCCCGAACCCCATAAAGTGGGGTTACGGGTACCACTCAAACCCCCTGTGACCTCCCCCCCTCTAACCACCGGTTAACTACATGGGCTAGTCGTGGAAAGAATATAACACAACTAAACATTCTCCCACTTGTTGTTTTCTTTCCACAGGGGGCCACAAAAGAGCTTAGTTATTTATGCAGCCCTGCAATGCCCATTGTTTCTCTACACCAAGAGAACTTCTCAGAGCTCACAGATTTTGTCAATGCATCTGCAGTATTCTTCAAAGTGTCCACCTTTTCCAGCAACACCTTTTTGTCTTCTATCATATCTCTCAGAAAGTGATACTGAACATCAATGTGCTTTGTCTTTGAATCATATGTGGGGTTCTTTGCCAAGAAAATTGCACTTTGGCTGTCACAGACTATCCTTATAGCTTCATGTACTAACCCCATACTTGAACACAATCTTTGCAACGAAACTGCTTCTTTGCTTCCATGAGTGGCTGCCATGTATTCTGCCTCTATAGTTGATAGTGCCACTACAGATTGTTTCTTACTCATTCAATTGACTGCACCTCCAAATAGGTTAAACACATACCCACTTATAGATCTTCTCTGATCCAGATCTCCAGCCCAGTCTACATGAACAAAGCCACGAATATCCAACACTCTGTCCAATCCTGGTCTTCCTTGGTAGCACAAACCATAATCACTAGTGCCACGCAAATACCTAAAAACCCGCTTCACTGTTGTCCAATGCTCCTTTCCTGGTTTTGACATAAACCTACTCAATACCCCCACTGCATGTGCAATGTCTGGTCTAGTACACACCATTGCATACATCAAGCTACTGCTTGCACTTGCATATGGAACATGGGACATGTCGTCTTCCTCTTCTTGTGTCTTGGGACACTGTTCAGCAGATAACCTCACACCTACAGGAATAGGAACCTTCACCGGTTTACTATCCTGCATATTAAACCTTTGCAGTATTGTCTCCACATATTTCCTCTGGTTTAACCAGAGCTTCCTCTTTGCCTGATCTCTTTTAATTTCCATGCCCAAAATATAGTTTGCAGCACCAAGATATTTCATGTCGAATTTGGGGGACAATTGGGTCTTCATATCCTAGATAATTTCTTTGTCATTTCCAACCAGCAACATATCATCCACATACAAGACAAGATAAATAACATGGTCACCAATTAATTTAAAATACACACAATGATCTGCTTTGCTTCTGGTGAAGCCAAGTCCCCATATAAATGTATCAAATTTCTGATACCACATCCTTGGTGACTGTTTTAACCTATACAGAGACTTCGTTAACTTGCATACAGTTCTTTCTTACCATTCACTGCAAAGCCTTCAGGTTCCTTCATGTATATTTCCTCTTCCAGATCCCTATGAAGAAATGTTGTCTTCACATCCATCTGTTCTACCTCAAAATCAAAAGCAACAACAACAGATAAAAGTAATCTAATAGAAGTTACCTTGGCAACAGGAGAAAAAATATCACCAAAATCAATTCCTGGCACCTGGGAATAACATTTTACTACCAACCGAGCTTTGTATTTCTCCACCTTTCCTTCTGCATTTGTCTTCTTCTTGAACACCCATTTGCTGCCAATGGGTTTCCTTCCAGCCGACAACTCCCCCAGATCCCAAGCCTCATTTTTGTGCAAAGATGCCATTTCATCAATCATGGCCTCTTTCTAGAGTTTTCCATCCTCTGAATCTACTGCTTCCTTCACAGTTCTAGGATCATTGTCAGTAATAGATAAAGAAAAATTTGAATAGAAAGCAGATGGACTATACCTTTCTGGTTGCCTTCTTTCTCAAATTGTTCTTCTCACAGCCAGAGTTTGTGAATCTTCATATTCTGATTCCTCCTCTGTTGTAGAGTCTGATTCTTCCTCCTTTAGCTCAAACTCTATCTTCTGAGGTTCCTTCAGTTGGACTTCATGTTTAATAACATCTTTTACCTCTCTGAACGCCACATCTCAGTTGTACACAACCTTCCTTGTTACTGGGTTCCAAAGCTTATAACCCTTTAAACCATCATTATACCCAATAAAGATGTACTTTTCAGATTTACTATCCAACTTGGTTCGTTTCTCCTTTGAAACATGTACATATGCATCACATCCAAATACCCTCAGATGTGAAAGAGAGGGTTTCTTACCAATCCATACCTCTTGTGGAGTCTTATCCTCCAACGTTGATGAAGGTAACCTGTTGACCAGGTAGCATGCAGTATCCACTGCCTCTGCCCAGAATTCTTGTCCTAACCCGGCACCACTGAGCACGCTTCTTGCCCTTTCCATCAACGTCTTGTTCATTCTTTCTGCAACTCCATTTTGCTGAGGTGTATATGGAGTAGTCTTCTATCGTGCTATACCACACTTCTTACAGAATTCTTCAAATTCCTTGCTGCAAAACACTCCACCATTATCTATCCTCAGCACCTTTATCTTCTTCTCTCTCTGATTTTCCACTAGAGCCTTAAATTCTTTAAACTTGTCAAAGACTTCAGATTTCTTCTTAAGAAAATATATCCATGTATTCCTTGAGAATTCATCTATAAATGATACATTGTACACAGACTTACCCAGTGATGGAACCTTTACAGGTCCAAACACATCACTGTGCACAAGCTCTAATATATGTTTCACCCTCTTACTACCAAAGGGGAAACTCACCCAATTCTGCTTCCCATATACACAATTTTCACAGAAATCAAAATCCAGAGAGCTATTACTCATACCTTCTACCATACCTTTACCATGAAGCATTCGAAGGCCCTTCTCTCCAATATGACCAAGCTCTTGATGCCACAACATGGTCTTCTCTCCAGAGACCACTAGATCTTCTGCTCCACTTTTAGGAACCATAGAACTGTTGCACCCATCAATAACAGTGCTACCTTGCAGCTTGTACAGAGTTCCAATCCAAAATCCCCACATCAATACTAGTTCTCCCTGAACCATCTTGCAGGTATCCTTCTCAAACACTGTTTTTGCACCTACATCATCCAATTTTCTTACAGAAATCAGATTTCTAGCCAATGCAGGAATATGCAGAACACCTGAAAGTGTTCTAACCCTTCCACCTTGCAACTTCAACTTTAATTTTCTGCAACCAATGATTCTAGCCTTCCTATCATCCCCTAAGAAGAAATCACCACCATCATATTTTTCATACTCGCAGAACCACTCTCTGTGGGGAGTGAAGTGAAAGGATGCACCTGAGTCAATCAACCATGCCTCATGATCTACATGTGTACTTGAAGAAGCTAAGTACACATCCCCACCTTCATCTGAGGTGGTTTTTGCCTCTACAAAAGGAGCATCATCAGATCCCTTTCCTTTATCAGGAGCTTTATATTTACAGTCCCTTTTGAAGTGCCCTTCCTTTCCACATTTCCAGCACACCACCTTTATAGGTTTTCCTGGAGATTTAGATCTCCCTCTAGATTTAGATCTCCCACTCAATGACTTATTTTTGTTTCTATTCTGGGACCGTCCTCGTACAGACAAGGAATCACCATTCTGGCTCTCCATATTTTTCCATCTCATCTCCTCTGTCAGCAAAGATGAGACTACTTCATCAAAATGCAAGGCAGTTGCATTGCTACCTATTCCAATAACCAGACTATCCCACGAATTTGGTAAATAACACAACAAACTGATTTACTTATCTTCATCTAAAATTTTAATATCAACAGATGCTAACTGACTTACCACAGTATTAAATGAATTTAGATACTCTGTCATTGAGTCTCCATCTTTCATTCTCAGGTTATACAGCTTTTTCTGTAGGAACAGTTTATTCACCATAGACTTAGATTGGTACAAAGTCCCTAACTTGTCCCACAAAGCCTTTGTCGTAGCATCCCCTGATACATTCAGCAATACTAAATCTGAGACACACAATTGTATTGTGCTCTTTTCCTTCCGATCCAACTTCTTCCATTCTTCATCGGACACTCCTGTTGGTTTAGTACCCGGATCTACCGCGATCCATTGATATTTATCCACCAACAGATCCTCCATCTTGAGTTTCCACAACTCAAAACTCTGACCATTAAATTTCTCAATCTCTATCTTTCCACTACTCGCCTTCTTCTTTCACCACCAGAATCGATCTCGCAGATCTCCCACTGAAAAGGGTCTACCACAGGCCCGAGCGAAACCCCTCAGCAACAAAGGCGTCCCCTTGAAGCCAAAACTGCTCGGATACCAAATGTAGGTTTTAACCCCGTACAGAAATTACCTGCATACAAATTCTAAAACACAGAATATAAACAATGCGAGAGCATAACACATAAAACACATATACATAAAGATTTTCCCCTGGATCCCAAAACCGGGACCACCAGCTTGATTTTTCGTTATGTTCCTTTCAATGTTACAATACATATTTATACATGCCGAAGCATTGAATACCATGGACCGAAAACCATCGCGTCCAAAACCATGGACCGAAAACCATCGCATCCAAAAACATGTGCAAAAGACATGTGCAAAACCATAGGTGGGTCTGCCTAGCCTAACATAGGGTCCAAAACCAAAAATTTTCAGGGCGTTGCACCGAACCCCATAAACTGGGGTTACGGGTACCGTTCAAACCCCCTATGACCTCCCCCCCTCTAACTACCGGTTAACTACATGGGCTAGTCGTGGAAAGAATATAACGCAACCCAATAGTGTATTAAGGTAGAAAATTGAAGATAGAGGAATAAGACAATTTCCATAACCAAAAATCCTACCCAGGTGTTTCATACAACCATCTACATAGCAAAGTAAAATCTAACCTCCTCATGCTTACATATCCAATGTCCAACATAGTTACTCATGTGTTTCATAAAACCACCTACATGACAATGTAAATTCTTGCCTCCTCATGTTTACATGTATAGTGTCGAACAAAATTGCAATAGGGATGTGATTTTAAACAACATAAACAAGTTAGAAGCAGGGAATATGGAGCAAGATGAGATGTTCCAATGCCATGGAAAATCTATAGATTTGAAACTGTACATATTGATCAGACAAATTGATCTGATATTCACCCAATGAGCAACATCAGTTAAAGATTTATTGATTAAAGGTATTACAGACTCATGTGCTAGTGTGTGTGTTCTGTGTTATTGAAGTAATGGATCGATCAAATTGCCAATACCCAGACATTTAAATGGAAAGACAACAGGGAAATATAGTAAGCCAACACAAAGACACAAGAATTTAATAAGGAGTTCACCCTATTCTCCAGGGTTACATCTCCGGTCCAGCTTTCAGTGGTGGCCTTGTTTTATTGTGTCTTTAAGCAAAGAAATTACAATACAAGGACTCAATATGAGTTCTCCTAAAGTAGATTTGCTTGGCAGGGTGGTTCTTGTATTCCTCAAGCCACTTGAATACACAAACTTCTTCTTCCTACCAGCTCTATGACCCTTTGGTCTACAGTGGAAAGAGTCCAATGTGGTGCTCAACCCAGACAAATCCTCTATGGGATGGCTCGGACCTCTCAAGCCTCTGGTGCTCGACGCCGCCTCTGGTCAGCTCGTCCCTTTATCCTCTTTCTACTTTGCTTTACTACCTTCTTCTCTGTTTCTGCCTCTTGGTGTTCAGTCCTCCTCTCGGAGTTCTCTGACTAACTCTCCTTGTTTCTTCTATCTTTTTGTTCATGGCTTTTAGCCATCCGTTCCAAGACTGTTCGGTTCCTCTTCCACCTCCGTCGATTCACCTTCTGCAGTTGTGCTTGGAGTTCGCTATTTGGCGTCATCATCAGTGCTCAGGGAGTGGCCACATGTTCTCCTCTAAACGACACCAGCCTGCTTTGTCGGTTCATTTCTTCAGTTACGTCGTGGATGAATCTTTCCTCCACCATGGCGGTCAAACAGATTCCAAATCTTTAGAAATTGCGGCGTATTCCCTCGCCAATTCCGCTTCCTCCATTGGGCGCGATCTCAACCGTCCGATCTAGGACCTCCATATCCAACGCCATACGCACATTTCGCACGGTTGACTTGCTTGACCAATAGCGCACGATCAACGACAGTTCTCTCACCTCTACTTGCCACGCATCGATCGATGAATGGAATCACTCTGCTCTCGTACACAACCTCTTACCCTTTAAGGGCACCCCGAGCAATACTGCCGATTTCCAAAGCGGGTCCCACCTTTGTACTTTTATTTCTTTTTCCTTTTTCACCTGCGGTTCTCCGGCTCGCAACATGATCGAGTGCTCGGGGTTCCTTCATTATGGCCCTGTTCGCCCAACATTAATCGTGCATCAAAAATCACCTTATTTTCCCGATCCGGGGCTCCCAGGGGCTACTTTGACCTCCTGTGTAGTCTCCATGGGCCTCGGTCAGCGTGCTTTGACCGAGATCCTCGTCATTCTATTTTGGCTGCCATTGCCACTGGTTCAGGGTGTTTTTTTTTATCATTGTTTTGGAATTTTTAGAGATTTGTCCGGACCTAATACAGTCATGGTTCTTTGACAGTATTTTATGGATCCAATTTAGATCATGGCCTTCCCACCGAAAAAGCTTTTGGACCACCAAAAGTTTGTTTTGAAGCATCAACTAAGTGAGGGTATTGCTTTCTCACTTGTCCAATCTCAATCCACTTTTCACTGCTCGGCTTTGAACCTTTGAGCCCAATCCTGAGGTACTCAACATCTCCCTTACATGTCGTCCTCACCTTCCTGTCGAACACTTCATCTTCCTGCAACTCATTAATATATTCAGGTAGCAAGTCATCAATAGAAGGCAATTGACTCTGCTCTTCAGGGTCCTCAATCATTGAAGTTTCAAACAATCTCAAGCAATCTGCATTTATGACTGAGTAGATGTGCATGTAAGCGAGTAGATCAAGGCGAAAAGCATTTTCACCAGTCTTCTCAAGTATCTTAAAAGGTATATACCTGATAGAATTTAGCTTTTTACCTTCACCTTGCATCCTGTCCTTGCTGATATACAGCCAGACTTGGTCTCCAACTTGAAACCTATGCTCCATCCGATGCTTATCATGCCTAGCCTTGTACTTGGCATGGCTATTTTCCAGTTGTTCCTGTACTGCCTAGTGGATTTCCTGGATCTGTTCAATGAACCTAGTTGCCTTGTCCACATCACTGTGTCCATCAACCATGGTATATTTACCAAAGACAAAATCCAAAGGAGGCCTTGGTGTGAAACCAAAACAAGTCTCAAAAGGAGATATATGTGTAGAAGAGTTTTTGCCTCTATTGTAAGCATGCTGCACATAACACAAGTGTTCATCCCAAAGCTTAGGATGTTTGCTGCAATAACCTCTCAGTAATTGGATCACTATCCTGTTTACTACTCTGTCTAGCCGTCTGTTTTTGGATGAAAAGATGTGCTTTTCTTCAATTTGGTGTCCATTAGTTCCCACAGACTTGACCAAAAATTCCTCACAAATTAGGTGTCTCAATCAAATATAATGGAAGTGGGTAGTCCAAAATGAACCCATACATGTTCAAAAAACAATGTTGCAGTCTGTTGAGCTGTAATCTTTTTACTACAAGGTATCAAAATACACATTTTGCTGAACCTATCCACAACAACATATAGATAATCATGACCTTTCCTAGATTTAGGCAGTCCTCCAACAAAATCCATGGAAACACTTTCCCAAGGGTGAGAAGGAACTGGCAATGGAGTGTACAAGCCTAGTTTTCTATTGCTGGGCTTGCTTTTAGCACACATAGCACACCCTCTTACATATCTAGAAACTGTCTCATTCATTTTTGGCCAATAGCAGAACCTTTGCAGCTGTGCAACTGTTTTACTTACCCCAAAGTGACCTGATATCAAAGAAGTGTGTGCTTCCCTAATTATCTTTATCCTCTCAGTTTGTGGAATGCAGAGTTTCCCACAATGATATAAGAGTTGGTCCTTTACATGATAGTCCAATTCTTCTACTCTTTTGCCTTGACTCAAATTTGCATATACATCTTTAAATTCCATATGCTGAGCATATTGTTCTATGTAGCTTTCATGTAGCACAGAATTATGCTTAAGTATGGTAGATGCTTTTATAATGGGTCTAGATAACATGTCTGTAACCTTGTTATGTATGCCCTTTTTATATCTGATGACTAAATGAAACTATTGTAGAAAACCCATCCATCTATAATGTCTTGATTGTTGCAACTTAGTTTGGGAGTGTAGATATTGAAGTGGTTGATGATCAGTATGTATTACTGTCTCTTTACCCATTAAGTAATGTTTCCACTTTTTTACAATTTGAACTAATGCATACAATTCTTTATCATATGTAGGATAGTTAAATACTGCAGGATTAAAAGTCTTAGAATGATAACATATGGGTTTACCGCATTGTGTCAACAATGCTCCCATGGCATAGTCACTAGTATCAGTTTGGATCTCAAATGGTCTTTGTAGATCTGGCAATGCTAGTACAGGTGTGGTACTAATCTTTTATTTCAAGGTGTCGAAGGCTTTCTGATGTTTGCCTCCCCACTGAAAAACCTTATTCAATCCTGTTAAAGCATGTAAGGGAGCTGCAATCGAGGAGAAGTTAGAAATAAACTTCCTCCAATACTGTGCTACTCCTAAGATGCTTCTCACTTCTATAGCATACTTGGTTTAGGCCAGTTCACAATGACTGCCATTTTAGAGGGATCTATTTTCAATTCATCTCCCCCTGCTATATGACCCAAGTAGTTTAGAGATGTTTTACCAAATTAACATTTTGAGAGTTTAACATAAAGTTTTTTTCTTTTCAAAACATCTAATGTCTGCTTAACATGCTTTAAATGTTCTTCCCACGTTTTTATAAAAACTAGAATGTCATCTAGATACACAATAACAAAATCATAAAGAAAAGGTCTGAGTACATCATTCATTAATCTCATGAAAATAGTAGGAGCATTAGTTAAGCCAAGAGGCATAACCAACCATTAATACAATCCCTGCTTTGTTTAGAAAGTAGTCTTCCATGTATCCTACTCTGCAACTCTGACTTGATGGTATCCACTGTGCAAATCTAGCTTGGTGAAATAAACAATTTCCTTTAATTGATCTAAAAGATCATCTATGCGAGGAAGGGGATAACGATTTTTGATTGTTATCTTATTCAGTGCTCGGTAATCAATGCACATTCTCCACGAGCCATCTTTCTTTCTCACCAAAATGATTGGTGACCCACATGGTGATGTGCTAGGCCTGATGAACCCTTTCTCGAGCAACTCCTGCACCTGCTTCTTGATTTTAGCATTCTCTAAAGTAGACAACCTGTACATCCCAATGTTAGGCATTGGAACATCTTGCTACTGAATAATATCATGTACTATTCCCTTTTTGGGTGGCAGACCTTTAGGTTCTTGAAATAAGACATCATACTCTGAAACAACCTTTTCTATATCAGCTTGTTGTTTAGCATTATAGCCCTCAAATACATTGGTTTTATTAGGTTTCTTTTCCTTTACAACCATCAGTAAGAATTTTTGGCATGAATTTATCATTCTTTTCATCTGCCCTGAGTTTATGAGAGTATAATTATTCTTGAGCTTATGAGCTCTTACAAAGTATTTGATTCCATCTTTAACAAGTAGATACTTGTTCTCAGTTCTATAGAAAATAACCTTTCTATCATACTAGTAAGGGCTTCCTAAAATAATTCCACATATATCCAAAGGAATTATGTCTAACTCAACCTCATCTACAAATGCTGACCCAAAAGAAAACTTGAGTTTACACTGTCTAGTCACTTGTAGTTGTGCTTTATCATTCAACCATCCTAATGGGTATGGTTTCTTGTGAGGTGTAGTTTCTAATCCCAATTTCTTTACAATTGCTTCAGAAATTAGATTTACTTGTGAGCTATTATCAAACAAAGTATCAATCTTTTGATTTTTGGAAATAACTCGAATATGGAAAACCTCATGTCTTTTTCTCTAATTTTCTTCATCAATAACAGATTGAGCAAAATTACTAGTAGATGCTTCAGAATTCTTACCTTTTATACCTGTGGCTGCTATAGTTGTTTCATCTCTGAGTTTGACCCCAAATCTTTCTGAATAGCTGCAACAGTCTTTTTCCTCTTGCCCTCGGACTTCTTAAGTCTCAGCTCTGGATGTAGAATCCAACAATGCTCATCATCATGGCCATCCTTTTTACAGTGAGTGCATGAAGCTTTGGATTTCTGTGCAGTGTTATCCTTCCTTGCTTTCCACTTCTGCTTTCTTCTCTCCTTGCTCTTGCTTACAGTCGGTTGGGATGGTCTCCCAACTTCTGAATTTCCATTCTTTCCTCTAGCTTCTAGATGAGTAGCTTGTACAAACACCTCATCTATACTAGTGGGATTAAACATGAGCATGGTATGCCTCATGTAGTTGTGTAGACCACCAATGTACTTGAAAAGAGTCTCTAGTGAGTCTAATGAGATTCCCAACATCAATGCTCTCTTTCTGAATTCTTGAGTATACCCTTGCACACTTTTCCCTTTCAACTATCGAAGAGTTTGCCAACTCATCATGGCTTGTTGCATGTAGGCCAATGGATAGAACTGCTTTTTGATTGCAACAAAAAATTCACTCCAGACAGAGATGGTCTTACCATGTCTTTTCATGTCAACTTTATTTCTACCTTCCCACCAAACCAAGGCAGTGCCTCCTAGGCGTAGGCTTGCCAGCTGAATCTTACTCTTGTCTGAGTCTATGTTCTGTACCCTGCAATACACATCAATTTTTCTAATCCATTTTTCCAACTTTTCAACATTTAGCTCTCCATCATATATAGGCAAATCAAATTTAACATCTAACTTGATCAAAGATTCTTTCTTATTATGCACAGGGCTATTAGGAGGTGTGAGAAAGCTTTCCTCTTTCCCCTTTCCTTTGGAGTGATCTTGGTAGTGAGACTCATATTCTTCTTTATCTTGTTTAGAACCTGATGAATCTTCAACCTTATGCTTTCTTAAGTCCTTGTACATTTCTTCTACCATATACTTTATAGCTACGAAAATTTCTATGAATTAAGGGTCTGGCCCCACAGAAACTTCCTCTGACATTTTTTTCCGAGGATAGACTCTCCAAATTTTAGGATTAGTTTCCACCAACTCTCCCTCTCCTAATTTGAGCTTTGATCTAGTGAGCATTCACATATAAACCAACACAAGCTTGTCTAACCTTACAGCCTAGAGCTCTGATACCACTTGATCTGATATTCACCCAATGAACAACATCAGTTAAAGATTTATTGATTAAAGGTATTACAGACTCATTTATTGGTGTGTTTGTTTTGTGTTATTGAAGCAACAAATCGATCAGATTGCCAATACCTAGACATTTAAATGGAAAGACAATAGAGAAATACAGTAAGCCAACACAAAGACACAAGAATTTAATAAAGAGTTCACCCTATTCTCCAGGGTTACATCTTCGGTCCAGCTTTTAGTGGTGGCCTTGTTTTATTGTGTCTTTAAGCAGAGAAATTACAATACAGGGACTTAATATGAGTTTTCCTAAAGCAGATTTGGTTGGCAGGGTGGTTCTTGGATTCCCCAAGCCACTTGATTACATAGACTTCTTCTTCCTACCAATTCTATGACCCTCTGGTCTATAGTGGAAAGAGCCCAATGTGGTGCTCAACCTGGACAGATCCTCTCTAGGATGGCTCGGATCTCTCAAGCCCCTGGTGCTCAACACTGCCTCTGGTCAGCTGAGCCCTCTGTCCTCTTTCTACTTTGCTTTACTGCCTTCTTCTATATTTCTGCCTCTCGGTGTTCAGTCCTCCTCTTGGGGTTCTCTGACTGACTCTCCTTGTGTCTTTTGTCTTTCTGTTCATGGCTTTTAGCCATCCATTCCAAGACTTTTCGGTTCCTCTTCCGCCTTTGTTGATTCACCTTCTAGAGTTGCGCTTGTAGTTCCCTATTTAGCGTCATCATCAGTGCTCAGGGAGTGGCTAGATGTCCTCCTCTAAATGGCAAGAGCCTTCTTCATCAGTTCATTTCTTTAGTTACGTCATGGATGAATCTTTCCTCCACCGTGGCAGTCAAATGGATTCCAAATCTTTACAAATCGCGACGTATTCCCTTGTCGATTCCACTTCCTCCATCAAGCGCCATCTCAGCTGTATGATCTGGGACCTCTAGATCCGATGCCATACACATGTTTCACGCGGTTGACTTGCTCGATCGATAGCATGCGATCAACAGTGGTTTTCTCTCACGTCCGCTTGCCATGTGTCGATCAATGAATGGAATCGCTCCGCTCTCATCCAAAACCTCTTACCTTTTAAGGGCGCTCTGATCAATATCGTTGGTTTCTAGAGTGTGGGTCCTGCCTTTGTACTTTTAGCGCTTTTGCCTTTTTTGCCTGCGGTTCTCCAACTCCCAACATGACTGAGTGCTCGGGCTTCCTCCATTATGGCCCTATTCGCCCAGCAATGAGCTAATTGCGCATAAAAAATCACCTTATTTTCCCGATCCATGGCTCCCAAGGGCTACTTTGATCTCCCGCGTAATCTCCATGGGCCTTGGTCAGCACACTTTGATCGAGGTCCTCGTCGTTCCACCCTGGCTGCAATTGCCACTAGTTCAGGGTGTTTTTTGATTGTTGTTTTGGAATTTTTAGAGATTTGTCCCGACCTGATACAGTCATGGTTCTTTGACAGTCTTTTATGGATCCAATTCAGATCACAAATTATGCATTGTGTTTTATCAACATCAATGAAAATGGCAATGCCAACATGTATATGACTTATCTAAATACCACCTACGTAAAGCATGCACATAATCATATTTTTGGATTTCTTCTGAAGTTAGTCAAATAGAATTCATGATGTAAGAGAGGATATGGTTTTTTCTTCTTTCAAAATACGCATATGTGACTATTTTTCAAATCATTTTTTTAGTTTGCCTCATATGGTGCTAATACAAGTGTTACCTTTTATTTATAAAAGAGAGAGTATATCTTTTTCTTTCCCAAAATATTGTTTCTTTTATACACTTTTCTTCTCTATTCGATATTTTATATCAGTAAAGCATGGAGTGGGCTCTGTTATAGGTGAGATTATACTCCCAAAACTTCTATTCCTTTGATGTATCTTTGCATGTTTTGGGGCAACTGCTATTTTATAGTAACTATACACAATGATCGGATGGACATAGGGCTAGACATAATATCCTTTGCACACATGACTCTTTCTTTATGTTGAGTCAGTGTTGTGATGGGGAAGTGTTTTCAAACAAACAAAAACACCAACTTAAATTAGTGGAAAAAGACACACTATATTTATTTTTATTTTTTATAAATAATTTTTTGTATTTAATCATTAAAGTATATAAGGATAACATTTATGTGATTAAATATGTGATTAAAAGTAACAATGTCAACAAATATTTAAATTAATAAAACATAGTTAGTTATTGAATATTGTATTTATCATAATAAATGTTTAAATGAGCTTTCCTTTTGGGTAGGGTGATTTTTTTTTTTTCTTGCTTCATTGCTTGGACTTCCTTCTACTAATTTCATTTTAGGAAAAAAGTTAATACAGGTAACACAATCCTAATATATCATTCATTGTAATTAATATATATGTCTAATTACTTCAAAGGTATATGATGGTGACCTACAGTTAGTTTCAACAATGTTAACCAAGTAATGGTTTTGATATTTACTTATACTGTTAGCAAGGAATTTTGTTTCAGATATGTGGCTAGATAATAAATGAAAAATGATAACATATGACATTTTTCTTGTTGCATTTAGAATTAGGACAATTCCTCTTCATGACGGAAATGCAATTGTTTGTTTTACTTTTTATTGCAACCCACATCATCTTTTCATGGCATATTTTCCACTACTTGCATGTTAGTGCAATTAGCAAGGTTTTGGGTAGGCCTACTGCTATCATGAATGCATCCTTTTTTGAAGAATATATTTTGAAATCATCTACTGGGATTAAAAATTTCTTTTGAACACATGGATAATGTTGCATAGATAGGAAGATATATCTATAAATATTTCTATCAAACATAATATATGTATTTACAATTTCATCTAGCTCCTTGTATGAATTTTAGAAGTAGACTATAGTGTATGTACATTAATTTTCTTTATTTTAAATTTTGCAATATATTTAAGCCTTTTGTGTTATTTTGTTTGATGATGCATTGCTAGCATGATTTCTCGTAAACATGTATGAGATCAATACAAAAGGTAGTGGTTCTTGGAGAAACAATCAAGGAATAACAATGCGATGTAAATACCTGTTCCTGGGTGATTCTCTATGTATGGCAACATTTTGAAAAAACAACCACATTCTTTTTAAAGAAAAATAAAATAAAAAGAACACTAGAATTTGTCTTCCACAAATAAAATAGTTTTTCTTTCGTTTTTTTTTAAATAAATACAATCCTCATATATGATCGATGGGATTCTAAAAAATTGACATCACACAATCAATTTATTTTGGCTGTGATTGACAATCTCAAAATTATAACATTTTTAGAACCATAAGTGTTATTTTAACATAAAATTTAGGGATTCCCAACATATAATTCCTCCATTATTGCAAAATCGTCTAGTTTGATCAGACATGTTGTCTTAGCTGAATCTGATAATGATCATGGTAAATAATGAATGGAAAACCCTCGTATTTATAACAAACTATTGAGTTAGTGTCGAAAATGGAGAATAATAAAATAATATTGACCAAAGATCTAACCATTAAGAATATTTTATTATTTTTTTTAGAGGAAAAAGATATTCAAAATGGCCAAATATCTTTCTCTAGAAATAATTAACAAATAAAATGATTTATTAATTATTTCGGGAGGATTAAGAATAATGTGAAATTGAAATAATTATTAAATAGTGGTTTAATAATTATTCCAATAACAAATTAAGGATTAATAAATAAATAGTGATTTATTTAATTATTCATAGGGGATTTAGTCAAATGCAACGAGAAATAATTATCAAACAATGATTTGATAATTATTCCTAGAGAAAATTAAATAAATAATGATTTATTCAATTATTCTCATGGGTTTTTTTTTAATTTTAATGAGAAAATAATTTTATAAAAATGGTTTACTAAATTCTTTCCCATGGTGAAATGGATTTTACTATGGTAAAATTAATCTTACATGGTGTATTTCTATCCACTTAGTTATAAATAGCTAGGTGATCATTTTTTGGTGATAAGATATTTTCCCCCAACGTATGAGTGTTAGGAGAAAATCGTATAACCGAAATACATTGTAGGTTACACTACCACGAGACACCAAAGGGGAGTCAGAGAGAGAGAGAGAGAGAGAGAGAGAGAGAGAGAGAGAGAGAGACTGAAGTAATGCAATGTGGACAAATTTTGAGGGGGTGAGACCTACTAAACTAATAGAAGTATCCTCTTATGTTGGAGTACATGATCTCAAACGAGGTGGGGAAGGCATACCCATACCCGCCAAGATAACTAAGTACAAAGAATAGTGGTGAGCCCGACAATGTGGCATCAATGAATTTGATGTCAATAGAGATAGCATTTTTGGAAACAATCATAGGATAGTTGCGATATATGCCAAGGGCTGTGAGGGATGACCATCCCAAGAACGGAGAGTGATGGTGGAAGGAGATAGGTGAGATGAACCAAGTTGCTTCCAAACACTAACAACCATCACATAGGTGGAAGCGCCTTTGTCTATGATACATCATAGAACAATGTAAATTCTTATGGAGACTGGAATTTGAAATGCAACAGATGAAGGTAGAGGAGGATGTCCCGACTTGTCAACATCAAAGAAAATCATACGATCGTCATGGGGGTCCACAACACCCAAACCAAGTATGGATTTTCATTTATATGGTCACATTTGGAGGACTTCCAGGGTTGACATGACAACAAGAGATTGTGCCAAGTCATCTACTATGCTATAGGCATGGGCAGATTTAGCAGAAGCAACGTTTCGATGTAATGGACCTTTGGGGATATTCGGGACAACCTTTACCTTAGGGAAAGGGATCTGTAAGGTACCATTGGATGACGATAGAGGCTCGGTGGAAACTTGGAATTGGGACTTAGAAGTTAACTTAGTGAATGGCTTGTCATACTGGTGTGATTTAGTCTAAAGGTTGACTTATTTTGTATTGACCTCGCCGGAATTCATCATAATAATTTGATAATCGTTGTGACCAAATGGTGGAGGTGGGGGAGTTGTATGACCTTGTGTAGGTTTAACAATAAGATATCCTTGGTGAGAAAAAGGATTGGTAAGCACAACTGGTTGAGATGGAGCAAGAGGAGGAGAAAGAGCTATGGGTTGTGGTCCTCTAGAAGAAGTTGATTGAGCTTCCCTGCTTGATGCATCTCAGGTAAAATGGGACACTCATGAGTATAATGTACATATACGGCACAACAAGCACAAGGTTTTCTCATATGAATAACCTTGTTTTTCTTGGGTTGTTTGCCCTATTGCTGGGTTGTGGGATAAGGTTGGTTTCCCTTAGGTGCATTAGGTGGTGGACTCTGTCTACCATGTTTCCCTTGAGATTGTTGGTTCGAGTTACCTTTCCCCTTGTTACTTTTCTTAGTGTTGGGGGGATTGGTTACATTCTGCTGAACATACATTTGATTTGTGGAGGAGGCTGTTGTTGTGCCAAAGGTGGAGGAGGCATGGGGGTTGGAGTGTTGGTGCGAGCATGGCTGGAGAACTAGGCCATGCATACAGATAATAAGGAGATGGGGAAACATTAGGATAAAGATGTCGTGAAACAACTGGCCCTAACATTTGTTGATGAAGATGGGGATATGAATATGATGTGTTGGGACATGGATAAGAGTTTTCATGTGGAATATTTGGGGAGGGATAGGTGCAAGAGGAACTGGTCCCTCCCTAAGGTTGACCATAACTCATCAGAGGTGGAGCATATGGTTAAATTTAAGGGTGTGAGATGGTTGCAACGATACCATCAACGACATGAGATTTCACCAGTTCATTAGCAGTGCTAGGCTAAGGCAGATTGGGAATGATTATATAAACATAACCTGACTTGGGGTAGATCAATTCAACTTTCAAGGCTACTTGGAGTGCATCTTCCTCATATTGGGGGAAGTGAGAAGTGACGTCTTTAGCAATGGGGGTCAAAAGCTGTTAGGTCCCTATACTACTAGTGTAATCCCTTATTTCAACTTCCTTTCCTTGTGAAGAGAATTTCATGAAAGGTTCTTGAAAATTAAAAGCTATTGTACCCAAGGATTGTAGCCGTTAGACTCCTAGTACAACATCAACATCACCCATTAGAATGGAAAGCATTAGGCTATTCAATACATATTCTCCCATGGATAGCTTTATATTATGGTACTTTCCTGAGCAATTTATGGTTCCTCCACTTGCAACCATCACTTGACGCTCTGGTGTTGGATATAGGAAGCAAGTTAATTCCTTGGCTATCTTACAATGAATAAAATTATGGGTACTTCCCGAATCAATCAACACTATTACATTTTGTGTGTTTTGCACATTATGGAGATCAAAAAATTGAATATAAGGGTAAATGATATTCCAGAGAAGAAAAGGATTGATGTCTTTATAGGGACTTTAATGGATAACATTCAACATGAGGTTCGTCTTTGGGAACCTGATTCATTGGAGAAGGCATTCAGCTTGGCAAGAAAAATTGAAAGCAAAATTATGGAAATAAGGAATCCCACCACTCATGACTATAATTATGGAAGTGTTTTTTCTCTTAGCCTTCCACAAACTACAAGGTTTACACCACAACAATTGGAACAAAAAAGAGAGAAAGGGCTTTGTTACAATTGTGATAGAAAATACACTAAAGGTCATAAGTGTGCTGAGAAGAAATTATTTTACATAGATTATCAAGAGGAGGAAGAAAAGGATCAAGAAACATCAAAAGAAGAGGATATGCACTAGGAACCAACCCCAAAGAAAGAAGAAATGAATCCAACCATATCTTGTAATGAATTGGAAATAATTACCACTCCTCAAACTCTCAAGGTAGAAGGACATATCAGGAAGAAAAAGGTTGAAGAAGTGAAAGATCACATCGAGAAAGAAGAAACGACTCCTAGCATATATTGTAATGCATTGGCCGGAATTACCACTCTCAAACTATCAATGTCGAAGGATATATCAAGGAGAAAAATTTTCAAGAAGTGAAAGATCACATCGAGCATCAAGAAATGAATCCGACCATATTTTGTAATTCATTGGAAGAAATTACCACTCAAACTCTCAAGATAGAAGGACATATCAAGAAGAAAAGGTCCAAGCAGTGAAAGATCAAGTCAAGCATCAACAACAAGTTATCCAACTTTTAAAGGATAATGCCACTTTGGTGCAGAATCGAATGAAACAAGAGGCAGATCAACATCACAGTGAAAGAAGTTTTGATGTAGGCAATTGGGTATTTTTACGTCTACATCTCAAGCAAGATATTGATGAGAAGGAAACGTTGGCAATACTACATGCACCTGCGAAATGGTGACCTTACCTAATGGGAAGACACTTCAAGGTAAAACTAGATCATGATAGTTTGAAATACTTTTTAGAACAAAGATTATCTTTAGAAGAAAAGAAAAAAGGGGTCACAAATATGTTGGGTTATGATTTTGAAATCATCTACAAATGGGAAGCCAAATTTTGTTGCAGATGCACTCTCAAGAAGGGATGAGGATGTGGAATCATTGTTTTGTGTTATTTCTATTATCCAACCAGATTCGATAAAAGAAGCAAGGGATGAATGGAAGAAGGATGAAGAAGTGTCTCCACTCATTCAAAATTTGCAAAAGATCCCAGTTAAAACAACATTGCCAGAACTTGACAAGGAAGGAAAAATCATATTGGAACCTGGAGCAGTCACAGAAACAAGAACCCAACAGCTACGAAATCAACCAATTTCAGAGTATCTCATCAAGTGGAAGAACTTACTCACCAAAGGTTCAACATGGGAGGACAAGAATTTTATAAAGAAGCATCAAGAACTACTCAAGCATTGAGGACAACACTTTTTGAATGAGAGGGGCATGTTAGGTCCCTATACTACTAGTGTAACCCGTTATTGTTATTAGTACAACCCCCTTATTATATCATTGTGCCCATGTAGTCCCCATATTGTTATTATTGTGCCCCATAGACGCTCACTATTGTTATTAGTGTGCTCTTAGATTATTATAGTTATGTCGGCTCGGATTATATTATGACCCGTTAGACTCCTATATATAGAAAGGAGGTCTTGTCATTTGTATAATCCAAGAATTTTTCATTTGTGTAATGTAAAGAAGGTTGGCCCCTTGAAGAGGTGTATTTCTAAGGCGTTGATCTATCTTTTCTATCTTTTTGTGAGTTGGTTTCCTAAAATAAGTGATTTAAGTAACCAATCCATATAGACATGGTCTTTGAGTTCAAGAGATTTACATGTGCTCCTCCATCTACATCATTCCTAAACATGGTCAGATAGGCAAGTTGAAAAAGTTTGACAGAAAGAAGTCAATAATTCGATACTAGTGTCATAATGGAGAGGTAACTAGAAATAGGATAGAAAAGCTTTGGAAAAATTCATGTAAGTGGAATGAGTGGCTCTGTGTTGATCAACATACCACTTAGCAGCAACTCTAATGAGAGTGCATTGGAACAGGCAAAGATGGATGGAGTCTTTACTGATATAATTTGATGAACACCACATATGGAATGAGAAAACATGATTTGTGGAATCTTCTCTGGAATTACCTTCAAAATTGGGGATATCAGAAGGGAGTTTAGTAGGAAAAGATGACCATATGTGTTCATGGAGAAGAGGATCATTTTTGATCTCAATGAAATCAGGGAGGATGAAACCATCCATAACAGGAAGCAATGGAGTAGGAGTGACCACACTAGTGGAGATTTCACTTGTTGGGTTACCTTAGTTAGTACCTAGGTTATCAGACTGGCTTCCCACACCCATGTTGGTGCTAGACATGGTGATGGTATGGGGTTGAGAAGACGAAAAATCAAAGGAAGAACTAGAAGAATCAATAGAACCAAAGTCAAAATGAGGAGTCGATGGAGGACTCGGGGGATGCACTCTAACTCTTAGAGGAGGAGTTATATGTCCTAATGGAAATTGAGGGTGAAGGCCTCGAATTCTCTGCGAGAAACATCTAGGGGTGCAATGATGTCATGACAATGATGAATTTAAGGACTAAAGGATGATGATAGTAGTAAAAGAGAAACAAACAACAAGCAAACACCTAGTGTAAACTAACTCTATTAGTGATGATACTCTAAGACAAGAAAGCACGTCCTATCAAAAAAAAGAAATCTCTAGCCTATAGGTGGTCTAAATCATCAAATAATCCTAAATCTATTATCTTTTATGGACTTCCAAAGGACTTCATACTTGACTGAATCTCATCCTCACAAGTAGATTTGTCTAGAGAAAGGTAGGATAGAGAATGAACTACTTCTGATAGCCAGTCCTATAGTGAATTTTCCTAAGATTGGTCACTATGGTTACCTTCGTCCCATCGAGGTAATCGAGTCTTCAGCTTCTTTGTGATTATCCAACACACGAGATTTCGTGCCATGAGTCAGGTAGCCCTGAGGAGAACCGCTCGTATGATGACCTAGCCTAACCCCCTCTAAATTAGGTTACTGATGTGCTCTGGATTTGGACCATGGGATGGTGGAGGATTTTAATCTCCCTAATATGTCAACTTCTATGTCTCAATGTAAGCGATCAATGAGTGTTATTGGAAACCCATCCCACCGATCCTACACCTAAACTACAAATATTTTTTGGCCCTGGTGGCTAAGTGGGCTTAATCCATGTATGTTTAATTATCATGGTGTAGTGTTTCAAGTCTTCCCTTGGCGGTGTTAACCAAGCTCACGTTCACTTAGGGTGTGAGTGTGTGAAAATGATGTGTCAAGTGGATGAGCTAATTGAACATGTTTTATGATGCCATGTGCTAATGAAAATAAAGTGTTGAAGTACTATAAATAATGTTGAAAATGACAGAAAAATAAACAACCATGCTTCTGTGGTAGTTTTCTGGAGTAGCATGATCCAGATTATCCACGGTATTGTCTTAATTCTGTTGACATTTCAAACGCCAAAGGAGGTCCATCATCAGGACTAAGATAGAATATGAATGATAGTTCCTTGAGAGAAGAATCTTTTGACCATAGTATAAATCAAGATCTAGGTTTATTTATACTATGGTCAAAAGATTCTTCTCTCAAGGAACTATCATTCATATTCTATCTTAGTCCTGATGATGGACCTCCTTTGGGGTTTGAAACATTGACACAATAAAGACAATACTGTGGATAATCCGGCTCATGCTACTCCAATAAACAACCAATCAAGCACACAAAACCCCACCCACAAAGGTTATCAAACGTCTAAGAAATGGAAGGCAAACAAGCTACTCAAAGACACATAAAATTTCAAAAAGGCCTAATGTCAAAGAGACTAAGATCTAGAGGCAATAATTTGTTGTAAATAGTGTGGATACACAACAAAAGTCAGAGGTGACTACTACTGTAAGAATAGGTATGAAGCTCTAAAACCTAGGATTCTCAAGGGGATCCTAAGGGGGAAAGAAAAAACCTAAAATCTAAAGGGATAAAAGGTAAAATAAACCTATCCACAAGAGCTGTAAAGTAATGGACTAGACTCTGAAAATTAGTGGCTAAAAATGTTGAAACCCTAGAATCCTCACCCAACCAATATATTCCTACAAAGGTGGAGGTGTACTCTAAACCCTGGGGGGGTTTTCCCTTCCTCAAAGAGAAAAACTAAGATAATATGGGTGTAGGGGAGACTGAAACAAAAATAATAACACATTCCTAGTCTACACACAACACTCATTGCAAGTTTGAAAAAAATCTGAAAAATTCTCGGAAAATATAAAAAACACAGGTACCGACCTCGAAACAGTGGAAAACCTAGTTATTAAGCCAAAAGTGCGCTTTGAAATGGAAATCTATGGCTGAAAAGTGCGCTTTGGTCTCGAGACTCTTATTTGGCATATCACGCACATATTTTATCGTCTCTTGCTCGGCTGGTATTTGTGACCTGCGGAAAGAACCAGAAAGCCTCTAGAATCTGAAAATTTGACAAGAAAGGAAAGAAAAATATAAATAGAAATTGAGAGGCTATAAATAGTTGTAGAAAACCTTAAGTTTTACTGAAAATTCAGTCACCAAAGAACTAAATTACTATACTAGTGGAGTCACCATTTGTTGGACGAAAAATGTAGCTAAAAACCTAGTAGAGTCGCCATTTGTTAGTATGAAATTCCTTGGAAGGTGTGCGAAAAGCATTCCACTTAATTCAATAGTGACACGTGACCCTAACAACAATTTGCAGATGCGTACGCTTCAAATATGCAATTATAAGACTAGAAAAACCTACGAAAAAAAGAAATATGCAATCCAAAATAGTAAAAAACACTATATATCTAATGTAATAACCCAATATGGAAAGACTTTAAAATGAGTAATAAATATTTATTGATAACATATAGTGAAGGAGATCTACAAAAGGGTCTGCAAAACCCCCTCTGTGGGATGGGTCATTTGATGTCCTTGATGCTTCAGTAATCGATTCTCTCTCTCAATGTGTGAAAAACCCAAAAAAACGTGTAGAACTCAAGTGGGAGCTTAGGTGCAAGAAGACGATAATGTTGATGATGATAATGATCAAGATGAAGAATGAATGGAAAACCCTTATTAAGATATTTCGACACATAGGAAATAATTAATTATAACTTGGTGTAGTGTATAGTTAGGTAAAGTGTGTTTATTTAGTATGTACTTTTTGTAACTTGCAATTGATCCGGATTTAAACAGGAACGCAACAAATTACAGAGATAACCATATACACAAAGATGCAGCGGAAATAATACTTCATTTCATTAATGGAAAATACTGAAATATGCTTACAACCAGAAATGGAAATAAACCAGCTAGGGCGATGGTAGCTTATCTCTGAGAAGAGATGTGATGGCTACATGCCTCTGAACTGTGTTACAATGAGGCTCGAAGGCCTATTTATTGTTGAGAAACAATGGAAAACCCTTAACATTCCAAAACCTAACCCTAGGAGATGAAACGCCAAACTGTGGGCCCCGTTTGGGGGTAAGTTGGTACCTCAACTTCCCGGGGTCGTAACTTTGGCATATGATCTCCATTTGGCGCGTACAATAGCTCATTAGAAAGATCTATCCGAGCACTATCATTGCCCCCGGATTCCCCAAAAAAACGTCGTTTAGGGCCTCAAAACGGCTCCGGAAGTTCAGGACCCGAAAAACTGCTAAAAATAGTAAGTTGTGCTACAATTAAGGAAACTGAAAATGCTGAGAAAGACAATGGTGGGGGTCCAGGTGGACTTGGCAGGTGGCCACCAATATCCACCTGGATCATTCCTCCCCCCTTAGGAAGCAATGGTCCCCATTGCGTTGAGCTCCTCCATGAGATGAGGAAACTTCTGCTGAACTTGTTCCCTGGTGAGCCACTTGCCCTGCTGAAGGAGTTGGCCTACTTTGACAACTCGATACAGTTGGATATTCTGTTGGCGAGTGTTCTTGATCTGTGTGTCCATGATCCGATCAGTTGCAGCTTGTTCCATGCAATCAGGATTTAATTCTGTGGGTTTGAGTTGTTCTGCAATGTCGGATGTGTCTAGCAATGGTGGAAAGTATGGCCGAAGGCGGTCCACATTGAACACTGGGTGCAGGCCAAGGAATGGGGGAATGCTGAGCTCAAATGCATTTTCTCCCATAGTCTTAGTAATGATGTAAGGACCATATCGGAGTGGTCTCAATTTCCGATAGGCTCCAGTAAGGCGTTCCTTTTGCAAATGCAACCAGACTTTGTCGCCCACCTGAAAATTGTGTGGCACCCGGTGTTGATCATGTCGCTGCTTGTACTTGGCATTTGATTTCTCAAGAATGTCATGGACCTGCTGGCGAATATGTTGGATGCGCTCAATGAAGCTGGTGGCCTTATCTGTTTCGGACTGGACATGAGCTGAATTCATGTGAGTAGCTGCAAGGGGCGTGGCCACATCAATGGGGCATAGTGGCTGGAATCCCAAACCCACCTGAAAAGGGCTATGGCCAGTGGAGCTGTGAAGAGCTCGGTTGTAGCTGTGCTGAACATAGGGGAGGCTCTCGTCCCATGTGCGTGGATGCTTTGAGTTATACATGCGCAAAATGTGCACAATCATCCTGTTGACAACCTCTGTCTGGCCATCAGTTTGAGGATGGAAGGCTGTGGACTTCGTGAGTTTGGTGTCCAGCATTGACCAGAGACTGGACCAAAATGTGCTGAGAAACCGACTGTCCCGATCTGAGATGATAGACTGTGGGATCCCAAAGTGCACCCACACTCATTCAAAGAAGAGTTTAGCAGTGGCTTCTGTTGTGATATTCTTCTTGCAGGCCATCATAATGGCCATCTTCGAGAACCTGTCGATGACCACAAAAACACAGTCATTTCCATGCTTAGTGGAAGGAAGGCCTGACATGTCATCCATGGAGATGGATTCCCAAGGTCGACTAGGGGTAGGCAACGGGGTATAGAGGCCGTGCTTCTTAATGGTCGGTTTGGCAATGGCACAGGCAGTACATGATCGGATGTACTTCCCAACATCCTGTCGAAGATTCGGCCAACAGAAATAATTTTGTAGTACTGCCACTGTTTTCTCGACCCCGAAATGCCCAGCAGCCCGACTGTAGTGTGCTTCCCAAATCATCTTGGCACGCTCGCTTGAAGGAACACAAAGGTGACCGAGGTGGCATAATAGGGCGTCCTGGAGGTGAAAATATGCAACATGCCGACCCTCCAAGAGTGTCTGGTATGTGTGGCTGAATTCTGGGTCGCTTTTGTAGAGAAGTGGCCAATCAGAAGTCTCGTGCCCACAAGAGTTGAGCACGGTGGTTAGCGCCATGATCGGTGGCCGACTAAGGCAATCTGCAACATTATTGGTGCTGCCCTTTTTATACTTGATATTCAAGTGAAACTGTTGCAGGTATGTAGACCACTTCTGATGGCGATCATTCTGCAATTTCCCTTGGGTCTGTATGAACTGCAGAGGTCGGTGGTCTGTGTGGATGACCGTTTCCTTCCCCAAAATGTAATGCTTCCATTGTCGGCAGGCCTGTATAATGGAATACATCTCTTTATCATAAGTGGGGTACTTCCGGACTGTGTCTGAAAGTGTTTCACTGTGATATGCCACTGGATGTCCATGTTGAGTAAGGACTGCCCCAATAGCATAGTTAGAGACATCTGTCTCAACCTCAAATGGTTGTTGTAAATCTGGTAACGCGAGCACTAGTGCCGTGCAGAGGCGATCCTTCAACTCCCTGAATGCCTTCTGTTGAGATTCAGACCAAAAGAATTTTGCTTTCGCCCCGCCCTTGGTGACTTGACTCAAGGGCCAAGAAATATGAGAAAACCCCAACACAAACCTGCGGTAGAAGTTGGCAAGACCTAGAAAGCTGCGGAGCTCTATTAGAGTGGTTGGAGAGGGCCAATCCTGAATGACTTGGATCTTGGCTGGATCGACATGCACCCCCTGTTCATCAATGATGTATCCCAGATACTGAACCTGGGTCATGCCAAAAGTGCATTTCTCCAAATTGGCACATAGCTTGTGTTGCCGCAGTGTTTGGAGAACCTGTCGGATGTGGTGGAGGTGCTCTTCCCAACTCTAGCTGAAGATCAGAATGTCATCCAAGTATACTACTACAAAGGAGTTGGTGAATGGCCGCAAGATGTCATCCATTAGCCTCATAAAGGTTGCAGGAGCATTCGTCAATCCGAAAGGCATGACCAACCATTCGAAGAGGCCCTCCTTAGATTTGAAGGCAGTCTTCCACACATCGGAGGGTTCGATTGGTACCTGGTGATATCCTGACTTCAGATCGATCTTGCTGAAATATTTCGCCCCCTTTAGTTGGTCTAGGAGGTCATCAATCCGCGGGATCGGGTACCTATTATGGACAGTGATCTTGTTCAGCACCCGATAGTCAATACAGAGTCTCCACGTCCCATCCTTCTTCTGTACCAACACGATCGGGCTCCCACAGGGCGATGAACTCGGACAGATGTGACCTTTCTGCAGGAGCTCCTGAATCTGCCTCTTGATTTCATTGTTCTCCAGAACGGAGCGCCGATAAATTGGTCCATTGGGTAGCAGCGCACCTGGGGTCAGATCGATGGAGTGCTTGACTTGACAGTGTAGAGGAACCCCTGCCGGGGAGGTGAAGATGTCCTCGTACTCCTCCACAACCTTGTCCATCTGTAGTTGTCGTGCAGAGGGACCCCGTTTGGAGGCCGCGGCCACTGTCTTCTTCTTTCCTTGAGGGCGTATCATCAGGAAAACAAATTTCCTAGTTTTGGAAATGATCTTACTGCATTGTTTTGCAGTAATCAAAGAGGTGGCGGCAGGTGGTGCTACCTCTGGTATCCTGAACAACTTATTTCCCAATGTAATAATAACAGCACGGGGCCTTGATTCATACACAGCATGTCGCTTCCACAAGTATGGTTGTCCTAGTAATACATCACAAACTTCAAGGAGAGCAATGTCACACAATACCTCATCTGTGAAGGGCTTGATGTTGTATGGAAGGCGACACTACTGGCTCACATGAAGATCTCGTCCTTGGTGAAGCCACCCAATGGTGTATGGTTGTGGATGTGCTGTGGTCGGTAAGCCCAACCGCTTCACGACCTCTGCCGAAATGAGGTTCTTTTGACTCCCGCTATCAACAATGAACTGTATCAGGGAGCCCTTTACCCACATCTGGGAGTGGAAGAGACGCTCCTCCTCCTCTGGATCTTCGGGTTCGTTTTTCTGGATCTTTGCGGTAGCAACAGTGACGCTGGGATCCGCATCAATGATCTGCTTCCCTTTTTCATACCCCTTATCGGGTTCTGACTCAGAGTCGGAACATGCATCTGATTCTGAAACCTTCAGCTCAGCCACCAGTGACTGCTTGGCCTGACACTCACTTGTGTTGTGAGTGGAGCTCTTATGGAACTCGCACCATTTTCCAGTGTCCTTTCTTGGCGTCGCGGCGCTGTTCTTTGCTTGCAGCTTCGACTGGTTGTCTTGGGCTGTCCCGCCTTGGCTTTGTCCTTTGTTCTGTGGTTTAGGGGCACCTTTCCCCTGCTTTGGATTCGCAGATCCAAAGTCTCGCTTCTTTTGTTTAAACTTCTGCTCGACCTTGACGGCATATCGGTATGCTGCGCCGAGCGAGGGGATGTTTAGGAATTGTATTTCTTCCTGGATGTACTTGTGCAGGCAGCCACGGTATTTGAGTATCAAATGTTTCTCCGAATCCTTGATACCCAACTTTATGCGAAGGGTATGGAAAAGATTGGTGAACTCCGGCACGTCTTGGTCCCTTCCCTGCCGCAACGTGGTCCACTTTATGTATTCATCCTCATAGCTTCCGACAGGGTAGTAATGCTCCTTGATGGCATCCCGGAACGAATCCCAGGTGGGTGCGGCTGAAAATAGTGAGCCAGTACTTTCGTCCTTCTGCTCGCAGTAGGTTTCCCACCAGTCCTTGACGTGGGGGGATGCTTTGAGAAGAGCAAAAACAATCTTTTCCCGACTCGAAAATTCATGAACAGAAAAATAACCCTCTAGCAGATTTAACCATTTATCTACGGCATCTGCGTCTATCTGACCCTCGAATATGGGGATTTCAAAATTAACTTGTACCTTAAAGGGTGTGGCATTTCCAGAGTAGCTGCTGGAAGCCGATGCGTTGCTTCTGTGTAGCCGCTGAAGGATCTGGGCAAAGCTGTCCATCATCACGTTCCGTTGTCGCTCGAGGGCTTCTTCGAGCAAGATTTTGATGGGATCTCCTGCCCCCTCGTCTTTCTTCTCGTCTGCCATGGGAGGCCGTCGGGATTTGCGAGGCTGGTCTTGCCAAGGTTCAACCAGTTCAAGCCCTAACTCCTTATATCCCGACCTTGTTGGTGACATGCAAAGAAAAACAGAGAAAAAGCAGACTGCTCTGATACCACTGATCCAGATTTAAACAGGAATGCAACAAATTACAGAGATAACCATATACACAAAGATGCAGCGGAAATAATACTTCATTTCATTAATGGAAAATAATGAAATATGCTTACAACCAGAAATGGAAATAAACCAGCTAGGGCGATGGTAGCTTATCTCTGAGAAGAGATGTGATGGCTACATGCCTCTGAACTGTGTTACAATGAGGCTCGAAGGCCTATTTATTGTTGAGAAACAATGGAAAACCCTTAACATTCCAAAACCTAACCCTAGGAGATGAAATGCCAAACTGTGGGCCCCGTTTGGGGGTAAGTTGGTACCTCAACTTCCCGAGGTCGTAACTTTGGCATATGATCTCCGTTTGACGCGTACAATAGCTCATTAGAAAGATCTATCCGAGCACTATCATTGTTGGAACAAGCAACATTCCCCAAAAAACGTCGTTTAGGGCCTCAAAACGGCTCCGGAAGTTCAGGACCCGAAAAACTGCTAAAAATAGTAAGTTGTGCTACAATTAAGGAAACTGAAAATGCTGAGAAAGACAATGGTGGGGGTCCAGGTGGACTTGGCAGGTGGCCACCAATATCCACCTGGATCAGCAATCCAACGATCATGATATGTTCTAGACATGAAGTGATTTGATGGTTCATTCTCTCCTCAGTATTACCAACATTTGATCCATGGTTTATCACTTGATTGGTCCATGATCTATATTTAAAGAGCATGGAGGGTCATTTGTTAGGTGACCATTCATGAGAGAAGCTTATGTAAATTTTCTTTCTTTTACACTAATAAATTGACTGAAGTGGCCGCGTTGGCTCAGGCCATGGACTGTTTCCCTCTTTGAGGGTTTTAACAATGTGAAGAATACTAGTGTACTGATCTGTGATATGTTTGTGAGCAGTGTCCTTCAGTGTTCTATATAAGGAACTTACATTGTTAATTCCTACATGGTATCAGAGCCAGTCGAGGGTTGCATCCATTGGTGATCCAAATCTGAAGTTGTTATAACTACATCTGACTATCGTCTCCTAGATTTATTGTTTTTTACTGCTTTTGGGCCGAGAACACTGCTCTATTGTGTTAGGAGCATTTTTTCCAGTGACGAACCCCTTTCGTTTCACACGAAAAGGTTTATGGTAGCCCTAGCTATGTCATTTTTAAGATCTGGAGGTAGACAATCTTTATTTGAAGTTATTGTTATTTATCTATTTGTTTATTTCAGTTTATAGCCCTTTGTATTTTTTTTTATTACCGGATCTATATCTTTTATTTCTATGTATTCTCTTTGCCACATGACTTTGTGTGATCTGGGCAAACCGAAAACAAAAGAAAGGATTTTTCCCATGCATATGCTCTTTTCCGCTGCACCTTAGTGTGATCTTTGGTAAATTAGAAACATTGAGGAAAACATATAGTTTCTGGCCAAACCTAACTTTAAGTCATAAGGCTCGGATAATTTTCCTTGTTCGTTTCATTTGTGTGATTGTTTTTTGTTTTGTAAGAAAAAAAGGGTTTTCTCAAGTAAGCACGCACCCCAAAGCTTCAGTGAAAAGGAAAAAAAACCCTTCCTCCTTTGCAAAAATTACTAACATTTTAAACTAGTTCACTTGGTCTGAGGTTACTTTATGAGAATAGAGGTCTCGGGTTCAAGTCTTTCATTTTGTTGAGTTACTTTTTCAAAAAACACATGTAACTTATCTTTTAAATTTACTTTATGTAAAACTCTTTTCACCCATTATAAAAAGTTAGTCACTTATAATTCTAAAGTCACTTTATCTTTTATTTAAGTTACAATTCAGTGGATAGTTCATAAAGTACCATTGTAAAAGTGACTTTCACTTATTTATAAAAGTGGGTCACATCAAATATATTTTTTTAAAAGTGAGCTAATTAGATTAAGTTTCGAAAAGGAGGGGGGGGTGGATTTTTTTTTAAATATATCATTATAATCAACTTCCAAACATTCATGTTGTTCGTTGGAATCTTCAACATTTGTTCTTCAAAAAGCCATAACTTCTTCATCCGAAAGAAATTTTCATAGCCATTTTTTTTTAATCGGCCTAATTTTTCGAGATCTTTCCATTTGAACACTTAGTTTCAGCATATACGGCTTCATTTTCTTTTAAAATGGAAAGTCCATACCTAGTTATTCTTGATAGCACGAACTACTTCCAATGGCTATCCTACATGGTGGATTTACTTATAGGTAATGGTCTTTATCGAATAGCCTCAAGCCAAGAGTCTAAATGTAATGATGAAGCTAAGAAATCCAAATGGGAAAATAAGCAATATCAAGCACGTGGGTTGATAGTGATGTCTATTTCTCTAGGCCTTAGATTCCGTATCGCAGAATGTGATACCCCCGATGAAGAAATGAAATAGCTCAGTCATGTGGAATAAAAAAGAAATTAGAGCCCGTCAACTCGAAAATGAGTTGCTTACGTTGGACCCCAAATTTTGTTCTTCCATTGTAGATTTTTTGTCCAATTTTAATACCCTTAGACTTCTCTTGGAAGGTGTTAAGTTTAAGAAAGAAGATGGTAGCCTTATCTATTCCATTCTCACTATGTTAGGATCACCCTACTCAATGTTTTTTACCACCTTCCATTCTACTAGAGCAGCCTTTATTTCTCAAGGACAAACCTACAAGTCCACCTTTTTGATGCCTTTCGTGATTCTTTAATAAGAGAAGAAGAAAAACTCTTACATCTTGGCCTTCTTAATACTGGAAACTCTTCTAAGAAATCCTTAGCAGCCTGGTAGAAACCAAATTCAAAGAATCCTAAAAAGAAACATCCTAAAAAGAATGGTCCTAAAGCAAACAACGGTCCTAAGCAATTTTAGTCTCAAAATGAAAATTCAATTCAACAAAATGATAAGGAAACTGAAAACAAAGCGAATAAGACTGATAGAAATTGCAACTTTTGTAATCATGATGGCCACTTAGAATTCGAATTCTTTAAGAAGATGGAAGGCTTGGAAGCAACAATGAAGAAGCATACCATCCATTTGGAGCACTCTTCAACTTCAACTTCATCTTCAGGAATAACAATTTCTGTATGTCGGTTCAAGCATCTCGTTATGGTTATGCACGAAATGTGTCTCCTTTGCATTCTTATGAGTGTCTCATTGATTCTAGAGCTTCTTACCACATGGCCAAAAACAAATACATGTTTTCTTCTTTAAATGATTGTAACACCAAAAATATATACGTTGGTGATGATATATCTCTTAGTGTTGTAGAGAGTAGAATTATTCATCTAGACAATGGTCTATTTAATGATGTATTATGTGTTCCTACCCTATCTTTCAACCTTCTATCTGTATATCAGATAACTCATTCAGTTGAAGATAAAACTGTTGAATTTTCACCTCATGATGATGTAATTGAGGACCTATGAGATCCTATACATATTTTAGCTACTGCCATTTCTGATGACTCTATAAGGTTCTATAAGTTTAACAAATTTGGGTCATCAACTCTTCCCTCAGAATTTGTTTCTCATAATGATGAAGTGAGCAAAATTTTGCATAAGCGATTTGGTCACTTAACTATTTCTCTATTCAAAATCTATGTAAAAAAATATGGTGACAGATCTTCCTATGGTATCTTGCAAAGATGGTGTTTGTTCTAGATGTGTACCTAGAAAGCATCATCAGGATAGTTTTGAAAAGCATTCCTCTTGGCACGCCTCAACCCCTTTACAACTTGTGCATAGTGATTTATGTGGTTCGCTTCGAGTTGTTTCATTCTTTGGCTACAAGTATTCCTTAACTTTCATTGATGATTTCTTCATACGCACTTGGGTATACTTCTTAAAAATTAAGAGTGAAACCTTTAACATGTTCTTGGCCTTTAAGGCCTTTGTTGAGAAATAATCTAGACATCAAATTCTTAAGCTAAGATTTGATAATGGTGGGGAATATTTTAACAACAAATTCATCAAATTTTGCAAAGAGTATGGAATTAAATTGCAACGTATTGTTCCATATACTCCACAGCAAAATGGTGTAGCTGAAAGAAATAATCGCACCTTAAAGGAAATGGCTAATTCTATGCTTCAACCTAAAGTACTTAGTCTTAATTTTTGGGTAGAAGCAATTAACTGTGCAAATTACATAGTAAATAACACTCCTACTAAGGTGGTAAAGAATACCACTTGAAAAGAAGCATGGAACTCAATTAAACGAGATGTAAGTCAGTTTTGTGTTTTTCGAAATGAATCATGGGCCCATATTCTAGATAAGAAACATAAAGCCTTAGAACCTAAGAGTGAAAAATGTATTTTTATTGGATATTTTGAAGATGTCAAAGGATATAAACTTCTTCAACCTAAATCCAAAAATGTTATCATTAGAAGATATGTGAATTTTTCTGAAAATATGTCGGCCTACGAGCCTAGTTCGACAGCTGTGCCACCTCTCTTTATCCCTTTTACTTCTGAAAACATTCCTTCTTCAAATGATGACAGTGATAATGAAAATCCTCACCCACCTTCTCGAGATCCTCCTTCAGCTCCTCAACTTCCAAAATGGGTCTGTGCTACTCGGGATGTAGTAGGTGCTCTTGTCGGTGATCCTATAGATCAGTGTCGTACAGGTTCTCAGTTGGATAGAACCTCTTCTTTACTAGCTCAAGCTTCAACGAATTATGATCCTCACACCTTTGCAGAAGCTTCAGGCCATCCAAATTGGGACACAACTATGAATGAAGAATATCATTCATTATTAGCAAATGATACATGGGACATTGCTCCTCTTCCAAAGGGATGAAAATTTGTTAGATGCAAATGGGTTTACAAAACCAAGTTTGGAGCAAATGGAAAAGTTGATAAACATAAAGCTAGTCTTGCTGCTAAGAGTTTTTCACAATTTTAAGGCATTGACTATATTGAAACCTTCTCCCCTATTGCCAAAATCAACTCTATCCACCTTGTTCTTTCCCTTGCTGCCTCTTTCAAATGGGAAGTCCATCAGATGGATGTTAAATATGCCTTCTTGCATGAGGACTTGCATGAAGAAATCAATATGGAACAACCTATTGGCTTTATACAAATAGACTCCAGCCTTGTATGCCAACTTAAGAAATCCCTTTATGGTCTCAAACAAGCCCCTCGGGCTTCGTATGACAAAATGGATAGCTGTCTTTTAGATATTATATTTTCTACGTGTCATTCTGACAATAATGTCTACACCAAGAAAGTGGGTAGGTCCCTTATCATTCTGGTTCTTTATGTTGATGATCTTATCCTTACTGGTAGTGATCCCAACCTTATAAACCATGTGAAGTCCAGTCTTAAAAAGAATTTGAAATGACAGACTTAGGACACTTGCATTATTTTCTTGGTCTTCAAGTCTTGCAATCCAAAGATGGCATTTCCCTTTCCTAGTCCAAGTATGCATGTGATATTCTACACCACTTTAACATGGAAGATTGTAGGCCAGCCCCTTCTCCCTTTTAGTCTGGAGCCAAACATTCAGTCACTTGTACTTCCCCTGAGGTTGATGCTACCTTATACCATCATCTTGTTGGAAAACTTTTGTATCTAAGCCATAGTCGTCCTAAGCTTTCCTTTTTTGTTGGCCTTGTTGCTCAGTTTATACAAAACCCACATGAAAGTCATTGGGAAGCAGCTAAGGTAATAATTTATATGTTCGAGGTACAATTCAGTTTGGGATTCATTACAGTGCAGAAGCATCTCCTCTATTGGTTAGTTTCATTGATTCTGATTGCGCTGGTGACCCTAATGTTTTGAAGTGTACTGTAGGTTATATCTTCACTCTTGGTTCTGGACCCATTACATGGGCTTGCAAGAAACAAAGTTCAATTTCTCTTTCTTCAGTAGAAATAGAGTATCATGGCATTGTTGATGCTAGTCAAGAAGCCATGTGGCTTCGTCGAATCCTGTCAGAGTTTTGTTTCGAACAGCAGCATCCAACTACACTTTTGTGTGATAATCAAAGTGTCATTCAACTATGCAAATATCCAGTCCAATATTAGTGCAACAAACACATTAAACTACACATGCACTTCATTAGAAAGATCATTCATGACCATGTTTTTGAATTGCAATATTGTTCAACCAATGATCAAGTTGCAGACATCTTTACAAAGGCTCTTAGAGAGGCAAAGTTTAGTAAACTTTGATTTATGGTTGGAGTTTAGGAAGTTGTCACTGAGGGGGGATAGGCTCTAATTCCTCCTTCCTTCTCCTAAAGTGTCATCCTTCAATCCTATCCGAAGTTGTTCTTATGGGGCAATGCTAGGATATTCCGACACATAGGAAATAATTAAGTATAACTTGGTCTAGTGTATAGTTAGGTAAAGTGTGTTTATTTAGTATGTACTTTTTGTAACTTACAATCTGACGGTCATGATATGTTCTAGACATGAAGTGATCCGATGATTCATTCTCTCCTGGGTATTATCGACACTTGATATGTGGCTTATCACCCGATTGGTCCATGAACTCTATTTAAAGAGCATGGAAGGTCATTTGTTAGTTGACCATTCATGAGAGAAGCTTATGTAACTTTTCTTTCTTTTATATTAATAAATTACCTGAAGTGGCCACGTTGGCTCAGGCCATGGATTGTTTCCCTCTTTAAGGGTTTTAACCACATCAAGAATAATGGTGTACTAATCTATGATTTGTTTATGAGCGGTGTCCTTTGGTGTTCTATCTGAGGAACTTACCCTGTAAATTCCTATAACCCTCCTATTTATAACAAAGTATTGAATTAATCTCGAAAATGGAGAATAATAAAATAATATTGACTAAATTAAGATCTAACCATTAGGAATACTTTATTATATTTTTTTGGAGAGGGAAAATATATTCAAAATGGTGAAATATCTTAATTTAATAAATAATTAACAAATAAAATGATTTATTAATTATTTCACGAGAATTAATAATGGTGTGAAATTGAAATAATTATTAAATAATGATTTAACAATTATTCCATTAATAGAATAAAGGAATAATAAATAAATAGTGATTTGTTTAATTATTCCTCAAGGATTTAGTCAAATGTGACAAGGAATAATTATCAAAAAATGATTTAATAATTATTCCTAGATAAAATTCAATAGATAATGATGTATTCAATTATTCTCAGGGAGTTTTTTAATTTTAATCAAAAAATAATTTAATAAAAAAGGTTTACTAAATTATTTCCCATGGTGAAAGTGATTTTACTATGCAAAAAATAATCCTACATGGTGTATTTTGATCCACATAATTAGAAATGGCTAGGTGATCATTTTTTGGTGATAGCACTTTAGTAGACTCGATGTTCCTCTTTGTAATCGATGTGAAAGTTATTTTTTTCATTGTCTAGGCCAAGGGTGTTATCTTTTGAGCTATCCTTGGGGGTACCAAAATCCTATAGCTTTGAGCTTCCACATATAATGTAGTACCTCATGCCATTCCCTGTTCCACTCTCACTATCTTGAGTATTCTCTAGCTTTCCCTCCATGGTCTCAATATTTGACTCCAACCTTCTCACCCTTTTGTTGTTTTCCCCAAATCTTGCTTGTATTTTCTTGATCTTGTTATGTGTGTGTGTTTTTCCTTGAAATTAACTACATTTTCTGCAATTTTATCTACTTTATCCTTAACCATGGCCACTTTGTCTAACAACATTAACACCTATGTTTTCCTTTTCTTAGGAGCCAATCCTTCACAGAAATTTTGTGAAGAAAGGGAGAATAATAAGTGTAGAAACAAATGAATATACTTCTCTTAAATTTTGGTCACTCTGCCTTGTTCCCAAGCTTTCTTGTTGATAGGCATTTTATCTCCATGATTGTCGAAAACAAATTCATGTACGTCACCTCACACCCACTTTGTGAGGTGGTAATGAGTGCAACATTGCCTCTATTAGGATTGCTTTAACTTAATATTTGTGGAAGCAAGATTTAATGCTCAAATTTCTAAGTTATCTACTTTTGATTTGAACTTCCTAACATTGTGGGTTAATCAAATGAAATTCAAGTTTGACGACTGTGTGCACACACATAAATGTAGTTTTTGTAACTTCATACTCTTAGGTTTCATTTTCCTCATTTTATTGCTAGTTAGGAAAGTTTCTTCAAATTAATGGAGTTTTCTATTGTTATTCCTGATTACTAGGTCAATGCCCTTGCTTAGAGCTTGAAATTAGACTACTATATTTTCCTTTGCCTTAAAGGCTCCAGGTGAATTTTAGTCTTACTTTATTTCTTGAGTTAGTAATGATCCCCTACGCTCCCCGATTCTTCTTTTCAGTGGTGGAAAGAACACTTAAACATTATCATTTGAATTTAATTTTACTTATAACAATGGAACATTGTGTATGGTGGACTACTTTTGCATCTTGACTAGATATGGATCACTGAAATATTTCAAATGTGCATAAAATGCATAATCAGAAGGGGTGGTGTTTGTTACCTAGAAATATTGTTCATCATTTCTTGTTCTATTGGCATTTCTTGTTTCTTATTTTTTGAAAGATAGATGTACACAATTGTATAATGGAAAACAAGATCTATGAGAGAACATCCTTTCTAAGTTAAATGTTAATGAGGATTGGCTTTTGTTTTGTTCTTAGATTAGAGTCACCAATCACACTCTAATAATTACAGTTTTTATGGAAGGTTAATTTTTTTGTTTTTTTGTTTTCTTTAATTTGGTGTTGAATCTATCCATATTTATTCTTATTTGATGAATCTCACTCAATTTAAATATTATATCACTCATATGTGAAAATATTCTATGTTCCACTTATAATAAAATGAATTAAAATTAGTATTAGGCTAAGAAATATTAGGAATGAAGATTAACATTGGGAAGCATGTTGATGGTAGAGTTAGAATGCATGCTTTTGATGCATCTATGTTGAGAAAACCATATAATCCTAGTGATACTTTTAATGTTTGAAATGTCTTATGACCATCACTGTAAGTGGGCTCTAGTGATAATGTTCATGCTACATTGAATTTTTCCCAAATAATGTAGGACTTTGTTCTCTACAACTTTGGTCGGAAAAGATTTTTGAACATCATAGATAGGTGTTGATGAACCTCCTTGCTATGTTGTTGATATTTTAGCTAAGTTATTAGACGATGAAGATTTTAATTGTTTTCTAGTCTAGCTGGTAAAGTGTGTACTGTGACATCAACTTGTTCTTACACTGCAAAAGTAGTGTGTTGTGCGGAGGACTTGAATGTAATTTAATTCAGTCATTACAACATCATTGAATAACTATGTAGTAGGAAATACTAATATGCTCTTATCTTATACATACTTGGATGGAAAGAGGCTATGAAAAATCTCTTGTATTGCAACTTGTTTCCCTGCTACCAATTCCGCGGGCCATTATAACCTCACTAGAATTTGCAATCTACAGTGGGTACCATATTACCTTTGTGGAGCCTACATACAATGACAAAGTTGACCTATGGAAAAGCATACTAAATCTTCCTTTATATCCGAGGACTTGCAATGGAACCTGCATACTTGCGATCACACCTGCGAACTTGAGAGGTTGCAAACACTTTGCAAGGTTTACAAATATGTTGCTAGAGTTGCAATTCATAACAACATTTGTGAGAAATCATGAAACAAAATAAGGATGAATTATATTATGAAAACTATTTCCAAATTTGTTTGAAAATGTTTAAAATATATGCACAATGATAAGCAAAAGTGATTGGAAATAGTGTAAAGAAAAAAGGAATAGTCAAGGCATAGGATCTGATCTACAAATCTAAATCCATTCAAGATCCTTACACTTTGTTCATCAACATTAAAGATTATTCACTCCTGAGAGATATAAAAATGCTATATACACTCCAATACAAATATTGTAAAGCATAAATGGATTCCCCGATGACAATCAAATGATACACATGACACAAATTAAAAAATATGCGTTAACTTTAAATAGAATAATTAGTGGCAAAGGGATACACCACAATTATCCTCCAATGAAATGCAAAAATGATTTTAAAAACATAGCCAACCATAGGGTTATTTCTTGAAAATGAATACTTGATTTATCGTATGTGTAGTAGTAACTTACTTCCGGAATTACCCGAAGTAATATGCTAGCATATATGAAATTAAAAGATATCCCTATGAACTTAAACTTCATGACAAGTACATGTGTGTCAGGGACAGGATGAAGTCCATAGAATTTTAGTATTTCAGCCAACATATCATGCAAAACACCAAAAAAAAGCCCAATTGAAGAGCAATGTAAATTGATTTTTTGGATTTGTAGTATTCATCGAGAATAAGCCAGTTGCATACTTTGTATCCATGTGGACATCCAAGAAAATCACCAAAAAATATTAGTATGAAAATTGACACAATTTATTGTCAAATCAATCCACCACCACGAAAAATAGTTTTTCTAAAAGAAAACATTCAATACTCAACTACCCAATCACATAGCAAGGCCCTACATATAGAGTGTCTACATCTATGCATGGACCATGTACTTGCTGACGTTAAAAATTTTGTAGCAATTATTATTAAACCAATAAAAACATAGAACATTAAAGGACCAAGGTTTATGTATTTATAAGAATAAAAAACATACAACTAAATTTCAAACATTACGATCTCGACGAAGCAACTTTATTTGCCAAGAAAGTTGGAAAAATTTTGTCTATCTTGTGGTGTGTGTAGATGATTTATTAATGGTGAGGAACAATGAAAATTATATTTCATCCATAAAGAAAGAAATGATAAAGGGATTTGAGATGACATATTTGGGATATGTTCACTACTACCTCGGTATTGAAGTAACCCAACATGAGAAGTTTATATTCCTCTTTCAAAAGAAGTACATTGGAGATCTGTTAAACAAATTTGCCATCGCTTAATGCAATCCTTTGTCCACTCCAATGGAGCAAAGTTTAAAGCTCACATCCAAAGAAGGAAATGAATTTGAGGATGCAACTAAGTACAGACAACTCGTAGGAAGTCTTAAAAACATCACTACTACCAAACCAAACATTTCATTTCATGTTGGAATCTTTTCGAAGTTTATGTAAAAACCTTGTGAGTGTTATTAGTCTGCTGCAAAAAGGGGTTCTAAGGTACTTAAAGCGAACTCAATACTTTAGACTCAAATATACACAGGTGGATGACCTAAACTTGATTGGATACACTGATTCAGATTTTGATGGAGATAAGGAAAATTGTGTATCTGCTTTAGGTTATGTTATGAGTGTTGGATCAGGTGCTATCTCCTGGAGGTCATGCAAATAGTCTGTTCCAATGGATTCCACAACAGAGGAAGAATATGTGGCATCTACAAAAGCAACCAAGGAGATTGTGTGTATCAGGAAAATTCTTAAAGATTTGTAGTAGAAACAAGTGCATTCTACTCCTCTTCTAATCGACAATACTTCTACAATAAAATTGGCGAAGAATCCAATGTTCCATGATCAACCAAGCATATCAATACAAAGTATCATTTGATTCAATATCATGTTGAGGCCAAGACTATTCACCTTTGTCATTATTCCACAAATGAGTGAGGAGAAAAGTTTGAAAGATTCAAATTCATGCTTTGACTTACAAACACCCATTTAGATTAACGGGGGAAATGTTGACACCTAATCCTCCAAGATCAGGAAAACATTGTAAATATGTAAATACAAAATAAGAAGATGAAAAGACTTTGGAATGTGAATCCCAAGAATCCCTCTCTACTATGTATATATCAATGTTCTTTCTAATAGAAAAACATGATTTGGGGAATTACCAAAATGCGTAACCTCACAGATATAAACTATGCATATTCATTTTCACTTTACCATAAAGAGCCTTAATTTTTAAATTGATATTGTTACAATATTATGGACCAATATCAATACATTATTAATACCACATCCCAAAAAAACTATCACTATTTTTATGTGACAGTTGTTCATATAATATTTTTTAATTAATCAATTTAATTAAAAACACAAAAAAAACCTAACTACTTTAGAGATCAAATTCAACCATTAATTAACATATTTATCACATAAAAAAATTTACCCTACAAAAATATTTATACCTAAAAATAAATTATTATTTTAAATCTTATTTATTTTTAATAATTCTTTTTATAATATCATTTTTAACTCCAAATTCAAAATTTCATTCGTAAAAATTTAAAATTTTAATTAAACAAAATTCTTTTTTTAATTGATAAAATTGTAATCTAACCTTCCTATCTCACAATTAATATTAATATTTTTTCTAATCTCATAATAAACCGATTGAATAGAAATATTGAAATCACTGTCAGTATAGTGACATCCGAGAACATGCATTTTAAGTTAAAATTGTTAATTATATTTTAAACTCACATCGCTTTGATTGTATTTGAACAAAAGTCTCATGGTCATGATTAAATTTCTATGCTTTTCAAGCTTTGTAATAGCTTTTATCGAAATCCAGTTATAAATCTTTTTATTGAAATTATTTTAATATTTCAATTTTATTATAATAATGACGGATGAGTTAATTTAAAATCATTTTTATTTATTAAATAAAAAACATATAACTTAATTTAAAAATTAAACAGAAGAATTAACTTAAATTCATTAATTTAAATCAAACAGAAAAAAGAAAAAAAGTCTACAGAACACTTTTAAAAGCAATTAATATAAAAGCAACATCATCCCTCCGAACATTATCACTTCCATCAATATTGTTTTCCTCCCTACTTTTATATATATATATATATATAAGGCCATATTGAATTCAATTAAATTAATATATATTATTCCAATGATATAGGTTAAATGAATGATAAATGTGGATAGGATTATGGCATTTGCTTATGACATTTAATTTTGAAAATAGAGTTAGTAAGAATTCAAATTTCAGATTTGGAAACGGTTTATGCAATTTAAAAAGGTTTTTAATAATGAAAAATATACCTAATATTTATAATAAAAAGTATTAAAAACTGACAACAATATGAACACTTCCAACCGTGTAATTGAGTGTTGAAAAATGTGTTTTTCAATTATTTAAAATCTGTAATTAAGTATTAAAAATAATTTTTTCAATTATTTAAAATGTGTTGTTAAATATACAAATAAATTTAATACTAAATAAAATCTATTGAAACTATACCAATTTCATAACTCATTTTTTACTTAATTTTAAATAAAATTCAAGTAAACAATTATACTTCCAAGAAACCAACAAAAGCATAGTGATAACTAGTTATAAACAAAATTCTGCGTTTGTTAAACTGATTGGGTTAAAGCATTAACATGATTGATCATTATTCAGTTTCAGCCACAATACATAACAGCGATCCTGTTTATATATATATATATAACAAAAACTTTAGCAATCCTGTTAATATATAAATAACGAAAAGCTTAGCAGGCGCTGGAATCATGTCGTCTTAGCTAAGCTCTGGAATGTCCTCTAACGATGGTTTCCATCTACCGCTGTTGCACATTCTCGTCACAGAATACTCTTCTTTAGCCACCTTAGATGGACGTTGAAGCAACAATATATGTTCCAATGAATTTTCCTTCCTAGAACGATCCAAAAGAAAGGATTGCAGTTCTCGCTTCGAGATTACTAGCTTAACCCTCATTTTACCGCTGCCATCCTGCACCCACTTAACTGAAAATTCCTTCGGGCCTGTGAAATCTTCAGAGACTGTTCCGGATGCACGAGATGGCATACAATTACCCATTAATGAATGCTAATTGCAGAGGGAATTTCTTGGAAGGGCCACGAATTAAATTCGTAAGAATCTATCGCCTCTGGTGTTTAGCAGTAGCGATAGAATACGGTATCCCCAGGATGAGATTTGTGTGTGAGAGGACGAGTATATGTGGTAGGGGTAGATGTAGTTAAGTGACTGATTTTTAATGTGGGGTCCGCATGCCTGCCATTTCAGGTTTATACGGTGTCCTCTAGTTTTCCATCGCCATCTTGAACTGGTGCTGTAAGTTTCCGAATACTAAGATTCTTATATTAATGGGAGTGATAATAGAGTTTATTAATATAATGATTGATGGAGAGGCTACTGGCTAAGTTTTTCTTCGTATGTTGGTTACACATAAATTCTAACGAATGATGATGATTTATTGAATAATTGCCATAATTAAAATTATTCAAAATAGTCATCTTGTTAAGTCACCTTTCATTAAACTCTGATGATATAAAATCATTTATTATTGGTTAAGTTAACCACGAGAATAAGAAAATATGGTTTTATAAAATAACAATAATATCAAAATATTATTATATCAAAAATAAAATAAAAAGTTTGGTATGACAAATAGTTAAATAAAAAAAATGGAAAAGATTAAGTTTAGTGGCAAGGGTTAGTTTAATTGATCTAGAACTAGATGTGATTTTTTTTTTAATATTTTTCTTAGTTGTTGTTAGATTCTTTTGGGGCGAGGCAGGTTTACCATTTATGTTGTTGTTCATCATAGGTTCCGCTTGTTTAGATTCCCTTGGGGCTAGGTTTACCATCTATGTTGTTGTTAATCATAGGTTTTACTTGTTTAGATTCCTTTGGGGCTAGGCTTTGTAATCAGGGTCAACCATTTACTGGACTTACCATCTAGGAAATGTGGAGTAGTCATTTAGTCCTTCCATTCTAAATAAAAAATGCATCACTAGGTATATAGTGAAACTCATTATAATACCTTAAAGTGAATTAGTTTATCATATTCATAACAATAAATAACTTTTTAAAAATTTTCAAAAAATTCTTTACTTTTTAAAATTACATAAACCAATTTAACCTAAATAAAACATAATCATTATCCATCACATAAATACAAATACAAACAACTCAATATTTAAAACATTCATAATAACTTGTTATTATGTTATAATATATAATATATACATTATATTTTATTGAGTTATAAGAATATAACATTAAAACACCTTAAAACATTCTCAATAACTTATTATGTTATATTATATATTTTACATATTTTATTTTCAAAATAAATAAATTATATATTTGAGTTATAAAAATAGAACATTAACCTTAACTATGAAGTAGATTTCATATTTCACAATTTTCAAATTCATAAATTATCTTCATATAATTTTTTTATTTTTTAAATACATTTTCAATTATAGAATTAAAATTAAATAGAAATAAAAAAAAAAAAATTTATTACATAATCTTTATTTGATAATTAATTTTAAAAATAAAAAATATAATATAAAAAAGTTTGATTCATGATAAATTATAATAATTTATTTGATCATGGAGATTTTAACTAACTAACTTGAGCTAAGTCCATTGACTGGAGTACTCAAAATACAACATGCTTAGTCAAATTGAGAAACTATGTTCATAGCTCAACTTACTCCATCTTCTCTCTATTAATAAAGTGAGTCTTAATGTTGATATTCTAATTTTTGATCCTTTAATTTTAAAGTGAGTCTTAATGTTGATATTCTAATTTTTGATCCTTTAATTTTAAGGATTTTAGATTGTCTAAGTTTGGACATGACCCCTCTTTAGTGGAAGACAAACTAACACTACAAATTTATTTCATAATTAATATTTTTTTATAGGTTTTATAAAATCAAATTTTCTAAATTTGATGTAATTTTAATAAAATATAATTTTATAACTTTACTTTTAACACAACTTAAAATTAGTAATACTCCTAAATTTTATAATACTATGACATTGATATTTCAAACCTTTTTTATCTTTCTTATTTTTTATAAATTTTATACAACTAAAGTTTAATTAATGTAATTTTGATAATATATACTCTTTTAACTTTGGTTTCAACATAACGTAAAATAAATATTACATAATTTTTAAATTCTAAAATAAATATTACATAATTTTTAAATTCTATAATACAATAACATTGCTACATATTCAAACAATTTTTTCTTGGTAGGCAAGTAACCATGGGGGATTTGAACCAGTGACCTATCGCAAGGACTACCTTAACAGTGCACCCGTTTACTATCAATCCAAAGCCCTGTGGGCTCAAACACATATTTTGATTAATAATTTTTTTTCAAGTATAATTTAAAACAAATTATTTAATAACTTAACTTTATATCTCTACATTATTTAAAACTCTATCTTAAACTCTATCTTATTTTGTGGGTCTCCCCTTTCCCTCACGAATCATGTGATCAATAGGTCTGGTAACCTAATGTACTATCATAACCAAGTTACTTCCCATAACCAAGGCCTAGTTCATTAGCTTTTATGATTGTACTAATAGATATACATTGAAGAAAACATTAATAAGTTTTATTTAATCGAAGAAGCTTGAAGCTTTTTCCCTTTTAACTGTTAATAACTTTCCACATGCGTTTATTATTTGGGTTGGACCATTAAACTACTACAACCACATATATTATTTGGGTTGGACCATTAAACTACTACAACCACATATAAATACAATCGGAAAAAAATTGAAGGCAACGGGACAAAATTGAAACTACCTTACGGGCCCACATATAATTGAAGGCAAAGGGACAAAATTGGACCAACCTTACGGGCCTTTATGCTGCTACATCAAATTCTGCCATACTTATAACTTACTTGTAAGACATCTCGACAAATTTGGACCACCTTTGAAGCTTTGTTTTGTGGCTTTTAGTTGAGCGCTGTTGTTATGTCAAATTTCACACCTGACATAACGCGATCAATAGAAAGCTAGTTACAGAGCAACTGAAGTTCACACCCCAAATATTTCGGACATTGTTAAAAATGACATATTTCGATTATTCTGCTGCAACAAATTTAATCCTGGACCGTAAATTCCATGAGATGGCAAGCATTTACCCATCAATAATTAATCCTGTTTGATTTATTGATTTCTTGTCAGTTCATTTTCCTGACCGAATTGTCTCTCAGGAACGCGAATGATATCTGTGATATTTTATAGCATCTAATCTATAGGAGAAAAACCTTTTCCAAAATTAGATTTTGTGAACAAGTTGTCGAGGCGAGTCAGGGCGATACGGAAGGTAGGTTTGGATATAATTGCGAGGAATCTATATTGCTAATCTTGTGTTTAGCCGAGCCTCGCATATACGGATGGTAGCTTTAAGTTTTCAGTGCGAGGGACCGCAATGTCCGCCAATTTGCGTCCGTCCAGTAGCTGCCAGATTTCCTGTCGTCTTCAGGCGCAGTTCTCGGGACTACTGTTACAAATATCTAGTTTGAACCAAATCCTTCAATGTAATAACCATATTAGTATTTTTTTCCACCGCTTAAATTTGAAGTTACTGATTGATTGTTGTATGGAAGTTGGAAATTAGGCAAATCAGGGTGCTACCACTTTATTAATAAAGTTTTATTGTGGAAGGTGGAAAATAATATTTATTTATTAAAGTGGTCTTGTTGTGGCAGGTGGAAAATAAGTACATTCCTTAATGTGGTTGTATTATTGAAGGTGGAAAATGATTGGGTATTTTAACCACTTTATTAATGTGGTGATACTAGTTGATAGTGCAAATGCCTTGGTAGGATTAATGGATCATGGTTAAATATGGCAAAGTTGTGGTTGAGAAGGTTAGATTATAGTAACAAATGCCTAGGTAGGATTAATGGACCATGGTTAAAGAAAGAGGAAAATAATATTTATTTATTAAAGTGGTCTTGTTGTGGTAGGCAGAAAATAAGTACATTTCTTAATGTGGTTGTATTATTGACGGTGGAAAATGATTGGGTATTTTAACCACTTTATTAATGTGGTGATACTAGTTGACAATCCAAATGCCTTGGTAGGATTAATGGATCATGGTTAAATATGGTAAAGTTGTGGTTGAAAAGGTTAGATTATGGTAACAAATGCCTAGGTAGGATTAATGGACCATGGTTAAATATGATAAAGTTGTGGTTGAGAAGGTTAGATTATGGTCAAGAAATGATTGAACATGCTCACCTTGGTTGTCCATATTAAACTAAAGTCATTTACAAGATATTATAAGCTGGCTATGTTGCCAAAGATTGATTGTGGTTAACCGTGATTAACTGTAGTTGGTCATATTGACCATGGTAGACCATATTGACAAGGGTATACCATGGTTTGGCCATTTTTCCTATGGCTCACCTTGGTTAGCTATGTTTAAATAAGTTATGGTTGACTATGGATGTAATTGTTTAACTATAGGGTATTGTTGAATATGGTTCACTGTGGTTGACCATCACAAATCGTGTTTGACAACGTTTAGTTATGGAAATGAAGGTTCACATTAGTTGACCATAGGTGACAATGCCAATCGTCGTTGTCAATGGGTTGACCATGTCAACCATGGTTGAGCATTATCATAAATTCTTAGGCATGGGAAATTGTCGTTGACCATGTAAACCATAGTTGACTTTGATTGATCATAGTATATTGTGGATGACCATGTTTATTGAAATGAACATTGTTTTCAAGTGTATAACATAACAATGTCAAGGTTTTCTTTTTTGGTTTATTTGTTATTTCTTGGTTTTCACTTTTTGATGGTGTAAGGTACCTAACACCCTAATGCCTAATTAGGGTGACATGTCTTATCTAGACCCCGTCTTGTAATTAATCCATAGCACAACATGTCATTCTATAACTTGTCTACATCTACCATCTCAAACCAGTCTAAGGTATATCATATTTTGGCCCCATTGAAAAAACCTTCCACTATTTAAATCTCTCACTGATGAAGCCCAACCTTTCTATCATATTTTTTCACATAATGAACTCACTAGGTATTGTTACTGCTAGCCTCCTATATTAAGCTTAGCTCCAACTCTTCCCAATCTGATAACAGATTGTTAATTCATGGATATCAACTTCCAGTTAGTCGTCATCCATTTATCAATTCTTTAAGCCTCCCCACCACTAGCACATACTTTGCTGCTACAATTCTGCAATCAACCAATAGTTGAGTTGCGATAGGTTGATATGCTGATAGCCACTATCCACTAATAGGATATGATCTCCCTCATTTGAAAAACATTTCTTGTTTTGTTATTATCGAGGGTTAAGCCCAATATGAAGGCCTAAATCTCCTGGTAGCCAGATGCTCGATATATCGATATCCACTTCACCAACCACCTTGGCTACCATCTGCCTACCATGTTAGTGTTATTGTGCACTCTAACCCATGTCACCTTGCTAGATCATCTGACCACATCAACGCCATGTCATCTCCATGTCAGTGGCATGTCATCTACATGTTAGTGCCACATTTTCTCCATGTCATCGCCATGTTAGAACCACAACATCTCCATGTGAACACCACATCAACACCATATCATCTCCACTTCAACACCACATCATCACCACATCATCATCTGCCACACCATCATCTTATCAGTTTTGGAATAATTTGGAAGAAAGTCATGATGGAACGACCGCAATATCTCGATACATGATAGTCCAATGTCCATCACTTGATAATGCCCTTTCCTATCACACTTTTAACTAATGGAAAATGCGGGTTTTATTAGCATCAAGGGGTTGTCTTACCACTACTTAGAGAATTCTCGACACTGATCTCCCAATTGCTTGAATTTTCACTTAATGGCTCTTGAGCTTTCCATTAAGTGATGGAAGTGTGGGTTTTGTCTAAATCTTTATGTCACTATTAACTAACATAACCAAAAATCTATATTATTGATAAAGGTAAATTTCTATTACTTGATAAAGATTATTGGCCTATTGGCATAATAAGAGTTGACTATCAATCGATGAATAATTGCAATAGAAAGGTATGTCTCAGTAGTTGGGGGCCTGAGAGCTAATAGATGGATGCCATTTTAATGGACTTAGAGTCCATTGGATGACGACCCATTATTAGATTGGGTCAAGTAGAGGATGAGTGTGTTTATGTGGTATGGGGGATTAGGGGGTAGCAGTGATAGGACCCAGAAGTTTTTCAAGTGATGAAAGTTGACGGAGAGGTTGGTCTCCCTTAGATTATGACCCAATTTTGGATTAGGAAGAGTTTGAACAATCCCTTTTAAACAATATAATATTTTTCAAGGGCGGGAGCCCATATACTTGTTAGCAAGCTTGTATAATGGATGTGGACCGATTTGGTAAGGGAACATCGTAGTATAAATGGTGATGTGGCCTTCAATGGAAGATCTTCATATGGGAATAGGTTTATGCCCAGGGGCCTAGAGTAGGGTGAAATTTATATCGATGGTTTTCTAATTTTTATAAATAAATCGACATATATCAACCACATTTCTTAATGTGGTTGTCCAGTTAATGACTAACATGCATGGGGAGGAGTAATATACCATGATTGGCTATGGATAAATATGTTCAAGTTATTGTTTGGGTGTTTATTATGGGCAACATATGGTTGACTAGGGATGACCATGGATTTTCATAACTAACTATAGATTACTATGATAAATCATCATTAACTATAGTTAACCATGGATTCCCATGGTTGATTATGGTTAGACATGTTAGCCATGGTATACCATATTCACCATGGGTGACACATGGCTTGACTAATTTTACCATGGTTGACCATAATTTTCTATCATAGAATATGGCTATCCATGTTGACAATGAATGCCCATGGTTCACCATGTTCAAACATGATGACCTTGGTTGAGTATGTTTGACCATTCTAACCATGGTTTTCCATCTTGAGAATGGGTTGACTATGGCTTGTAAGGTTAACTATGGTTGACCAAAGATGGCCGTTATTAATCATGGTTGACCATTGTTGAATATAGTTGACCATGGTTACTTATGTCTAACTAGAGCTCACTATGGTCGACCATAGCTAACCATGGTTGACTATGGCTAACCATGTTGACGAGAGTCGACTATAGGTGAAAATGGTTGACTATGTTGACCATAGTTATCTACAAGGTACCATAGTTAACTATGGTTAACCATAGTAAACCATGGTGACCATCGTTGAATATGATTGACCACATTCGCTATGGTTGGCTATGGTTGACCATGGTTGACTATGGTGACTATCGTTTATCGAAGATGATTATGATTGCTCATGGTTGACTAAGGTTGACAATGGTTAACTATATGGTGACTATGGTTGATCGAAGATGACCACGTTTTGTCATAGCTGACTGAGGCTAACCATAGTTGACTATCATTGCTCATTGTTGACTATTGTTGGCTAAGATTGACATGCATGACTATGGTTGACTATGGTCAAATTTAGTTAATCATGATCAACCATGCTTTGATTTTTGTTTGTCACATTAGAATTTTTTTTTTTGTTTGTAATGTTGCAAGGAAAAAATTTTCTCATCACATGGGACATCACCTTTTCTTCATCACATTATAACGCTGATTTCTGTTCGTGAGATTACAAAATTGACTTTTTATACATTGTGACATTGATATTTACTTGTCACATTGTGATGACAGTTTTTTAACATGGTTGTCCATAGTCAACTATGACTAACCATGGTTGATAATGTTTAACTCTACATGAATTTGGTTGATAATGTTAACCATGGATGCCCATATTAACCATGGATTATCATGATGACCATGGTTGACTATAATAGGGTTGATTTGACTACTAATATTGAAAAAAAAATATATTAAATAAATCCTAAACATTATTAAACATAAACATTAAACCATAATATTAATATTATTAATACAACTTATTAATAAACCTTTATTAAAAACCTTATTATTACACCCTTATTAAAAACGTTATTAGTAAACCTTAATATTAATACTAATAATAAACCTTATTATTAAATGTTATTATTAGATCCTTTTCAAACCTCATTAATATTGTTATTAATATTATTAAACCTTTTTAAATCTTGACGATGGTTGAGCAAGGCTCACCATGGTTGAGTATGGTCAACATATGGTTGAATAAGGTTAACCATGGTTGACTATTTATTCTTTGATTACAATGGTTGACTATGTTTGATTATGGCATTATATTGTGACATTGTTACTTGTTCGTCATTGTGTCACATCATTTTTTTTGTTCATCACATTGTGATGTTGATTTTAGTTCATCATATTGCGATGTTGATTTTTTGTTTGGAACATTGCAATGGTGATTTTTTATTTGTCATAAGTTGAGAGTGATTTTTTGGTCATATAACAACGTTGATTTTTGTTCATCACAACACCCAATGGATTTTCTTCTCATCAAATGCAATGTTAATTATTGTTCATTACATTGTTACTTTGATTTTTTTCATTAAATTTTGACATTGATATTTTTTTTATACATTGTGCCATTGATATTTATTTATGGCATTGTGATGACAATTTTTGAACATTGTTGTGTTGGTCTACTATTGTTGACTATGATTGACAGGAATACAAAGGTTGACTATGTTTACTTATGTTATCATGATTGTGAGGTTGTTACTTTTTCATAATAGGATGACATAATTTTTTTGTTCATCACCTTCGAATATTCATTTTTATTTGTCATATTGTGATGTTGAGTTTTTGTTTGTCACATTTTGACATTGAATTTTTGTTTGTCATATTTAGCAATGTTGGTTTTTGTTCGTCATAATGCTAAGCAAAATTTTCTCATCAAATGCAATGTCAATTTATGTTCATCATATTGTAGCACTCATTTTTGTTCATTCCATTTGAACATTGAATTTTGTTTGATACATTGTCGCACTAATAATTAGTTGTCTCATTACAATGTCAACTTTTGAACATGGTGTTTTATTGTGAACTATGGTTAACAATGGGTGGACAATATTAACCGTGTTTGTTAATGTTTAATTATAAATGAATATGGTTGACCATGTTAATCATGGATGGCCATGGTGATCATAGTTGACCACTATTAAGTTATTTTGACAATGGTTGAATATAGTTTCTCTATTGAAAAAAATTATAAAAGTTATATTAAAAATTAAATGTTGAAAAAACTTAAATATTAAATAATATTAAACTTATGATAGATTTATTATTTAAAGTTATTAAAGTTAAAGTTATTACTGTAATGGTTTTAATGACTATATTAATGTCTATATCCATGTTGATTACATACATCATGCTTATGGTTGCCTATGGGTACGTTGGGCATTATAGGCATGTTGTAGATAATTCCTATAGTTAATTATAGCAAAACATGATGTTCGTATTGATTATGGTTTACCATGTCAATCGGGATTAACATGTGCTAATGTATATATTGATATATTAATACATAACTTAATATTGTAATGTGTATATTAATATATCATTAATGTATAAATAAATATATTATTAATATGTTAATGTATAAATTAGTATATTAACTTATAGCTATTAATATATTATTATAATATTATTAATATTATTATTTAACAATATTATTAAATCTTATTGAGAAGCCTTATCATTATTAAAATTTATTGTCAATTTTCACTAGCACGATAGGTTGAGGATGGGCTTCGTTAGCACGACGACCCAGGATCAAACCTCACGGGGGTGGTTGTGCCTTGTGCTAGGCGTATGGGAGACATGCTAAAAAATGTAGTCAGCTTAGGGTTGGTGTGGCCCAAAGCGGGTGCAATCCCCAAGTGACTTTGACGAATTAGATGCCCCTAGGTCACAGCTCCTTAAGCCAAAGGTCAAGCGTGGAAGATGATGGGCAACTTGAAAAAAAAACTCATTATTAAACTTTGATAATATTATAAATAAACCTTAAACCTCACTTATAAAAAAGTCTTAAAATTTCTATTAATGTTATTTAACATTATTAATCACTATATATATATATATATATATATATATATATATATATATATAGCCTAAAATAATTAATCGGAACATTTACTTCTGGCACTTGGGGACTTTCTACTATTTATACCTAATTTCATATTCATTTTTTCATAATTCTGGTGCCTGGGGCATTTCTGCTATTTATACCTAATTTCAGATCTGGTTTTTCATCCTTGTCACAAGGATGAACCATAATAGATAGTTCAAAACGTTGACTCAAAAACAACAATGTGATTATTCCCAAATACATTTTGGTAACTTTGTTTAATTCAATTTAATTTAACATAAAATAAAAACAACTTATTCAAATTAATGTAATTATATTTTATCATACCATTAGATTAAGCATTCAAACCCACATACCTATAATCACTATTATATATTTATATTTATATCTCTATCTTAAACTTACTTATATATATATACATATATATATATATATATATATATATATATATATATATATATATATAGATATATATATATAACTTGTCCCTTAAATTAAAAAATAATGTTAATATTAAAAAATAAAAAATAAAATATTAACTCAAGAAAATGTAAATGCAAAATAAATGGACAATAAAAACAGAGATTGCTCTTACTAATTTGTAATTATTATAATCGAATTTTCCTTAACTTTAATAAGATTTTTTTGAAGTTTTTCTTGTGGGTTTTTATAGTCTAATTTATTTAAAAACCAACAAGAATTTATTGAAATCACAAGTTTGATGAGTAACCCTTACACAATCGAAGTGCCCTAAGGGTTTTTCAGGGCGTTGAACCCATATATAACCAAAAAAACATATTTAAATAATACAAATCAAAATTCCACCTCAAATTTTTCCTATAAAAAATCACCCTAAAGACAATTTCTAGTTATATTTCCCATCTTTAAGATTCTTTTCCAATGCTTGATTCAGAATTCAAACCTAGATCCTGCCATCGATATAACTATATAACACTACTATATATCTATATTATCTTTGTTTAAAATGTTCCAATGATACATTAATTCACATAATTTATAGTAGAGTTCAATATAGTAGACCATGTCCACCTAAGGGTTAAGTAAAAAATAATCAAACTAAGGCTCAGAACTTATGCCAAGTTAACAACAAGATATTGTGGGCCATTCAAAGTACTGGTCCAAGTAGGCATAGTAGCCTATCAGTTAGTACTGTTGGAAAACATCAAAGTACAAAATGATTTTCATGTTTCTCTTCTACAAACGTATGAACAAGATATGTTTCATGTTGTTTATTAGAATTTTGTATAGATAGATCCCGAGGGAGATTTTCTAAGAGAGCCTCTGTGCATTCTTGATCAAAGGGAGACCAAGCTTTGGAATCAAGTAATCATGCAAATTAAAATGTTGTGGAAGCACTACAACCTTGAGGAGGATAAACATGAGATGAAGGATGCACTTAGGGAAGAATATCCATCTGTGTTCTAGGATCAAGAGTTTGAAATAAAAACCAAGGACAATTTTGAATAATAGATGGGGAGAAACATAATGCCTAGAAATTTTAGTATTCAAAAAATACTATGAGCTATTATTTTGAATTATGACACATGAATGGATGACAAACATTGTAATAAATATTGCAGACTGTTTGATTTTAGTAATAATAAATAAGAAAATTCAGGCTGATGAGTGACATTAATGACTATGGATTCTAATTTTATAGAAGGTGACTTTGCTTGATCGATGACAAACTGTGGAAGACAAATGACAAGTCCAAGAAATCCAATTCTATAAAGGGAAATTTAGATGGGGGACAAATAACATATTTTAAGGGCCACTTAACACATAAGGGATATGGGTTGATAGTGGAACAAGTGATAGGCGATAAATAACAATTAGTGGGAGGTTTTTTGCATGCTATGATGGTAGGACGGTTCAAGGTTGACTGCAGAAATACCTGAGGAAGAGAAAGGAGCCTGAGGTTGTAGGAGCACAGGTGAATGCATTAGGATGAGACTATATCTAGAAATTCCACCATCTACTACTTGAAAGTGAAATCTATAGAGCTATTAATAGGCACAAGGAAGTCATCTCTATAAAATCACAACCTAGGATTGGGGGTGTAACGGTAAAGCGATTTGGCTTACTGATTGGCAACAGATGGATGGAACATCCCTCATCAATTTGTACCACACCATTTGGTTACAAGTTCATCGAATCCTTAACGCATGTGTTACAATAGTGATGTTAATTGGTATGGATAGTTACTGTTAATGTTAAATGAAATATATATTGAGTCATTTACCAATTCATTAAATTAAAATTATGATAATGTTACCATCCTTTTAAGTACTTAGATAGAACTCGAATCATGTAGGCTTGATTGTCAAAATGTATTAGAGTTGTTGTGGAACTATTTTCATATAAGGATATTATTTCATTAAGAAATTTCATAATAGTCTTATTGTTTATGGGTTCCAAGAGCGAAAAAGAACATGGAAAAGTGTTATACCACTATGATATCTATTTTTCTAAATAATTTCTCTAGAATAATTTCCATCTAGATGGTTGACGGATCCACTTATGGACCCAAAACATAGAAGATCCTACAAAATAACTGTGGTTAATTTGAACTTTCAAACTATGAATGTATGGTGTTGAGAAATGATGCACCTTCTACACATTAGGGGAATGTGCAACTATGGCCACGGGAGAGTTACTCCAAAACCTATAATTCTTAATCTTCTTTAATTACCTATCCATGAAGATGTCACCATATCTAAAAGCATTGCAAAAATAAAAAATTACTACGTAATCGGTCTCCTAGACCTCACACACCAAGAGGTGTTAAGTCAATTATAGAGACAATCGATAAGTTTATTGAGAGGAATGAATATTAAAACATTAGCATAGGATAAATCATGACCATAGATTGTGATATAAAAAACAAGACTAACAGTGGTAACATGTAAGAATAAAGTTAAACGTAAACATGAAACCAACCATTTCACATGTAAGAACACATTTAGATAATGCAGACTCCAAAAATTAGAACAAGACTTTGAGCACACCCCTTATGGGGCCATTAAAAATTTGAGTATGAGATGTTCAGGAAAGGTGAGCCACCCTATGAGGTATGTCGTGCCAAAAAAAAGGGATATGATGAGGAAAAACTAGCTATGTAACTATTTTCCCAAGAATCATATTTTTTTTCTTACCCATAACTTTAGCGACAATGAAAAAAGAGAATAATGTGCATAATGCAATAAAGGCATGACCATGGTTCCTTTAAACAAACCCTATTATTGTTATTATCGATCTTTGGAGGGCTAAACCCCAAATAAGGGCTCAAAAATCAAAGGCAAAGAACAACAAAAATCTATAGATTCGAGACATTAAAATTAGGAATATCAAAGGTATGAAAAACAACAAATAATTTACTTTTCGTATCAGAAAATTTAAGCATTTAAGGTACTGTAAATAGGAATAAATGTATGTCGTGGTGGAATCATGGGGCCACGGAAATATATCCTTATGTTATCCACTCTCAAGAGGGATCACAAAAGGACCCAATAATAAATAGCTACAAAAAATTGCTAAATTGAACAATGAATTTCCATTACCAAAGAGAGAGGATTAATAAAATTACAAGTAAGAAGAATGAGGGTCATAGGGTGTTAACCCTCTTCTGAGAACTACAGTTACAACTTACAAATTTTTTCCATACGTATTATAACCATACCAACCAGCGATATGTGGAAAAAAAATGGGTGACATACAAAAAGGGCTAACAAAAGGTGCTTGCAATTTAGTAGGGATCATCCTCTCGACATTGTGTCAAGGGTAACTAAATGATGGGAAGCATTCAAAAGTAGGTTCATGGAATGGCTTACCTCTCTTCCTCAGCCTATCTCTTGGCACCAACAAAATCTCACCTCCAAGTTATAAAATATCCCACCCAAACAATATCATGAAGAAAATAGTAACCTAAATAGAAGGGACACAATTTAAAAGCAAAAATAACTAGAAATGGAAGTACAGATGATAACAATACCTCTAATGTTGCTCGGACCCATCAAATTTCTACACAATGCAAGGGATTGTTCCGAAAATGGGGATAAAATATGTGTAACAAAGGAAAAGAACATGGGTAATCTTTGTGTTGGCATTCAAAGTTTCAGAATGTAGAAGCGGGTGGGGGAAGGAATAGGAAAAGACTACAAGTAATAGTAACTGATCAAAGTAAAAACGCACAAAGTTGAATGGAAGAATAAACAAGACAATGGAAACCCATCTGAAATGGTAACTCCATATGGCATAATGATAATGCAAAATAAAACATGCATAGAGTTGAAGGAAGGAGTAAACAAAACAATGACAACCTCACTTGAAATCGTAACTCTATGTAGTGTAGTAACAAAGCAAAATAAAACCCACATAGAGCCGAAGGAAGGAGTAAACAAGACATTGACAACCCAATTAGAAGCCATAACTCCATATGTCGTGTCCACAAACAATAGTAACATAGGAGAAAGATAACATACATAGAGCCAAAGGGAAAGGTAAACGAGTAAACGACATGACAATGAACACTATAGATGCCATAACTCCTCGAGGTATGTTTGAAACCTAGTCTGAAAATACGCTTACTGGGAAGAAAGATCCAACATCCACGTATCAATTCACCTTTTCTGAGACCTTGGATTAGTGCCAGCCATAATGAAACAATAAAAAAACAACTGTCAATCCATATCGAATACCATGTGAAAGACAAGTAAGTGATCATCGTCAATTCATAATCTAATGGTCGCAAAATTCCATGGCACATGAATAGGTTGATGTATGGAGACAAATATTTAACAGATGGAGGATGTGTACACCCCATTCAATAATCGTACACCCCACTAAATTAGCAAGAGTGTGAACTAAGAAAAAGGGGGATCCATCTTAAAATGGGCCATACCCAAGTGTGGACCATTTTAGCCATACCTCGTAAAGTTAGTCCCTTGCTGGGATGGACCTAGGATGAAAACAAATATGTGGGGTGATAATGTAACCTATGGTGATCTTTGGATCTCAAGCCAATTGTTGCATAAATATATAATAAGATGCTCGTATTGATACACATTGGACTTTGATAAATACACAGTGGACTTTTATTATTATTTACCTGGGAACAAGAGCTTAGTGAAAGAGAGAAAATATGTTGGGCCATCGATGTAGACATAACAAGAACCTCTCACCTTGGACTTGGCTCAATGATTCACTAAGAGACTTGTCAACAATGTGGATTGCCAACTTTAATAGGGTAGTAAGAATTAATCTATAGACAATAATAAAATTTGGTTAAGGTGATCTTAATAACTCACAATCAAGGTTGTACTTTTTATTAAAAAAATAAAAATAAAAATGGGTGTTACAACTTCCTAATAAGAATAATAAGAGGAATATGTGTAACTCATTCAATCTTTAATATAAAATAAATGTATTACATTAAAAATATTTAGAATGATACAAAATTTCAATGTCGATCATTAATAAAATATTTTAATGTGGAGTATTAAGTAATATTGACTTATACTTACCCCGGATGCGGGTGACAAGCTGGGCAAGATGCGCGTTTAATGAGGGAAGCATGCATGCCATGCGCTATCTCTAGGATCAAGCATGTGAGTTGGTATGTCGCTGGCCGCCAAGGAATAAAAGGATTGAAACTCTTCAGAAGCAATTCAATGCTCTGTCCGGCTCACTGGTTCGAATGCAGCGCGCAGTAATGGCGGACGGGATTCGAGGTGATGGTGGGGATGTTAAAAGAGGTGGTGGGCTGGCTCTCTATGCGCCGGTTCACGCTCAGTTCATGGTGCTCGGTGTTCAGGCTCTTGCCTGGTCTATGGTTTTTCAGGTAGTAGTTCTTGCTGTCAAAGCCATTTCCCTGACTGTTGGGGGCAGTCCCAAGCCTGGACGGTTATTCAATTCCGCGCTGCTCCATACCCCTGGTGTTCCTGCAAATATGGTAAGACCTCGACAGCGAATGCTCAGCCGTCGAGGTTCTGCCCGGGGTGGGTCTTCGCGTCCTCCAGTTGATGCATCTCAACCCCATTGTTGCCAATGCCATTGCCACCGAATCTCTGAGGCCAACCCCCTTCAGACTAGCCAATTTCTGGACTCAAGCGCCCATGACTCTGACCCGGCTTCCACGCCTGCCTTTGGTTCTGCCATTTTCAACTTTAGCAGCTCTCTGAATAAACCCCGAATCAGTGCCCATGTGTCGGTTCTCTTCCTCGAAGACTCTCCGGATGATGGCGATGTTCAATACAGCAGGGGGAAGCATCCTGTCGGCAGCTCAGAGGATGTCATGGAGAAGCCTGCGGATGCACCAGAAAATGTATCTAATCTTCCTCGGGCTCAGGAGGTGTCAACTAGCAAAGGGGACAATGTCAACATGGACACCGTTCCCACTGCAGAGGAAGTGGAAAAGTATGGATGGTGTAGGGTGGTCGAGGAGGAGCCGGACGAATAGTCGCCCATTCTTTCGGAATCCCGACCTCCATCACTACTCAGGTCTTGTTTTGGTCTTACTGTTCATGTTATGTTGGCTCATAGTTTGGTTATGTTATGTCTGTCCTCCCCAAGAGGGATAATGTTGAAGTTCTGCTGGTGCCCCTGCGAGGGATGCATTGTTTTGGTTCGGCGCCCCTGCGAGGGATGTTTAGTTTTGGTTCGGCGCCCCTGCGAGGGCTGTTCATTTTTGGTATGGGGCCCCTGCGAGGGCTGTTCTTTTTTGGTCACACCTATTCCAAAGTGCCACAAATGGCCTCTGGTTCTGTTAGCCTGAAAATGATGTAACTGTTTTTCTTGATACTGTAAATAATAGATTAGTTTTAACGAGAAAAAAATATTGACTTATACTTAAAATTTTATTAATACACAAAAAAAACTATGTGAATATGGACAATTTATTTTATAGATAAATTGTCTCAATGCACATGTTAAGTAAAATATTTTAATATTAACTATGTATATATTATATATTGTTTTAAAATATTATGTATATACTATAAAATAAATTGAGAAAAAAAGTTTACTTTTTAGAGTGTGTATATATCTATATATGTGTGTGTGTGTGTCAATTTTCCATAAAATTCAATATTTTGTTTTTGGATTTATACTTAACTATTCTATATAACATTTAAAAATACAGTTTAAACAATGACAAATTACACATTGTATATATAGATGTATTGAGATTTATCAAAGAATTAGATATATATTTTTGTTTATTTATTTATTTAATTTTACACTTTAAAAAAAATTATACCGAAAAAAATTTAATTAGTCTTAATAGATATTAAATTCATACTTAAAATAAATTTATATTAATTATATTTTAAAGTGAAATAACTTTAATTAATTATAAAACAAATCACATTTCAATCTTTAAGTAATTTATAATTTTTTTATTAAAATTAATAACTTCAAAACATTTTAATAAAATTATGATTTTAAATTATTTTAATATTTTAAATTTATAATAATAATAATAGTAATAATTAATTTAAATTAAATTTTGTGAAATAAAAAAACAGTAATTAATTTAAAATATATTTAAGTAAATTTTAAACCAAAACAATACTAAATTTAAATTAAAAAGAAAATGCCTTCATAACACTTTAATTAACATAAAACAACATTAATTTAAATTTAAAAAAATGGCTTCATAACACTTTAATTAACATAAAGGAACACTAATGCGTCCAAACGTTATCTGTAAGGCCTCTGGGCGATTGTGCGACGGGCACCGGGCGAAGTCGCCGTGCACGAGGGCGAGGGCGGGCGTGCGGGCGCACGACAGGCACGCGACCAACCGAAGTGCGACGGGAGTGCGGAAGAAATGCGACGAAAGAAGTGACAATATGCGACACTTTGGAGAATGCGATGAAACGACAAGAGCTTTATACAACAATTGAAAGGAGACCTGCGTTAAGGCAAGCCGACTTGGAAGAAGCCCTCATGGGGGTGCGTTGTGAGTGTTTTGGGGGTCGTCCAAGGGGCTGCCACCCACTTGTAAACCCACGTAGGAAGGGTATATACACATGAGCATGAGAGCTCATTCATTCATCAATTCGAACTCATCACTTATACGCATAGCTTGAGAGGAAAAGAAGTGCGCAGTTTTGGGTAGAGTTGCGCATAGCTCATGCGCACTACTTGGAGGTGCACTTGGAGGTTGTCTTGAACCGGTCGAGGTGTGGGCAAGGTGTGCCTGGGGTTCGGTGGATGTGTAGAATTGTGTAGGACTTGGCAAGGGTATCTAGGTGGCTCGAGTGAGCGCCGCCCTTCGTGCAAGAGGTGCACACGGTTGTAAAAGGCAGGGTTGCCCCTCTTTGTAATATTTGGCTAAGTGTGAGACTTGGTTTGGCAAGACACACTTGTATGTTGTAAACTGATATTCTTAATATATTGTCAGGCAGACTCACATTACGGGGAGTTGCCCCTCCCCTTTATACTTGTTGCAATTGTTGATGTTCTTGTTATAATTACATGATGATAATGAATTAGTATGGGCTTCATTAAGTATAAAGGATAATTACATGTTTACTTGGTTGCGAAACACAAGCTAAGTAATGTTAATGTGAAAGTAGGCGTAGTCCATGAATGTTAGTATTGGTGAAAAGAAAGCATTCGGTGGTGCCGCACCTTGCTACAAGCGGTTGGAAGACTACCGTAGGTGTAGGGGCGTGACAGGTGGTATTAGAGCAGCTGATTCCGGGTATTGAAGGGTGAAGCTGTTGGATGGTGGAGACTAGATCACAAAGGAAGAAGAAGCTGTTAGAGATGGCAGCTGGGTCTCATGTTGGGTCTAGCCATGAAACCGAGACTTTATCACTTATGGAAAAGATGTTGTTGAGGATGGAAGCCATGGAGTCTTCCTGGGATACGAAGGTGGATTTGCTCACTAAGGAGCAAGAGGCCAACTCGAAGCTGAGGGAAGAATTTGATGAGCTCCGAACACAGCATGAGTACACTGATCTTATGTGTACACAACTTGAGATAAGGGTCAAGGAGGTTGAAGAAGCAAGGGATCAGGGTCTTGCAGAGATCGTGAACTTGAAGGAATCTCTTGACAAAGCAAACAAATCTCTTGATGAAGCCAAGGATGAGATCGCGGTGTTGAAGAAGGCCGTGAGGCATAACTCAGGTGGAGGAGTGCCTCATGTGAAGGTCAAGGAACCGGAATCTTATGATGGCACAAGGAATGCAAAAACTCTTGGCAACTTTTTATGGGACATGGAGCAGTACTTGGAATGGTTGAGTCTATCTGATGGTGAGACACAAGTCAAGGTGGCTGCTCAGTTCTTAATGAAGGATGCTAAGATGTGGTGGCGAAGGAGGGTGGACCAGATTGTCAATGGCAGTGCTGATGACATCACTTCGTGGGATGACATGAAGAAGGCTTTGCAGACCCATTTCAGCCCTCAAGATGAAACGTGGGAAGCAAGGACAAAGATTAAGTACATAAAGCAAACCGGGAGCCTACAAGCATATCAGCGAGAGCTTGCAAGTGCAATGCTGGAACTTCCCGACATGGCGGAGAGGGACAAGGTGTTCAACTTCATTATTGGGTTGAAGCCTTGGGCACGCAATGAGGTGAACTGGCAGAAGATTAGGACACTTGAGGAGGCTTTTGTTGTGGTTGATAGGTTGGTGGATCATTATGATGAGACTTCTGATGAGAAAAAGAAGTCCGACAAGCCGAAGGAAAAGAAGAAGGATGATGCTTCGAAATCGGATGATGGTTCAAAGACGAAGAAACCTTTGAAGTGTTGGATATGTGCAGGACCACACATGGTGAAGAATTGTCCCTCTAAACCAAAGGTGGCCGCTATTGCACAGTCTGATGGAAATAATGAAGATGCTTCTGTGGGGATGATGCAGATACTTGGTGCTTCTACTACTACGGAGGTGGCCTCTAGAAGGGATCCTGAAAGGAACAAGTTGGAGTATGTTCGAATGAAGGTTGGAGGTGCTGATGTGCTCACTATGGTGGATAGTGGGGCTTCTCACAACTTCATGGGCGAAGATACTGCGAGAAGAATCACGCTGAAATTTGTACCGGCAAAGGCACAAATGAAGACAGTGAATTCTCCTCCTATTGAGATTCTTGGTATAGCTGAAAGGGTGGACACTACACTTGGTGAATGGACCGGGAAGGTGGACTTCACTATAGTGCAGATTGATGACTATGAGGCTGTATTGGGGATGGAGTTCATGAAACAATTTGATGCTATGATTGTGCCACATTTGAAGAAGCTCTACATTTATGATGGAAGGGAAGATGTACCCATTGGTGTGCCAACCATTGGTGTGACAAGGCCTGATTGTAAATTGGGAGTGATGCAAATGGAGGATAAGGAGAAGGTGAACAAGCGATTGTCTACTATTGAGACAAAGCTTGCCGAGCAATCATTGGTCATTAGATCACTTTTAGATAGCATCTTGGATTTGACAAGAAGGCTAGAGTTGGTGGAAGATGATGATGATGATGAGGAGGTATATGTGAGGCCGGATGTCTAGAGGGAAGACCGGGTTGCTTATCTACAAAGGATGGAGATTGAGGATCCTGATAGGTGGATCGAGTTGATTAGTGAGGGAGAGCCTTCAGGCTCTACTCCCTCTACATCTTCTTAGATGGATGAAGAAGATGGGGCTCATTGTTAGCTGCTCATGGCAGTGAGTCCTTAAACATGGTTGAGTAGGTATGATTAATGGTGCAGGGATGGCTTGGCATCAAGCATCATGACATGTTGCAGATGAGATGGATGGAGTTTCCATGGACCTGAGCATGGATTATGGAGGTAGATTCTTGATGAGTCAAGGATGTGGCAGATGTTTGAGGAACAACTGATGATGGCATGAGGATGTTCACTCTCATGGATTGAGCGTGATGGTTGGATTAGCTACCCAACTAGTTCAGACATGGGGTCTGGAAGTGTACAGAGATATGTTGGCATCATGCTGGAGTATCATGGCAGAGGTTCACATAGGGACACATGATGAGGTCGACACGAGATGTTGCAGTGGAGATTGTGGCAGAGGGGTCGATGATCATGGATCGAGATGATATCTGATGGAGAGCATACCATTGAGGTACATACCTTGGTATGGTGAGCTTGGTGGCAGTTGGTCACTAAGTCGAGATATGATGGAGATGAGACTCTACATATGTTGCAGGGATGTTTGCCTTGTGTGGAGAGGTCGACATCATGGATGATGATGATCTTGGTGGATGGCTACCGGGATGGTATGTTGTCGAGGAAGACAACGATTTCAGGTGGAGGAGGATGTAAGGCCTCCAGGCGATTGTGCGATGGGTGCCAGGCGAAGTCGCCGTGCACGAGGGCGTGGGCGAGCGCAGCGGCGCATTACGGGCGCGCAACCGACCGAAGTGCGACGGGAGTGCAGAAGAAATGTGACGAAAGAAGTGACAATATGCGACACTTTGGAGAATGCGATGAAACGACAAGAGCTTTATACAACGATTGAAAGGAGACTTGCGTTAAGGCAAGCCGACTTGGAAGGAGCCCTCATGGGGGTGCGTTGTGAGTGTTTTGGGGGTTGGCCAAGGGGCTGCCACCCACATGTAAACCCACGCAGAAAAGGGTATAAACATATGAGCATGAGAGCTCATTCATTCATCAATTCGAACTCATCACTTTTATGCATAGCTTGAGAGGAAAAGAAGTGCGCAGTTTTTGGTAGAGCTGCGCATAGCTCATGCGCACTACTTGGAGGTGCACTTGGAGGTTGTCTTGAGCCGGTCGAGGTGTGGGCAAGGTGTACCCGGGGTTCGGTGGATGTGCAAAATTGTGTAGGACTTGGCAAGGGTATCTAGGTGGCTCGGGTGAGCACCGCCCTTCGTGCAAGAGGTGCACATGGTTGTAAAAGGCAGGGTTGCCTCTTTTTGTAATATTTGGCTAAGTGTGAGACTTGGTTTGGCAAGACACACTTGTATGTTGTAAACAAATATTCTTAATATATTGTCGGGAAGACTCACATTACGGGGAGTTGCCCCTCCCCTTTATACTTGTTGCAATTGTTGATGTTCTTGTTATAATTGCATGATGATAATGAATGAGTATGGGCTTCATTAAGTATAAAGGATAATTGCATGTTTACTTGGTTGCGAAACACAAGCTAAGTAATGTTAATGTGAAAGTAGGCGTAGTCCATGAATGTTAGTATTGGTGAAAAGAAAGCATTCGGTGGTGCCGCACCTTGCTACAAGTGGTTGGAAGACTACCGCAGGTGTAGGGGCGTGACATTATCATTGCCATCAATATTATTTTCCTCCATAATTTCTCAAGTATTTATATGGAAAACCTTAGTAGTTCAATATATATTAACTCAATTATATATGTTAAATGGTTAATGAATATAGATAAAATTAATATGAATTCAAATTTTTCAGTTACAAGTTATGAAAAAGATGTTTCTTTAATAATTTAAAAATTTACACTTAATATTTGTAATAAAAATATTTAAAATTAACCATTCTATTGTCAATATTTATGTATATATAAATATAAATATAAATAGAAGGATAAATTGTTTTTTTTTTAATATTTAGTAATAAAATTTTGTGTATTATTATAATTTCTTTATTTTTTAAAATATCTTTTAGAATGTATAAATAAACTTGTAAAATCTTGTACTAATGAATGAATTATACAAATTTTGTAATTCAAAATTAGAAAAATTAAATTACTAGACTCTACATCTTTGTAGATGGTGATATAAATTTCTGTCTCGAAACCTAATATGGTGATCATGAGTTACAAATAAAATTTTATCCGCTTAAGTTAAATTATAAGGAAAATTTTGTTGGCTTAAATTAAAGTGTAAACATGATTGTTAATTAACAGCCACGATCTTTTTATAAAGTGATATACAAAATATGAAATTCAAAATTCAAATCCCCTCAAATTAGAGAAAAAAAAAATGATCTCTAATTATTCAGTTTAAGCCCTCATACATACATAACAACAATCCTGTTGATATATTATATATAATGTTTAGTTAAGCTCTGCAATATCCATAACAACAATCCTGTTGACATATTATATATAATTATTCAGTTTAAGCCCTCATACATAACAACGATCCTGTCGATATATTATATATAATGTTTAGTTAAGCTCTGCAATATCCTCTAACGATGGCTTCCATTTACCGCTGTTGGATCTTTTTGTCGGAAGATAATCTTCTGTAGCCACCTCAGACGGTCGTTGTTGGAGTAACAATATTCGTTCTAATGAATTTTCGTTCATAGAACGATCCGAAAGAAGGGCTTCCAGTTCTCGCTTCGAGATTACCAGCTTAACCCTCATTTTAGCGCTGCAATCCTGCACCAACTCATCTGAAAAAGCCTTGGGGCCCGTGAAATCTTCAGAGAGCTTTCCGGATCCGCATGATGGCACACAGTTACCCATTAATGATTAATGCAGATCATTAATGAAATCTGGCCCGTGAAAATTCTTCGCAAGGCCGCGAATGAAATCTGTAATCATCTATCGCTTTTTATGAAGCGATATAATGGCGTACCCCGAGAATGAGATTTATGAGGGAGAGGACGAGTATATGTGGTCGAGGGAGATGTGGGTAGGTGACTGATTTTTAATGAGGGGGTCCGCAATGTCCTCCATTTCAGGTTCATGTGGTGTCCTCTGGTTTGCTTTTCCATCACCATCTAGTGTTGGTCAAGTTTTCGAATATTGATAATAATCTAAAATATGAACATTATTTAAAATTTGGTAAAGATTATTTAAAATATAGGCTATTGGCTACCTATTTTTAAATATGTTCTTCACAAATAAATGCTATGGAATAATTTTATCGATTTAATCGGCAATTTTAAAATTTTGTTATTTTAATGTTTTATTAAAATTATTTAAGGTATTGGTAATAATATTTTATTTATATGGAAGATAAGAGATTTTTTAAAAAATTATTATTAGCTAAAACAATGAATAGATAAGAATATTTGTTATTAGATAAATTAATAGAGAATGATGGAAGATATTATTTTGCATTATAGATACAAGTTGAGTGGTTAAGAGCATGTGTTTCCTCTTAAGAGGTCACAGGTTCAAAACCAGAGGGGGTAGAGTAGACTTACCAGTGAAATCGCTGCGCAGAGATGGGTCCCTTAGTTCTACAAACAAGGGGGTCTCATACACAAATTTGGTGTCAGGCTTGGCCGTGACCTTAAAAATGGATATTACTATTATTATTAATAGCAAAAATGAAATATGATAAAAAAATTTATAAAAAAAAATTAAATATTATAAGGAAGTTGTCAATCTTAATTTAAAAGATCAAACACATCTTTTTATTAAAACTGAGAGGCTCAATCTACAATCCAATACGAGGGGATATGTAAGTTCCATTTATCTTTTCCTTTTTAAAATCAAATTAAAAATTAAAAATTATATTCTAAATAGAAAAATAATATAGTTTGATAAAAAATGAATATGTTGTAAAGTAATTAAAAATAAAAAAAATCAATCATATTTAAATTTTATAATTGAATTATGCAAAAATATTTTAATACGAATTAATAGCTTGAAATCTTCATAGCACTTTCCGGATCCGTGTAATGGCACACAGTTAGCCATTAATGATTAATGCCCATTGATTTCTTATCACAGAAAATTCTTCGCACGGCCCCGAATGAAATCTGTAATCATCTATGGCTTTTTATGAAGCGATACAATGGCGTACCCCGAGAATGAGATTTATGAGGGAGAGGACGTGTATATGTGGTCGAGGGAGATGCGGGTAGGTGACTGATTTTTAATGAGGGGGTCCGCAATGTCCTCCATTTCAGGTTCATGCGGTGGCCTCTAGTTTTCCATCACCATCTAGTATTGGTGAAGTTTCTGAATACTGATAATAATCTAAAATATTAATAGTATTTAAAATTTGGTAAAGATTATTTAAAATATAGGCTATTGGCTAAGTATTTTTAAATACGTTCTTCACATATAAATATTATGGAATAATTTTATAATGATTTTTAAAATTTTTTGTTTTTTAAATGTTTTAAAGTATTGGTAATCATATTTCATTTATATGGAAGATAAGAGATTTCTTAAAAAGTTATTATTAGCTAAAACAATGAACATATAAGGATATTTATAGTTGGCTAACTTAATAGGGAATAATGGAAAATATTATTTTGTACAATAGACATAATAAGAAAAATGTGGCATGATAAAAGTTACAGAATTTTTTTTTAAATATTATAAAGAAGTGGTTAATCTTAATCTAAAAAATCAAACACATCTCTTTATTGTTAAATGCGTAAAGAAGTAAATAAACATTTTTAAGATAATGCTAATTTTCATGAGCTATATAGTGAAACTCATTATAATGCCCTAGGATGAAAGAGTTTGTCACCTTTTGTGATTTTATGATGATTGAAAACTGAAAAGAATTCTCTCTTAAAATATTTTTTATAGATTAAAATTACATCTTAATTTCAAAATAATTTTTGTAACGCCAATTTTTCTTAGTCAATAAAAGTATGTAGATTTGTCACATGGTCAACTTTCCCAAATTTTTAATTCTCTTCCCACATTTTTCTTAATGCTTTTAAACACAAAAATACAATTCTAAATTATTTCAAATATTTTAAAAAGTAAAGTACACCAACTTAATTTCATTAAAGATTAATCATTTTCATGATTAAGTAACACAAACAAAAATAAACTTAATACTCAAAATATTCTCAACAACTTTTTATACTATTAATTATTTTTATCTTTATTTATTTCCCATATATTTTACATATTTTATTTTCAAAATAATGTAAATTTTATAAATTTTTGAATTATAAAAATAATACATTAATCGAGAAGATGGTATACTTCAGAGTCTCTTTTATATATATATATATATATATATATATATATATATGTCAATTTTAAACCATTTTCAATTTATTAAATTAAGTTTGCGAAAAAATTATTACTTATTAAATTTCAAATTTTACTAATTACTCATTAATTTAGAAAAGGAAAACAAACTATAATATAAGAAAGTTTGATCCATGTTAAATCGTATCTTTGGCTTTGCCAATTAAACATCCTTAGCAACTCCAATGGATAGAGGATGCAATTGTCACAACTCCCTCAACTATCATATGTCAAAAAATTTTACCTGTTTAACCTACCGTAAGGTTTCTCGTCCTATGTGTTAATGTAATGGTACAATGTAATATATTCATATTGGAATTCTTGTTTATTAAGCTGCCAGAGCCGGCAGTCGGAAAATTCTTCCCGGCAGAAAGGCTGACATTTGCATTTATCTCTCTGCTACTTGGACTGTCCCTCACATTTATTTTATGGTACCATCGTCTCTGTACGTTGGTACTCCACCAACAGCCGGATCCACTTGCACTTTCCACCTGGCCCGTTATTCATTCCCTGCTCTGTCATGGTGGCGTGGCAAGAGCAGGAGTACCATTGGCGGACGTGCACCTCGGGCTCCTCCAGCTATCGACGGTCAGGATTTCGGATGTGGAATCCAAGGGTCAAGCGTTGTTCTGGGGTTTTGCGTTCGTTTATCCGGGTGGTATAGCTCATTCACTCCATTCTGCTTTGGCGCTCGTTTCCGCTCTGTCCGCTTTCTGCCGCGCCCAACTTATGCGTAAATCAGTGTTTGCAACCAAGGTTTGAGTGCCGGAGCTGGCCTGCTCAACTTCCAGGCAATTGATGTGCTGTTCTGTAAGTGCCTTATGGATTTTTACTTGCTCCTGTCTCTGTTTTTTGTTTTTGTTTTTATGCTTGCAATACTTCGTCCAAACCCTAACAATCTTCCCCTTGGTTTTATATGTTTCCGGATGGAAGATGGATGGATGCAGCCAGAGATTGCCGGTTTTGCATGGTGGAATGGCCACGGCTACCTGGGTTGCTCACATCCAGCGTGGAATACCGGGTAAGTCCTAATGACTCTGGTTTGGCTGGTCTGAGGAGAGTTTATTGTAAGCAGGTCTGCTAACTCAAGGGCTATAAACCGTTTCCTTTTGTGGTTTTAACTGCAGAGAAGGTTCCTATTGAGCCTGGAATAGAGTTCCTCTATGGCCTTTCTTGATGTTTAGAAATTTGAGGCCACAGGCTCTCCTGGTCTGAGGCTTGACAATATTGTTGTATGTTCAGGCATAAATCGCCTTGGTCGAAATCTATTGTAATGATGTGGTCATCTTCTGGAATCCGCTTTGTAAATTGTTATAAATTATGCGGGGTCGAGCCCCTGTACATTGTTCTGGTGTATATATGGGTTTACGTTACTTTTTGTTTCCAGTTTACATGAATACTTGTGTCTGGACTATACTTTCCTTGTTAAAGTTCTTCTCGGCAACAGCCGAGCCCATGATGATTTCCAGCATGGATTCTTAGACTCGACTTCTGAATTTTGTGTAAATTTCTCAAGTAATGAACAATCGAATTATTGTTTTTAAGCGACAGCTCTATGATGCTTAACTGTTTATAATTTCGCACTTGTGTTTATTCTAAGGTGCAGAGTTCTGTTATACATGTTTTATATTGAAACCAGTAGGTTCTGTATGGTCTAAATACCACCAAAATTTTCCGTTAGAAGGTCGTTGGTTCATATAAATCTCCTGAATATTTTATTTTATAGCGATATTCTTTCGAGTTAACTCAGGGTTACGACAAGTCACCATATGTCTACCTGTGGATTGAAATATGTTCATTATTCGACAAACCCTCTCAGGGTTTCTTCCTAGACTAATGGAGGGAATGCTCTAGAGATGTAGACTCCCTTGTCGGAGTATTGCTGTTTGGATGGCATACACCTCCATGTTGAATCTATTTCATTAAACGGTCTGTCTTAAGTTTATTCATTATGTACATCTCCTGTTTTGGAACCCAGGGTTTGAGAACTTGGCCCAATTCACATTGGTCTCCATGGTTTAATACATCCTTCGAAAAGTATTGTAGTTTCATTGGTCTTTTTTTCTTGTTAGAACACAATAAGTATATAGAAATAAGATACTACAGGTCCTGCCTACATCTCAAGCATTAACTGTTTAACACTGTTATTTCGGTATTCTCAAATGTGTTCATTCCTTTTTTCTATTTGACAAAGCAGTTTCATAAACAGTTTAACTTCTAATGTGTTGTTGAATTCACATGCTTTATTGGGCTAAGACCGCAGACTTAACCCCTGCCCCTAAATTCGTTTTTCTCTTTATTCAGGGTTACCTCTAACAACCATATTCTCTAATATCTCACCTTGCATTAACAGATAAGGAAGGGAACACACTATCTCATTACTAATAACAGAGAAATAAACAGTAGTTCTACTTCTCACTCCTAAACAGTTTACAGAAAGATTAACTAACAAATTTTTCGGGTGATTTGCTTTACTTACCTAGTCTTTCCAGCGGTAAGGACTCCTCAGAGGTTCACCTGGTACATTGTTGTTTCTTGTCCACCCAACCACGAGATTCGTCTTTCAAGACCGGAATCTCCCCCCTAGCTGTCTTGCAGGACCACTGTCCTCAGCAAGAATGCTTGCACAATGTGCTTGGCTATCTGGTCATCACCAGACTTAGCCTTTCCTCTTTCTCTACCTGTCCCTACAGCGCAGATTTTTGCCTCTCCCCACTTCCTTTTCTTTAGAAGCCTTTCCAGTTAGGGGAGGCAGTTAGGGTTGCAATCTCAGCAACTGTCTTTTCCCCAACTTCCTCCTCAGAAGTTGTCCTTGTTATTCCAAGAAACATTTCTTTATATTCTTTTAAAACAAATAATAACCAGATTATTAAATTTCAAATAACTAACAATGTCATATTTAGTTCTGTCTTTTACCACAGTAACAATTAAATATTTACATTTTTCCGGGGCATCACATCTCCCCCTCCTGAAATTGGACATCGTCCCGATGTCTTTCGACCCTAAACAGCCCTGGGTAAGCTTGTTTCATAAGCTCTTCATCTTCCCAGGTGGCCTCATCAGGCCCAAAGTGCTGCCACTGCACTTTAACTTGGGTAATAGCTCCCTTCCGCAGCATGACTTCTCTCCGGTCGAGGATGTTCAGTGGTTCGACCAAGATTTCTCCTTCCGGTTCGACCTACAACATGCAACAACCTAAATCAGTTTTCTTTTAAAGGTAAAACACTTAGACTGATGTACCAGAGATACTTCTCACCTGTATATCCTGCCATCTGATAACATGTTTAGGATCATACACATATTTTTTCAACACAGAAACATGGAAAACATTGTGGACTCATATGTGACTTGGCAGGGTGAGCTGGTAAGCCACTGGCCCAATTCTTGCTAAGACTTGAAATGGTCCACAAAATCGAGGCGCCAACTTAGTGCAACCGTTCCATTGTAGCGTGCTCTTTTTTGCTCGTATTCTTACATACACATGGTCACCAACTTGGTACTCCTTGAATCTTCTTTTCCGGTCCGCAAAGCTCTTTTGCCTGTCCTAAGCTGCTTTTAAATTGGTTCATACCTTCTTAACCATGTCCTCCATCTCTTTAAGCATTTCAGGACCTAACATCAATTTGTCTTCTGGTCCACCCCAACTTGAGGGTGTGCGACACTTCCGCCCATACAGTACCTCAAACGGGCTCATTTGCAGTGATGTATGGTAACCGTTATTATATGCAAACTCGACCAAGTGCAGGTAATCTTCCCATTTGGTTGGTTGCTGCATCACATACGCCCTTAGCATATCTTCCACCACTTGGTTCACCCGTTCTGTTTGTCTGTCAGTCTGAGGGTGATAAGCTGTACTAAAGTTCAGCTGAGTCCCTAGTTCTGCAAATAATGTCTTCCAAAAGACCGATGTGAATTTCACGTCACGGTATGAAATTATTGTCTTTGGTAGTCCGTGCAATCTGAACACATTTTGCATGAAAATATGGGAAATCTGTACAGCCCTGTAGGTGGATTGCACAGGTATAAAATGTGCCACTTTACTCAACTTGTCCACCACCACCATAATAGAATCGTTATTCTTCTTTTTCTTAGGCAGCCTTGTTATAAAATCCATAGAAATGGTTTCCCACTTCCATTCCGGAATGGGTAATGGTTGCAATAACTCCGCTAGGTGTTGATGCTCCGTCTTGATTTGTTGGTAGTCCAAACACCATGCCAAATACTTGGACACATTCTTCTTCATACTTGGCCAGTAGTATTCTTTTCGAAGCGCAGTGATCATTTTCTGATATCTTGGGTGTCCAGCATAGTGACTGATATGAAATTCATCCAAAATCAGATTTTTAATGTTGTTTTGATTGGGTACATACAACCTTTTCTTGTAGTACAACATTCCTGCTGTTAGCCTCCTATAGTAATAGGTGTTCATATTTCATGATTGACAGTTGAAAGTGCCAAATATGTCATCTTTTCATGCTGCAAGGTTCCATATTTCCAGAAAGAGGCCAAAGAAGAGGCCATGAAAGTGTGCCAGTCCAAATGCCACTGCTGTATTCCAAATTTTGATGATTTAATCCATTTTGATGAGTTTTTCAGTTAAGGGAAGTCCAAACAGCTTAATCTTGGCTTCCCTAGGTTTCAATTTCTTGTTGTAGAATATAGAGAATGAATATTTGTCCAAACAGCTTAATCTTGGCAGATTTGTAGATAGCTAGAGAAACAAGGGTGCTCAACAGCTTAATCTGAGCCCCTGGATGATATAAGGGTACGTTTAGATAGGAGGGCAGTCAAAAGAAAAAAGGATAATCAGGGTCTGCAAGTCTAAGTGCACGCATGTAAAAAGAAGAAAAAATGCTAGGTAAGTAGGCTGGGTAAGTAGTTTTGTGGTTGCAGAATCAAGCTATGTGATCCATTTCATATTTTTTAATGTTACAACTATTCAGATCACAAGTATAAGGCAATTTCCTTTTGGAGGAGCTCAAGCGAGGCATGTCTAATTCCCCTTTCTTCTAAATCTCCAAATCACTCACTAACATCCCCTGAAGGACCTTGGGATCTGCCCAACCAGCCCTGTTATCACTTCATTTTTGTGAAATACTAAGTTAAGCTTTGACTTTCTTCAATGAAAAGAAGCCACATTTCTTGTGTAAAAATCACTCTTCTACATTCCATTCACTTCCTATGTCTAAGTTTCAGCTCACAAACTTAGCCTCTCCTCTACACTTCACCTCACAAATTCATATTAACTGCTAACTCTACTATCTAGCTCCCTAGATCATTTCCTTATCTCCTATTATACAAAAAACTATATAAAATCCCAAAAAATATTACATATCCCACCCTATAGCACTATAGCTATGTACATATAGTTCTCGGAAATAATAGTCCACCTCGGACTATTATGAACCCATCCATGTCATAACTCTAGGATTGGCCTAAACCTTTGGTTAGGCCAATAACCTATATCCACCCCTTTACCCTTAAAACCTCACTATCCTACCTTTCGCGCACATAAAACCCCTAAACTCCGCATTAACCTAAGTTTTTCAACCCCGGTCGTGCATTTGTGTTTAAATAAAATGGGCGGGTCCCATCCCTAACCTCCCGCTACCTCGCCTACCCCGCCAGCCGTCCGATGGCCAGCACCCCAGATCAATGGTGGGTGGGTGTTTTCATATACCGATCCGCCGGAGGTTAACGTCCGGGGGATTGGCGGTTTCCCTGCCGTACCCCCACCAGATGTCAGCTTCCCGGTGTGTTTGGAGGCCCCTCCCCCAATACCACCTACGCGGAAAAGCAGTGCGGGAGAAAATCGGATACTGCCTCCGCCGAATGACGTCAGCGCCACGTCTTCATCACGTCATCAACCTGCATCAGCCTCCTACCACCGTGTCCTGTGCCACGTCGCTGCCACTGTACTGCCACGTCATCACCCTGCCGTACTAACATGTCACCCTGCTAACTTCACCCTGCCACGTCACCGCCGTACTGGGACCCATGCTGACGTCATGCTGTCGTCATCGCCGAAAAGGGCGCGAAGCATGAAATTTGCAGCAAAGGATGCCCGGAATGAAAAATCGAGGTAGTTTCTGATGCGCGATTAGCGCTTAGCCAAAATGGAAGCCCTCTCATGTCTCGGCTACCAGCAAGCCCGAAATTCGTAAATTGACAGGAATTTCTTCACGTGGGATTCAGAAAAGGGGCGAAAATAGTTCTTAAGGCAACAAAGGGTCGGACAGCAGCCATAAAATGTCGATGGGACAATTTAAAGCATTCAGACGACAACAAGGAGCCCAGGTTCAGTGAAAGTATATCAGAGGAAGCGGCAAAGGTTATCAGTCAGTATTTTTGGTGGAAATCCATATTTCCAATGCAGGCAAAAATTAAGAGGCCCCCATCAAAGTCAATAAAGTTGTGTTGGGCCATCAAAGCTCACCAGATCAAATTTAATGCATAAGGCCACCTAAGGGCGGCGCTGCAGAAATCAAAGCACAGTTATGGCCAAATGCCAGCACAGGGCTCTAACGACATCATAGTTACTCATTTTTTGAGGCAGCTGCCCCCAGCGCAGCATTAGATAGATATTTTGGCATTTATTTCAAGCATATGTTAGGTTCAAGACACTTATTGCATCAGATCTATCTCAGATCTGATTATTGTAGATATTTTTCTTATAAAAACCACCCCAATTTACTGTTTAGAGGGTTGGCTGGTTGATTCGCTCCACTAGAGACTCGCTCTGTATGTTTGATGATTTCTTTAATTAAAGACTGCTAAAATCTTGGAGGATGGACTATTTACTATTTGTTTAATGGTTGAAGAGTGAATGTGGAATTCTTGTGCTGCAACATGACTCAATAAGTGTTTTCTACCTCTGTTTTGCATTGATATATGCTTATATCATACATATGTCACCATCTAAAATAGCAGGAAAAATGAATAGCTTAGACTTTGTTTAACTGCACTCTATGCTCAATTTCTGCTGTTTCTTTATGTTTTCCTCTGAATTGGTAATGAATATGAATTCCATTTGGCTCATATTTCCCCTAATTCACCCATGTTTGACAGTTATCTAGGGATTCTTTATTGCTCCTAGATAGAGCTCATTCACCTTCCCTCTGTTAAGCTAAAAGAGAGATTCTTAATTGCCTCTCATTCCTTAACCTTCAATCCATTCCCATTTAGCTTGAAAGTTGTTTCATGTATAGCTATCTTGCTCCATATTCGTCTTGTGACCAAGAAAACGCACTAGCAGTCCTACTCCTTGACTCCATGCCCAATGGTTTGAAACTCTCATATTATACCTACCTCTCTACTTGGAAACATCATCCTTCCCACCAAAACTTAAACAAAACCCCTTGAACTCAATAACTAGCCTAAAATCATCATCAACAAAGCTAAATCATAAAGAGAGAGCCCTCTCTGATTGCAGGTAGGCTAGGACCTGTAGTCCAAAGATTGGTTAGTGGTTACCTCGGTCGTATCCCTTAAGGAGCCAAGGGACAACCTGAGTGATAACATAATGGCGACTCCACTGGGGAACCAATGAATTTTCTAAATTGCTGTATATTCCTTAAAACTACAGATGAAGCCTGAATGTCAGCCAGGGAGCCTTTGAAACTGTTCTTGCTTTGCATTTACAGGAGTAAATAAAAGTTGCGTCAGTCAATCTTCATGCTAGTTTTAAGCTGTAGATAGCTATTCCAAAATTTGTTCAGTTCCCTGTTAATTCTAAAAACATTCACAGAAAATACCAAAAGAGGTTCACAATCTGGCTCCCAAAAGGAACTCACGTTATACAAGGTCAAATCCAGACCCAAATCCCCCAGCTGCTTTTGAAAATCCCAATTTAATCCCAAGGAACCTCAGGAAGCTAGAGCGAAGAGAAGATTTTGCTGATTCTAGTCCTGAAACAGTCCAGCCAAGCTGTGTTCCAACCCCTGTCAAAGTTTTATTTCGTTCAACCCCTACTTCCCCTAGTTCATCATCCACCTCTCAAAGCACTCCTTCCACACCTCCATTCACTGCACATACTCCCATTACCACTATTATTACCGTTGTTCCAGTCGTTCCATTTATCCCTGCTGTTCCACTTATCCCTGTGAATATGGTGAATAGATATGCTCCGTTACAATTTCCTGCTAATCCAGGGGCTATGCCTCAGGATTACCAAACTAAAATCACATACTTTGATGGTACTAGTTCTTGCACAGCCCTTCAGCATACCAAGAAAATGCAAGACTATTTTGAGAACTACGAGATAGATGATGATAGCGTGAGAATGAAGATTTTTGTCCAAAGCTTAACAGGAGATGTAAGGCCCTGGTTTAGAAGCCTTGTTGCAAATTCCATAGCTAACCCAGAGGCCCTTTACCAAACATTTCTTAACAGATGGGAGAAAAAGAAAGATCCCTTGCACATATTATCTGAATATGACACCATCAAAAGAGGCCCTCAAGAGTCTGTCTTAGACTATTGTGCGAGATTTAATAATGTTTATAATGCAATACCACAGAACTTAAGACCTCCACCTGATCTTGCTTTGTATAAATTCCCTGATGGTTTTGATACTGACATGGCTTATCAGTTAAGGGAAAGAGCCCCTCAAACCCTAGCAGACATGCAAGATGTTGCTGTCAGCGTAGAGGCAAATCTGATTGCCAAAAGAAACAGAGCTAGAACTGAGAGAAGAACCACCTTTAAGGAAGAACCCTCAGCCTTAGACCAAAAGCTGGATGCTATTATCAGTGGCATGCACAGGCTGGGAGATAGAGTGGAAAGCGTTGAAAGGAAATCTACATGGGAAGGACAATAGCCCAATACCATAAGGAACCCAAATTTCAGGAAAACGTAGAACGCAAATGCTGGTAGGTCTAGCCCAGACCATGATATAAGGCCTCCTTTCCAAGAGAACTACATAGAAGCATCCACATCTAGTGAGAAGACAGAAGACACTCACATGAATTTGATGGATCTAAAGGGTGAGCAACAAATTTTCCTAACCCAAGAAGACCAAGATGACCGTGAGATAAATCAATTTCGGACTAAGTCAGGCGAGTCTTTTGATTTTAAGCAAGGTTATGATTCAGCTATTTATGAGGTCCACAAACAGTATAAGCTGAGGACAAAAACCATAGATGTGCCTGAAAAGGTTAAACCAAGTGATATAAAACAGCCTAAGAAGATCAAAGAAAAGGTTGCCCTCATAGAAACTGCTGATAAAACAGTCCCAAATCCAAAGGATGTCACCATAGAGGATGTCACAGACATGCAGCCCTCTAATGATCACCCTCTGCCACCTTCTTCCTCAAAAGAAGATTTGAACAGCTCTCCTAAAAACCTTTCCAAATCAGAAATAGTTCAAGAAATCAATGAAGAATAAGAGAAAACCACTGAAAGTGCAATTGAAAAGGGAAAATCTGCCAGTCACAATACTAAATCACAGTCAGAAAAACCTTTTGATTTAGAGGCAGAAATAGGTAAACTGAAGATATCCATCCCTTTATCTGAACTTGCCAAACATGATATCTATAGGCAGCAAATCAAAAGATCGCTGCAAATGCCAGAAAATAGGGATGATGTGAATGTATTAGATGATCAACCTGATCTCCTTTTCGGTCCTGCAGTCAATGGTAAATTGGGACATGGAGCTGTGTTACCATTCTATGTTAGTTTTCACATCCATGATAAAGTATTGCATAATGCTATGTTTGACTCAGGTGCCTCACACAACCTTATGCCCAAAGCTGTAATGGAGAAGCTAAACCTTGATGTTACAAGACCCTACAAAGACTTATTCTCCTTTGACTCAAGTCAGGTCAAGTGTTTAGGCTTAATCAAAGACTTATGTGTCTCCTTAGTCCAATACCCAAACAAGACAATCCTCATGGATGTGGTGGTTGCTGACATTCCACCAAAGTATGGCATGCTATTGTCAAGATCTTGGGGAGAAAAACTCCAAGGATCTCTCCAACTAGACCTCTCCTATGCCACTATATCTGTCTTTGGGCAACCAAAGAAACTATATAGAGAAACATTGATGAAGTATGTGGTAAATAGCGAGGAAAAGCCCCAAAACTTCCCTATCTATTCAATCCATTCTGATATGGATTCTTTTATTTTATTTAATGATGAAACAAGTCCTCCCACTGGTGACAAGCCGTCGGCTTTAGAACTGGACACACACATCAATGAAGAATCGGTTGCCCATACTGATGAAACTGTCAAAACAATCAAGGCAACCAGCATACAAGAAGAACCTCCCCAAATAGAAAATTCAAATCTGCCCACTGCAAGAATGACTGAAACTCTTAATACTAACCACAAGCAAGAAATCACATGGTATTTAGAGTTTGATGGCTCCGTTAACAAGTTAGGAGCAGGGGCAGGTGTATGGATTCACAATACACACAACAATCATGCAGAAGGCCATGCCTACAGACTAAACTTCAAATGCACCAACAACATGGCAGAGCTCAAAGCTCTAGGAGCTGTAAAAGTATCCATCCTAGGTGACTCCGATTTAGTCATACAGCAAATGAAAGGCAACTTTGTTACTAATGACAATAGAATGAGGGCCTATAGGACTGCTGCCACTAATATACTCAATGCATTCACTGAATCCAGGCTTGCCAAGATTTCAAGAAATCATAACATTCATGCACACAGCCTAGCCACTTTTGCTAGTACATGCAAGCTTCCCTTTGAGCCAAATTACCATTTCACTGCTGAGATAAAACATATGCCTGCTGTCCCAAATAATGTTAAAGATTGGCAAGTGTTCGAAAATGATGCCCAGATTAACAATTTCCTCACTCTTGAGCATGAGTTTTCAAATATTAACATTGGCATGGATGCTATGACGGATGAACAACAACAAACAAATGAAAATCAGCAGGCTTTAATAGCTGTAACAGCCAAACAAATGCTAAACCCAACTGTTTTTGACAATGCATGTTATGAAACCAGCTCAAGAAAAGATAGAAAAGATATATCAATGCCTTAGAATTCAACCTCTTCGAGGGGGCAACCTCCTTTACATTACATAAATGAACAATTATTCGATGATACAAATGAAAAGACCTCCTTTCTATATATAGGAATCTAAGGGGTCATAACATAATCAGAGCCGACATAACAATAATAATGTAAGGGCACAATAATAACAATAGTGGTCTTCTATGTGGCACAATAGTAACAATATGGGCACTACATGGGTACATCAATATAATAAGTGGGTTATACTAATAACAATAAGGGGTTAGACTAGTAGTATAGGGGCCTAACATGCCCCTCTCCTTCAAAAAGCGTTGTCCTCAACGCTTGAGTAGTTCTTGATGCTTCTGTATAAAATTCTTGTCCTCCCATGTGGAATCTTCAGCGGGTAAGTTCTTCCACTTGATGAGATACTCTGAAATTGATCGATTTCGTAGCTGTCGGGTTCTTGTTTCTGTGACTGCTCCAGGTTCTAATATGATTTTTCCTTCCTCTTCAATTTCTTGCAATATTGTTTGAATTGGGATATTTTGCAACTTTTGAATAAGTGGCCATACTTCTTCGTCCTTCTTCCATTCATCTCTTGCTTCGTTTATCCAATCTGGTTGGATAATATAAATAGCACAAAAAAATGCTTCCACATCCTCATCCTTGAAGAGTCTTCCCATTTGGTAAGGTTGCCATTTTTTAAGTGCATGTAGTATTGCCAACATTTCCTTCTCATAAATAGCTTGCTTTAGATGTAGCAGTAAAAATACCCAATCGCCTACATCAAAACATTTTTCACTATGATGTTGATCTACCTGTTGTTTCATTTGATTTTGCACCGAAGTGGCGCTATCCTTTAAAAGTTGGAGAACTTGTTGTTGATGCTCGATGTGATCTTTCACTGCTTGAACCTTTTTCTTCTTGATATGTCCTTCTATCTTTAGAGTTTGAGGAGTGGTAATTTCTTCCAATCCTTTACAAGATATGGTCGGATTCATTTCTTGACGCTCGATGTGATCTTTCACTTCTTGAACATTTTTCTTCTTGATATGTCCTTCTATCTTGATAGTTTGAGGAGTGGTAATTCCGACTAGTGAATTACAAGATATGGTTGGATTCATTTCTTCTTTCTTGATGTGATCTTTCACTTCTTGCACCTTTTTCTTCTTGATATTTCCTTCTATCTTGAGAGTTTGAGGAGTGGTCATTCTTGCTAATAGTTTACAAGATATGTTCTGATTCATTTCTTCTTTCTCTGGGGTGGGGTCCTGGCGTATATCTTCTTCTTTTGATGTTTCTTTTTCCTTTTCTTCCTCCTCTTCATATTCTATGTAAAATAATTTCTTCTCAACACACTTATGACCTTTAGTGCATTTGCTATCACAATTGTAACAAAGCCCTTTTTCTTCCAATTGTTGTGGTGTAACCCTTGTAGGCTGTGGAATGCTAGGAGAAACAACACTTCCATCTTTATAGTTGTGAGGGGTATGCTTCCTGGTTTCCATAATTTTGCTTTCCACTATGTCACAAAGACATTTTACTCTTTCTAATTATTGTGGTGTTGCTCTAAAGAAGGTGCTGCTCTTTGTATCCTGATAATGTGCTATCATTTCCTCCATGAAAATTGACCACGTAACAAGTTGTTTACGAGAACAAAGCCCTTCGTACCATAAAAAATGATCTGGTTCTAAATATGAAGATGCAATACATACCTTTTGTAATAGTTTTACACCATGTAGATCAAAATATTGCTCCATCTGAAGTATCCAATTTACCGGATCCCTGCCATCAAACTTCCTCATCTTGCTTTTTCTTGATTTTAGGAGCTCGACCTTGAAACGACTGTAATTTTGTACTTTTGGATCTTTAAGTTCTGAAATTGTGAGCTACAGTAGTCCTTTGTGTCCTCTTTCCAATTCCACTAGTTTGATCCAAATTGGATTCTCTAAGAAAAAGTTATGCACGATCTCCCAAGATGACCTGATTATAGACCTTTTCAGAAGAGCGAACTTGTATGAAGTGTCACGTGTCACTGTTTCGTCCTTTGGATCTAAAAATGATATACAAAAAACTACAGTCCGTCCTCGTTCTGTACCTTCTTACGAAATTTCAATCCGATGCTCAGAAAGAAGGTTATGACAATTTTCCCCAGGTCACATGTTTTGAATGTAATTCAGGAGTCTGCAAAAAGACCAACTTCCTTAGATCATATCTCCGCAAATATCACGCGAAAAGCTCTGAAATTTAGACCCATGGTTCAGCGCGATTTCTTCTCAAATCGGTTTTTCTTGCAACTTCTGAAACATCACAAAAAAAAAGTTATAGTGAAAATGCCACGATGACCTGTTTGGAGCAGCGAAACCCTAGAATCCAAAGCTCTGATACCAAATGTTATGAAACCATCTTAAGAAAAGATAGAAAAGATAGATCAACGCCTTAGAATTCAGCCTCTTCGAGGGGGCAACCTCCTTTACATTACATAAATGAACAATTATTCGATGATACAAATGAAAAGACCTCCTTTCTATATATAGGAGTCTAAGGGGTCATAACATAATCAGAGCCGACATAACAATAATAATGTAAGGGCACAATAATAACAATAGTGGGCTTCTATGTGGCACAATAGTAACAATATGGGCACTACATGGGTACATCAATATAATAAGTGGGTTATACTAATAGCAATAAGGGGTTAGACTAGTAGTATAGGGGCCTAACAATACAAACATAGAAGATCTGAAACAGATGTATCTGGAGGAAATAGCCAAAACAGAGGCCGAGATCGTTGATCTAAAAGATAACTTTCTCCCTACTATCCTCACTCCATTAGAAGATATGTTTGATGCAAATGATGTTCCCAAAAAGCCAAAAATGCAACCCTTAAACGCTGCTATAGAAGAACACAACATTGGGACAGCAGAGAAGCCCAAAATGATCAAACTATCTCAATCTTTGCCACCCGATCAAAAGCCCAAATATGTTGATTTGTTTAAAGAATTCCAAGATGTATTTGCTTGGAGTTATGAGGACTTGAAGTCCTATGACACCTCAGTGATCCAACACACCATTCCCTTAAAACCAAATCAAAATCCCTTCAAATAGAAACTAAGGAGAATCAATCCTATGCTTCTCCCTTTGATTGAAAAGGAAGTGAAAAGAATGTTTGAAGCAGGTATCATGGCACCCATCAGATTTTCTGAATGGGTATCCAATCTTGTTCTCACAAGAAAGAAGACAGGTGAGATTAGGCTATGTGCAGATCTAAGAAATTTAAACCAAGTCTCCCTAAAAGACCACTACCCATTGCCAAAAATGGATCACATCCTACAAAGAGTAGTGGGTTCATCTGGAATCTCTTTGCTAGATGGCTTTTCAGGTTTTAATCAAATACTGGTTCACCCGGATGACCAAGACAAGACAACCTTTACCGCATCGTGGGGAACATTTAAATATGTGAAGATGCCTTTCGGACTTAAAAACGTTGGTGCTACCTTTCAAAGGGCCATGGACATTGCATTTGCCAAGGAAATCCATGATTTCTTGGTTGTCTATCTTGATGACCTTACCCCTTTCTCACAATCTGATCAAGAGCACCTCAAACACCTAAGGCAAATGTTCATGACATCTAGGAAATACGACATTTCCTTGAACCCCAAGAAGTCTCTCTTTGGCCTTGAAGAAGGTAAATTACTAGGCCATATCATCTCAAAAGATGGGATTAGAATTGATCCTGAAAGAATTCAAGCCATCCTTCAAATCCCATTTCCAAGAAACATAAAAGAGTTGCAAGCATTCATCGAAAAGATCAAATTCCTAAGGAGATTTATCCCAAATCTAGCCGAGCTGATAAGACTGTTAAGCAACATGTTAAAAAAGGATGCCAAGGTAAAATGGTCTCTTGAAACCAAGCAAGCCTTTGAGAGTATCAAAACTGCCTTAACCCAAGCCCCAGTCCTCACAAGTCCTCAATTTGATAAGGATTTCATCATTTTTTCATTTGCATCTAAACACACCATAGCTGCTGTCCTTTTGCAAAAGGATGATCAACGAGTTGAAAAGCCAATTGCATTTTTCAGCCGAGCCTTAAGAGATGCCCCTTTGAAGTACCAAATCATGGAGAAGCAGGCCTATGCCCTTGTTAAAGCAATCAAAGACTTCAGAGTTTACATTTTATATTCACATGTGATTGCTTATGTGCCAAATGCTGTTGTAAAAAACATATTAACTCAAGAGGGATTAGAAGGCAAAAGAGGCAAGTGGATTGCTAACATCCTTGAGTATGACATAGAAATAAAACCAACCAAGCTCATAAAGGGACAAGGTTTAGCCAAACTGATGTCCGAAACAAACTTTCAAGCCTTAGACATTAACCAACTGGACAATGAACAGGAGCTGGTGACTCCACAGATCAGTGAAACCTTTTTGCAATCCCCATGGTATGCTGATATATGCTTTGTTTTGTTAAACCTGTTTGCTCCCCCAGGATTGTCCAGAACCAAGAAAAGATTTTTAAAGATGAAAGCTTCCAAGTTTTGTATCTTAGATGGTGCATTATTTTGGAAAAATCATGAAGGCATATTGCTTAATTGTTTAACCATGAATGAAACTAACAATGTCATGAAAGAATTCCATGCAGGGGACTGTGGAGGACATCTATATTGGAAGTCCATTGCTGATAAAATTTTAAGGGCTGGTTTCTATTGGCCCTCTTTTTTTGCAGATGTAAAGAAGTTTGCTATCTCATTCATAAATGCCAAATCTTTGAGGGCAAAAGAAAGTTGTTATCTTTGCCTCTTAAGCCCATCTCAACCGAGAAGCCTTTTCAACAATGGGGTCTTGACTTCATTGGAGAAATCCACCCCTTTTCCTCAGGCTAGCATAAGTGGATTCTAACAGCCACCGATTATTTCACTAAATGGATTGAAGCCATCCCATGTAGATAGGCCAATGACTCCATCATTATCCAATTCCTTGAGACCAACATCCTTTCTAGATTTGGCTGCTCTGAGAAGATCATTACTGACAACGCCGCTGCCTTCAAATCCAAAAAGATGATCATTTTTTGCCATAAATTTCACATTACCTTGGGCCACTCCACAGCCTATTACCCTCAAGGTAATGGCTTAGCCGAATCATCCAACAAAAGCCTCATCAACATCATAAAGAAAGTGCTAGAAGAAAACAAGAAGAACTGGCATAGAAAGCTCACAAATTCCCTATGGGCAGACAGACTTTCAACAAAGAAATCCATTGGGATGAGACCTTATGAGCTGGTGTATGGCATGGAGGCCAAATTTCCATCTTCCTTGGGCATTCCTATCATCAAGCTGTTACAAGAGATCCAAGCTGAACCAAATGATGTTCAACGAAGAATCAACCAGACCATTCATCTTCAGCAAACAAGAGAGCAGGTCTATGACAGAGCTCAAATTTTGCAAGAGAAGCTCAAAAGGATGTTTGATAAGAGAGCTAAGGCTGAGGATTTATGTGTTGGCAACAAAGTTCTAAGGTGGGACTCACGAAGAGAAGACAAGGGCAAACATGAAAAATTTGATTTTTTATGGAAAGGTCCATTTGTTATCAGCGTTGTGCAGGGCAATAACACATATTTCCTCAAATCTATAGAGGGCGGCATAACTGAAGAAGGCCCTGTCAATGGCCGAATGCTAAAGCATTATTATGATCCCTGTTGTTGAACACAACGCAGCTGTATTATATTTGTACATAAATACTTGTATTTTCAGCACTTTGTTTTTATAGCAGGCCGAATAATGGAACAGCGCAACAAAGTTCTTTAAAGGCAGAACCAAAGCAAGTCCTCCATTCAGATCTCTGTCATTGCAGTAATCTCATCAAAAGAGCAGGCAGTTTTTTAGTCAATAGTATTAAAACAAAGGAGGATTTTCAGTTTACATCAGCACCCTTTTTTGAAAACAGAATCAAGGGAAGTGCTCCAGTTTTGTTCCCCTATGTTGTGTTTATTTCAAAGGCAGGTTCTCAGGCACAGGTGCATATAATGATAGAGCACGCAGAAAAAGCAGGCAGTGCTGCTATTGTATAAAAATTCAGTTTATGAGAATGCTATGTTCAGGTTTCAAATTTTCAATCATTTGACAGCCAGCACAAGGGAAGTTTCAGCCTACAGCAAAAATAGAAGATCAAGGCAGTCTGACCTGCTGTTCTTGGCTTTTCACAAGGAAAAGCCATCCCCAAGTGGAGCCACTGTTAGCCTCCTATCGCAATAGGTGTTCATATTTCATGATTGACAGTTGAAAGTGCCAAATATGTCATCTTTTCATGCTGCAAGGTTCCATATTTCCAGAGAGAGGCCAAAGAAGAGGCCATGAAAGTGTGCCAGTCCAAATGCCACTGTTGTATTCCAAATTTTGATGAGTTAATCCATTTTGATGAGTTTTTCAGTTAAGGGAAGTCCAAACAGCTTAATCTTGGCTTCCCTAGGTTTCAATTTCTTGTTGTAGAATATAGAGAATGAATATCTGTCCAAACAACTTAATCTTGGTAGATTTGTAGATAGGTAGAGAAACAAGGGTGCTCAACAGCTTAATCTGAGCCCCTGGATGATATAAGGGTACGTTTAGATAGGAGGGTAGTCAAAAGAAAAAAGGATAATCAGGGTCTGCAAGTCCAAGTGCACCCATGCAAAAAGAAGAAAAAATGCTAGGTAAGTAGGCTGGGTAAGTAGTTTTGTGGTTGCAGAATCAAGCTATGTGATCCATTTCATGTTTTTTAATGTTACAACTATTCAGATCACAAGTATAAGGCAATTTCCCTTTGGAGGAGCTCAAGCGAGGCATGTCTAATTCCCCTTTCTTCTAAATCTCCAAATCACTCACTAACATCCCCTGGAGGACCTTGGGATCTGCCCAACCAGCCCTGTTATCACTTCATTTTTGTGAAATACTAAGTCAAGCTTTGACTTTCTTCAATGAAAAGAAGCCACATTTCTTGTGTAAAAATCACTCTTCTACATTCCATTCACTTCCTATGTCTAAGTTTCAGCTCACAAACTTAGCCTCTCCCCTACACTTGACCTCACATATTCATATTAACTCCTAACTCTACTATCTAGCTCCCTAGATCATTTCTTTATCCCCTATTATACAAAAAACTATATAAAATCCCAAAAAATATTACATATCCCACTCTATAGCACTATAGCTATGTACATACAGTTCTGGGAAATAATAGTCCACCTGGGACTATTATGAACCCATCCGTGTCATAACTCCGGGATTGGTCTAAACCTCTGGTTAGGCCAACAACCTACATCCACCCCTTTACCCTTAAAACCTCACTATCCTACCTTTCGCGCACATAAAACCCCCAAACTCTGCGTTAACCTAAGGTTTTCAACCCCCGTCGCGCATTTTTGTTTAAATAAAACAGGCGGGTCCCGTCCCTAACTTCCCGCTACCTCGCCTACCCCGCTAGTCGTCCGATGGCCAGCACCCCAGATCAATGGTGGGTGGGTGTTTTCATATACCGATCCGCCGGAGGTTAACGTCCGGGGGATGGGCGGTTTCCCTGCCGTACCCCCGCCATGTGTCAGCCTCCCAGTGTGTTCAGAGGCCCCTCCCCCAATACCACCTACGCGGAAAAGCGGTGCAGGAGAAAACCGGATACCGCCTCCGCCGAATGACGTCAGCGCCACGTCTTCATCACGTCATCAACCTGCGTCAGCCTCCTGCCACCGTGTCCTGTGCCACGTCACTGCCACGTCGCTGCCACCGTACTGCCACATCATCACCCTACCGTACTGCCACGTCACCCTACTGACGTCACCCTGCCACGTCACCGCCGTACTGGGACCCATGCTGACGTCATGCTGACGTCATCACCGAAAAGGGCGCGAAGCGCGAAATTTGCAGCAAAGGATGCCTGGAATGAAAAACCGAGGCAATTTTTGATGCGCGATTAGCGCTAATCGCGCATCGCTAAGAAAAATAGGCCAAAATGGAAGCCCTCTCATGGCTCGGCTACCAGCAGGCCCGAAATTCGCAAATTGACAGGAATTTCTTCACGCGGGATTCAGAAAAGGGGCGAAAACAGTTCTTAAGGCAATAGAGGGCCAGACAGCAGCCATAAAATGTCGATGACACAGTTTAAAGCATTCAAACGACAACAAGGAGCCTAGGTTCAGTGAAAGTGTATCAGAGGAAGCGGCAAAGACTATCAGTCAGTATTTTTGGTGGAAATCCATATTTCCAAAGCAAGAAAACATTAAGAGGCCCCCATCAAAGTCAATAAAGCAGTGTTGGGCCATCAAAGCTCACCAGATCAAAGTTAATGCATAAGGCCACCTAAGGGCGGCGCTGCAGAAATCAAAGCACAGTTATGGCCAAATGCCAGCACAGGGCTCTAAGGACATCATAGTTACTCATTTTTTGAGGCAGCTGCCCCCAGCGCAGCATTAGATAGATATTTTGGCATTTATTTCAAGCATATGTTAGGTTCAAGACACTTATTGCATCAGATCTGTCTCAGATCTGATTATTGTAGATATTTTTCTTATAAAAACCACCCCAATTTACTGTTTAGAGGGTTGGCTGGTTGATTCGCTCGACTAGAGACTCGCTCTGTATGTTTGATGATTTCTTTAATCAAAGACTGCTAAAAGCTTGGAGGATGGACTGTTTACTGTTTGTTTAATGGTTGAAGAGTGAATGTGGAATTCTTGTGCTGCAACATGACTCAATAAGTGTTTTCTACCTCTATTTTCCATTGATATATGCTTATATCATACATATGTCACCATCTAAAATGGCAGGAAAAATGAATAGCTTAGACTTTGTTTAACTGCACTCTATGCTCAATTTCTGCTGTTTCTTTATGCTTTCCTCTGAATTGGTAATGAATATGAATTCCATTTGGCTCATATTTCCCCTAATTCACCCATGTTTGACAATTATCTAGGGATTCTTTATTGCTCCTAGATAGAGCTCATTCACCTTCCCTCTGTTAAGCTGAAAGAGAGATTCTTAATTGACTCTCATTCCTTAACCTTCAATCCATTCCCATTTAGCTTGAAAGTTGTTTCATGTATAGCTATCTTGCTCCATATTCCTCTTATGACCAAGAAAACGCACTAGCAGTCCTACTCCTTGACTCCATGCCCAATGGTTTGAAACTCTCATATTATACCTACCTCTCTACTTGGATACATCATCCTTCCCACCAAAACTTAAACAAAACCCCTTGAACTCAATAACTAGCCTAAAATCATCATCAACAAAGCTAAATCATAAAGACAGAGCCCTCTCTGATTGTAGGTAGGCTAGGACCTGCAGTCTAAAGATTGGTTAGTGGTTACCTCGGTCGTATCCCTTAAGGAGCCAAGGGACAACCTGAGTGATAACACCTGCATCATCCACCCCATAGCCTTGCTGATTTTCCTTGTTGGTAGACTGCTGTACTTGCTGTTTTATTTGCTGGTATACAGTATCTTGCTCTGCTACCTTTTTTATCGGCCCCTCAAAGGGGCTTTTCAATTCGCTATAGGAAATTTCATATAAACACTGTAATTTCTAGCTCAAAGCGTCCGCCACCCAGTTTTCTTTCCCTTTCAAATGTTTGATTTCAAAATCAAACCCACTTAGGAAATGCACCCACCATGCTTGCCTAGCATTTAAAGTGGGCTGGCTAAAATAATTGGTCAAACTGTGGTGGTCTGTCAGTAATATAAATTTCCTTCCCATAAGATAATGTCGCTACATCTTCAAGGCGTGTATGACAGCCGCCAACTCTAAATCGTACGCGGAATATTTCTGCTCATGTTCTTTCAGTTTTCTTGACTCGTAAGCAATTACTTTCCCTTCTTGCATCAACACGCCTCCTACACCTTCCTTGCTTGCATCAATGCACACCACATAGTCCTTATTAGGATCAATTATGCTCAGAATGGGTGCGGTGGTGAGCAGGTGTTTAAGCTACTCAAAACTTCTTTGACATTCTGGGGTCCATCTGAACGCTCTTCCTTTTTTCTGTAAGGAAGTGATAGGATACGCTACTCTTGAGAACCCTTCTACAAATCATCTGTAGTAACCGGCTAACCCCATAAAGGATCTGATGTCTGCTACGTCTTTCGGTACAGGCCACTCCATTATGGTCTTAATCTTTTCAGGGTCTACCGCGATTCCTTCCTTCGTGATTATATGGCCCAGATACTGTATTTCCTCCTTGAAGAAGTCACACTTGCTGAACTTGGCATATAACTAGTGTTCTCGGAGGGTCTGCAGCACTAATCTGAGGTGTTCCTTGTGCTCTTCCATAGTGCGGGAATATATCAGTATATCATCAATGAATATGAGCACAAATCTATCCAAATATTGATGAAAGATGTTGTTCATCAAGCACATGAAAGTTGTGGGAGCGTTAGTTAACCCAAAGGGTAGCACCAAAAACTCGTAATGTCCATACCTCATTCTAAATTTGTTTTAGCGATGTCTTCTTTCTTAATCCTGATTTGGTGATACCATGATCGCAAATCGATCTTGGAAAAAACTGTTGCACCTTTCACTTGGTCGAAAAGTTCATCAATCCAGGGTAGAGGATACTTATTCTTAATTTTCAATTTGTTCAACTGATGATAATCTATGCACATGCGAAGGGTCTCGTCCTTTTTCTTAATGAACAAAACTGCAGCTCCTCAAGGAGACACACTGGGACGAATATAGTTTTTATTTAACAGTTCCTATAGCTGCATTTTTAACTTTGTCAACTCAGGTGTACTCATTCTGTATGGCGCCTGGGATACTAGGGCTACCCCTGGTACCAATTCGATAGTAAAGTCTATATCCCTCTTAGGTGGCAGTCCGGGAATCTCTTCCGGAAACACATCAGCAAATTCTTGTATCACAGGGATGTTGTCCAATGCGGCTATTTTATCTTTCGAGTTAGCATAGCCCACTTGGATGGCATAAATCTGACACCCCTTCCTAATGCATTTTGCTAACTGAGAGGCAGTTATTGGCCGAACCTGTACTGGCCTCTTAATTCCTTGCATCTCTTGCCTTGTTCCAAGCTCATCTCTATAATAAATAGTCTTTGTTTTGCAGTTGACCAAGGACCAGTGCTTTTCCAGCCAGTCCATACCAATTAGAACATCATAGGAACCAAGGGGAAGCACGTTTAAATCTGCCATTACTGGCTGCCCCACTATTTTTAAAGAGCAGTTACTGACTTTTGCAAGTACTCGCCTCTTGGCCCCTGTAGCCAGCTGTACTAGCCACAAATTCTTGAATTTAACAGGTTGCAATTTACAATGCTCTACAACCTTAGGAATAATATAACTTAATGTGGCTCTAGGATCAATTAAAAAAGCTACAGTAAGGTCTGAAATTTTACCTTCGAGTTCCACCATGGTCGACTGGTACTCTGCTTGACGATCGTCCAGAGCTGCATTAATCCTTGGTAGACTACGTCCCACATCGCCGACGATCGATGCTTCATGGATCTGGGATACCTGTTTGGTTCCCTTTTGTTGAGGGTAGTTTTTGACGTAGTGAGGTCCACCGCAACCCCAAAACTGCACCGGAGGCCTTGTTGTCCCTTCGTTGTCTAACTTTACTGACTGCTCGCTGACTCGGGACTCACTGGTTGGCTTGGACCTGAGCGAATTTCTCTGTACATTTCTGTTGTTTTTCCCCTTACCAACACTCTTGTTACTGCTACCGCGGTTTCCCTTATTGTTTCCAGCCAACTTATTACTTCTCTTATCATTCCATCTTTTACCTGGAATTTCCCCCTTCTGTTTACTCTGCTGGTAACAGATCCTGGCTTTACGTATTGCTTCATCCATTGTCTTTGGATTGTCAAACTCAATCCTTTCCCGCATATACAGGGGTAGACTACTAACGAAACTCTGCACTTTAGCTTTCTCTTATCTAATATAAGGCACATAACGAAGCAATGAGGTGAAACGAGTGATAAATTCGTCCATGGTTTGCTGTCCCAACTGCAAGTCATGGAATTCTCTTGCCTTTTCGTCATAAAAATGCTCGGTCAGGTATCTTTCCTTAAAGTACCTTTGAAATTTCTCCCAAGTGATGGTCTGTTCGCTTACTCCCCTTACGATCTTAACTTCTTCCCACCACAGGGTGGCTTTTCCCTGTAGTTGGAAAATGGCCAGTCGTGCCTTAAGGTTGTGATCATATTCATAGAGCTGGAAATATTTGTTCATATTAATCAACCATGCCTCAGCTGCCTCCTCCTGTTCTCCATCAAAGTGTGGTGGTTTAATCTTATGAAATTCCCCTTGCAGCTCTATCCGTTGCCTTTTTGATGTCTGTTGTTCGGATGCATTACCAGATTGTTCCTGCCTTTTTGGTGCTTCTCTTTGAACATTCTTTGCTGCTCTTCACTGGGATTTTCTTGCGGCTAGTTTTTCTTGTCATACAAGATTTTTATAATTGTCTCTTGTTCCATAGTTAGCTGTGCGTTATCTTCTTGTAACCGGGGCAATTCATTTTTCAACTCCTGTACTGTCTCCAAAATGGCCTGGTTTGTATTGCAAGCCTCCTCTCCGAGTTGTACCCATAGCTCGGGGTTATTCTCAGGACCCATTGCAGGTCCCTGACCCACCACAAACCTGTGTGACACACTATCTGTTCTTCGCATGCTGTCAGCACTCCTGTTCCTGTACTTAACATAAGAAAAGTGTCAGAAAACAACGACAAAAAAACAAAAGGTCAGTGCATTATCTGTTCCTTCTTAAACTGTTCAACAGAAATGGAATTAAATTGTATATACTTTGTCTGTCTATCAGTTTCCAGTTTTTCAGTACCCCAAAGGCCACAGTGTTTGTAAACTTGCTCTGATACCACTTGTCACAACTCCCTTAACTATCATATGTCAAAAATTTTTACCTGTTTAACCTACCGTAAGGTTTTTCATCCTATGTGTTAATGTAATGGTACAATGTAATATATTCATATTGTAGTTCTTGTTTATTAAGCTGCCAAAGCCGGCAGTCGGAAAACTCTTCCTGGCAGAAAGGCTGACATTTCCATTTATCTCTCTGCTACTTGGACTGCCCCTCACATTTATTTTATGGTACCATCGTCTCTGTACACTGGTACTCCACCAACAGCTGGATCCACTTGCACTTTCCACCTGGCCCGTTATTCATTCCCTGCTCTGTCATGGTGGTGTGGCAAGAGCAGGATTACCATTAGCGGACATGCACCTCGGGCTCCTCCAGCTATCGACGGTCAGGATTTCGGATGTGGAATCCAAGGGTCAAGCGTTGTTCTGGGGTTTTGTGTTCATTTATTTGGGTCGTATAGCTCATTCACTCCATTCTGCATTGGCGCTCGTTTCCTCTCTGTCCGCTTTTTGCCGCGCCCAACTTATGCGAAAATCAGTGTTTGCAACCAGGGTTCAAGTGCCGGAGTTTGCCTACTCAACTTCCAGGCAATTGATGTGCTGTTTTGTAAGTGCCTTATGGATTTTTACTTGCTCCTGTCTCTGTTTTTTTTTTTAAGCTTGCAATACTCCATCCAAACCCTAACAATCTTCCCCTTGGATTTATATGTTTCTGGATGGAAGATGGATGGATGCGGCCAGAGATTTCTGGTTTTGCATGGTGGAATGGCCACAGCTACCTGGGTTGCTCACATCCAGCGTGGAATACCGGGTAAGTCCCAATGACTCTGGTTTGGCTGGTCTGAAGAGAGTTTATTGTAAGCAGGTCTACTAACTCAAGGGTTATAAACTGTTTCCTTTTGTGGTTTTAACTACAGAGAAGGTTCCTATTGAGCCTGGAATAGAGTTCCTCTGCGGCCTTTCTTGATGTTTAGAAATTTGAGGCCACAAGCTCACCTGGCCTGAGGCTTGACAATATTGTTGTATGTTGAGGCATAAATCGCCTTGGTCGAAATCTATTGTAATGATGTGGTCATCTTCTGGAATCCGCTTTGTAAATTATTATAAATTATGCAGGGTCGAGCCCTTGTACATTATTCTGGTGTATATCTGGGTTTACGTTACTTTTTGTTTCCAGTTTACATGAGTACTTGTGTCTGGACTATACTTTCCTTTGTTAAAGTTCTTCTCGGCAAGAGCCGAGCCCATGATGATTTCCAGCATGGATTCTTAGACTCGACTTCTGAATTTTCTATAAATTTCTCAAATAATGAAGAGTCGAATTATTGTTTTTAAGGGACAACTCTATGATGCTTGACTGTTTATAATTTCGCACTCGGGTTTATTCTAAGGTGCAGAGTTCTGTTATACATGTTTTATATTGAAACCAGTAGGTTTTGTATGGTCTAAATACCACCAAAATCTTCCGTTAGAAGGTCGTTGGTTCATATAAATCTCCTGAATATTTTCTTTTATAGCGATTTTCTTTCGAGTTAACTCAGGGTTACGACAAGTCACCATATGTCTGCCTGTGGATTGAAATATGTTCATTATTCGACAAACCCTCTCAGGGTTTCTTCCTAGACTAATGGAGGGAATGCTCTAGAGATGCAGACTCCCTTGCCGGAGTACTGCCGTTTGGATGGCATACACCTCCACGTTGAATCTATTTCCTTAAACGGTTTGTCTTAAGTTTATTCATTATGTACATCTCCTGTTTTGGAACCCAGGGTTTGAGAACTTGTCCCAATTCACATTGGTCTCTAGGGTTTAATACATCCTTCGAAAAGTATTGCAGTTTCATTGTTTTTTTTTTTTTTGTTAGAACACAACAAGTATATGGAAATAAGATACTATAGGTACTGCCTACATCTCAAGCATTAACTGCTTAACACTATTATTTTGGTATTCTCAAATGTGTTCATTCCTTTTTTCTGTTTGACAAAGCAGTTTCGTAAACAGTTTAACTTCTACTGTGTTGTTGAATTCACATGCTTTATTGGGCTAAGACCGTAGACTTAACCCCTACCCCTAAATTCGTTTTTCTCTTTATTCAGGGTTACCTCTAACAACCATATTCTCTAATATCTCACCTTGCATTAATAGATAAGGAAGGAAACACACTGTCTCCTTACTAATAACAGAGAAATAAACAGTAGTTCTACTTCTCACTCCTAAACAGTTTACAGAAAGATTAACTAACAGATTTTCCGGGTGATTTGCTTTACTTACCTGGTCTTTCCAGTGGTAAGGACTCCTCGGAGGTTCACCTGGTACACTGTTGTTTCTTGTCCACCCAACCACGAGATTCGTCTTTCAGGACCAGAATCTCCCCCCTAGCTGTCTTGCAGGACCATTGTCCTCAACAAGAACGCTTGCACAATGTGCTTGGCTATCTGGTCATCACCAAACTTAGCCTTTCCTCTTTCTCTGCCTGTCCCTACAGCGCAGATTTTTGCCTCTCCCCACTTCCTTTTCTTCAGAAGCCTTTCCAGTTAGGGGAGGTAGTTAGGGTTGCAATCTCAGCAACTGTCTCTTTCCAACTTCCTCCTCAGAAGTTGTCCGTATTATTCCAAGAAACATTTCTTTATATTCTTTTAAAACAAATAATAACCAGATTATTAAATTTCAAATAACTAACAATGTCATATTTAGTTTTGTCTTTTACCACAGTAACAATTAAATATTTACATTTTTTCGGGCCATCACAGCAATCGACAATTTCCATCGTCAAATTGAGGAATTATAATGACGAGCAGTTTAGCTATCCCCTCTCTATTTCTTTGGTGAGTCTCAATGTTCCTTCTCTATTGCTTTGGTGAGTCTCAATGTTCCAATTTCTAATGCTCAGGATCTAGAGACCGTCTGGGTCTGGAGATCGCCCCACTTCATTGCAGCACAAATTGACACTCCAAACTTATCTCATAGTTGGTACTCTCTATAGGTTTTGTACAACCAAACTTTGTATATCTAATGTAATTTTGATAATATATAATTTTATAACTCTAGTTTTAAGATAGCTTAAATATGGTGGTAGATACCTTAAGCTCTATATACTATAGCATTGATACTTAAAACTTATCATAATTAGTATTTTTTATAGGTTTTTTATATGACCAAACTTCCCAGATTTGATGTAATATTGAAAATACATATTTTTATAAGTATGATTTTAGCACATCTCAAAGTTGGTGGCAGTAGAAACCTCAATCTCTGCAATACTATAACCCTTCTGCATATTCAGACATAAAATTTGATAAATAAATTATTTCTCAATTATGTTGAAAAAAAATAACAACTCTATATCCTCTACACATTATCTATGAAATTCTATTATATTTTGTGGAGCTCCCATTAAAACTATAAGGAACTTGCCTCAAAAATCATGTTATATTATGTCTGGTAGCCTAGAGTAGTATCATCACTGACATCCTTCCAATAACGATGGCCTAGTTTATTAGATTTTGAGGTTGTACGAACACATAACTATAGTTTTTTAGCTTTTGAGGTTGTACTAATACATAACCTTAATTTATTAGTTTTTGAGGTTGTACTAATACATGAAAATTGATAAATGTATTTACATGTATTAGTTTATTCAACAAGCTAGGCACATTTCCATTTTTAACTCTTAATAACTTTCCATAAGTTGTTGTTATTTGAAATGGACCATTCAGCTACTACAACAACATATAAATACAGTTGGACAAGTTTTAAAAATAAAGGGACAAAATTGAACCTACCTTACACAGCTTGACGTTGCTACATTAAAAGCTACCATAGTTATAACATACTTGTAAGGCACCTTGACAAAATTGGACCCCTTTAGGAGCTTTGCTCTGTGAGTTTTAGTTGAGCTGTGTTGTTTAGTCAAATTTCACACCTGACTTAAGGTGATCAATTAAAAAACTAGTTAAGAGCACCAAAGTTTACATCCAAAGTATTTCGAAGAATGTCGAAAGTGACAAATTTCGTTGATTCCGCTACAAAAAATTTCATCCGGGACCGTAAATTTCATGAGATGCCAGACATTTACCCATTGAGAATTATTCCTAATTGATTTCTTGTCAGTTGATTTTCCTGATCGAAATGTTTTTCAAGGACGTCAATGGTATATGTGATATTGTATGGCATCTGATCTACATGAGAAAAACGTTTACAAAATTAGATTTTGTGAAGAAGATGTTGAGGTGAGTCAGGGTGATACGAAAGGTGGGTGTGGTTATTATTGCGAGGGTTCTATTTTGTTGCTCCTCTGTGCAGCCGAGCCAGGCATATATGCACGTTAGGTGGAAGTTTTTATTGCAAGGGTCCGGAATGTTCACCATTTCACATGCATTCCAATACCTGCCAGATTTCCTATTGTCTTTACGAGAACTTCATATTACCGTTTCAACTAAATTCTTAAGGTAATAACTATCACAACCATATTAATAAAATTATCATAAAGTTGATTCATATCATTTTCCAAAATTCAATATCACTGTTTGGTGTATGGAAGCTGGGAATTGAGGTAGATCAGAATATTTCAATCACTTTATTAATATGGTTGTGTTGTGGAAAGTAGAAAATGATCGTCTATTTCAACTACTTTATTAATGTGTTGTGTTAGTTGACAACCACAACGTGTGGGTAAGATTAGTAGATCATGGTTGATTATGGTTAAATGTTACAAAATTATGGTTGGGAAAAGTAGATTATGGTCAACAATCAATCCCCCATAGTGACTATGGTTGTCCATATTAAACCAAAGTTAGATTATAAGTGGCCATGTTGTCTATGGTTGATTTGGTTGACCATGATTAATTGTAGTTGGCCATATTGACCATGGTTGACAATCTTGCCAAGGGTTTACCATGGTTTGGCAATTTTTTCTATGGCTTACTTTGGTTGAACGTGGTTAAATAAGCAAGTTATGGTTTACCAAGGTCGTAGTTGTTGAACTATAGGAGACTATTACTAAATATGGTTCAATGTGGTTGACCATCACAAATAATGTTTGACAATGTTCAATTATGAAATTCAAGGTTGACCTTAGTTGACCCTAGGTGACAATGTTAATCATCATTTTTAATGCCATGCTGACCATGGTTGCTTAGGCATGGGCTACTATTGCTCACCATGTAGACCATAGTTGGTCGTGGTTGACCATAGTATATTTTGGATGACCATGGTTATTGATATGGAAAGTGTTTGTTAGTGAATAGCATAACAATGTAAAGGTTTTCCTTTTTTATTTATTTGTTATATTTTGGTTTTCATTTTTTTATGGTGTAAAGCACCCAACACCTTAATTCCTGATTAGCGGTATAAGGCTTATCTAAACCCCAACTTGTAACATACCCATCCCTCACCTGATTAATGGTGAGGGTTTATTTAGACTTGACCTTCAAGTCTAATTATGAAGATGACGTTATCAAGAGTCTCTCTCTTTTGTCACCTCAAATCGACATTTAACATCACCATTCTTATATGCATGTTCAGAGCTTTAAATTCCTGTGCCTAAGCGTTGAATGTAAAGCTATGCCCATTTAAGGTTTTTTCTTATCAAGAACCACCTAATTAATCCATACCACTGCATGTCTTTCTCTCACTTGCCCACATTTACCAGCTTAAACCACTTACATGCATATCATATTTTGGCCCCTTGGGAAGAACTCCCACTATTTAAAGGAGCCTAAACCCAATTTCCCTCCAAACCGACATTGTCCATGAATTAATGAAGACGAACCTCTCTATCGTCTTTTGTCACCCAATGAACTTACTAGGTTCTATTAATAGTAGCCTCCAATATTGAGCTTAGCTCTATTTCTATCTGATCCGATAACATACCATTAATTGATGTATCCCAAACTCCTATTAGTCATTGTCCATTTATCAGTTCCCCAAACCACCCTTCAACCATGAAATACATTTCTGTTATAGTCCTTGAATCAGCTAATAGCTGACTCTTGATAGGTTGATAGGTCGATAACCACTGTCCACTAATAGAATTTGATCATCATCATTTGACAAGCATTGCTTAATTTGTTAGTATCTAGTTTTAAGCCCAACATGAAGGCCTAAATATCCTAGTATCCCAATGGCCAACATATTGATATCCACTTGACCAATAACCTTGGCTACCATCTAGCTGCCACCTTAGTGTCACTACAAACTCTGACCCATGTCACCTTGCAAGATCATCTGACCACATCAACACCATGTTATCTCCATGTCAGTGGCACATCATCTCCATGTTAATGCCAAATTAAATCAATGTTAGTGACATGTTAGCACCTCATCATCTCCATGTCAATGCCACATCAACACCATATCATCTCCACATCATCAAAATGTCATCATCTACCACACCATCGTCTTATCGGTTTTAGTAGTATTGGGATGAAAATATTGATAATAGGGCCCCAATATATCGATATCAAACAACCCAATCTCAAACACTTGACAATCCCCATCCATCTCTCGCTATTAACTAATGGATAATATGGGTTTTATTAACATCAAGGTGTTGTGTTACCACTGCTTCAAGAATTCTCGACATTGATCTCCCAATTACATTAACTCTAACTTGATGACTCTTGAGCTTCCCATTACTCGATGGAAGTCTGGGTTGTATCTACATCTTCACGTCACTATTAGATAACATAACCAAAAACGCCTGTCATTTAATAGAGATCGAATTCTACAAGTTGATAATGGTTATTGGATAATAGATATATTGAGAGTCAACAATTGGCCGATTCAAGGATTGTAGTAGTAAGTTATGTCTCAATGGTTAGGGTCCTACGAGGTTGATAGATGGATGACATTTGATTGGACTAAGGGACTTTCAAATCATGACACGTTAATAGATTGGGTCGAGAAAAGGATGTGTAATATACCCAAAATCATAGATAATATGTTTTTTTTCATGTTATTATACATTCTTTCCTGATTCCTCATTTGTACTGATATATGCATTAAATTTACTTTTGTAAGAATAATTATGTTTTGAGCATCTTATCCTTACTTTGACTTAATAATTCTACCCCAAATTCATATTTGCTTCTACCTTAATTGAATAAGGTCTATCCTAACATATATTTTACTTTTCCATGGATATTTACCATCCCAAAGTAAGAACATAAGTTCTAGAGAAAAAGTGTGCCCCACCAGCATACTACCACACCTTCTATCATATGGAAATTTTACTCTTATGCATTTTTATATTGTCAAGGGGGTCCTTTACATGATTATTAAGCACGCTAAACCTTGTCTGCTTGATTAAAAAAGTGTTTATAACATTTGAATCTCGTGATCTTAACTATGGTAATGAATATACTATGTTATTGTTCCATGTTATTACTTTATGTAGTGACATCGACTACGTGGTTTCATTTTCCCTTCACAATGTTGACCCATCATGTGATGATTCACTGTAAGGATGGTCCAAATTTGTCAACACAATCCAAGAGTGGAGAGCTAGGGTTACTACCCCTTTCTCTTTGGTTGTTTTCTCTGTTTGAATTGGCCACCAAACATTATATGACCTGGATGATGGTTTCCTCCACCCTGACCCTTCTAGCCTTTGATATTCTAAACTGTTCCCTTTTCTCTTGTTGAATCCATTATTTTCACTACGGATGTGGGTTTAATCACCAAAATTTTCTAGTTCACAGCAGCTTATATATCTGTCAGACTAACCGGGTCACAAAGTTGTCAATGTTCTATTATTTTTCTTGAATTTCTCCTCAAGGATTAGATTTAAATATTTAACTAGCATAACTCAAAATTTCTTGTGCAGACCCGAAAACCTTACAGGTTCTTTGGCCTTCCACTTGGAATTTCAGAGTTTTACTCATAATGAGTTATGGTTTTCTCAAAATTTGCAGTTAATTTTTTCTAGAAATATCAATTTAACTTTCAGATTGGAGGTCTGGTGTCATTATTGACCATGTGAGGGTTTTAGTCCACATAAATGATAAATAAAGGCTAAATCATACACAGTTGCAGAAATACAAATATATTAAGCACAAATAGTGCATGTGTAAACACACTCACACACGGATTACATTCAGATCACTCTATTAAATAGAGTTTTTGAGATCCAACTTATTCCTAATTTAGAGAGAGTGGTTGAGAGAATTTCTCAACCATCACAAGCCAATTTCTCAAATATGGAATGTAAGCATTAATTCCAACATCCCCCCTTAATGATTACATTACATGAAAATAACAAAATAATCAAGCTTATCAGTAGATGCTCCATCAAGTTGCCTCATAACCCTCGGAAAGGTGTAGTTGGCAAATTGGATTCCCGAGTTCCCTTCCTCAACTCCCGAATCAAGGACCTCTCGAAGTAAATTACTGGACAACATCCCAATCTGTCGCATAACCTCATTAGGAAACCACCACGTCTACCACTAATGAGGGATCCTTCCCTAGATCCGCAACTGCCATACTATCTGGACAACCATCCATATTGAGCCTTACTGCTACTTGATCTTTAACTACTGGCATCAGACACATAGTTGAACTGCTGGTTATATTAAAAAAGTTTAATAGATTCACTCTCTTCATCATCAGAATTCCATTGGTATTCATCTGTGGTTATATTTGCTGATTCTTTCCCTTTTAACACATCACTAGCACGACTTCTGCAATTCCACGCTGTATGCCCAGTTTTCTTGCAATAGTAGCATTCAATGTCACCTTTGTTTGCATTTTTCTTTCTCATCCTTGACTTTGTCCACAAGGCATTTTCTACATGAGAGTTCTCTTCGGCATCCTCTGGTTTCAGTCGCTTTTCCTCCCCCAGAAGTGCTGCAATTGTCTCTTGCAATGTTTGTGTAGATATTTGACTCAAAGTAAAAACAACATTACTATAACTTGAAGGAAGACTATTTAATAATACAACTTTAGCATCTTCATCCTCCACCTGTGTCCCAGCTTCACTTAATTGTCTTAAAAGAGACATTAAATTATTTATATGACTGGACATAGATGTCTCCTCATTCATTTTCAGACTAAACAATTGCAGCTTTAGGGAAAATTTTGCATTTGTAGATTTTACACCAAACAATTGAGCCAAATGTTCCCATATTTCCTTTGATGTTTTAGTAAGATCTACATGATGTAATTGCGAATCAGAAAGAGCAAGTCCAATAATAGACTTAGCTTTGTCATCTCTATTTTTCCATTCAAATAACTCTTTGGCATCTGTAGGTGCTGCTTCTGAACCATTCACTATTCCCCACAAATTTTTATTCATTAATTGCAGTTGTATTTTTACTTTCCATGAGGGAAAATTCAAACCACTGAATTTATCTAACACCATAAACTCCATGATAAAAGATAATACCTTTTCTAGTCCAGATGTTGGAGGCCAAACCAGCACCGCTCAGGAGATTGCTGATGGTTGATGAGATCGCTGAAATAGTAATCAGATATGACGGAATCAGCGTTGCAGGCTGAAATATTAATGGGATATGAAGGAATCAGCGTTGCAAGCTGAAATAGTAACAGCAGTGGAGCGTTCTCACCATCTGGCATGATGGCAATATCGTCTCATCTTCATTATTGTGCAGGCCCTGGTCTTTCTTATCTTCAAGCAATCATCGCCCATATTCTCTGGAATGAAGGCTTATAATTCACGCAGGCCCTGGACTTTCTCGAGTCTTCTCTGATTGGAATCGGAGGCAGAACAGAGAAACACCCAATTTCAACCTGACACATTTAAATCGGAGATGCCATTATCATTGTCAAAACTGCGCATCGATGATCGGTACAATTCGCGGTACTGTTAGATCTGTATACGTGCTTCAAGAAGATCACTCCATGAACGCCCGCCGTTTTAAATCTCAGTACTCAAGAGGTCATAAAGTTAGCGCGATTCCCACAAGAGATTGTACGCTACCCGGAACGCCCGTCGCTCTGATACCATGATAAATAAAGGCTAAATCATACACAGTTGCAGAAATACAAATATATTAAGCACAAATGGTGCATGTGTAAACACACTCACACACGGATTACATTCAGATCACTCTATTAAATAGAGTTTTTGAGATCCAACTTATTCCTAATTTAGAGAGAGTGGTTGAGAGAATTTCTCAACCATCACAAACCAATTTCTCAAATATGGAATGTAAGCATTAATTCCAACAATAAATACACGAAGTTTTTTACTTGTCCTTTTATTCATGCTTTCACTTGCCCTTTATGATGGTTTTCCAAATTATGTCTTATATTACTTTTAACTTCCCCACTCTTTTTATCCTAACGTATGTAGAAATTACTATGGAGACACCCGAAAAGATCTCATGGAATGGCTCTTGGCAGCGAAGGTTTTCAACATCTTACATGTAACTTATCAGTATAGGAGTTTACCCTTTGTAATTCCCTTCTAAAATTAATCTGTTTACTTACTTTGAACCATCAAAAATTTAATTTTATGGTATAATGATATTAATTCCTATTTCGATTCACCTATTCCTTCTTTAATTGTTGCACGTTACACCGTGTTCCAATACGTTTTCACATGGCTGGCACCGAAACCATCCAGCGTCAGGTTACCCTAAACTACAGGTAATCTTGTAATTATTTTTCTCCATTTAATTCATAATATATTTTTAGTTATGTGGTAGGGCTAATTATTTACACCCTTCCTTTCCGAGGTTCATATGTAAATCTCTTGCAACATGTGATGGAATACTTGATAGCAAGATGATTTTTGTCAAGTAAATTTGTAAGAGTTATATTTTGTACATATTTTCAGGGTTTTGAAGGGAAATAGGTACAATCTACTTACTAAGTGTTGATGGTGCTAGAAATCCATCGATCGAGGGGTCTCCCCGATGTGATGTCCCAATTGGATATCACACCGTTTGGTGTAGGAGACCTGTCCAAAATATTGGCCAGGTAGCCATATATCTTAAAGATATGCCTTGGCTCTAATTTTTTAGCAGGAGAGACATGGATGCAATGGTGTCTTGTAAAAGAAAGAAGGTGTGCCTGGTGAGTGTTAAGTTGTAAATGTGTCAAGGTTCTTCTACTGTGGAGAGGGGAGAAAAGTGAGTCTCTAAATTAGAGGTAGTAGTACCACATAAGAAGAGACACACATGAATCCGAAGGATCCATCTAACATCCAACGGAATAGTCCTCAGAGGATGTGGTGGTCGTTACACCCAACAAATGAAGAAATATCTGTCTAATATCTTATGGAATAGTCCACATGCATGGAATAACAATGACAACCATTACATCACATTATCAATAAGATAACTACTAAAACAACCAGAATAGTTCAACTATCTTTGCACATGTGAAAGCAAACATGAAATAAAAACATCCACAGAATAGTCTTCCAAACATTCATAATCCATGCATGAAGAACGTGTTGGCATTGAAGGCTTATGTTATTAAGTAAAATTTCCATGCACTTGTTTTAATTACGTTAGGAGGTTAATTAATGTAATATGACAACTGTTGCATGGTAGTTGGTGGGATCGGGGATAGAGTAAGGGTCCCATCAATCGGGCAAGTCAGATGGATTAATCATCATGCAAGTATCAACCCAAAAACCATTGATGATGTGTGAGATCGGTAGTCGAGATTACATCAGGTCAGAGCTAGGTGTTATCATCCTCACATGTTTGGACCAGATATAACTCAACAACTTTCAAATAAATGTTAAACGAATGACCATGATTCATGGGGTGGAAACTCAAGGTTTAACTCCCGCACATCTTCATATGTGATAAAGTCATTAGGTACATTGATTATGTGTTAGGCGGTCCGATTGCTGAGAATTTGGCAGAGGCATACGCTCATTAGTGATGGTGAGGGAATTAAAATTTACGCAAGTTTCAGCCTGATGGGACGTTTTGTGTCATTAATTTTGAAAAGGCGCATGATAAAGTTTAAAATCTATGAACTCAATATCACCACCTCCAGTTAAATAAATATTTAAAACCACGTGTATGTAACTTCATAGATATTATTTCGGGAAGTTTAGGACTAGGGAAAACTTTTCTGATAACAGATTCGCCAACCTCATCTACAGAAGTTCTAGTTGAAGAACCTACATCCTCAACTAAAGTAGTCATATTTCTTTCCTCAATAGGTGGACAACTCAAAGGACAATAATTAGAAGTACCTAGTGAAGAGGAAGAAGTTGAAGTGGAAATTTTTTCGAAATTACCATTGGTAGAGGAACCAAAGGATAAATAGGTAGACAATCCTATCATTGAACCTCATATTATATTTGAAGAATCTACAACAGTAGGTGAAGAAGGAGAAGTAAATAATGGAGAGGAAAGACCAAGAATTGGTGGGGGGAAGATGTAGAATAGGAGGAGGTGGTAGAGGAGGTTGAGGTGGTAGAGGTGTAAGCTGAGATGAGGAATATTTTCATGAGGAGAATCCTTTTGGGTTCCCTATTTTAGATATTGATAACATTGCTACCATGAAAAATATTTCCCCATCTATCCTCACTAATTTCCATGGGTTAAAAACTCAGGATACAAAAACATTTCTTTTTGAGTTTGAAGTATTGTGTAGATCATATGACTATCTACTTGATACTTAAAAATTGAAATTATTTCCTACTACCCTAAAAGATGAGGCTGTTAAATGGTTCAGGGGTCCAGGTACATATTCTATTAGGGGATGGGATGATATGAAAAGAATATTCCTAGAAAGATAAACTATTAAGGATGAATTTCTTAAGATGTCCCAAAAAGAGGATGGAATCCTCAAATATTTTGTGGAGAGATTTGTCTACAATGTCAAAAGAGCTAAGTTGCATAATTTAGAAGAAGAAAAATTAAAAACAATCTTGATAAAAGCCATAAGGGATGTGTTGTAGCCTACTCAGTCATTTAAATTTTAATTTTTTATATTACTCAAAATTAAAAAAAATGGAATATTAAATTTTGAAAATTAAAAGAGAATTAGAAATTTTAGAGTATTTGTTACACTAACGGTGGCATTTAAGATGTTATGAAAGTGGGCCCAATCCATCGGTTAAAACCTGAACATATCAGCGAAGTGCGATCAAAGATCAGTGACGGAGACAGGTAAACTTTTATGCAGGGGAACAAGCAGCACGAGTTATAATTTATAACCCAACCGCCATAGTTGACCCTGACATCAACATGGCTGACTGAAATCAACGGCCCCTGATCGATGCAGGGGTTCCACCTCGATCAAACTCCCATACACTCCCTACTCCCGCAGTGGGCCACCCCGCATTGTTTGCTCCACATCACCTCCGCCACACCATCCGCCACTCCCATTCATTTCTGTCCAGCTCACCCACTATACCCTGTCACCTCATCTACCACTCCATTAATTCATTACATAAATTGTAGATTTCCCTTCGTTTTTCTCACCATATATAAAAGGAAAGTGAAAACCCCGTTGCATTAGTCATTTGCTTTCAGTACTAAGAAACTTCACCTCCAGTTCAACATTTCGAGTCAGAAACTATATAAACGCCATGGCCAAACAAGTAAGTTCCTCCTTTGTCATCCATACCCTATTAATGGACATTGAACATGATATTTCTGACACCTTTTGCCCAATTAAGCACCTTTCTCTGTATCAATAAATCATTCTAAACCATAAAAAGTCCCCTATATTCATGGCAATGGTTAGGTCAAGTGTTTTAGCAACATCTATCCCAAAAACTCACTTCTTCCCTGAATTCATTCAGTGGTTAGCCTCATCAATGTACCCTAAGAAGTGTTTTGTAATGAATCAGTCCAAGGAGAATGTTTTCCATGTAACCTCTCAGTTAATTCACCAAGGTTTGAATTACCCTATATCTGGAACTTATACCACCTTTACTGAAGAGTCCTTGGTCTCATATTATGATATCCTATCATCCCAGGAGTTTTCTTATGCTACCTCATTCTTAGCTCCTAAATCCCGGCAGTTTTCTTATGCTACCTCATTCTTAGCTCCTAAATCTAGACAATTCTCTCCAGATGGAAATGTGTTTTCTTTAGACATATTTGTAACAAATATAATACCAATCTTGCATGTGATTTCTAATATTTTGGGGAAGGAGGACTCAAGACAAGTTGATAAAGTAGTGTTGGGATTTTTCTCTTTGATGATGAAACCAAAAGTAGTACTAGGTATTCCGAACATTTTGGGTAGACACTATTAATACCCAATTCATGACTCTATCACTTACTGGTTCCTTCAAGTTTCCTTCAGTTATTACTTATTTATTTCTGTACCAGAATGCTGAACATTTTACAAGTTTGGAACTAAATATTGTTAACATTAACAAAAAGGAGCAGTCAATGGTATTCTGGACAAACCTGATAAGGGGTGATCCACGAGATGGTGGCCTATTTTAATTCACTTCCTTATTCCTTCCAGTGGCCTACAAGATCTTGAATGGAACCTTGCCCCCAACATTTCCTCCCAAATCTCAAGAATTCCTTCAATTGAACAAGGATGTAAGGTGTGGAGACTGGTTCATATTTGAAGAACATGGAGAGATCAGTCTTTATGGAGCCTCAACCCAACCATATAGGTTACTGAAATTTGTGCCAATGAGGCTCTTTCCTCTTGAGTTTATCAGACAGAGCTTGAATGTGGATCAGGTTCATTTTGTTCCCATGAAGAAGGGCTATTTCTTTAAATTTCCCAGAGCAGTAGGACCCTTCATTGTGAAAACTAGACGAGCTTATTAAGAGGTTCAAAAATTGTTGGATGACATGTGCCTATTACAGGTGGTTGAGTGGGCTTATGACCCTCATCAAATTATTTCAAAAATAAGATTAGAGAATGGCTATTTAGTCTTTGTGCATAAAAGTAGTCTGGAAATGGAAAAAATGGAAAATGGGGGTCTACAGAACACCAAAGGGGCAGAGATTGGAACCCCTAGTATTTTAGAAAAAGGTGCCAAAAGAGCTAGAGAAGATGTTATTGATCTTCATGAAGAATAATTAGAAACAACAAAATGGACTAAACTTTTCGATGCAGTGTCTTCAGTACAACCTGGTTTGGTAATCCAATTGGGAGAAAAGAGGGTGCACCAGCCTCTCCATCCTCTAGAGAACTTGTTCATGATCAGGTTCCTTTGATACAAAACATGTTTTCCTAGATAGCTGAGAGAACCCAGAAAGTAAAGTCAAATATGGAGGCTCAGGCTAAGTCTCAAGTTGTTCCTGAGCAAACCTAGTTATTGTCTGCTATGGACTTAGAGAAAAATCAACTTAAAATTGCATTCTCTCATCCTACTGAGATGTCAGTTAGGTCCACCAATAATTTCAAAATTGTTAATTTGACTGTTGATACTCAAAAGCTTCCTATGCTTGACAAGATCAATTTGCACATGCATAAGACAAATGCAGCTGCTATGAAAGTAGAGAAAATGTTACATAAAATAATTCAACAATTAAAGTTGGAAAAGGCCAACTCCAGGGCTCTGAATTCCCAGGTGGATGAATTAAAGAAAATTATTATTAAAATAGGAGTTAATCCTGATGATCAACCTGCAATACAAAAATTGGTGCAATCTGCTAAGTCAGAGATTGGAATTTTAAAGAAGAAGTTGAATCTGCCTATAGGTGAGCATCCTATGGCTGCAGGGATAGATGAAGTTGAGAATGAAAAGGAGAAGTTGTTACAGGATGTATTGCAGAAAATTGAAGAAGTTTCTTTACTAAATGAATCATTGGATAAGATGCAAAAATAGGTGGATACTCATGTCTGCGTAGTAGTGATGCCAGCGAGTACAGAGGATCCAGTAGCACATATATTAAAGCTAGGGATAGAGTTAAATATTATCGAGCATGATGTGAAGAAATAATAAAGGGACATGGAAACAACCTACAAACTCTTAAACCTAAGCAAAGAAGAAGCTAGAATGGAGAAAGAAAATGCAAACAAATACAAAGAAGACCTTCTAAGGGCTGAAGGAGAAGATGAAAGGCAATATGTCCTTAATTCAAGCTAGGGAGATTTTATGGGATGAAATTATTGCAGTTATCAGGAGCATCTGGGAGTTCCTTGTTATTATGTCTGATGAAAAAGAAATTGTCAGAGATATGGAAAGTGTGGTTATGCAGGAAAAACATAAAGCATTAGACAGATCAAATTTTGCCAAAAGAATGATTGATTTTATTAATTCTTAGTCTGCTTCAGGGCTAAAGGAGCATGACATTACAGACAGAATGCTATGTGCAATATATTTTAATAAGATGATTGTCATAAACATTTACAAAAATACTACTGAGAAGAAGATAAATGAGATAAAAGAAGAAGTTTCCAAGTTTAACATCCTATTTGATAAAAGAGTTATAGTTGGGGTTCCCTCTTGCTGGCATTTACAAGGAAACTTGCTTCCATGGTGATGAGCCCCACAAATGGGTAGTTATATGGGCTAATTTTACCTCCTAACATAGTCAAATCAACCATTCTCTTAGCTTATTGTATGTTTTTTTGATTATATTTATGATTATGGAGTGATTTGAGTTAGTTATGATGCCCTGTTGTCTAATATGTGTTTAATGCAGCTTATTGTTGAATTTTGAAGACAAAATCAAAGATTCAGTGGACAAATGGCAGCAATAACTCGAAGTGGACAAAGGGGAGGACTTAAAGGAGGGAATCCCCCTCATGTATTACTCCCCACTTCGAATTCCCCTTCATTTAGCTTGGAGTACAAACAACCAAATCAATGCACTAGGAGGCAGCCGAGAAAGTGGAGGATAACTGAGGATTATCTCGAGTTTTGGGAGCCAAGCCTCCCTGATTTCAAGGATGCTATTGTTAGCTTCGTTTGTATAAGTAGAGAGGCTTAGGGCCTCACTAGGGTTGGATTTTTGTTGGTTTTTTGCTTATGTAAACTCTGCTCAACTTCAAGCTTATTTTTGTGACAGTTTCATGTAATCTTGTTATTGTTTTGATAATCACAGAGTTACCTCAGAGGGTTGAAGCTCTTGGGTTAGGGCCCAATACAAGTAGCCAAGCTCCTCTCTATTTGTATTTGTATGCTTTGTTTCAGTTTGTAGATTAGTTGTTGTTTGATGTATCTCTTTCATGGTTAAGAATAGGTTGCTTTTGATGATTTAGGAGTTTGCTTCCACTTGTTCTTTGTATAGCAAGTTAAGAAATGATAAAAAGAAGATTCAAAAGGCTAGCAACAATGCCTTGGCCTCTATTCCTCCCTTTGGGACCATGAACTGAGGCAACGACCCTCTTTCTTCCTCAAAAACACAGATTTTTCTCATTCGTAGGACTTCTAGTGCTTGCAGTTTGTTAGAAGGCTAATGCTTTTCTTTAGATATTTTCCACCAAGCTCACTTCTTTATTTGCAATAATTCTTCTTCCATGGTTTCTTTCTTGTAGCATTTCTCAGCATTTGCTTTCATAGATCATAGTTTAGACTAGCTTGATGCAAAATTCTATTTTTCTAGATGCACTCATTCCATTGCTTATTTTGATCTTATTGGTTGACTGTCACTTATTTTGCAGCAGATCTCTTCTAACAACAGGACAACCTATCAACCATCACATCCTCTCTCTGATCCATTCCCTACAGGTCGCCCAAAGTTTATCTCTAATCTTCGTTAGTTTTTTGCATTTTTCCATAGAACTTCTTCCTCTCTCCTTGAGCAAACCCAATCATCTTTCTCTCTCCTAGTGATTCGTGATAGACCCTAGGCACCTTAACACCTCATTCCAACCTTCATCCACCTTTTCTACCCACTCTCATACCCTCAAAACAATGAAAAATGCTCTCGGCCTCCTCTTGTAGACCTCCTATAGATCCCGTGTGTCCTCCTATAGACTTTCCCATAGGCTTTCTTTTGAAGGCCGAGTGTGAGAAAAGCCTACAGAAGGCCACCTAAGACCTCCTAAGACCCATCCACACCATCCTACATCCTCTCATGTCCCAAAGTCGCCCTTCAACCCCACTTATTCACTTCCACCTTCACACACAATAAAATACATGCATGTAAAATTCACATAGAAATACAAAAAGATGTTTTTTTCTCATTTACTTCCAAAAATAGCTTGAGTAGATGTTGTTTACTTCCTTGAGTAGGTAATGGCATTCATTTCATGATTTTCATAGTGCTTTCTGCAAAAGTAGGATTAGTTGGTTAATTAGGGTTTACTAGGTTTTCTTTGCATTTCAGTCTTTCTCCTTTCTGCAATTAGAGTAGCCTCTGTAGAGTAATCTCTTCTTTCATCACATATAGATTTTATTTTGGAATCCATAGAAGTTGGCTTGAGCTCCTAGTGATCTTGTGCCAGCTGTCCAAGTGACAACCTGCAGTTAGAACTAGTACTTGTGCATACAGCATCGTCGCTTCCAAGTTTGTTACAAACTACTGGGTTGATAAGAGTAAAGAAGGTAGCCCAGGAGTTGCAACATTGTTGCTACAATACTGGTGCTCACAACCTTTTGGCACCGTTGCCGGGGAAGTGTCAGAGTATTTTGTAATTACTTCTTTCTTCTATTTTCTATCGCAATATTCTGCTAATAGTTTATTTCAGCAAAAGTAGACTAGTCATTTCTTTCAGTTCTGCATTTCCTTGATTTCCTTTTCAATTCTGCAAATTTCATTTTAGAAAGAGTAGACTAGTCATTTCTTTTCCTTCAAATTCTGCATTTCCTTGGTTTCCTTTTCACTTCTGCAAATTTCATTTCAGCAAGTTCATTTCAGTTAGTTGCAATTTGTTTTGTTCAATCAATTTCAGTTTTGTAGGTACAATCAGTGTGGGGAAAAAGAAACAAGAACCAATGAAAAAGATTTCCTTTCATGCCTTGTAGGAATAGAGATAATTCAGGAAAACAATTTCCCAACACCCCCACTACCTCACACAGCCGACCTTCTCTCTTCTTCTATGGCAGTGATCAAGAAGAACCTTTAGGTGAGAAACCTAATATATTTGAAGAACCTATAGGGGAAGAAGAAGGAGAAAACATCACTCCTGAGCCGATGGCTGAAAACAAAAATGCTAGGGGAAATGGAGAGAGAATAGAGGGTATCTTTCCCATTCGGGAGACCAGTGGGGACACCAAAATGAAGAATGTAAGTCCTTCGGCCCTACCTCACTTCCATGGTTTGACTACAGAAGATCTTGACACCTTCTTGTTTGAGTTTGTTGTCATCTGTCGAACCTATGACTATGCAGAAGACGAGCAAAAGTTGAAACTATTCCCTTCTACTCTCAAGGATGCAACATTGCACTGGTTCATGGGGTTACCTGGAAATAGCATCACAACTTGGGCTCAGATGTAGCAAGCCTTTAATGACAAGTATCGAGACTACTGTAGGTCAAAAGATACCAAAGAAGAAATCTTCTGAATGACCATGGGAAGTGATGAATCCTTGGAAGATTATGAAGAGAGGTTCCAGCTCAGTTACAAAAGGGCCAGGTGTACACTTGACCCTGAATCTCTGAAGTTGGTCTTGCTCAAGGGAATTTCGGAAGACCTTCTAGACACCCTCCATCTGCTGGCTGGGGGAGACATCTACCAACTATCTTATGAGGACATAAAGACTATTTTTAGAAACCATTCTAGAGCAGCCAGAAAGAAAGGTAGGGGGAGTCAACCCATAGCCAGTACCTCTTCTTCCAATTCATCCATTAAAGGAGAAATTGGAAACATGCTGGAAGACTTCAAGAGTGAGATGTTGCAGACTCTTGCAATGCAAATGGATACCTTACATATCAAAAGAAAACAAGAGGAAGCAGAGAGGGCTTTGGCCATTTTTTTTCCTAGATGCACCAGGAGGCATCCTAGGAATGAATGTCCATTGAACTCTATAGAGGTTTGTTCAGTCTGTGAAGAAGATCATTCTACAGATAAGTGCCCTTCCTTGCCTGGACTTAAAGCAGTATACCAAGGGGCTGAAGGAGCCACTGAACCACTCTATTTCATGAACCAAAGGAGACTACATGGACCTAGAACATACCAGCAGGAGATGCAAGGAACATCTTAGGAATACTACCACCCCAACCAAGTCACTTCCATACCTTCTTAGGGCCCTCCTGCTCATCCTTCCTAGTCCATGCCTCCTCCTTGGTCCTTCCCATCTCAATATCATGCCCAACCAGCCGCTCATTCATTTCAATCCTATTCTCAGCCGCAACCTTAGTGGAATGCATCTCATCAGGGGTGGAGGATCCAGTACAACTCTCCTCCCGCTCTTTTGCCTCCACCACCTGCTCAACCACAACCATTTCCTTTTGCTCCACCAAGGCAACCCCAAATGCCTGCTATCCGAACCCGAACCCGAACAACAGATAGGCTCAACAAGTGTATAGTGGGGAACCATCATGCCCAACTTATGCTATGGAGATTCAGGAGATTAGCCTGCGATCTGTGAAGGTTCTCCCAGATAGCTAGTCTCCACCTAGGGAGGTTGAAGAAGATAAAGAGGGAAATGAACGTAAAGCAATTCCACCCTTTCCTGAGGGACTATCTGGGACAACACAGCCTACCCCAGAAGAAATTGAACTTCTGGGAGAATTGAAACAGTTATGTGTGAAGATACCACTTCTCCAGGCCATAAAAGATGTGCCTATCTACAATGGGTTGATCAAAGAGAAGTGCTTTAGGCATCCAGGAAGGCGCAAGAGAGATGCCCCAACCATCAATGTCATAGGAAAATTGTCCAACCTAATGTTGGGGCAGGTAATCTGTCCAAAATATCTAGATCCTGGAAGCCTGATAGTTGATGTCCACATCAATGGTACCATGATCCCACATACCTTGATTGATCTGGGAGCTACCATTAATGTGATGACAAAGGACACAATGCTCAAACTTAACCTCCAGGGCTCCTTGAGGAAGACCATGATAGTATTGCAGCTAGCAAACCGCTCCACCGTGACCCCTGAAGGGATTGTGGAAGATGTGATGGTCTCCATTGATTCTTGGGAGTACCTTGTTGATTTCTTAGTTCTCCAGCTGAAGTCAAAGCTCACTGGGTATCTTCTCATCCTAGGAGACCCTGGTTGGCTACCGTCGATGCCTACATCAGCTGTCGAGTTGGGAACATGAACATAAAGAACGGGCATATGTCCAAGACGTTAATCCTCTACCCTCCTGCCTAACCCTTGCTAGAACATGATCTACCTCTCTGGTTGAAGGAGGAGGATGAGGATGAAGTCTATTTTGCACCACTTTATGCATTAAAAACCATCATGGGGGGGAAACCACAAGATGAGGATGATATGATTGAAAATTTGATTCAGAATCCACCTCCCAGTGTATTACCCTTAGAGGACATAGTGAGAGAAACCCAAAACAACCCCTCAATTGATCTCTATGTGGCCGACCCGACCTCTCTCCGTGTTAAGAATATAGTGTTCGGCCGAGAAAAAACCTTGAAAATCAATCCATCCCTATTCACTTCCCAGGAGAAGGAGCTATGCAGCTTACTGAGAAAACATTTAGATGCCTTCTCCTAGAGTTATAAGGAGATGAAGGGAGTGCACCCTTCAGTTTGTACTCATCATATATACATTAAGGAAGATTGCAAACTAGTTAGGCAGCCTCAAAGGAGGATGAATCCAACACTTAAAGATATTGTTAAGGAAGAACTGTAGAAATTGCTTGATGCAGGATTCATCTATCCCATCTCTGATAGTGAATGGGTCTCTCCTTTGGTGCTAGTGCCAAAGAAAAATGGCAAGTGGAGAATCTATGTCGACTATCAGGAATTGAACAAAGCCACTAAAAAGGACCATTTTCCTTTACCTTTCATATATCAAGTGTTAGATGGTCTAGCAGGGAAATTTTTTTTCCTTCCTAGATGGGTTTAGCAGATACAATCAAATTCAAATCAGCTCGGAAGACCAAGATAAGACCACTTTCACTTGTCCTTGGGGTACCTTTGCATACTGGGTCCTTCCTTTTGGTTTGTGTAATGCTCCAGCCACTTTCCAAAGAGTGGTATTGGGTATATTTTCTGAACTAGTTCATGATGCAGTGGAAATATACATGGATGATTTTACTCCTTATGGTTCTAACTTTCAGGAAGCTTTAGCTAACCTAGGTAAAGTTCTAGACAAGTGTATTGAGATGAACCTATACCTCAGTCTGAAAAGATGCGAATTTTTGATGACTGAAGGGACCGTGTTAGGTCATGCAATATCTCAGCAAGGACTGCAGGTGGACCGCAACAAGATTGTCATCATCCAAAGGGTCCCACCTCTTCAAAAGGTGAGAGATGTAAGAAGTTTCCTAGGATTATCTGGGTATTACAGAAGATTCATTAAAGATTTCAGTAAGTTAGCCTCTCCTTTGTTTCACCTCTTAGGCAAATATGTTGAGTTCATGTGGTCCAAAAACTGTCAAGAAGCCTTAGATACCTTGAAGAGCAAGTTAGTAACTGCCCCAATTCTCAGACGCCCAAACTGGGCCCTACCCTTTCACATTCATACAGATGCCCCGAACAAAGCAATAGGAGTAGCCTTAGGAAAAATTGATGAAAAGCTTACTTATGCCATATATTTCATAAGAAAAAATTTGTCAAAGGCAGAGTTAAACTACACAGTGACCAAGAAGGAACTCCTAGCTATTGTGCATTCCTTAAACAAATTCAGACATTATATCATAGGCTATCAAACCTTCATGCACACTGATCATGCTGCAATTAGATATTTGATGAACAAACCAGATGTAAATACTTGCATTATTAGATGGTTGCTTTTACTGCAGCAATTTGATCTGACCATTATGGATAAGCTTGGTAAAGAAAAAGTGGTTGCTGACTTTTTGTCTAGAGTAAATTTGCCTGCAGGTGATGAAGGAATGGTGGATGACCAAATGCCATATGAACATCTATTTGCTATTTCAGTACTCTCTCCTTGGTTTGCTGATATAGCAAAATACTTGGTTTCAGCATAATTTCCAACACACCTGTCCTCAAAAGAGAAGAGAAAGATAGTAAGTAAAAGTGCCCCTTTCACATGGATTGGGGGTAATCTCTTCAAACTTGGCCAAAATCAGATCTTGAGAAGATGTGTCAGGGAGGAGGAAGTCTTTGACATTCTCCTAACCTATCATGATGGGCCTTTTGGAGGTCTTTTTGTAGTAAAGAGAACTACCTTCAAGAGATTGCAAGCAGGCTACTACTGGCCCACTCTTCATCAAGATGTTAGGAGATACACTAGCCAATGTGATCAATGTCAAAGGATGGGGAAACCGACTCCAAAGGATGATATGCCCATGCAACCACAAGTGACCTTTGAGCCATTTGAGAAGTGGGGCATGCACTTTGTGGGTCCTATCAGCCCTCCTTCAAAATAGAAACAATACATCATTTTGTGCACCGATTACTTGAAAAAGTGGATAGAAACAAAAGCAATCAAAGAAGCAACAAAGGAAAAAGTAGTTGAGTTTTAAGAGAAAACATATTCTACAAGTTCAGGTATCCAAGAGAATTGGTCACAGATCAAGGCAGTCAGTTCACATCCAATTTGATTGAAGACCTACTCACACATCATAAAATCAACCACAGGACTTCCACCCCTTACGATCCACAAGACAATGGGTAGGTGGAAGTCACTAACAGAGCTTTGGAAGGGATCCTAACCAAGGTAGTGAGCAGCAGCAAGAAAGACCGGGCGGATAGATTAGTTGAGGCCACCTGGGCCTACAACACAACATGGAAGACCACTACAGGGTTCACATCCTATGAGCTACTCTATGGGAAGAATGCTTTGCTGTCAATATAATTTGAATTCAATACACTAAGGATGGCAGCTCAACTAGACCTAGACCTCAGCCATGCACAAAAGGAAAGATTACTCCAGCGCAATGGATTGGATGAACAAAGATTGTAGGCCCTTCTCCACACAGAGGTAGTTCAGCTTTAGAGGAAGATATGGCATGACAAAAATATCAAGGAGAAGCAATTTCAAGAGGGAGATTGGGCACTACTCTATGATTCAAGATATAAAGACTTCAAAGGAAAGATGAGGACAAGATGGCTGGGACCCTACACTGTGGAAAAATGCAATGACAATGGTTCAGTTCTGATCAGAACCATTAATGATGAAGCCATCCCCATGCTTGTCAATGGACATCGGTTGAAAGTTTACAAGAAGCCCCTCTCTAAGTGAGAGTTCATTGAAGACTTGAATAAGACAGTGATGGTAGTGGAGCATGTCTTAGCCTCCACTTCACCCACTCACTAAAGGAAAAGAAAAAAGAAAAAAATAAGGACTCGAGTGAAAACCTTCATGAGGAGCTTGAGTACCATCATTCGGTTGAAAACCTCTCCTAAGGCGGCCCATTGATGTCAAAAGAAAAAAAAGAAAAGAAAAATATAATAAGATCCTTGGGTGAAAACCTCCCTTGGAGACGCCTAGGGCAGGAAATTAGGGTGAAAACCTCCTTGAGGCGCCCTAGTTGTTTTCCAAAAAAAAAAGGAAGAAGAAGAAAAAGAAAGAAAAGAAAAAAGAAAATCGAATTTTAATGTGCATTGTAGGTTTGCAGGAGGACTACAGAGAGCAAGAGAAGATGCCACAGAGCCCTAACATTCACACCACCACCTATCTTATCTCCTCCACACTCTTCTCCATCATTTCTAACATTTCTTTGACCCCATTGTGCTTCTTTTTCAGAAACTGTGTGTTCTATAGGAGGCTCTGTGTTTTCTACATGAGGGTCCTGTAGGAGTTACAGAGCACGAGAAATGAATATAAGAAGCAATTTGAGGGGCAGGGAGGCTTCAGGGAAAACATATAAACCCTCCTACAGTCTTAAATCATCCTTGCCATACATTCCACACCTGCATCACACCCCAATCATCATTTTTTCTTCCTGTCCTAAAAAAACACAGAAAAACAGTTTTTAGTAAAGAGAGAAAAACAAAAATAAGAGAGGAAGCAGCGCCTTAAATCTCACCTGCAACTTACCTATTACCTCTCCATCTCCATCTGCATCTTTGGCATCATCCTCACGGCTCCCAGCATACAAAGAAGTTGAAGATTCAAGGGGAGGAGTAGCTACAAGAGCTCCTGTAGTAGCTGATCCCGTTAAGATCTAGCCACAACAACAAAAGAAGTGCAACCATGAGGATTGAAGGAGAAATTTGAAGCTCAGATCTAGCTAGAGGATACCTGCACAAGATAGAAAACCACACATCAGCAAGCAGACAACATGCATAAAGGGAAATACAGGCATGCAGCAGTAGAAAGAGCCAAAATACCTCACAGCACATGCATTCGAATCGCAGGTAAGTGACTAACCCGCTCCTCTGTTTGCATTTGTGTAATTGAAAGATACACATGAGCAATGAGATGGTTGAGGTTGAACAAGGAAAAGGTGGCGAGTTAACTTGGCCACCTTCATCTAGTTGACTGCACTCATCCAAAGATGTCACCCACATGTGCGCACAGTCAACTCAAGAGAGATGTCAAGGACAGGCAGTGGAGGGTGTGTAAAATCTGATGTAATGATGAGAGGTGTCTGCGGGGAGAAACCATGATGACAAGGCAGGTGGGGACCAATGGTCCAAATATGGCCAACGTACACTTTTTCCATCTCACCTCCATCACCGGAAATATCAAAAAAGAGTAATAAGTACTCCTCCTCGAGCCCTCTCACCACCTTTTCCTTCATTCTCTCCTCGTAAACTAAGATGCAGCAGATTCCTTGTGCCCCCACAGCCTCGAAACCATCGTTCTCCATCAATCTCCCCCATCCTCCTACTCTCAGAGTTCTTTACAGGAGCACTTACAAGTTCTATAGGAGAACTTACAAGTTCTATAGGAGAACTTACAAGTTCTGCAAGAGCACCTACAAGCAGTTCTACAGGAGGGGCAGTGAGTTGTTTTGAAGAAGAAAACATGGGTTTTTAGCATGATTTCTGGCCTGAGGAGGTAGGTTCCATGCATACCCACCTTGATTATTAGTATATGCAAGAAATGATATCAATTTAAGGAGGAATTAAGTCCATAGAAGAAGGAGAAATACATAAAAATTTCTGTCTGTTTTCTTAAAAAAAACACAGTTTTCCTCTGTTTTCCTGTTTTCTTCAAAAATATTGTCTCCATCTCCACATTTGGTGTTCCAAAGGGGTATAAACATAATGACAGGAGGGTTCATGAAGAATTAGCCCACTAATTCCACCAGGCTCCATGAACATCCCCAAGTAGTGGCCATATTCACAAGGGAAAATTGGATGAACTTTTTTGAGAAATTCCGAGGGTTTGATGAGGAAATTGCCCAAGAATTTTCCCTCTCTTTAGTCCCTCACTCAAGAACACATGCCACTGTCACTTTTATAGGTCTTTCCATGGAGATAACCCCTTAATTTATCAACAGGGTTACTACTCTTCCTCTTGGATTACCTTGGAGCAAAGATGAAAAACCAATTGGACAGGCTACCAAGAAAACCTTCTTCCAAAACAATGAAAGCCCTCTAGAGGATTAAAATGGCATTAGAAGGGCTAGCATACCATACCCTTGGGATGAGGTTAGTTACCAAATCATCAAATACATTTCCTATGAAGGGAGGTACAACATAGTCTATGGTTACCATTTTAGAATCCTTCATGAACTAAGATATGGCATGGACACTCCAACACCCCAGAAACTCAGCATCCCCTATTTCCTCCTGCAGTCCCTCATAGACTCCAACATTAAGGTTAAGGCAGGGAATTCAGATCAGCTGGCTCACCATGGGTTAATCAAAATCTTAGTGGAAGAAGCCCTCCATACATTCACACTCCCTATAGCATGGGAAGTCTTCCAAAACATGACAGCAGAAGATGACATAAAGGCCCTCACCTATGATATCAGTCCTTCTGACAGTGAGGAGAAAGAGCAGAAAGGGGGAGAAGGTGAAGCAACTGATGACTCAGCAGGACAAGAAAGGGAGGAGGAAGAAACTAAGATAGAAGAGGAGAAGGGTGAAGAAACAGAACAGGAAGAAATAGAGCAAACAGAGAAAGAAAAAGAGACAAAGGGAGGAGAAAAAGAGGTAGCAGAGGAAAAACAAAGAGAAGGGTCCCCTGAGACTTTGGAAAGGGAGGCAGCAGCTGCCCTCACTACCCTGAGCACACCAATTAAGCCAAAAGAAAAGAGAAAAAGGCAGGCCTCCATGTATTTCAAGGCTAGGAAAAGCACAAGGATCAAAACAGGGAAACCCCAACCATCTTCAATAGTGCCAATTACAATTGAAGATTCACCCTCTATTAAAGGGGAAGAATCTCCTTCCAAAACACCTATCACATATGAAAGAGGGACTCCTAGATCTTCCACCTAGAAGGAGAAAGTGCAACTACAGGACCCAAAAACAATCCTACAGGAGGCTCAGACAGTTCTACAAGAGACACTATCAAAATTACAGGAGACCCAACAACTTGGGAAAAGAATAGAAGAATAGCCAAAGGGGAAGGAGGAAGCTACATAGCTACAAGAACCTAATCCCTAGCCCAGCCTTGCCTCCTATTACAATCTTCTTGAAGGAGGTAAGATAATTCCACAAACATTTGCAATTCCACTATTCTTTGAATTAGAAAAGGAAATAATAAGAACACTTCGGTGGATGTAAATAGCCAAATCCAAGAGAGTTGACGATGTTGGCCATATGGAAAATAAACTTAGAGGAATGGGCAGAGAGTTAAGTGCTGTCAGACATAGAGAAGCAATTGCAAGAAACCAATTGGAAACTGAAAATGAATTGCTAAGGAGGTAGCTAAAGGAGAAAGAAACCCAACTTGCATGAATGGCTAACTTATCCATGGAGGCATTGCAGTGTAGAACACCAACAAAATCCTATGGCTTATATCTCAAGGACCAATGGCTACAATTTTAGATCAAGACTTTGGCATAACGAGACACAATGCCTTTTCAAGATTACAAGCAGTTTATGGACCTGTGTGACCAAAGCATAGTAGAAGATAAGGCAAAGATGGCAGAATTTTACCTACATAATATGGACCTCATAGATATGAATGTGTGGGATCCTAATGCTAGGCTAGGGGACCTACAACTAATGGCCATGGCCTCATGGATGAACCATGAAGAGTTGAGGGCAAAATAAGTAAAAAGTCTGATGGTAAGAGAGTATAATGAGCCATTAATGATCAGAGCTGAGCCATCAGATCCATGACACTCATTAGCACACACTAGCTGCTTTCCAATAATCCTCAAATTGCCCCTGGATATATAAGTGATCAAGCACAAGCCATTGCACATTTTGAGGACATGGAAAGGCTACTTGGGGATGACTGTGTGCATGCATGTATGAGGAGATGGGACTCCTTACCACACAGTCTGAAGATCAGGGAATATCATTCACCCATGAGGATGAAGGAGGCACTAAGGAGAGTACCAATGTATAAGCACTCCATGTAGAAGCTGCAGGTCAATTGGATTGGCCTCAAACCGAGGACCCCACTACTGTTAGGCATGCTAGAAGGAAGAACAGAAGAATAAGAGCAAAAGCAGTGGGAAGAGGTAGACATGAAGGCAGGATTCTATGACAAGGAAGAGGAAACAACATCAGAATCTTGGGATGTTAGAGAGGCCACCGAGGCCATAAAAGATGAGGAGATGGACTAAGTTTCTCAGAGGATGAGCAACACCTTCAGTAGGGGGGTGATGATGAGCCCCATAAATGGGTAATTATATGGGCTAATTTTACCTCCTAACATAGTCAAATCAACCATTCTCTTAGCTTATTGTATCTTTTTTTTGATTATATTTATGCTTATGGAGTGAGTTGAGTTAGTTATGATGCCATGTGGTCTAATATGTGTTTAATGCAACTTATTGTTGAATTTTGAAGACAAAGTCAAAGATTCAGTGGAAAAATGGCAGCAATAACTCGAAGTGGACAAAGGAGAGGACTTATAGGAGGGAATCCCCCTAATTTATTACTCCCCGCATCGAATTCCCCTTTATTCAGCTCAGAGTACAAACAACCAAATCAATGCACTAGGAGGCAACCAATCAAGTGGAGGATAACTGAGGATTATCTAGAGTTTTGGGAGCCAAGCCTCCCTGATTTTAAGGAAGCTATTGGTAGCTTTAGTTGTATAAGTAGAGAGGATTAGGGCCTCACTAGGGTCAGATTTTTGTTGGCTTTTTTCTTATGTAAACTCTGCTCAACTTCGAGCTTATTTTTGTGACAGTTTCATGTAATCTTGTTATTGTTTTGATAATAAATATGGAATACATTTTGAGCTAGCACTGAGTTATGTTAGAGGGCTGAAGCTCTTGGATTAGGGTCCAATCCAAGCAGCAAAGCTCCTCTTTATTTGTATTTATATGATTTGTTTCAGTTTGTAGATTAGTTGTTGTTTGATGTATCTCTTTCATGGTTAAGAATAGGTTGCTTTTGATGACTTAGGAGTTTTCTTCCATTTGTGCTTTCTATGGTAGGTTAAGCAGTGAAAAAAAGAAGATTCAAAAGTCTAGAAACAATGCCTTGGCCTCTCTTCCTCCCTTTGGGACCATGAATTGAGGTAAAGATCCTCTTGCTGCCCCAAAAACACAAATTTTCCTCATTCATAGGACTTCTAGTGTTTGCAGTTTGTTAGAAGGTTAGTGCTTTTCTTTCGATCTTTTCCACCAGGATCCCTTCTTTATTTGCAATAAGTATTCTTCCATGCTTTCTTTCTTGTAGCATTTCTCAGCATTTTCTTTCATAAATCATAGTTTAGACTAGCTTGATGCAAAATTCTGTTTTTCTAGATGCACTCATTCCATTGCTTGTTTGATCTTATTGGTTGATTGTCAGTTATTTTGCAGTAGATATCTTCTAACAACAGGACAACCTATCATCCATCACATCCTCTCTCTAATCCATGCCCTACAGGTTGCCCAAAGCTCACCTCAAATCTACCTTAGTTTTCTGCATTTTTCCATAGAACTTCTTCCTCTCTCCTTGAGCAAACCCAATCATCTTTCTCTCTCCTGGTGATTCTTGATAGACCCTAGGCACCTTAACACCTCATTCCAACCTTCATCTACCTTTTCCACCCACTCTCATACCCTCAAAACCATGAAAACTTCTCTCGGCCTCCTCCTGTAGACCTCCTGTAGATCCCTTGTGTCCTCCTGTAGATTTTCCTGTAGGCTTTCCATTGAAGGCCAAGTATGGGAAAAGCCTCCAGAAGGCCATTTGATACCTCCTAGGACCCATCCGCACCATCCTACATCCTCTCATGTCCCAAAGTCGCCCTTCAACCCCACTTATTCACTTCCACCTTCACACAAAATAAAATACATGCATGTAAAATTCACATAAAAATACATAGAAATCCAAAAAGATGTTTTTTTTCTCATTTACTTCCAGAAATAGCTTGATCAGATGTTGTTTACTTCCATGATTAGGTAATGGCATTCATTTCATGGTTTTCATAGTGCTTTCTGCAAAAGTAGGATTAGTTGGTTAATTAAGGTTTACTAGGTTTGCTTTGCATTTCGGTCTTTCTCCTTTCTGCAATTAGAGTAGCTTCTATAGAGTAATCTCTTCTTTCAACGCATATAGAGCTTCTTCTGGAATCCATAGAAGTTGGCTTGAGCTCCTAGTGATCTTGCGCCGACTGACCAAGTGATAACCTGTAGTAAGAACTAGTACTTATGCATATAGCACCGTCGCTTCCAAGTTTGTTACGAACTACCGGGTTGATAAGTGTGAAGTAGGTAGCCCAGTAGTTGCAGCATTATTATTGCAATACTGGTGCTCACTGCATGGAAAACATATGAGACCTTGCTAGTTGAGGCGAAAAGCAAAGTTGACAACACCAATGAGAAAAGAGAAATACTGAAGGGAGCAACTATTGTGAAGTATCTTAATAAAGATTTTATGCTTCTGTGGATGGTGAAGACTTTGTTTATAGACAAGCCTAATTATAGTAGGATTACCGCATGTATAATGGCACTCAACAAATTGGAGGAAGCACCAAAGTCACATGTACCATTATGGAGAAAATGCAAAGAGTGGATGATAGAGTATACAAAAGATGCACCAGCAGGACCATCTACTCAAGCTACTCATTCAAACAATGACTAGTAATCACTAATCGTAATTTAATTCGTTTCCATCTTATGTTATCTTATTTCCTGAGGAAAATGAGGTTTCTTTTACCCTCGAATGTAATGTTCTGAAATGACTTTTAACTTTAGGTAGTTAGAAAGTAGTTAAGTAGTTTGATAGTTTTAGTAGTTACCAACTGTCCTATGATGTACAAAAAGAGGAAAAATCAAAGAAGAAAGGTCCGATTTTTGGAGAATCTGAAGGCTACACATTTTGTACTTAATAAATCGATGATTAGTGAAAGAATCAAGAGTTTTCCATACATTTTTGGGTATGATTTGTAATCTGTCTATTATGTGTCATTTGTCTCTTCCTCTCATTAAATATGGTAATGAAGCTGCAGGTCTTTGTTTACTTCTATGAATGAAGTTAAATTTCCTTAAAATAATGCTTCCATGCTTAAAACTTCTTTATCTTTATTTCTTCTAAGTTAAAGTTAATAGTTTCTGTCAAAAATAACATATTACCTTTTAACTTCTCAAAGTATTCTTCACACAACATTTATATCTAGCACCACATGGCATCTTGGGGCTTTCATATCAACTATATATTAAGGGTTTAAGATCATGTTCTTCATACTTCTCAAAACGAAGACACATTATACAAATAAGTGACATGCACAATAAAATTTTAATGTCTTAAGCACAATTTCTCCACAACGTAGAAATTGGTTTCTTAAGGGACAACAGGATGAACAAATCGATCTTTTCAACCTACTGGGTAAAGGAGATGTTTCTCAATTTTCATTTCAAGAAATTAGGGAGTTATGAAAACACATATGAAGAAGAAAATAAGAATATGGAAAGAATCCAAGAGATCCAATCATATCAAGGATAAGAAAATCTACATCTATTATGGTAAGTAGAGAAAAATTAGGTATTTTTCTTGATAATTTCAAATTTTGTATTCTTGGAAATCTTAGTGAGCAATTAGATATGCTAATTATTCAATACAAGAAAAAGGCCAAAAATTGTTGCATTTAAAGTGTTAAGAGTCAGAGATGAACCCACAATATAAGGTAAAAAGAATAAATACATATAAAAGGAAGCAAGAAAAATGCAAAAAAAGGAAAAGTCGACTTGTACAATAAATAACTAAATAGATGTAATTAAAAATAGAATATTAAAATAAAGAGAACGAACATAACTAAGAGCAAAAATTTAGAAGAAAATAAAAACATAAAGTATAAATAAGGAGGAAAAAGTAGGATGAAGAAATATATAGAAAGGTAAAATACAAAAATAAATAGAATAATAAAGAAAGGAGAAATGAAACAAGAAAGAGAAATAAATAAAATAAAAAAATGAAAGAAATAATAATATAGGAAATTAAAATAAATCAAATTACAAGGAAACAAGCACAAAATAAAAGAAAAAAGAATAAGAATATTAAAATAAACATAACTATGTCAAGAAAATAAGAAGAAAATAAAACATAAGGTATAAATAAAGAGGAGAATGTAGGATAAATAAATATATAGAAAAATAAAATAAATAAATAAATAGAATAATAAATAAAGGAGAAATGACCCAAGAAAAAAAATAAAGATAATAAATCAATGACATAAATAATAATACAATAAATATAGGAAATTAAAATAAATCAAATTACAAGTAAACATTCACAAAATAAAATTAAGAATAAAAAAAGAAAAGAAAAGAAAATTAAAAGAAGAGGATAAAAACATAAAAGTTTAAATGAGAAGAATAGATAAATTAATGAAAAATAACATAACAATCAGATAAAATAAAATAAAAATAATAAAAACAGATGAAATAACTAAAAAAACTATAAATGAATGTAAGAAGGAGGACAGAGAAATATGAAATAAACAGAAGAAATAGGAATATTCAATAAATAGAATAAGGAGGAATATTAAATAAATAAAATAAAGAAGAATGAGGGGGAGACACATAAAGTAGAAAACATAGGAAAGAGGAGAGGGAAGGGGAAATGAAAGGATAGAGGGAGGGAGATAAAGGGAGAAGAGAACATAATAGAAGATAGAAGAAAGAGTAAAGGAGGGAACAAAGGAGAAGAGGGAGGGGCGGTCGGAGGCGGATAGAGAGGAAGGAATGAAGGATATCAAAAGAGGGTTAATTGTTAGAGATTAGAGGGAACCAACTTCTACTAACTTCAATTCCTCCATCCTTATTGATATTGTTGGGATGCTTGATAATTTCAAGAGCTTCTCTAAGTTTGCGCTTAAAATAGTTAAACTCTTTTGTGACAATCTTAGTATCTTCAAGGCATAAGTGATGTATAGCCTTAGATGAGTTATCAGCAAGGGAGGAGGAACATTTTATTTCCTTCTTTATATCAACCCCATGCTCCTTCAATATTTTCTTGAATGATTGACTGATTTCTCCAATGTGGCATAATCCATAGGAACAATTAATCTTGTAAACATCTTTGAACTGTAATGCATCAACACAATGTTTCACAGATCTAATTTTGTGGTGGATGGTCTCAAGGGTTTTGAATGGCGTTGCAATTCCATTCTTTTTGAGGACTTTGGCAATGTTGTCAGTAGTATGACAAATGTATGGGAGAAATGCTTTCCCATTAAGGGTGGGGGAATTAAGGGAAGGGGAGTTCCTTCTGGCTCTTTTGATGGCTCTACAAATGTCCTTGTAACAATAGCCTATCCCATGGAAAACCTTAATAAGGTGGTAAATTTCTTGTTGAAGATGATCCTTGATAGACAATCTTAATGCCCTAATGATAAGTGTATTAAGGATTCCCATATTTTCTGTAGGATTATGGTGAGACTCAACATGGAGATAACTATCAGTGTGAATCTTCTATCTAAATATTTGGTGTCTGATGCTTCGATATTATTTTTTAGAGAGAGGAACATATAAGAAGGGAATGGAATGGTTGTTTTCAAGTTCCATAATGAGTTTATTGTCTTTATAAATTCCATTAAGATGATCCAAAATTTGTTAAGATCAGATTCTCCATGGGGCCAATTTACATTAATGCCATCCACATATATCTTCCCGTGTTTTTTTTTTCAAAGTGTAGGTGTTGATGGCCTTCTTTTCAAAAATTTCCATAAATAGATTGGCAACAATAGGTGATAACGAAGAGCCCATTTCCACACCAGAGGTTTGTTCAAATAATTCCCCTTGAAAACTTAAAAATGTAGATCTCAGGCATATCTCAGTGAGTCTAGAAGTTTGCGGGTCCATAACGTCTTTGAAAACATCTATCACTTCATCAAGAGGAATTTTGTTTGACAATGAAACCAAAACTCATCATTAGATCATTGGGTTCCCATTAGTCATCTTTAATCAAATCAACAAAATGTTTTGAATCCTTAACAAAGGAACTTATGTTGCCAACAAGACTAGGAATACCAACGACATATTTAGCTAACATATAGGTGGGAGAACCAATTTTATTCACAATAAGCCTCAAGGGGATCCCTTCTTTATATTTTTAGGAAGGCCATAAATTCTTGGGGTAATCTCACTGCATGGCGTTAATCTCTTCTTAAGATTATCATCAAGATTAGATTCCTTGATTTCTTTCTTCACTTCATTAATAATTCTATGGATAGGATTTTTCTAAATTTTGCATTATCTATTTTTGGTCCTAGATGTAGAAAAAAACATGCATTGAAAGAATGTCCTCTCGATAATGTTGAAATATGTGTTATATGTGTTGAAAATCATGCTACCAAGGATTTCCCCTCAATACTTGGACTTAAAGTTGTTTTCCAAGAAGAAGTTAGGGCAAGTCAAATTGAACCACTTTGTTATATTTCTCCCAAATGGCCTTAGAAACCGAAATAAAAATGTATTGCATAGGGCCCCAGTGTACAATATCAGTCTTATGCATAATCATAAAGTGATTAGAATACACCTCTACCATGGAAAACTCGGCCACCTCAACCACAAACCCATCCTAGTCACAAGGTTGGCAAGCCTCTTAAGGTAGGAATCACTAGTATCCTCAAACTTTCCAACAACCATATCCTCAATACCAACCTCAATATTATCCTCCTCCCAAACCTCCATAACCTAATCAACCAAAATTCTAACCTTATATGACTTTTACTCGACCCCTTCCATTACCATCGACTCCATTTCCTCATAAATCTAATCAGCCACATGCACAACCACTCCCCAATCTGAATAATAAAACTCCTCAAAAACCATCTATAATGTTGAGTGTCAAAATTTTCAAGCTTGTATGATAGCTCCTCTAGGTCTAAATGATGTACAACTTATATATGGTTCAGTTTTTCAAATGAAAACACCACCAATTGTCATACAAGAATACAAGGAGGATAAAACCCCTAAAAAAGATACATATCGTGATCAAGAAGACACCCCTTTAAAGGAAGAAATTCCTATACAATTAAATGAAAATCAAATGAAATCAACTCCTGCAATTCTTATAGGTGAAAAACTTTCTATTTACTTACAAAATACTCCATTTCCTGAAAGGCTTCAAATCAACAAAGGAATAGAAAGGAAAATAATTTTACCTGATTGTAACATGCTAGATGAATTGAAAAATATTTGCATGAAAATTCCTTTGCCTCATGCTATAAAGGAAATACCTATTTTAAAAAAACAATAAAGGATTTGTGTATCAAGAAACCAGGAAGAAAAAAGTGTTGGAAACTAGATCACTCCTAAGAGGGGGGGGATGAATCAATAGTGGAGGCACTTATAATTTTTTCTTGAATTAATTAAACCTTTAAACCATGTATAAATTGAAGCATATAAGAAAATATTAGAGCATCAAACATAAACATGAAAACATTCAACACATGGAACACAATTATTTCTAGTGGAAAACCCCCTCTAGGTCAAAAACCACCCTTGTTGCTACTGTGATGCTCAAAATATTTTATTATGTTAAGAAAATTCATTACATAGAGATTCAAGTAGCTATTATAAGTAGGAATTATATTTCTCACACGACTCTATGGACATCGATCCGCTGGAGGCCACCACCACCAACACGCCTCACCCAACACCTATTGGACTCTCTCACCTCTGTTGGATTGGGATAACTTCTCCATATATTGGTTTTGTTGGAGTCAACCAAATCCACTCCTCTATATGGTTCATGTTTCAAAATGTTTCAAACTAGAACCATGGATCTTCTCAACCAGAACACGATTGTAACAATATCTTCAGAGCATGGAATCGAAAACTCCAATACAATACCACAAATAATCACCAGAAATATCGACAACAAATATCTATATCATATCCATGCTCTCTACATGAAATGATGAATGAAACATACTTTTCCTATGTGTTTCAACTGCTACAAACTACTTCAAAAAAAATGTGCCATAACCTTAACAACTTGCACACTCGTCTACAATCAAACTCTCACTCAAAACATAACACATCCAACCATGTTATCATTGAGCTTTCTCCAATATGTAAATGAACTGATGAGATTAACTGAATAATTACCAAGAACTGTTGAGCTCAACAAAAATTTGCTCATACACTTTATTTGATCTGATTTCACCTCCTTAACTTGATCATGCCACTAAATTCACTTCATGAAGCATATTTTCAATCTTATTCACTTTCTATAATCTCATTGACCTTTTATAACGTTTACATGAAAATTTCAAACAAGGCCAGCGAGAAAAACTCATAAATACCTGATGTTCGTGAGGAATGCAAAAAAATTCTCATGAAGAGGCTTAGCCACACACAAAAAAAAGGTAGATCTCAGCTGGAAGACTTCCAGCTGCACTAACATTCCTACTTCCTGATAGCCATATGCATCCACCTACATGAACATACGTTCCTTAGAGCGGCCATTGAAGATTATAGGAGAAGACATAAGGTGTTTAGGTCAATAATTCTCCCAACTGCATCAACTCCTTCATCATCATCTATACACCTTTGAGAACATTAGTTGCATACTCTTCAATTGATAACACAAGCCAAGAACCTCTACAACAAGTCATGGACATGTAGACCTAGTCTTCCAAACTTGTTAGTAGGATCAACACCTCTAGCACCTATAACAACATCAACAACATTTCCATCTACTTCTAGAACCTATAGTAGCATCATCAAACCATCATGAACATCTACAAATAACTCCAGGACAACTCTACTCCACCTCTAGTTCCTATGCTAGGACATAACCATGTTGACATAATGGAAACCAACATCCAACAAGAAGATCGCATCACTGCTACAACTAATGAACACTATACCTCTACACCATGCCAAAAACACTCATCGCAAGCATAAGAAGTACTACCACCATCAGGTTGACTTAAAGAATATGATATACAATGCCAAGACATTTTTGACATCAATGCCAACAAACTCCCCCTTTGGCATTAACGTCAACCTCAACCTACTCTTTAACACCTGATGTTGATCTCCATACACTCTCCAAATCTGAAGTTGATCTCCATCATTCCAAAACATCCCCCCCTTTGACATCAATGGAAAAGGGTCATACCAACACTAAAGAACAATGTTAATAATGTGTCAAATGAGAGAACTACTCCCCCTATCATACTCAATAGAGTGTCGATACAAACGAAAGATGAGAGAAGTACTCTCCTACAATTTAAGCATGTAAAACATGGAACTCAAGTGCCAACATGTCTCTAAGCAATGCCATGTAATCCATGATACTGAACGTGATCCCCCTAAGCATGTAATAGAGCTGCAATCACACTCTGTTTGTTATTGTAGCAACACATTTGTTGCACCACTCTAATATTGAATGGTATACAATGGGGTAGCATACAATACCATGCTTCATGGAGCAAATACATGGTTGAGATAAGTTCATACAATTGACATATAACTCCATTAGAAAAATACATATGACCAACAATGACTATACAGATCAAAGTTTACATCATTCACCTAATGTATTAGGGCTACAACAATGGTATACAACCTAAGACATGACCTGGACACCAATTAGCCCATACATGTCTAATTTAAAATAAATACTTGACACCACGCCTCTCTCCATGAACAATACACCAAGAAGATAAAACAATAAGTACATGGATTTTACATCTACACACAAGTGTGTTCTCCTCTCCCAATACAATTATATAACATAAATACTGGAATCAATGAGCAATAATATATTCTCCATACCATAGGAACAATGAAAAATACAATACATGGAATGTGCACCAAGTACAAGATCTCCGTGAGAAATGGCATAAGCTCTCTATATGTAGTAGCAACAATAGGAGTATTGTTTAGAGCAAATGATAGTGCATGGTCATTTTCAACATCTTCACCATCAACATCCCAACAACAAAATTCCTACAACAAAACCATGATAACCACCAACAACCACCATGCTCCAAATATGCATGTAGTACATAATCATCTAACAACAACAACATAGCAAGATGACATAGAAGAATCACACACACATATATATCTATATATCTATATATATATAGATATGTGTGTGTGTGTGTGTGTGTGTGTGTGTGTGTGTGTACATACCATCATCACCATAAAACACCCATGAGGCTCATCAATATAAATGAATGGTATTGTAGCATCGACTCTAGCTCCAGGAAGAAAATCAACAAAGAAACAACATCATAACTATTAACATATGAACCAATGAAAGAAATCTTCCAATAATCATCAATGTGTCCCAATAGAGAATTAATGTATGCATCGACAACAACAACATAAGATCTAGCAATATAGCACCATCAACAACACAAACTTGTCACCTCCTTGACCTCATGCCATCAAGGTCAACACACTCTCTCCTCATATATTGATATCAAAATATCAAGTAGAAACAACATAAAAACCAAAACATCATTCGAAATGATATATATTCTCCATGCTACACCAACATTATGACTTAGCCACATGAATACACGATATATCATCAAAAACATGTATCATACAAAAATATCATAAGAAACAACATACTCTCTCTCCATGCAATAACAACATCATATTCAGTCATCCAAATGCATATTAGTAGCAACATGTATGATACATCTAGAGATAGAAAACATGAGTAACAACATGCATACTACAAATAAACTAAGTCCAACGTATCATCTAATCTGCATAGTAATTACACATGCATGAAAATACATGACATAAACATGATCTAGTAGTGTGAGCACCATCAATATACCAGCTATGTCATGCAAGCATTCGATCTCGCAATATATGGCAGGAACAACAAATTCTAACTCAACATCTTCCTACATCAAATCAATGTCAGGTACATCCATAACAAACTCCTCTATAGCGTGCATAATGGAAACCATCTAGAAGACCATTATGAAGCAAAAAAGATCCCTCTGAATGTATGATCCTCCATCATGCCATAACCAAGTGCATAAGAATAACCATGTAACTATCATATCTTCAAAAACATTAATAGGAACCAAAGACGCAATTGCTCCAAAACTAACAACAAAACATATATGATTGATTTGAATGATGACAAGCTGGAAATGAGAATATATCAAAAATAAAAAAAAGACTCGTTAGAACTCATGAACTCATCTGAAAATGTGAACCTATTTCACATACAAATTTGTCTTGATGCACTCTTTCCAATATGGCTGCACCTCCAAAGATATACATGCAACTAAAGATGCGACCATATGCTCCCCATGAAGTCATGCATGCCTCAATTTTTTATGGGAGTTCCTTGTTGCTCCTTTCTCTTCCAGACATTCATATGTTGATCTTCCTTCCTTTTATCATGTGGGCCTTGCGTGTTCTTCTCTCTTTGCTTAGATATCTTATAACACATGGGCATCTTGCAATCCTTGGCCTTATGGCCAATATTGTCACACAAAAAACATCTTATGTCACCAAGGAAGTGAGGAATGGATTGATATCCTAATCTGATTTTTATTCCTTGGAAATGCCCTGAAGTCAATAGACCTATGGCCAAGATCATTGCATTAGAAACAATAACCATAAGAAGGACTATTATACCTAACTGATGGTGATTTTAATGAAAATGACAATCATCTTTGGACGCATGTTTGAGGTTTCTTTCCATTTGGATGCACCTTTTGTTGAGAAGGTTTATTCTCTTTGTTACTACAAATTGCTACTATATGTCCATTTTTTCAATAGTTGTGGCACTTTCTCTTCCTTGACTTTATTCACTTGTTATTTTTCTTCTTGCATGGCTATTGATTTTGCTGATGATTCCTATTTTTCACGTTGCTACTAGCTACTCCAATGTGTTCAGATTTACTTGTAGTTGCTTGAGAACTAGATCTGAACCTCTCTAGTTCCTCTCTTGCATAAATTTCTCCATATTTCAGTCTTTGATGCTCATCCTCCATCTCCTTGTAATGTTTCCTCATTTTATTTTCAATTTTCCTTCCATGTTCTAGCTAAAGTTTTAAATATGAAATTTGTTCTTTGTAAGCACATTCTTTATCATAAAAAATTTGCAACAACATTCATTGATCTTTGTTTTCAGCCGTTAGCCTATTAATATGTGCTTCTAGGGTAATTATCTCAGATTTCTTTTCATCTCCACTGTTAATCTCTTCTTGATGTTCCTGTAGGTCAATGCTTGAGTCACCATTGCTATCATTAGTGCTTTCATATTCCTCTTGTGAGGAGACTTTCTTTTCCACTATAATAAGTGTGTAATCCTTTGCATTCTCCTTCTCATCAGCATGTGAGTGGCAATATACATCATTCTTCTTTGAAATCCTCAAGTTTCCTCCACAATACAAATTCTGCAATTTGTCCAACATCTCTTATGCAATTTCGCAACGTCTTACATAAATAATATCAAATATTGAAACTCCATGTAGAATAATCTCTTTAGCCTTATCATTAAATTCATCTTTAAAATCATACTCGATTGGAAATAAAAAAAATTCATCAAGCGATATCAAACACATCTCTAATTCCACCTTCCACGTTACAAATTCACCTTTATGAAGAATTGAAACTCCTTCCTGATCCATTTAAAAAAAATTGCAAAAAATCTACCAAAATTCCCTATATCTATTCTCTAGTGATCAAGCTACAATTAAGAGCCCCACTTTGATACCAATTGGTGGAAAATATATCACTACTGAGAGTGGGGGTGAATTAGTAGTGGAGGCACTTATAAATTTTTATTCAATTAATTAAACATTTAAACAATGAAACAACTAAAGCACATAAGCAAAGATCAGATCATCAAACATAAAAATGAAACCATGAAAACATTCAACATAAAGAACACAAGTATTTGTGGTGGAAAACCCGCTCTAGGTCAAAAACCATCCTTGCTGTCGTTGCGCTAGTCAAAATATTTTATAATGTTAAGCAAATTCATCACATAGAGATTTAGCTAGCTAATATCATTGGGATGTCTCTTTCTCACATGAATTTATAGACACCCATCCATTGGAAGCCACCACAACCAATGAGCCTAGCCCAACACCCATTGGATTGAGATAATTTCTCCCTATACTAATTTTTCCATAGTCACCAAACTCTACTCTATATGGTTCACATTACAGAATGTTTCAAACTAGAACCATATATCTTCTCAACATGAACACCACAACAAAAATATCTTCAAATCACATAATAACAAACTCCAATATAATACCATAAAAAATCACCAAGAAGATCTGCAACAAATATCTACATGATCTCCTTGCTCTTTACACAAAATGATGAATGAAACAAACTTCTTCTATTTGTTGCAACTCCTGCAAACTGCTTCAAAAAATCTACATCATAACCCTTAGAGCTTGAACAATCTTCTACACTCTCACTCTCACTCAACACATAGTGCATACAACCATACTATCATTGAGATTTCTCCAATATACAGATGAATTGAGGTGATTAATTCAATAATTACCAGGAAATAATTTGGTCAACAAAACTTTGTTGATATGCTTGATTTGATCTGGTTCCATATCCTTGACTTGATCTTGTCACTAACTCCACTTCATGAAGGATATTTTCAATTTTAATCACTTTCTAGAAGCTCCCTACCCTTTTTTGACCTTTACATGAAAAGTTTTAAATAAGGGAAGTTGGAAAAACACATAAACACCTTATTTTCATGAGGAATGCTAATAAATTCTTATAAAGAGGATCATTCACATGCACAAAAATGTCAAATCTCAGTTAGAATGCTTCCAACCACACACACAAGCCTTCCTCCTAGCAACTAGAGTTCTCCAACCACATGCATAGGCATTCCTCATAATGGTGAGGGAAGACTATAGTAGAAGACATAATGTATTTAGGTAAAAAATTCTCCCTATTACATCCACTCCTTCATCAACATTTGTAAACCCTTTAGAATAGTAATGACATGCTATGCAATTGATAACAATAGCCAAGTACCTCTACCATAAGTCAGGGACATTGAGACCTACTCTACCAAACTCCTTAATAGGACCAACACCTCTAACCATTGCAACAACTTCAAAAAGCTATCCAACTACTTCCAACACTTGTACCAATGTCATAAAAACATCATGAACATTTTCAACTAACTCCAGGGAAACTCTACTTAACCTCTAGTTCCTACGCTAGGACATAACCATGTTGACATTAATTCCAACCAACATCCACGAAGTAGATCACATCATTTCTACAACCAATTAACACTATACGTCTACACTATGCCAACAACACTCAACATAGGCACAAGAAGTACTAACACCATCAAGTTGACCTAAAACATACGATGTACAGTGCCAAGATCCTATTCACATCAATGCCAACACTATAATTCCAACAAAGGAAAATACATTAAAAAGATTCAAGTGGTAGGAAAAATTATAGATATTACGATGGGTAAGTCAATTAGTGAAAAATATTTAGAACCAGGTAGCCTGATTGTAAAACCAACATCAATGGTATTGAAATTTCAAACATTTTCATTTATCTCGGTGCAACTATTAATATCATGAGTAAGAATACTATGGATCAATTAAGACTAACTAATCTTGAATATACCCCAAAATTATTACAATTAGTAGATAGACATCTTATTAAACCTGATGGTATATTAAAATATAAATCAGAATCGATGGATTCATGGGAGTATCATGTTGAATTTATGGTATTAACTACCAAAAACAATCTAGGAGGCCACCCATTGATCCTTGGTAGACCATGGTTAGATACAATTGATTCATTCATAAGTTGTATATCTTGTGAGATGTTCATTTTTTACAATAGTTCTACTAAGAAATTAACGTTATACCCACTTGAAAAAAAAAATTGTAGTGGAGAATTAAGTTTGGATCGAAGATGATGATGATGAAGACTTTGAAAATATTCAACCAGTATTAACCATTTCACAAAATTATGAGGACGATCAACTAATAAACTTGATGAATAATCAAGATTCTTCTTCACGTTGTGAACAAAATTATTGTGTACATATGTTAGATTAAAGTTTTCAAGAAGAATGTAACACTGAATATTTTTCATCTCCATAATCTAAAGTGCTCGTACATCCTATGGAAAAGTTTGGTAATTCTTTGGTGGACATTTATCTAAGTAAAACATTAAACATTAATAATAAATTGGAAGGATTTAAAAAGAAACAATTGATAAAGATGCTACAAAAACATTCATCTGCATGTCCATGGGAATACATTGGCATTACGTTTAACACCTGCCATGGATGCCGGCGGCTCCAACTCTCGGTCTCTGATAGGGTAGAACCACTACGGGAAGAGACCTGAATCGGCATGGATTAAGTCGGAATTTAGATCTGAAGTCAGCGAGACCTGCGGCAAAGGAGAGACTTATATTGAATTTGATCAGATCTTACTTTTTGAGCCGCAAGATCTGATCCAACACGCAGGCCACTATGTGATGCTTTGCAGATCCAGCGGTATTTTTGAAGGTAATTCCATTCCCCTTCACGGCTAGGTTTTAGATCTAATTTTTTGCGGCTAGATCTAGATCTAGGCGGCTAAGTTCTGGATCTAATTTTCTGCGGCCAGATCTAGATCTAATCTTATCTTCTGCCTTATTTTTCTGCGGCTGGGTTCTACGGGCAAGTAAAATATGGCTCCCAGCTTCGCAAAAATAACTGGTGGCTCATCCGCCTCTAGAGGGCAATCTCCTGCCCATATCGTCAGTGAAGCCCCAGCTCCCACTATCCAAGTGGTCCCTGCCTCACTTGATGAAGCTTTGAAGTTTTCCGAAAGTGCGCTAATCTGCCGGTTCAATGGTTTTTGGCCGTGGCTAACAACACTCCACAATTGAATCTCGGAGGTATGGAAGCCTGTCATTTCTGATGAAATTAATATCTACCCCTGTGCTAGGGGTTTCTTTATAGTAGATTTTGAAAATCCTGAAAGCAGACAATGTATTCTAGATTCCGGCCCTTGGTTTTGGGAAAAATCAGGGCTATTCATGAAGCCATGGAACCCATCATTCGATCCCTCTACAGCAGTGATAACCTCAGCACTAGTTTGGGTGAGATTTCCAAGCCTACCCTTGCATCTCTGGAATCTTTCCTCGCTAAAAGCCATCGGAAATGCAATTGGGAAATTTTACTGCAGGTGCCCAGAAACAGAGGAATATGCCAGAACCACCTATGCACGCATCTGTGTGGAAATGGACTTCAGCGTCAGATTCCCAGCTGAAATAAACCTAACAAGTAAAGACTATGTGTGGAACCAGAAACTTGATTATGAAAGTGTCCTCTTCATATGTCAATCCTGCTTTGAGACAGGGCATCTAGCCAAAAATTTCCCAAAAGCCTCTGAGAAAAAATTTGCTAGAAAAAGCCACCACAGATCTACATGGTGGGAAGGAGCATAAAAAGAACACTACACTGTCATCAAAGAAGAATATTCTAGAGAAAACTCTGAGTCACAAGAAATCAGGGAAGAAAGAGACAACTCTCAAGACAAGCAAAGAGAAAGCCTGCCCCAACAAACCAATAATTATGAGGATTCGAATACTGCACAAAATAAATCTTCATTTAATAGCAAAGTAGATCTCCTAGACCAAACTTCTTCTCCGACTATCTTCAAAAGAACAAACACAAAAGATTGCGAAGCTAAGACACCAATGTCCCAAGAACCAGAAGAGATGAAGGAGATGCAAGATAAAGGAAGTTGGAAGACTGTAGAGAAAAAAAAGAAAGCTACAACACCAATCTCGCCAAGAAATAAGAGGATCCAGATAAGTAAAAAATAAGAAAATTGTAGGTCTGATAGAGCAATTTGGTCTTAGTGGACGTTAACCACCACCATCATCATCATCATTAAGGGGATTTATCCAAATACACATATCCATCATTTTTATATTGAAGAAAATTTTAAACCAGTGAGATAACCTTAGACAAGGTCGAATCCTAATATGATGATTATTACATTTATCCAATATCATATACCCAATGGGTTTCACCCTTTGTGATTGCACCTAAAAACAATGGAAAGGTTAGTGTGTGCATAGATTATTGAGAATTATAGAAAGATACTCTAAAATATCATTTCCCACTACCTTGCATTAATCAAGTATTAGATCCTTTAGGAGGAAAGAAATAATTTTCATTTCCCTTTGGTTTTAGTGGATACAATAAAATTCAACTGGCACCTAAAGATCAAGAAAAAACAACTTTTATATTTCCAATGGGTACACATGCTTACAGGATACTTTCTTTTGGTCTATGTAACGCACCTACTAGATTTCTGTGAGCAATTTTAGGTGTCTTTCCTGACTTGATCCATGATTGTGTAGAAGTTTATATAGATGAATTTACTATCTATCGAAATACTTTTCAAGAAGCTATGGAAAATTTGGAAAAATTTCTCATTAGATGAAAGGAAGCAAATATTTCATTAAGCAATGGAAAATGTTCTATGGTTTTTAATGAAGGAATTGTTTTGGGCCATCATATTTCATATGGTGTAATCAAGGTGGATGCATCCAAGGTAGTAGTTGTCTCCAAGATTTTAGTAGCTACATGTCAAAGAGATGTTAGAGGTTTTCTTGGTTTTATAGGTTATTATAGAAGGTTTATAGAAAACTTCACGAAAATAGCTTCATCAGTTTTTAAACTTCTTACAAAGGGTTGTGAGTTTTTTTGGAATTCTGACTCCCAAAAATCATTCAAATCATTGAAACAAAAAATCTCTAAAGCACCAATTTTAAGAGGACTAAATTGGTGTTTCCCATTAAATATTTATACTGATGCTTCATACACTGCTCTAGGAGTTGTATTGAGACAGAAAGTCTTAACTCCTTATGTTATTTATTATAAAAGAATAAATTTGATTCATGCATAATTGAATTAAACAGTTACAAAAATTGACTTTTTCAATGTTGTTCATGCCATTAACAAATTTAGACATTATATCATTGGTTATGAAGATTTCATTCAAACATATTATTCTGCGATTATATATTTAATGAATAAACCAATTACTAATGGCAGTATTACTATATGGCTTCTATTGTTACAGGAATTCATTATTACCATTTTGGATAAGCTAGGAAAGAAAAACACAGTTGTTGATTTCCTTTCCTGGATGTAAAATGATAATATTGATATTCCTGTGGTAGATAATTTTATTAACAAATATATTTTTGTAGTATCCATTAAAAATCCTTGATGCAGATATTTCTATATATTTGGCTACAAGAAAATTTCCTCCATAATTATCAGCTAGAGGAAAAACAAAACGTCATCAAATCCAGTGCACCCTATTCATGGATAGATGGAGAATTGTACCGAACAAGACCTGATCTAATTATCCGAAGATGTGTTTGACATGATGAGGTACTCAAGATATTAAAATAATGTCATGATGAACGGTGTGGAAGACACTTTGTTGATAGGAGAATTGAATATAAAGTGCTTCTTTTGGGATATTATTAGCCTTCCCTTTTCAATGATGCCAAGGAATATGTCAAAACATGTGATAGTTGACAAAGAATGAGGATACCTATTCAATCAGATGAGATGCCTCTACAATCATAGGTACTAATAGAGCCTTTTGAAAAGTGCACTCTAGATTTCAATGCTCCAATGAATCGTCCATCTAGAAAAAGAGGTGCATTCTTGTTTGCACTAATTATGTTACATAATGGGTAGAAGCGAATTAACTTAATTTTACTATTGAAATGCAGTAGTTACATTTATTTTTGAGGATATTTTCACTTGGTTTGGTGTCCTAAGGGAAAATGTGACAGATCAAGGTTCTCAATTTACATCTAAATTGGTGTAAAATTTTTTGAAGCAATACAAGATCAAACATTGCAAATATGACCCATATCCTCCACAAGCCAATGGAAAAGTGGAATTTATCAACAAGGTACTTGAAGTTATACTAACCAATATGTTACATTTATATAGAAAGGAATTGGAAGAAAGGCTTCCACAGGCACTTTGGTCATACCGTACCACAAGGAGAAACAATACTAAGCATATTCCTTATGATCTTTTCTATGGAAAGCAAGTCTGGATTCCAATTGAATTCTAACTTGAGACCTCTGCGATAACAGAAAAGTTAGGTCTTGATCAATCTGAATAAAAAAAGGCGAAGAATTCCACAATTAGATGAACTAGATGAAATCCAAAAAGATTCCATACAAAGAAAAAATATAATTTAGTAACAAAGAACCAAGTGGCATGACAATTTCATGAAAGTCAAAAATTTCAGGCGAGGTGATTGGGCTCTTCTCTTTATTTTTAAGTTTAAATATTTTCATGGAAAGTTTCAAAAAAAAAAATTGGTTTCTATGAAACAAAAACATTTTTTGATAATGGGACAATTAGACTCAAGAGTATTGATGAACAAGGAGTCACCTTGATTTTCAATGGACATAGATTAAAGCTATATCATAATACTTTGACAAATGAAGATTTTTTTTATACATATGCAAGATAATTCTAATATGAATTTAGTATAAAAGGGATATTTTTCTCCTCTACTACAAAAAGAAATGCAATTTTTTTCTTTCAATTTAAAAAAGTTAAAAATTAAAAATAAAAGCATATACATGAAAATAAATATTTCCGACATTTCTAAGCACAAAACCTTAGCTAAAAACCAAGGGATCCTTGGCATCTTATATTTTCACATTCGATTTCCTTTTTCCCATTTTATTTTATCCCTTTATTTATTTGTAATAAAAATATTTCAAGTTCAAATAAATGTCTTTGAATAAATTTTTTTCTCTTTTAAAGAGAATTTCCTGTAGTCATGAGTATAATCAAGAATTATCAATATCCAATAGCATCAAGTTTTAAAGCAATAACAAAGTTGAAGACCGAATTGCATAATTTCAAAACTTCTATAGCTTATTTCACATTCCATGGCCTTTTTTCCCAAGAATACGTTGTGAACCTACAAGCAAAGGAGAAATTAGTAAACCAAGAGGTATTTATTATAAGGTGACTATAGAAAGTTCAATCAATTTTCATTAAAGGGAATTATATGTTAATGAGACGATGGATTTATTGAATATCATTGATAGACTTTTTGAAATAATCACCCATAATTATGAAATTATTCATATTTCGTAACTATATCCCATACCTCATACTCCATTTTTCATTCAATCATGTCGAAAATCTCTCTCATCGCATATGAATAAACCAAACATAGGAAATTACAATGGTCCTACAATATCAGATCTATAGAATCATTGAAAATCATGAGTTTAAAGGCAAGAATTTTTAATACAATTATTCCATGAAATTAAAACATCCATCTCATTTTAATCCTACCATTGACAACATCGCCCTATTCATCTCTCATTTATCCATCCAAACCCTATCAAAAGGAGGTAGTTAAGAGGTAATAATCCTCTATCACAACGATGTGTATAATTGTTTGATATTAACCAAATGGAGTGAATTTTGTCAATGCGTACATATACGTCTGAGTTCATTAAAAAAAGGTAAGCTGGCTTATGTTGTTCAAGAAATTCAATGGGCATGAAGATGAAGTAACTAGGCCATTCACTCGATCTTTCAATATTGTAGAAGCTGAAATTGGAGATATAAGGCTAAATATTACAACATATTTTGTAGTAGAGGTGACAGAGCTTCCAAGAAGTGTCAAGGGTTGGTTTAAGAACTAGAAATTTAGGGATGAACAGTGGAAAATGTCCCTTCACAACCAAGATATGGATGTTTCAGTTTTCAAGAAGGCAATTCTAGTGTCTGCGCTTGTGTCCAAATGGAGAAACTTGTTACTAGTTCTTAAAAAATTTCTTACATGTGAAGGAAGATTTGGTACATTACTCTTTTATCACGTTAGGCTTCTGATGCATTTTGTCAAGGGTAAACAATTGAATTTTCCATATTACCTTATGTGGACACTAAAAAATATGACATTCAACATACAAAGAGATTCTAGGAATATTTCTTGAGTCGTGTATCATCATAGAATAGTAAAAATTCTTGTAGAACTTCATTTAAAAACTACTGGTGACAATTGGAAAAATTTCCTCATCATAAGTCATTTTGCGGAAATCCCTGAAGAAGAATAGGGTGAACAAGATTAGAAGAAGTCAACATAGGGTTCTTCAAAACCTTAACCCTAAATCTAGAACAAAGGAATTTGAGAATTTGACATCAAATGAACCAACAACGATGGATATTCAAGACAACAAGGCTGAAGGAGATATTCCACTTAGCGAATTTGTGAAGCAGGTAAAGACGGAAGGGAGTAAATATGAAGATGTTAGAAGAAATAAAGATGATAAAAATGAAGAAAAAACATAGGCACCAAAATAAAATAGATTAAAAATAGAAAGAGAATGAAATAATAGAAAAAGTATATAGAGAACAATGGAACCTTAACCGCAATTGACAAGAAGCAAGAGGATCACCAGGAATTTGAGAAAGAAAATAAACCAGGAGCCACAAGAGACTATGTATCTTGATGAAGTCAAAAATAGTAAAACAAAAATGGCCACAAAAGCCTCCATATGGTCAGAGTACTACTAGAAATATCCAAAATTTTGACTCTGTTCAACAACAAGTTTATGACTATCTAGAGACATTAGAAAAGAAGGCACAACAAAAGTTAAATCTTGCCTCAGAATGAGAATTTCATGAGGATATTTTGCAAAATGATGCTTCTATGTTTGATTTTCGTGAGTAATAAATCAATACTACTCATAAATATCAAGATACTATCAACACTTTAAAATAAGAAGTTTATGAACTAGAGCTATTGAATAGGCACATAAAAGATGAAAATGAAGTAATGAAAGCTCAAAATGAAGCCATGCTACTTAGAATGTGTTGTTGGCACAAGAAGAAACAAAAACTAAAAGAAAATAATAAGGGTCTTAGACAAAAGAGAATAGGATTACAAGGGAAGATTTTGATGGGAAAACCAAGGTGGTCACTCAATGTACAGGGAAAGGGCACACCAAAAAAACTAGATGTTTTTATCTGGGCATTAGAGGTTGTACTTTGAAAAGGCTTCTCTCCAAGTTTTGAATGTTGTGCATGAGGACATGGAATACCTTCAGCATGGGGGAATGTTGAACCTATGAATTGTCCTTCTTTTGACAAACCCTTTTCCTCTCTTTCATTAATTTTGTACACATTATTACTTCATCCATGAATTATAGGTCATCCAAGTCATGCAAAGTTATAATATAAAGGTAATGATCCAATCTCAGCTCATGATCTACTTTTTCATTGTGAAATTGGTTTAAACTATGCTATAGGTGTCGAAAGATGCACATTTTGCAACTAACTGGCATTTCTGTAGCCAAATCCTAAGTTGTAAGGGTTTGAACTTCTTAGAAGACAAATAGGACATATGAAAAATTTTCCAGTTGTATACCACATGGACATCCACCTATTAGGCATAGATGGAAGTTCACAAGATGTGTGAATGTTATTGGTCAACTAAAAGTGAAACATGGTTGTGGAACATTGTTTTCATGCAGAATGTTAAAGAATCAACCTTATCATCAGGAAAACATGGAGAATATCAAGCAAGTGAGATTTGAAATCTAGGATCTTAGTTTATGACATGTCAATAAAAATCCTCTCATGATTCACTCGTTCAGTAGTGAACCATGAGAGAAAATTTCCTATTGTGATTTCAAAAAATAGATGCCAAATTTAAAGCTTATGTCTAAACATTAATTTCTTAAGCTATTAATTTAGAAGACCTTATAAAATGTTTTATTTTGAGAGTGAAAGACATTCAATGTTAAGTTTGAATTATTGTTATTATTCTCTAGAGAAAAATACTTTGTTTTCACAATAATTCAAATACTATGTTCTATGGTGCAATCGTAACTGTGTTGACAATTTAAAATTCGTGAGCTAAATTCTTAGCATCTCGCACTCACGAGGATGGCCCCCTTTAGGGTTGTGAGAGATAGTATAGATATTTCTTTTATAATTTGATTTTATTTATGCTCTGTAGCTAGATTACTATTCATATTAATTAAGTTATTCAAATAGCTAGATGTTTTAATCGCTTTGTTTTTAATTCTAGTTTTGCTTATTTGTCTTTTCCTCGTGACATGTTGAGCACTCTATAGTAAAACACAAAACCCTAAAATATTTATTTTATGCTTAGTCTTATATTTATATTGGATGACATGATTAGTTATATTTATGAATGCACACATAAGTAATCTATGAAGGATTTTGCGTTTGAAATCTCTTTTAGTTTATTGATCATCGCTTTATAAATTAGTTTCATTTGAAATTTTTGTAGAGTAGCTTTGCTTTCAAATGGATAGTTTAGGTTTTCTTTCCTGTCTTTAAAATATATTCATCTCAAAGTTCTATAGAGTAGAATTAAAAGAGAATCATTACAAAATATTTCCAGAGTAAATATTCTTTTTAAGACAATTAGATTAGATACCTTTTCATTGTATAATAGAATAGATTTCCATCTCATATTCAATTAGAATAGATTTCAAATTATGCTCAAAGAGAATTTCTTTCAACTTTCGTTCACCCAGAGTACTTTTTAATTCCTTGAGCATTAGCATAGTTTTCATTGAAGTTTCTTTATATTGAAATTTGATATGGCCTTTAAGACAAAACATGTCCATATGCTTAATGAGATCTAATCCCAAATAGGTTTGATTTTCATTTCGTATTTAGATTAGTTTTCCTTTATTAAAAGTATATTTTCTAGCATATATAGTGTACATACACTTCACAATATCACAAACCATGGTCGATAATTTCATAACATAATTTAGCCAACAATTGAATTACCTAACATTCCCCATGGAATACTAAAGGTTATTTTTAATTGGTTAGTGGGAGTGTCCATCACTTGGTTATAGCCTAAGAAACAATTGAAGAGGGATATCATTTCATAGCCTAAAACCCATCGTAGGATCTACTCCATGGGAGGTACTGGATAACTATCTTTGTTAAATGATCTATGAAGGTTTCTTAAGCGAACACACATACAAATGTATCCATTTTTTTTCTGACAAAAACTAAATTGGCAATCCATTGGGTATGTCAAACAAGGAAGATTATCTTAGCTGCTAAGAGTATGTTCAACTCACTCTTGATGACCAAATCCAAGATGGGATGGATTTTTCTCAACTTCTATTGAAAATTCTTAGTATGAAGTTTAATGGAAACTATATGTTTTATAGTATTGGGATCAACAGTTTTAAGGCTCCCATATTCCCATGTGAAGATGTGTTTAAATTATCTAAATATACATATAAAATATGCATTTTTCGAAAGGGTGCAATTAATTCCCAAATTTATGTTTTGAGGTTTATCTTTAGTTCCCAAATTAATGACCTTGTATTGCATGGTTGAACTGTTGGTTTTACAATTAATAGTTTTCTTAAATCTGTCCTACAAATAATAAAACTTTTCAAGCCTAATAACATCTCGAGGGATATTTTTAACCATACCAGCTAAATCTTCCACGAATCATTCGCTTGGAATCTAGGAAAAGTATCGAAGATTCTCATCATGAGTCAACTCTTCGATTAAGGTATCATAAAAATTGTCTTCCAAATGTAGGAACTCATGAATATGTTGATCATGATCAAAGACCTTCTAGTTTATTACATTATCAGGTATTGTTGGTATAAACAATAACTCAACAAAAAAACATTTAGGCTCAAGTCCATCAGCTAGAATTAAGCTGGATGCCACATTAGCTAAACTATCAGCTTCCTAATTTAGATATATGGGTATATAAACAATATTGAATGCAGAAAATTTTGAAATCAAGTACCATACCTCTACCTAGTAATTTTTGAAATGAGTTGAAAGGAAACAAATGGATTTTTTTTACCTATTTGATGATTATTTCAGAATCACCATATATTTTTAGACACTTAATTCTAATATATAAAGCCTTCTTGATTCGTTGTTATGAAACTAGCTCACAAAAAGATAGAAAAGATAGATCAACAACTTCAAAAGTAGCCTCTATGAGAGGGAAACCTCCTTTACATTACACAAATGAACAATTATTGGATGATAGAAATGACAAAACCTCCTTTCTATATATATGAGTCTAATGGGTCACAATATAATCAAAGTTGACATAATAATAATAATATAAGGGTACAACAATAACCATAGTGGGCTTCTATGGGGCACAATAATAACAATATGGGGATAATAGGGGCACAATAATAACAATAAGGGCTACAATGACAATAGTAATAGGGGCATCACTTATTATAGGGACCTAACATGCCCCTCTCCTTCAAAAAAGTGTTGTCCTCAATGCTTGAGTAGTTTTAGATACTTCTGTATAAAATTCCCGTCCTCCCATGAAAAACCTTCAGCGGGTAAGTTCTTCCACTTGATGAGATACTCCGAAATTGATTGATATCGTAGATGTTGAGTTCTTTTTTTTGCGACTACTTCAGGTTCCAATATGATTTTCCTTCCTCATCAAGTTCTGGCAATATTGTTTGAACTAGGATCTTGTCACCTATAACCTTCTTTATGCATGAAACATGGAAAACTGGGTGCACCTGGGAAGCTGCGGGAAGATCCAATTTGTATGCCATAGTACCATGTTGGCATTATGATACAGGTGTTGTCCTTTGATGGGAACTCACTCAGATGACAGTTCATAGTGCAACAAGTTAACTTCCCGATCAGACTCTAGAGATTGAAGAAAGAAAGTGGTTTAAGAAGTATATGTTGGTTCACTTTGTCCAAGCAACGTATACACACAGGTTAACAGAACAAAAGGAGTGTATATGTATACATGCACTCCCATAAGAGGAAAAGCGCATACATGTTGGAAAACCAAGGTTTTGGTCTAAGGTATTTTGTCCAAGGTATTTTGGTCCAAGGTATTTGGTCCGAGGTATTGACCCTAGGTATTTGGTTCGAGGTATTGGTCCTAAGTGGTTTTGTTTCGAGGTATTGATAAAGGATCTAACTATATAAGGAGGAAAAGATCATTAGGCCATAGTGAGCAAGTATTGAATATCTTATGAAGTTTTAGATCAAATATGTAGGTTATGGGTATTTGATGCTTTGCTTGATCTGAACTAAGGATGCACCTATGTGGTTGATGATGGATGATGGATCGGGATCTTAAGGCCTGAAATGAATTATCATTATGTGGTTTGATCATGGATATTCTAGATCTAAATACTAATGCATGTTTTATTCTATAAATGTTATGATCTCAGTATGATTGAACTCTGGAATATCTGAGAAGTTTTTAAGATAGTATTTTCCAACCTATATGCTTGTTCTCTTTGGTAAAAGCGCGTATACATGCTGGTTAGTCACATCCAAGTAGCATATACATTATGAAATATAATATTTGAAGTTGAAGTTGAAGTTGGATCTAGTTGTTGTTGCAGAGTTTTGGGTTCTGCTTTGTGTTCTATTGACTGTGTTCTGATGACAGTTTTTTGAAAGTTTAGATTGATTGATTGTGATCTGCTTCAGTGATGATGGGTTGTCAGTGATTGATTGATTCAGTTGTGGTTGATTCAGAGATTGATGATTGAGTTTCAGTGATTGATTGATACAGATGTATTTGATGGTTGTATTGTAGTTGTGATTGATTTGGAGCTTCAATGTTGTTGATGGGTATAGTATGAAAATTTGATGAAACGAGGCCTTCAGATTAAGAATGTAAATAGGATTTTCTTACATTAAAAGAAGACAACAACAGGTGGTTTTCATCCCGCATTGGGTTTCCACCTTAAATCTTGGTGTTCATGTGTGTTTCTTATGTCTGATGGTTTGTTCTGTTATTATTTCACATGGTTACTGTTTATATGGTTAATGGAGTACTGATGCACTGATTAAGGATCAACATATGATGAATTAACTGAATCATAAGTTTGCTGGATATACGATGGTTTCCTTAAATACAGTTGCGTGTACACGTGAGTTACCTTCATTGAAGTAGCGTATATAAATCAGAGTATGAAAAGAAAAATTTATTGATTTGTATAATACTGATTCACCCCACCTCTCAATATTATTTCCAAAAATTGGAATCAGGGTGGGTCCTTTGGCAGAAGCTTGATCACTTGAAGGAGATCAATAGAAATAATGGGAAAGAAGCTAAAGAAGAAAGCACCTCAGAAAAAGAAGACATCTCAAAGGAAAAGTGACAGCAGGAGAGACAATTGGCCATTAGGTGGAAGCAAGTATTCAGATTCAGAATCACCTCAGATTGAATATGAAGAAGAAAATGAAGTATCAGGTACAAATTTTTGGTCTTCTAGTGATACTTTTATTTGTTCATGAAATATTAAATATATTGGAAGTGATCATGAAAGAAACATAGAGGAAAAAGTTAAAAGACTCGCAGATAAAATTAGAGATCAACAAGATCTATTTAACAAAAGGGAGTGTGCCTTCAAAGAAGAAGTTACCAAATTAAAAGCTCAGCTGAAGGAAGGAAACAAAGTAAGGAAGTAGTGCAAGGAAAAGGAATATCAATGTCAAAAACTGCAGGATTAAGTGACATCATTAAGAAGTGAATTAAATGAAAAGAGTACAACAATCAAGAGACTTAAAGATAGATCTAGTTACTATGAATGTCTTGAAGCTAATATCCTCTCTCTAAAAGAAGATCTTGAAAATAAGCAGAATGAATAACTACCTCAAGCAGATGAAGAACAAGAAAATGAGATTCTCAAATTAAGGCAACAAGTGGAAGAAGGAATAAAGGCTGAAAAAATCTTGAAGTAACAATATATGGAAAGGGAAGAGCAATATCTTAAAAGGTAAATTAGAAGAAAATGATAAACTGTTACGATTTCAAGATAGTACTAATATTTTGGATAATATTCTTAGTAGTCAAAGGTCTCCTACCATGAAAATTGGTCTTGGTTTTCATGAATCTGTTGAAGGTGAATATAGCTCGCAATATGAGGCAAGGAACTCTAATGAAAAATTTGAAATGCTCAATAAGGAGATGAGAGGTCAACCCCATCAACAACCAAGGAAATAAAGTCTTCAAAGAAAATCTTTTACTCTTAACTATCGAAGTGATAGTCAATTATTTCCTCCGATGAATAATGTTGAATGTTTTATATGTCATTCTTTTGGACATGTTGCAGTGAGATGCAGAAGTAGAATGGTTCAAGACCATCACACAGAAAGATCATCAGCTTCTAGGTACTTTAAGGGATACTATTTTTTGTTGCAATATGTTTGGTCACAAAGCTATTGACTACTATAGAAGGAATATGAAACATGTAAGATTTTATGCATGTAGCAAATTTGGACATATAGCAAAGGAATGCAGGAGCAAATTTCGAGCACCATACCAAAAGGAGAAAACATCATCACACTCGAAGATATGGAAGAAGAAGGAAGTACAGTCAGAAAGATGTGGCATAGCATAGTGTACAGACATAACAGACTTAGGGGGAGATGAAAGTGTGAAACTTCAGTGTTCTAAATCTCATACGCAATTTTCATGAAGACAAGTCGCGTATATAAGTGAGTTCAAAGTTGCACAATCGTGTATATGTTGGTTTGAGGAAAAAGCAGTGGGACAGACTCAGAAAAAAGGGTCTGATATGTTTCAATCAATTATCAAATATATTCTCTGTTCTGATTGATGATTACAGTCTCCTGATAATATGTAGAAGTGTTGTTGGCCTTCATAAGTTGTTGATGACTTGACATATATCTGATTGGTGATGATGCCTTGATGATTCTTACTGATATTTGCAATAAAATGAACAAATGGCACTGGTTTAGGGGGAGTGTACGCTTCTAATAATGCATTTTTGGCATTATGGTACATGAAGATAATTATATTGTTTAATACACATAGTTGTTTGATTCAGGTGATTCATTTGATGATGGACATATACCGGTTGTTGATCTTGATATTGCTAACGGATGCTAATGTTGTATATCATATATGGTGTATGATAAACGATGTAAACTTTGAAATGGGAACTGATATTGTTACCCGTTTCGTAGAGATAGCAAAAGGGTGACCCGATTTTGAAAAGGGGTGATGCAAAACACACATGTTTTTTTTAGAGCATAGTTTTTGGCACTTTAATTTTTTTTATGTACATTACGTTTTAGAATGGTAGTGATTTTCATGTTGATTTAAAAAAGTGGTAATTCTGCATCAGGCCCTTTTTTTAAAAGACCTATTTTTTGACTTTAAATTTTCTAATGTATGAAATGTAAATAATTAAATTCTAAATTTAATAATTTTTGAAGTGGTCTTCTTCTTTATATTTTTTCGTTTTTATTTTTATTTTTAATTTTTTTTTGTAGTGAGGTTTTTATTGTTTTGCATATTTAAAGAAGAAAGTCGATATTTTGAATTTTCGATATTCTACATATTGATACATCGTTAATTAATTTTTCAATCCACATGAAATAATTGTGTCCTAAAAACAATAATTTTTAACAATTGACATAAAAATAACCATTTTAAACATAAATATAGCTAAAATAATACACGTTTTGATATTTTTTTGTAATTTTTTGCTAGAAATGACATGTCAAAATCACAATTTTTATAGGAAAATTTTAACTAAAAATGGTTAAATAATAGTTTTTTTTTTTTTTTTTTTTTTTTTTTTTTTTTTTTTTTTTTATGAATTTCATGTCAAAAAAATAATAATAATCATTGTTTTTTCAAAAAATAATGATTAACATAAAAATTAATGCGAAAATCACATAATACAAATATTGAACGCATAACAACCTTAATTGAGTTCTTATTCTTCTCATAAAATGTCAAATTCAAAACATTACAAGTATAACTAATTAATAGTTACAAACAATGATCTTTTTTTTTTGGTTGATAAGTGGGTGAATCCTGAAAATCACTCTTACCCTGTGGCTAAGAGGCCACGACTCATGGGCATCCAAGCCGTCAAAGTCACTCGGGGATCGCACTCGGCCTGAGCCGCACCAGCGGAAACCATGCTGGATTTTTGGTATCAGTGAGACTAGAACCAGTGACCTTTGCTTACGGAGTGCCTTAACAGCGTGCTCCTTCACCGACTGTTCTATATCTCTTTGATTACAAACAATGATCTTGATTTCTAAGCATAACTTAAATTTAATCAACAATGTCACGTAATCCAAAGTCTTCGTCCTCTAGAGTTTCATCGTTGTCTTCTTCCACAATATTTTTTGCTTCATTTTGCTCATTTTCCTCTTCTAATGGATCTTTGATGTCCGTGAATCTCCCAATGTATGCATTTCCAATCATTCCGTGTAATGGTGGTTGGGGTTCCTTTGCCTTTTTTTCCACACGTGATTCACTAAAGTCCCCTTTCTTCAACCCAATTTCTTGCATTGCACACGGAAGAAGTTGAAGAACATTAATTCGTTTTTGAATAAAATTGCATTGTATTGGATCTTTTTCAATGGCAATGCAATTTCTTCCTTTTTGAAGGCAACATGCTAGTGTTGTACCTAATTATCAAGCACAAAAGAAATAATGAAGTAAATTAGTACAATGACATATAAATTAAGAAATAACATATTGAAATTCGATTCCATATAATAAAACTTACCTAAGCCAGAAAATAAATCCAGAACACAATCTCCTTCATTTGAACATATGTCTATAACATAGTTAATCAATAACTATGGTTTCTGATAAATGTTAACCATCTCTCCTTTTGCTTCTTTGTCTTCATATGTTATTTTTCTCACAACAGCATCATAAGTCAGTATTTGGCTATGACTCTCTCCATCTACTCGATTAAAAATCATAGACATATGGCTATCATCTTTGGACCAACAATCAATATGGATGAACTCACAATCATTTATAAATGGTTGATCTTCACGGTTAAGAAGATTTGACTTTTGCCTGTAACATGAAATAGTAAAAGTTCAATTAACTTGTACATAAATGATTTTTTTAACATTAATCAAATATACATTTTAAATGTCTTACCATCTAAGTTGCATCCTTGAATTTGTTTCCCCCTTGAAGTTTGACAATAACATTGCCAATTGTGTGTCTGAATGAAATGTCACAAATCTCCATAATGGTAATGACGTGACTTCTAGAAATCCCGCAACCACTTTACTAAGAGCTTGATAAGTATAAGGGTCACTATCATAGTCAATCTTTGGAATATTGAAACCATGGGGAATATTTGCAATAACTAGGGCATAATGCCTTTTAGGTATGATTTTATCAATGTCTTCACAGACGCCCAGTGTCACTTGATATTCAATAGTGTCAAGCCCATTCCAAATGAAATGAGTAAGAGTTGGATCACGTTCAACATTCTTAAGACGTTGCTTCTTCAATATTTCGTTCTTAATTTTTTCAATAAAGGCTTTGAAACTATCTGGTGCTCCATTTGCATCCTTCTTCATCTTTTATAGAATAAACAAATATATGTGTAAGTTATAAATTAAAAATAATATGCAGATGAATAAACATGAAAGTATAAATGAACATACCTTTTTAAATGCAAGATAATTTTTTTTTAATGTTGATGTAGAACTTGAATCTGGATAGTTGCGTACAACATCATCGCAACTATCTTCATTCAACAATTTAACAATTTGTTCTTGAATTTTCATATAAACTTTGTGACTGCATAGATAAAGTATAAAAAATTAATATAATGATATGTATAACAAATACTATCAAGAACAATATGTTATATTTAAAAGAAAATTATAATCTAGAAATAAATAAAAATAATTCAACAAACTTACTTTTGAAATTCCTTAGACATTTCCTCCAATGATAATTCCCCTGACCTCACATGAGATAATATTGCTTTGACAAGTTTTTCATCCTTCACTCCTTGCAATGCTCTCCAAGGTGTGATAGTCATATCTTTTGGAAGCTGCTTCATTTCAAGACTTGATTTACTGTTGCTACATATCAATGGTTTAGACCTTTTGACCTTCTGGTTTTTAATGCCAATGTTCTCCCACATGCTAAAAATATCATTAATAAACTCCCATATCTCTCTAGTTCTAAATGCGAACTAGAAATTTTATCAACACCTCTAAATAAATGACTAACTTTGCCACCTTTGCCACATTTTGAATTGATTTTCTCTTCAATTTGATAGCCTATTTTCATACAACATTCATTTCGGACACATACAGTAACATTTATCCTATCCCCACCACATTTTTATTCAAATTCACTATGAATAAATCTAACCCTTTGGATGAAAGTCATATATATCCTATATTCATTATATGAGTTATGATCCCATGCCACTAAATTTGCTTCTGTATCTAATAAACCAGCATAAATGATACATTTCATTGTTTCAAAACGTGGGTTATTGGGATATTCCTCCATCAATTGTCTTTCAGATTCTATAGAATGGTTCGCTCCAAGCACATTAATAAATGTATTCAAAACATTTTGACTTATCAAATACTTCTTTGTTGGGAACTTGAACTGGATCGACAAGAAGCACATAATTAACCACATGAGCTTATGGATTTTACCTCATTAATGTCTTCAAGTTGTGAACATGCAGATGGTGTGGCTTTCTGATTTGATATTTACATTGTCCTTCACTTGCCTTATAGATTTGTCTGACATTAAGCTAAAATGTACAACCACCCCCAATTAAGTTTCTCTTTGCCAAGTTCTGTCGAATGGCATTTTTTTTTGTTTTGATAATGGCATCCTCTAAATCAGCTCCTAGTGTAATGATTTCCCTACTTTCTTTTGACGTTTTAGTAGGTTCTTAACTGTTGGTAATGACTACTTCAAAATGTTCAACTTTACTTTTCTTCCTCGTAACATTCTCATCATTAACTTGAACATATTTATTCTTGGGATTGTTACTTTTGGTGTTTTATGGCTCTTCTTAGCTCCAATGTTATCCTCAGTAACGACAACATATTCTTCACTGCCAGTTTCAACTCCTTCATCTTCAAAAGTAACTTGTCTACCTTTGCTAGATTTATCCACTAGAGGCTGTTTTTTTCCTGATCCCTTGGATGTAGTTTTGTAGCATCATGAATTACCACATTTTTCTTCTTTGCCATATCTTCTTCTGACACTGACTAGAAATTGTTGACAACTTTCATAATATCAGACACTATGAAATGAATTCCTTCCAACCTAATTGAACAACTTTCAACAAAATTCTGCCAAACTAAATATCATATGTCAATAAAATAAAAGTTATAAAAATATAGTGAGACTGTTACAAGAATGCAAAACACAAATATAAATAACAATACTTATGATATTTTGTGTCATCTCATTTACGATTTGTTTACACAACTTTGTAGATACCTTTCTCGTGTTATACAATGAATATGATAACTGGTATTTAATCCTTTCGTGTGACTTGGGCGGTTTTGCAAGTATGTAAATAACTTCACCTTCTGGTACCAAACACATGTCTATGATCTTTCCCATCACCTCATAAATTCCATTATCATCTTTTATATGAACATATAGACATATCTGCGAATTTTGGCTTTCTCTTTCTTTCACATACCAGACATTTAATGGAAGTTTCACCTCTTTTGATTTCTCCCAGTATGAAATCATCTTCTTATCATTTGAGACACTTGAAAGATTTGTAGCCATCAGCTCAGGTGGGGTTCGTTCACCAATGTTTTTTGAAGATCCACTTTTAAGAGTCTTTGGTCCAGAAAGATTCACAAAAATCTTCTTTGATGCCATTTTCCTGAAAGAAAAAGACACATATAAATCAGTAAATCACAAAAAAATAATAACTTAAATTAACAACAAAAATGATAAATGATAATTAATTTTATAAACCATAACAATTTTAAAAATAATAATAAATTTAAAAAATACATCGCCTTGCCACCGCACCCTGAAAATCGTCTAGCCAACCGAGTCGGTCATTGTGTTTGGTACCCCTAGCCCACCCTGGCAGCCCAACAACTACCCCCCCAAACCCCAGCCCCACCAGAACCCGACAGCCCAACGACTCGCGGGGATCGCAGGGCGATTCCCGCAATCGGTCGGCACCCCCGCGGGTCGTTGGGCCGCCAGGGTAGGGAAGGTGGTTGCATCCAGCCCTCGCCCCACCCCGGTGGCCCAGCAGCCCACGGGGGTGGCGGATGATTCCCCAGACCCACCCCGGCGGCCCAACGGCCCATGGGGGTAGCGACAGATTCCCAGAATAGGCTTCCACCCGAGTGGGTTGTTGGGCCACTGGGGTGCGGCGGGCGGCTGCTGGGAATCATCTCACCACTCCTACGGGCTATTGGGCTACCAGGGTTGGGTGGAGGGTTGTTTAATTTTAAAATTTGCAAAGCAGAAAAATTAACTAACCTTTCAAATGCGATAATACACTGTTGAATATGTTGTTGATAGCAATGTAGCTGTTCCACAAATTCGCTCCAAGTCTTTTAATGAACCTCGGAAAACCTTGATGTGATGTGAGTAATAGTGATAATGAAATTTATTATATAGGTGAAATTACGGAAATATTTTATTGTACGGTTAATGTGGGATTATTTTGTTTTTAAAAAAATTTAACATGTTAATTTTGTTATGGCGATATAGGAAACTGTGATAAAGAGAATATTATGGAATTGTTTCACAGCACGACGAATGTGGGATTAATTTATTTTAGAAGGTATTATAAAAATTGAAAAACACATTCAATTGTCTAGTAAATATTATATAGTTTAACTATTAAATTAATTTAGGTAAAGATTTAGTTTACAATTTTAAATTTAAAGATTTATTTCATAAAAAAAAATTAGTTAAATTTTTTCAATAAATTGTAGAATAAAATAATGGAGGGAAATACATGAAATAAAATTTTTGGGGGGAAACATTTTGGCAAAAAAATTTGGAGAGAAAAATTTTGGAGGGAAAATTTCATTCTTTAAGCTATATAATATCATTAGGAGAGTCTACATTTGTATCATTCAACCTCTTATATTTGAAAGGGATGGATTCTTCTAATAGTGAAGTTTTGCTTTCTGAAGCATCAACATCTTTGTCGCGTAACAACTCTATTCATATTGATGAATATAACGGAAATTCATCCACTATGAATAGAAACTTAATTCTTCCACTTAGTCCTAATCCTAAGGACTATGAGAGCATGACTAATGAAAGAGGGGATGAATATTTTCAAATAAATAAAGAGTCACGGTTTCAACTTAGTCCTAATCCTAAGGATTATTAGAGCAACAGTGATGAGGAGCGTGATGAGGAATTTCAAAAGAATGGAGTGTCACAATGCCCAATTAGTCCTAATCCTATGGACTATGAGAGCACCAGTGATGAAGAGCATGATGATGGATTTCAAAAGAATGGAGTGTCACAGTGTCCACTTAGTCCTAATCCAATGGAATATGAGAGCAACAGTGATTAAGAACATGATGATGAATTTCAAAAGAATGGAGTGTCACGGTGTCCACTTAGTCCTAATCCTAAGGACTATGAGAGAAGTAGTGATGAAGAGCATGATGAAAAATTTCAAAAGAATGGAGTGTCACAGTGTCCACTTAGTCCTAATCCTATGGACTATGAGAGTAGCAGTGATGAAGAGCATGATTACGAATTTCAAAAGAATGGAGTGTCAAGGTGTCCACTTAGTCTTAATCCTAAGGACTATGAGAGCAACAGTGATGAAGAGCATGATGAAAAATTTCAAAGGAATGGATTGTCACGGTGTCCTCTTAGACCTAATCCTATGGACTATGAGAGCAGCAGTGACAAAGAGCATGATGGCAAATTTCAAAAGAATGGAGTGTCACGTTGTCCACTTAGTCCTAATCCTATGGATTATGAGAGAAGCAGTGATGAAGAGCATGATGAAAATTTTCAAAAAAACGGAGTGTCACGGTGTCATCTTAATCCTAATCCTATGGACTATGAGGGCAATAATGATGAAGAATTTCAACTGAATAGAGTGTCACAGTGTCCACTTAGTCCTAATCCTATGGACTATGAAAAAAGCAGTGATGAAGAACATGATGAAGAATTTAAAAGAATGAAGTGTCATGGTGTCCACTTAGTCCTAATCCTATGGACTATGAGAGCACCAATGATGAAGAGCATGATGAAAAATTTCAAAAGAATGGAGTGTCATGGTGTTGTCTTAGTCCTAGTCCAATGGAATATGAGAGCAACAGTGATGAAGAACATGATGACGAATTTGAAAAGAATGGAGTATCATGGTGTCCACTTAGTCCTAATCCTATGGACTATGAGAGTAGAAGTGATGAAGAGCATGACGAAAAATTTCCAAAGAATGGAGTGTCACGGTGTCCTCTTAGCCCTAATCCTATGGACCATGAGAGCAGTAGTGATGTGGGACATGATGAAGCACTTAGTCCTCATCCTAAGGATTGTGAGAATAACAGTGACAAACGACAGGATGTAACGTTTTCAGTAAGTAAACAGTCGCATTTTCGACGTAGTCCTAATTCTATGGACTATGAGAGTTGCACTGACAATACACATGAGGAAGAATATCCAATAAACATCAAGTCAAATTTTCCATTTAGTCCCAATTCTAAGGACTATGACAGTAGCACTGAAGAAGGGGAAGATGAAGAATATCCTCCAAGTCAATATTTAAAAAGCACAACTGATGGTAGTGTGGATAACATTCCTCAGAATGATGATGAAAGTTCTTATACAAATGATGATCCAATGATGGAGATGTTGCCAAGAAATATTGTATTGAGGAGTAGGAGCAGACCTTTTTGTATCAATGCAAGATGTTCTAGTTAGACAAGGGGTAGAGTAGAATATCTGACGAGAAGAAGTTCTATCAACGCTCTCATTTCAAGTGAATGTTGTCAAACAGATTGTTTGAAACATATGGATTTCAAATTTTCATTAGAGAAAACGGAAGTGATATTTGTAAATGAATAAAAGCATGCAAAATTCATATTTAGTTGGGTGCATGCAATCTACATTGTCAGGTTATGATTATCATATTGGGTCTTTATTTATCTATAGAAAGGCTTTCAAAATGTTTCATTCGATGGGTAATTTTCGTCTCTCGAGAATCCCACATTTTATTCAAAAGTATGCCATAAACAACAGTTTGGGTCATTATCAAATACTGCAATGTCATGGATGAAAGATTTCTTTTCAAAGCATGGAGAGTGTATGCCAAATAGAAAGACAATACATATTCCAGATATTTTTTCAAGATGAGAAATCTACAACTTATACAAAGAATATGCAGAAGGTGTTGAGAGACATGGTCAGTTTATTACATATCAATATTTTGTGAAGGTATGGAAGAAAGAATTCAACAATGTCTATATTCCTAAGAAGACAAGGATGGGGATTTGCAGTACATGTTCTTCTCTTAAATAAAAAAAGGACAAATGTGAAGGGTCAGAAAGAGGTAAGCATTCATAATTTTAACTTTTGAAATTATATAGTCATCGACTATGAAAACGTATTTCTTAATGGCTTTCTTTTATGTTGTGTAGATTCAATTGTCAAAGAACTTTAGGAGCATCGCAAACAACAAACGAGTGAAAGGAAAAAGTTGTACAAGCATCAAAAGAAGTGTTATGACAATCCGAATAAATATTTGGGTTTAATATTTGATGGTATGGACCAGAAGAAAACACTTTACCACATTTTGTTCGCACACCCAAAAATTTATACGAGGAACATTGTATTCAGTATCACTTGGTTGGTTGTATGGTCTTCAAAGGGAAAATGTTGCCAAGGGTGTACTTCACAGCTCCAAATATTCATGATGATGCAAATATGACAATAACCATAACTCATGATGTAATTTCTCATTGGTCTGGTAATCTTCCTGAAGTTTTGTATCTACAGTTGGAAAACACTTGCCGTGAAAACAAAAATCAAGTTGTTTTTGGATATCTAAACATGCTTGTTGAATTGAGAAATTTTCAGAAGGTAAAGGTTGGTTTCCTTATTGTTGGGCACACTCATGACCATATTGATCAGATGTTCAGTTGTTTTTTCAGTCACATTGAGGAGGAAGGAAGCTGGGAGCTTGCCATAATTAATTGAATGTATTAAGAAATCATACATGCTAGAGCCTACTTTTGATGTGTTGGGAGAAACTGTTGACATGCGAAGGTTTATTCTGGGATCGCATGGTGAGGAGAGATGCATTGAACAACTTAATGATATTAGCTTCCAACATCAATTTCGTATCAAAACAATTGATGGGAAAACACGAATATGGGGTAAGAAGTATTCAACTACTACAGAATGGCCACCATCATCAGGTTTGGAATTTTTGAAGTTCATTCCAAATCATCCAATATTTGCATAAAAAATATTGTTGTTACAATCAATTGGTGAAGTTCATAATGCACGTAGAGAGAATAGAGATATAAATTATTATGATTGCCTAGAAGAAATTAAAAAATGTATTAGATATACATATGAGTACTTTGACATTGTTGATTCAGTTTGGTGGGAGTCATTTTTCAATAATCAAAGTGATATCATTTCAACAACAACAAATGAAGATATACCTTTGAAAAATCCATTTATTTGGCCACAAAATGTGTCAAATGACCATGAGGAATAAACATTTTTGACCAACAAGAATCTCAAGGTATTATTAATTCTTCACAGGCAAAGGAAAGAGAGATGTATATTGGTTCTAGAAGATCTCATGCACAACGTGAAGCCATGGAAGACTTTTACAGGGGTTTAGTACAGGATATTAAGGATGGTTGCATGATCGCAGTGCTAGCAGATGGAGATCCCAATGGCTATCCATTCTGGGTTGCTAAGGTTATAAAGGTATTTATAGAAAATGAGGATGTTACAGGTGTTGAAGTACATTGGTATGCCACAAATACACACCCATTCAATGGTGTGTATAAGCCAGAGATGGTAGCTGACAAAAAAAATGGCGGAGATAGAAAAAGAAAGGGTACAAATATAAATCGTTGCCGCATGGACCTCTTAAAATTGTAGGATGTTGGCATACTTGTTTATGACTTCAATTTAACAAAGAGAGGAAATCTTCGCTTCAAGACGATATATATTCTGAAAAGGTTGTTATCAGAAGGAACAGTGTTGAGATGGGATTCTACTGAAACTAATTGTAGATCCAGAAGAATTTTGAAACCTGAAATTGTGGGCATGCATGTGGACTCAAATGGGGTACTAGTTGATGAAAGAGAAGAATATGGAACATCTTCGTCTACATCCAATAATTCAGCTGAAGATGTGAATTCTGATGGCGTGTAAGAAAATATGAGTGATTTTGAATAATTGTCTAAGATAGTTTATATAACTGATATTTGCATCGTATCTTTAACTAAATTTTTTTATTTCCATATGGTGTTAAATCAGAAGTTATGAGTCATTTTTATGTTGTTGGATTATATGTCTTAATTATGATGATTTTTATTGTTTATAATATCTACAATGAAACATTAAATTAGAGATATAATGTATGTTTCATTCAATATACAAATAATGACATTTTGATTAATTTAGTCATGTAATTTGTTCATAATGTCATGGTTTTTAATTTTATGGTTGAAAAAATTCCAATTTTTTTTGTATCTTTAATGTTATGGTTGAAAACAATTAGAATTTTAGCAATCTTTAGTGTGATGTTATTATATGTTTAACAACATGGATGAAAACTAATAGAATTGTAGTGTATTTCAGATTCCATTATTTTATCTTTATGGTCATTACTAAAACATGTTGAATTTATAATTAGGAAAGAAAAATGTTATTCTACCAAAAACATTAGTGTGTTTTTTCCTCATAAACAACTTTTTTTTGCACATAAAAATTCGGTTTTACTAGCATTTTTTAAAAATGTTGAAAATTGACCCTAAAAAAAACCATCGTTGCAGTATCAACACTTTTCGTTTTTAGGGTTTTTTTGTACGAAAATTTCGTTTTCACTGCCATTTTTAAAACATGTTCAAAATTGACCCTAAAAAAAATACCATCGTTCTAGTATACACAGTTTTCATTTTTAGCATTTTTTTTTATGTTTTTTCGGGGTTTTTTAGCTTGAGGTCCCTTTTTGAGTTTATAGTTCCCGTTTCAAAGTTTACTTGTTGATAGTTCCTGATGACTATCATGGTCTTTTTTAGATTGTTGGTCCTTGTTATAAATGTCATGTATATCATTTGATGTAAAGGTCATGAAAAGACCTAATTTGTAGCCCCACCATGCATGGAAAGGATGATGTAATAATTTCTATTTTATTCATGTATAAACATTTGGTATATCCCCACTTGGTTGGGTGGATAAGTCAAAATTGGTGTATCCCCACTTGGTTGGGAGATTGATGTACGTATGAGTCATTGGTGATGGGAAGGTCATACTCACTTAGTTGAGTTATAGAGTCATGTTATTCTTTTGAAAATTATTTTTCCAGACTCTGCATGTGCTCAGTGGGAGAATGGACGGTTTAGTGCATCTCAGCATGTACAAAGGAGGAACTTAATCAGAGAATTAAGCATGTACTCAAGGGGAACATGGACAACATAATGCATATCAAAGGGGGAGAATATCTTGGCCTGCCCTTTGCCCTTGATGTCAAAGGGGGAGAATATCTTGGCCTGCCCTTTGCCCTTGATGTCAAAGGGGGAGAGTGTCTTGGTGTTGTTGTTGACATCAAGTCCAAAGGGGGAGATTTTTGGCATTATGATACAGGTGTTGTCCCTGATGGCAACTCGCTCAGATGACAGTTCACAGTGCAACAGGTTAACTTACAAATCAGACTCCATAGATTGAAGAAAGAGAGTGGTTTAAGAAGTATACGCTGGTCCACTTTGTTCAAGCAGCGTATACATGTGGGTTAACATAACAAAAAGAGTGTATATGTATACACGCACTCCCACAAGAGGAAAAGCATGTACATGTTGGAAAACCATGGTTTTGGTCTGAGGTATTTGGTCCAAGGTATTTGGTCTGAGGTATTGACCCCAGTTATTTGGTCCAAGGTATTTGGTCTGAGGTATTGACCCTAGTTATTTGGTCCAAGGTATTGGTCTGAGGTATTGACAAATGATATAACTATATAAGGTGGAAAATATCATTAGGCCATAGTGAGCAAGTATTGAATATCTTATGAAGTGTTAGATAAAATATGCAGGTTATGGCTTTTTGATGCTTTTCTTGATTTGAACTAAGGATGCACCTATGTGGTTGATGATGGATGATGGATCGGGATCTTAAGGCCTAAAATGAATTATCATTATGTGCTTTGATCATGGATAGTTTATATCTGAATACTAACACATGTTTTATTCTGTAAATGTTATGATTTGGGTATGACTAAAGTCTGGAATATTTGAGGATTTTTTAAGACAGTATTTGCAGACCTATACGCTAGTTCTCTTTGGTAAAAGTGCGTATACATGTTGGTCAGTCACATCCAAGTAGCGTATACATTATGAAATATGATATTTAAAGTTGCAGTTGGATCTGATTGTTGTTGCAGAGTTCTAGGTTCTGCTTTATGTTCTGGTGACAGTGTTCTGAAAGTTCAGATTGATTGATTGTGATATGCTTTAATGATGATGGGTTGTCAGTGATTGATTGATTTAGTTGTGGTTGATTCAAAGATTGATGATTGAGTTTCAGTGATTGATTGATACAGATGTATTTAATGGTTGTATTGCAGTTGTGATTGATTTTGAGCTTCAATGTTGTTGATGGGTCCAGTATGAAAAATTGATTAAATGAGGTTTTCAGATTTTGGTGTTGTGTTCCAGGAGTATCCAATCTGAAAATTTATGAAACGTGGTCCCTGGAGGAAGAGAGAAGGTCATAGACTTCTGTAGGCCGACGCTTATGTACTAGTAAACATATCAGCCAGTACAAGAGCTAGGGGGTTGGAGCTCCCTTCCAGTAGTAGCTGGAAAATGAGTGAAGGTTGGAGCCTTCTATAGGTTGGTGCCTACATACTAGTAAATGGATCGGCTAGTACAAGAGCTAGGGGGTTGGAGCTCCCTTCTATTAGCAACTAGAAAACAAGTGAAGGTTGGAGTCTTCTATAGGTCGGTGCCTACGTACTAGTAAATGGATTGGCTAGTACAAGAGCCAGGGGGTTGGATCTCCCTTCCAGTAGCAGTTGGAAAACGAGTTAAGGTTGGAGCCTTATGTAGGTCGGTGCCTACGTACTAGTAAATGGATCGACTAGTACAAGATCTAGGGGGTTGTAGCTCCCTTCTAGTAGAAGCTGGAGAACGAGCGAAGGTGGTATCCTTCTACAGGTGGGTGCCTACGTACTGGTATGAGTATGCACCAGTACAAGATTGTAAACAGGTTTTTCTTATATTAAAAGAAGACATCAGCAGGTGGCCTTTGTCCCGCATTGGGTTTTTTCCTTAAATCTTGGTGTTCACGTGTGTTTCTTATGTGTGATGGTTTGTTTTGTTAATGGAGTATTGATGCACTGATTAAAGATCAACATATGATGAATTAACTGAATCATAAGCTTGTTGGATATACGATGGTTTCCTTAAATGCAATTGCATGTACACGCGGGTTTCCTTTGTTGAAGTAGCGTATATAAATCAGAGTATGAAAAGAAAAAGTTATTGATTTGACTAATATTGATTCACCCCCCATCTTAGTATTATTTCCAACATACTAATCTTTTGCAACACCTTGTATGGATCGTAATAATTTGGTGATAGTTTATTATCCTTCTTAGCTTGCTTGAGGGAAAATTTTTTCTATGTTTGTAGCCGTAGGAATACCTAGTCACCTACATCAAAACTTCTTTCACTACGATGTTTATCTCCCTGTTGTTTCATTCTATTCTGCGCGAAAGTGAGGTTATACTTTAAGAGTTGGAGAAATTGTTGTTGATGCTCGATGTGATATTCCACTGCTTGAACCTTAGAATTTTCTCTTAAATATGATGTGATGGGTAGTGGATTATATCCATAAAGTCCCCTAAATAGGGTTATTTTTTATGCAGTATGGAATGAAGTGTTATACCACCATTCAGCCAAAGGCAACCATTTCACCCATTTTTTTTATTTATCATTGACAAAGCATTGAAGATATCCTTCCAAACATTTTTTTACTATCTCATTTTTCCCACCAGATTGAGGATGATAAGATGAGCTATGAGCTAACTGAGTACCAAGACAAGAAAATAATTTTGTCCAAAAATTTCTAGTGAAAATGGGATCTTTGTCGCTTACAATAAACATTGGGTTTCCATGTAGCTTTTGATTTTCTTCCATAAATGCAGTAGAAATTGTACTCGCTTTAAATGGATGAGATAATGCACAAAAGTGTGCATACTTGGTAAGTCCGTCAATTACAACCATGATGACACTCTTTCCTTCGGACTTGGGTAAACCTGTGATAAAATCCATTGAAATTTCTTCCCAAAGTTGGCTTGGAATGGATAAAGGTTGTAATAGACCTGGGGTCTTAATTCTTTCAACTTTATTTTGTTGGAAAAGAAAACATTCTACCACAAACTTTTGAATATCTGATTTAAGGTCATCCCAAAAAAATTCCTTCTTAACCCTGTAGTAAGTTTTTACAAATCCTGAGTGCCCTCCTAAGGGAGAAGTCTACATATTTTGTTTGATTTGGGAATTCTTACCTAGGTATAAGTGATCTTTGTACCAAAAGGAATCATTTTTCCAGCTAAATGTATTAGATTTACTGGGATCTTGTTGTAACTTTTGAATGAGTGCTCACACTTCTTCATCATTCTTCCATTCATCCCTTGCTTCATTTATCCAATCTGGTTGAATAATAGAAATGGTGCAAAGCATTCTTCCACATCCTCATCCTTTCTTAAGATTACATCTCCCACAACATTTTTCTTCCCTCTCTTGTAGCTGATTTCAAATTCATAGCCCAACATCTTTGTGACCCATTTTTGTTGCTATTCTGAAGAAAATCTTTGTTCTAAAAGGTATTTAAGACTATCATGATCTGTTTTTACCTTGAAGTGTCTTCCCATTAGGTAGGGTCACCATTTCTTAAGCGCATGTAGTATTTCCAACATTTCCTTCTCATAGATAGCTTTGTGCAAATAATTTCCTTTGATTGGATGACTTTCGAAAGCAATGGGTCTTTCTTATTTCATTAAAACAACAACAATTACATTTCCTGAGGCGTCACATTCCACAATAAAGGTTTTATGAAGTCCGGCGTAGCTAATATCGGTGATTGGTACAGTGCCTCTTTAAGATGTTCAAAGGCCTTTTTTGCTTCTGGAGTCCATGAAAATGCATCTTTCTTCAATAATGTTATTAGAGGTGCTGCTATTCTATTATGAAACCAGCTCAAGAAAAATATAGAAAAGATAGATCAATGCCTTAGAATGTAGCCTCTTCGAGGGGGCAACCTCCTTTACATTACATAAATGAACAATTCTTGGATGATTCAAATGACAAAACCTCCTTTCTATATATAGGAGTCTAAGGAGTCACAATATAACCCAGCCAACCTAACAATAATAATATAAAGCCACAAAAATAACAATAGAGGGATTCTATGGGGCACAGTAATAACAATATGGGGATAATAGGGGCACAACAATATTAATAAGGGGTACAACTACAATAGTAATGGGGTAATCACTAGTATTATAGGGACCCAACATGCCCCTCTCCTTCAAAAAAGTGTTGTCCTCAACGCTTGAGAAGTTTTGGATGCTTCTGCATAAAATTCTCATCCTCCCATGTGGAATCTTCAGCGGATAAGTTCTTCCACTTGATAAGATACTCCGAAATTGATCGATTTCGTAGCTGTCGAGCTCTTGTTTCTGTGACTGCTTCCAGTTCCAATATAATTTTTCCTTCCTCGTCAAGTTCTGGCAATATTGTTTGAACTGGGAGCTTGTCGCCTATAACCTTCTTTAAACATGAAACATGGAAAACTGGGTGCAATCGAGAAGCTGCAGGAAGCTCCAATTTGTATGCCATAGTACCAATCTTTTGCAACACCTTGTATGGACCATAATACTTTGGTGATAATTTATTATCCTTCTTAGCTTGCTTGAGGGACATTTTCTTATATGGTTGTAGCCGTAGGAATACCCAATCACCTACATCAAAACTTCTTTCGCTACAATGTTGATCTGCCTGTTGTTTCATTCTATTATGTGCCAACACGAGGTTATCCTTTAAGAGTTGGAGGACTTGTTGTTGATGTTCGATGTGATGTTCCACTGCTTGAACCTTAGAATTTTCTCTTAAATATGATGTGATGGATGGTGGCTGATACCCATAAAGTGCCATAAATGGGGTCATTTTTGTTGTTGTATGGAAGGAAGTGTTATACCACCATTCAGCCAGAGGCAACCATTTGACCCATTGTGTCTGTTTATCAGATACAAAGCAACGAAGATATCCTTCCAAACATTTGTTTACTATCTCAGTTTTCCCATCAGATTGAGGATGATAAGATGAGCTATGAGCTAACTGAGTACCAAGACAAGAAAATAATTCTTTCCAAAAATTTCCAGTGAAAATGGGATCTCTGTCACTTACAATAATCTTTGGGTTTCCATGTAGCTTTTGAATTGTTTCCATAAATGCAGTAGAAACTGTACTGGCTTTAAATGGATGTGATAATGCACAAAAGTGTGCATACTTGGTAAGTCTGTCAACTACCACCATGATGACACTCTTTCCCTCAGACTTGGGTAAACCTGTGATAAAATCCATTGAAACCTCCTCCCAATGTTGGCCTGGAATGGATAAAGGTTGTAATAGACCCGGTGTCTTAATTGTTTCAACTTTATTTTGTTGGCAAACCAAACATTCTGCCACAAACTTTTGAATATCTGATTTAAGGCCATCCCAAAAAAATTCCTTCTTAACCCTGTGGTAAGTTTTTAAAAATCCTGAGTGCCCTCCTAAGGGAGAAGTGTGCAATTCCATAAGAATCTTTTGTTTTAGCTGGGAATTCTTACAGAGGTATAAGCGATCTTTGTACCATAACGAATCATTTTTCCAGCTAAATGTATCAGACATACTGGAATCTTGTTGTAACTTTCGAATAAGTGCCCACACTTCTTCGTCATTCTTCCATTCCTCCCTTGCTTCATTTATCCAATCTGGTTGGATAATAGAAATGGCGCACAACAATGCTTCCACATCCTCATCCTTTCTTGAGAGTGCATCTGCCACCACATTTTGCTTCCCTTTTTTGTAGATGATTTCAAAGTCATAACCCAACATCTTTGTGACCCACTTTTGTTGCTCTTCAGAGGATAATATTTGTTCTAAAAAGTATTTAAGGCTATCATGATCCGTATTTAAGGCTATCATGATATTTGTGTAAAAACTTTCCCTTGATTGGACGACTTTCAAAAGCAATGGGTCTTTCATCTTGCATTAAAACAGCACCAATTCCATTTCCTGAAGCATCACATTCCACAATAAAGGTTTTTGTGAAGTCTGGTGTAGCTAAGACCGGTGCTTGGCACATTGCCTCTTTAAGATGTTCGAAGGCCTTTGTTGCTTCTGGAGTCCATGAAAATGCATCTTTCTTCAATAATGTTGTTAGAGGTGCTGCTATTCTCCCATAATTCTTAACAAACTTGCGATAATACCCTGTCAACTCGAGAAATCCTCGCAGATGCTTTATGGATGTGGGAATTTTCCATTCCTTAATGGCTTTAATTTTTCTAGGGTCTACCTTAACTCCTTCATGAGATACAATATGACCCAGATATTCCACCTCTTGTAATCTAAAGAAACATTCAAAATTCATAATGACCCTCATGGGTTCTAAATGCTGTTTGCGGAATGTCTCCAATCTTCATTCTGATTTGATGATATCCTAAACGAAGATCCAACTTGGTGAAGTAAATTGATCCATGCAATTCATCCAGTAATTCATCAATGACAGGAATGGGAAACTTATCTTTAATAGTGAGCTTGTTGAGCTCCCTATAATCCGGACACATGCGCCATGATCCATCCTTCTTGTGCACCAATACTACTGGAGCAGAGAAAGAACTTTGACTTGGTTGAATTATACCAGCCTCTAGCATTTCTGCAACCATACGTTCAATTTCACTCTTTTGGGCATAGGGATATCTGTACGGCCTGATGTTTGGAGGAACACTTCCTGGAATCAGATGAATAGCATGATCATGATCACGAATAGGTGGGAGACCTTTGGGAGTCTCAAATACCTTGGAATGATTGTCCTAGAATTTTTGGAGATCTGGAGAAATAGATGATTCCACTGTGGAAACATCTAGTGAACATAATTGTGCAATTACACCTCTTTGTTCCTTTTCTAGAAGCTTTGTCATACCGTTAGAGCTGATTATCTTTCCCGGTTTCCCTGCAATACCCCTTAATTCAACTTCCTTTCCTTCCACAGAAAATTTCATGAAAAGTTCTTGAAAATTAAAAGCTATTGTACCCAAGGATTGTAGCCATTGGACTCCTAGTACAACATCAGCACCTCCCATTGGAATGGAAAGCATTGGGCTAGTCAATACATATTCTCCCATGGATAGCTTGATATTATGGCACTTTCCAGAGTAATTTATTGTTCCTCCATTTGCAATCATCACTTGACACTCTGGTGCTGGATATAAGAAGCAATTCAATTCTTTTGCTACCTTACAATGAATAAAATTGTGGGTACTTCCTGAATCAATCAACACTATTACCTTTTTCTTCTTGATTTGTCCTTCTATCTTGATGGTTTGAGGAGTGGTAATTCCCGCCAATGCATTACAAGATATGGTCGGATTCATTTCTTCTTTATCTAGGCTTTGTTCCTGGAGTATATCCTCTTCTTTTGACCTTTCTTGCTCCTTTTCTTCTTCCTCTTCACAATCTATGTAGAATAATTTCTTCTCAGCACACTTATGACCTTTAGTGTATTTGCTATCACAACTGTAACAAAGCCCTTTTTCTCTTTTTTCTTCCAATTTTTGTGGTGTCAACCTTATAGGTTGTGGAAGACTATTGGCAACAACACTTCCGTCTTTATAGTTGTGAGTGGTATGCTTCCTGGTTGCCATAATTTTGCTTTCCATTTTTCTTGCTAACCTGAATGCCTTCTCTAATGAATCAGGTTCCCAAAGGCGAACATCATGTTGGATATTATCTTTTAAAGACCCTATGAACACATCAATCCTATGCTCCTCTGGAATATCTTTTACCCTTATGTTCAATTTTTGGAACTCCTCAATGTGCTCCATTATTGAACCCTTTTGTTTGAGACTTATCAATTGGCTAAAAAAAGTGTTGCTTTTTGTATCCTCATAATGTGCTATCAATTCTTCCATAAAAATTGCCCAAGTGATAAATTGTTTACGAGAGAAAAGCCATTGATACCATACAAACTGATTTGGTTCCAAATATAAAGTTGCCATACGTACCTTTTGTGTGTTTTGCACATTATTGAGATCGAAAAATTGCTCCATCTGTAATATCCATGTTGCGGGATCCTTGCCATCAAACTTCCTCATATCGATTTTTGGAATATGGTGGGTCTTTGATCCAACATTAGAGTCTATGGAATCATGATTAACATTTTTTTTGTTCTCATCATGAGTTTCCTTTACTACCCTTTCACCATTAGTGACCCTTTCTTGTAGCAACTTATTCATATTTATCTTCAATTCTTCTATGTTTGTCTTCAAATCTATCTTCAAATCATCCATCTTAGCTTCCACGTCATTCATCTTAGCTTCTACACCTTTCTTTAAACAATCCATCTTAGCTTCTACGCCTTTCTTTAAACCATCCATCTTAGATTCTGTTCCTTTTTGTGCAAGGGACAGTTGTTGCACTTGGTCTTGTAATTTTGATATATCATGTTGCAATTCTTCCTCTTCTTCATGAGTCATGCTAGAGCTTTCAGGTTCCTTACTAGGTGTTTGCATTTTCTTTCCTCGGGGCATCAGTTACCAATAATAATGCTCTACTATGCCCTTTGAATTCCTTCAAAATAAATTTTCAAACCAAGCTTAAGCAAAAATTTAAGAAAATCTACACACCTTTTTTCACTTTGTAGGAGCTTGATATTGCCTCTGATGTATCTCTGTACTTTCCAATAATCTAGATCTGAATTTGTGACTTCTAGTAGCCCTCTGTGTCCTCTTTCCAATGCCACAAGTCTGACCCAAATTGGATTCTCCAAGGAAGAGTTATGCGAAATCTCCCACAGTGACTTGATTATAGACTAGTTCAGTAGAGCGAACTTGTATGACTTGCCACGAGTCACTGTTTCGACCTTTGGATCTGAAAAATACATACAGGAAACTACAATCCGTTTTCTTTCTGCACCTTCTTATGAAATTTCAATCCGATCCCAAGAGAGAAAGTTATGATGCTTTTCCCCAGGTCACCTGTTTGGAATATAATTCAGGAGTCTGCAAAAATACCAACTTCCTCAGATCATATCTCCGCAAATGTAGTGCGAAAAGCTCTAAAATTCATACCCAAGGTTCAGCTCAATTTCTTCTCAAATGGGTTTTCTTTGTAACTTCTGAAACTTCGCAGCAAAAAAGTTATAGCGAAAATTCCACGATGACCTGTTTGGAGCAGTGAAACCCTAGAATCCAAAGCTCTTATACCAAATGTTATGAAACCAGCTCAAGAAAAAGGTAGAAAAGATAGATCAACACCTTAGAATTCAGCTTTTTCGAGGGGTCAACCTCCTTTACATTACATAAATGAACAATTCTTGGATGATTCAAATGAAAAAACCTCCTTTCTATATATAGGAGTCTAAGGAGTCACAATATAATCTAGCCGACCTAACAATAATAATATAAAGCCACAAAAATAACAATAGAGGGATTCTATGGGGCACAGTAATAAAAATATGGGGATAATAGGGGAACAACAATATTAATAAGGGGTACAACTACAATAGTAATGGGGTAATCACTAGTATTATAGCGACCCAACATATTCTCCCATAATTCTTGACAAACTTGCGTAATAGCCTGTCAACCTGAGAAATGCTCGAAGATTATTTATGGAAGTGGGGATTTTCCATTCCTTAATGGCTTTAATTCTTCTAGGGTCTACCTTAACACCTTCATGAGATACAATATGACCCAGATATTCCACCTCTTGTACTCCAAAGAAACATTTGGAGCATTTTGCATATAATTGTTTCTCCTCCAATAGTTTGAGCGCCCTCTCAACATGTTGAACATGATCCTTCCAAGACTTGTTGTAGATTAGTATATCATCAAAAAATATTAACACAAATTTTCTAAGGAAGGATTTGAAAATGGAATTCATCAAACCTTGAAATGTAGAAGCTAGGTTGGTAAGGCCAAAAGGCATGACCAAAAATTCATAATGACCCTCATGAGTTCTAAATGTAGTTTTCGGAATGTCTTCAGTCTTGATTCTGATTTGATGATATCCTGAACGAAGAACAAACTTGGTGAAGTAAATTTATCCATGCAATTCATCTAATAATTAATCAATGTCAGGAATGGGAAATTTATATTTAATAGTGAGCTTGTTTAGCTCCCTATAATTTGGACAAAAGCGCCATGACCCATCCTTCTTGTGCACCAATACTATTGGAGTAGAGAAAGAACATTGACTAGGTTGAATTATACCAGCCTCTAGAATTTCTGCAACCATACGTTCAATTTCACTCTTTGGGGCATAGTGTTATAGACATTTTTGTGCCTTACAGCTATAAGCATGAAATGTCCATAATCCAAGGGATCCAAGGTCCCTAAAAGTGTTGTTCCTGCCCCTAAAGGAACAAGGTCAACCAATGACAGCTTCTCCCAGAAGTTCTCCACCAGAAACTGCTCAAAACTAGTCAAATCAGGATCAATTCAGAAGCTCCACTAGCTGCCTGCGTTGCAAAGCACCCAAATGCACTGGCTAGGTGCGTTGCAACGCACTTGAATGCACTACCTATGTGCGTTGAGTGGGAAATGATAAGTGGCAGAGTCATTCAACGAGGTGGAGAGATAATGGAAGCTTCCAGAATCTTCTCCAATGACACTTGCCTCACTGAATTCGACCAGTGATGAGTAAGAGGCTCTCAGTCTCCAAGTGGAAGCGAGAACTGATAGAGAGAAGCCACAAGTCAAAACATAAGCTAACTCATCCTCTCTTCTTACATCTATATATGGATCCCTCATCCCAGAGATCCAGAGGCTGGAATTTTGTACTTTGCAGAGAATTGTTGTTGGTTTGAGATTGAGATTAGTACATTGGGTGATTTATGCTTTGTTGGAGGTGAGGAAGGGATTCCTTTGCTGGGAGGTAGATGCTGGATCGGGACACACTTGGTTGTATCTCCTCTTGGACTTTCTTATCATATCAATAAAATTATTTGGGTTTCTCCTACATGCTGTGTATCAATGATGTTTTGTTATATTTGCATGTTTAGCTTAATATGATCCTAAGCTTTTTATGAATGTGAATCTATATCTTCGTGTAGTTTCTCTCTTCTGTGATCTTGCAGGAATTTGGTGAAGCTGGGCCGGTAAGGGAGCAGAAAGCTGGGAGCTATTGAAGAGAGGAGCGGTTGGATCAACAAACTAGCGCAAGACACAGGTTAGTTTATCCTTCCTCTTCGTTTACATCTCATAAAGAAGAATACTCAAGTAGTTTTCCTTGTTTGTTGCTAAGGCACTGTCACACCTTAGAGTGGGATAGGGGCGTTCTAAATAGATACTTTTCCCAACAACAAATTGGCGACTCCACTGGGGATTATATCTAGTTAGTTTATTTGTGTTTCTATTGTTGTTCTTCTCATAAACTTAGGAGTGGCGAATCGAACTGCATTTGCCATTTACAAATGCAAAGTAGAGATCTGCTACTCTAGTCCATTCACTGGGCCTGTTTATGATCTGAATAGCTGATCCACAAATGCTCTAACTGCCCTTTGCGATAGCTCTTAGTCCTCCTTTAAATCATCCCTCTAATTGTACCTTACTGATAGCTTTTATCCGGCCAAAAACCATAGATTAAACTGCAAACCGTGACCCAGAACCCAGAGAAAATTCTCGTTTCTGCTTCAGCGTAGGCTCTGTGAAGAGGTTTTGCATTTCAACGCAGGTCCCGAGAGGGCTACCTGCGCTGCAATTCAGTTTCTCTGTACAACAGGTGCGTTGATCAGCCTTTGCCCTGTGCAGTTGTGGTTCTTTGCTTCATTTTGTTAAGTTTTATCTCTGATTTTTGCAGCCTGTTATCAGTGTGTGTACCTATCTGAAAACCCCTTTTCTTTGCCTTAATTCCACCTCATTTGTATAAAAGAAACTGTATTTATTTTTGTGTATTTGTTACATCATTTGCAGTTTCCCATTACAAAAGTAAACTAGTCATACTGTCACCCTTAGATCTAGACCTGTCGTAAGTGTCGTTTTGATCTTAGGAGTAAGTGTGTTTGCTGTTGATAGTTGATTGTGCTTTTACTTTTGTCTTTTGGTTTGAATTTGTGAATTTCTAGTGTCGAAACAAGTGTTTACTTCAAAATCATAAAGTGTCGTAATCGTCTTTTTGATTTCGAAAAGAAGCTTATTTGTGTTTTTCACTTGAAATCAAATTCAAATTTGTACAACTTTCTTTTTAGGCATCAATATTAAGAAAGTGAAAAAAAATACATGCACAAGTGCATTTTCATTTTGACAGTTCGTATGCTTTGAATTAGGAAAAGTGCATTTACAGTGTGCTCTATGCTCTTTGAGAAAAGATTGTGTCTTTCTTTTCCCCTTGTAGCTAGGATTTTCATTGTTGAAAAGAGATAAAAGCTTGCTTATCATCTTTAGACTGCATTTAGGAATTGTATCTACATCTCGTGGTGATCCAAAAAGGAAAATTTCTAAGAAAGATCAACCTAAAATAAATTGAATGAACTTAACAACGCTTTGTAACTTAACGCACAACATAGAGGTCTAGGCTAGAGACGTGTTCCGGCGTCGTAAAACCTGGTGACTGTCGGCCTCACTGATGGTTGGGTGATTCCTCCTGAGAGACGATAAGTGCCAGTACGGATTGTGCTCCCACGTACCATCGAGTATGTATTGGGAGACCCCTATAGGCATAAAACCTTTATCCATAGGAAGCCGTGTCGGCCGCCCTACTGATCGCAATGCACTGAACACAGCATTCAGGAAGATTGACCGCCCGTACCTTAAAAAGTATTCTACGGTTTTGCGATTGGTTTGGCACACCCTCTACCTAGATCTCCAGAGCAGTCCCTTTCGTTCCTTTTCAGACTCCTTAATGGAAAAGGTCCATCTGAGCACTTGTCACTTCAGGCTCATTAAAAATCGAAGGAGACTAGAGTCATCTTTTGCTTTTTCTCGACTCTTTAAAATTGAAAAAGCAAGTTGTGTCCAAGCGTCGTTAAAATTTATTCTAAATGGAATATTCATACCCTTTTTTCCTGCGTTGATCTTTAGGTTGAGAAAATGGAGCCTACCAACCAAGGAACTCCCCTTGGTGGAAATCCTAGTCCCTTCTCCTCTTGGGGAGATGTTGGTGCGCCGCATATGGCCACATTGTCGCTTCCAGGACTGACAATTGGCTTGCCAGTCTGGCTCTTCTCAACCAATGTCGTTCAGAACACCACTATTCCTGAACAGTCAAATCAGCAGTTAGACTAGTCCAGAGTTACCCACCAACCTTCCACTTCCTCTAATTCTTCCTCTCCTCCTTCCTCTTCGCTTGATGGGGCTAGCAAAGCCAAAAGTCAAGTTCCTAAGGAGAAGAAGGAAAAGAAGAAGAAGGAGCCAAAAGCGACTGGGGGCAAACGAGTGTCATCTAACGAAAATCCACACACTGCACTGACCAGGCCTAAATCGCCATGTGTCATTTGTAAGGGAGACCACTTTCACAGAGATTTTCCCTGCATCCCTCGGATACTAAGGGACTGGTCTCCCCGTTTGCACAATCCGGTGGCGTCAACCTCTGGTAGCCATGTTGAAAGCACACCGTCAACTAGCGAAAGTGAAGTCCCAGGACAAAAAGGGAGAGCTAGATCTCCCTGTAGATTGTGCGAAGGCGACCATGCCCTCCACCGTTGTCCCTTCTTAGACGAGGCTAAAAGAGTCTTGGAGGATCGTCCGGTTTCACCGTTACGACTCCCTCCTGGATATAAAAAACTCTCGCCGAGTCCTTCGTTAGTTGAAAATCCAGCTGGCCCGCTCAAGTGGTCAGCTAAAGCGCCGGTCATTGAAGATGAACCAGCTGAATCCATACCCGACGAAAGTCAAAAGGTCGAGGCCGCAGTTGACCCGGTCTTGCCTTCAGAGGTTTTATCTTCGAATGATACAGTCACTGAGGAAAATAAGGATGACACCGTCCAAATTCTCTTCATCAACACAGACTCCGACGAACACGGGGGCAACCTACCCATTCCTTTATCGCAGGAAGGAAGTTCTTCAGAGCCATACCCGGCCGTCTACTCGGTCCCACCACCAAGCAACCTAGTTGTATCCTTCGACTGGAACCAACTAGGCAGACCCCGTTTGCCAGCAAGCATACCATTCCGAATTATCATCCAAATATATAGAATGGTCATGGCTGGTACCATCATAGATGAGGGGGCATCTGTGAGTATCCTTTCCTCTATTGCTTGAAAAGCACTTGGTTCGCCATTGCTTTTGCCTAAAATGAGAAATCTGACAGGCTTTGATAAAGGAACCAGTCGACCTTTAGGGATCCTCCCCAATGTGCCCATAACATTGAAATGGAAGACCATTCAAATGAACGTGATGGTCGTTCAAGGACCCTTGGATTATAACCTACTCCTTGGACGAGACTATATTTATTGCATGGGAGCCATCGTCTCCTCACTCTTTAGAGTAATGTGTTTTCCGCACGAAGGAAGAGTGGTCAAGCTCGTAGACCAGCTTTCATTTCCCGGATCACGCATCGCAAATAGTCATATACCATCCCTAAATGGTCTCTTCACGCAAGAAATTTCTCAACCCACGGTCTGTCCTCCCGATGAGCGCGAGTGATTCGGAAGGATATGACTGGAACCCAGGGGGCATGCGTCCTGGTCTGCTTCGGTAGGAAAACTTTGGGTATAGGGTAGGTTTCCGCGGGAGAATATGACTATTCCGTACCACGTCCATGATTGGAAGAGGGGTTGTTCTAGAATAAGATTCTTTTGTCAAAGTTATGTGTTTGGCGCTCGTTGTCACTCACCTTTGTCTATCTCGGTAGACATCGCCGAAGAAGTGTTTTGTTTGCTGCGCAAATGAGACAATCTTTGGTAACCTGAAAGAGGTAGGCCTTTCCTGGTAGAACAAATGTTTTATCTGCAAATTGAGGGGTAACCTTGAAATCGTATTTTATACCTGGGGGCATGCAAACCTTTTGGAGTGCAAGCAAGGGGCGGCTATTTATTTTTTAAATTTTTAGGTCCTCCCTTTAAACCTGTAGGCTAACCCTTTAAACTCGTAGGATTAGTCGTTTCCGAACTTGCATAACGAAAGGATGCGGGGCAAAGCTTTGTAAGGCGCAAGCTCCATAAAAAATGGCATCTTACATGAGACATTCTTATCATATGACTGGATTAATCGAGCAGTTTTAGCACATAGTTCATGCTCGTTAAAAAATAAACATAAGATCGAGCAAGTGTTTCAACCCGCGTTTAAGCTCGTTAAAAAATGAACTATCCTCCGGTAAATAACTACCGTGAATGTAACATTATCAGCCATTAAAGCCTTGGTCGTGTTTGCACCGTCACCTCCACTTTTCCATTGGTCGATCATTCACCTCCATATGATTGTTTACCCATTTTGAGGAACAACTGCGAAGAGTGATTTCACTAGCCATGCTTGTGACACTGCCATGATTGGAAAATTCCAACCCTTACCTGGAATCAGCTGCTACCCGTTTTATCACTCATTCCTCAAAAAACGAGTCTTATTTAAGCTCTTTTCATCTGACTCGTAAAAAAATGAAAAGATTGCCGAGTTTTGGCCTTCCAGCTCGTTAAAGCGACAGGAAGAGCTATCCCTCCTCTAGATTTTAATCTTTTCGGACCTGAGGGATTATTGCACAAAAAGATCGAGCGCTTGTTTTGTTCAGCTCATTAAAACTATCGAAAATCCATCCCTTCTGTATTGTTTTATACTTTTTCGGAGTTAAGGGATTAGATGACAAAAAAGGACTTTCGGAGTTACCTTTACGTTCCTTTTCAGACTCCCTAAAAAAGAAAAGGACCGAGTTATCTTTGTCGTTAAACTCGTTAAAAAACATTAATAGCGACAAACTTGTCTTTAGACGAGAACGAGTTTCACTATTGCTAGGCTCGTTAAAACATAGCGATGGGTTTGCCCGAAGGGCAAGTTATAGAACAAGCATATGTTATCCTCCTCAAGCTTGACAAAAATAAAGAGGTACTGGTCAGCAATGACTGGGGAAAAATTGGGAAGAAACTCAAAGAACCTTTATTGGTAGCAAGTCGCTCTTGAACATGACACTTCCACTCCGTGCCTGAGTAGGGTTGGGTTGTTTCATTCACCGGTCACATCACCATGGTCTCGCCATACCATCCACCTTTGGGGTAAATGCTACCGATCCATCACATAAGTGTCGCCGACATATTCAAGAGAAGTCATCCAGAGAAGTCACCCGTGTCTCATCCACTGCCATACATGAAGTAGCCATACATTATACTTCATTATTTCATGACCGCCACCCTGAACCATATATCATCAGATCGTTTTCACCTCCATCAAAATCATTTGCTCCATTCCGTGTCATTGATGTGGGATTCATTAAGGCCCTCCTTTGACGGATCGCTTCTTGTCGACATCAGCTCATTATCCAAGAAGTTGATCTAGGAACACCCCCTTCAGTACTTTGAAGCTTGCATGCCTCAATGGCAAGTTTCTCACTTCCGGCGACAGGTATACATCAATGACCTTCGACCGAAAGATTTTGCGTGGTGTTCGACGCCAAGTCCTTTATTCACACCACGTGAATTTTACTGCAGTACCTTGAGGGTCATCATCCTTATCGGTGATTCCTCTCGCGCTTGTTAACAGTTTACATCATTGACTGGTAATCAAGCGATGTCTTTCCATGTTCGACTTCAAAACATTTCTCACATGGATCGACTTGTACTCAGAGTGAAGATCCGACGAGATTGAAGACCCCGGATCTAGTTTCATCCATCCGGGCTGCGATATATATTCAGGAAAAATAAAGACATTGACATGTACAACATTGCAGAACAGATAATCATCCTACCAAAAGGATGATGATTTCATTAGAATCATCAGTCTACCATCAGACGATTGTCTGTCCTATGTACATAAAAATCAATTTATAAAGCTGAGCATGGGAATGCCCGCCTCAGCTAGATCATGAAAACAGTATGAAAAATAATGTATTGTATTGTATCTTATTACAGGTCTCCTCCCAGCATTGAAAGAACTTCGGATCCTCCTAATAAAGCATTTCACCCAATAAACGGCCTCATACTTTAGGGGGCAACTGTTATAGACATTTTTGTGCCTTACAGCTATAAGCATGAAATTTCCGTAATCCAAGGGATCCAAAGTCCCTAAAAGTGTTGTTCCTGCCCCTAAAGGAACAAGGTCAACCAATGACAGCTTCTCCCAGAAGTTCTCCACCAGAAACTGCTCAAAACTAGTCAAATCAGGATCAATTCAGAAGCTCCACTAGCTGCCTGCGTTGCAAAGCACCCAAATGCACTGGCTAGGTGTGTTGCAATGCACTTGAATGCACTACCCAGGTGCGTTGAGCGGGAAATGACAAGTGGCAGAGTCATTCAACGAGGTGGAGAGACAATGGAAGCTTCCAGAATCTTCTCCAATGACACTTGCCTCACTGAATTCAACCAGTGATGAGTAAGAGGCTCTCAGTCTCCAAGTGGAAGCAAGAACTGACAGAGAGAAGCCACAAGTCAAAACATAAGCTGACTCATCCTCTCTGCTTACATCTATATATGGATCCCTCATCCCAGAGATCCAGAGGCTGGAATTTTGTACTTTGCAGAGAATTGTTGTTGGTTTGAGATTGAGATTAGTACATTGGGTGATTTATGCTTTGTTGGAGGTGAGGAATGGATTCCTTTGCTGGGAGGTAGATGCTGGATCGAGACTCACTTGGTTGTATCTCCTCTTGGACTTTCTTATCATATCAATAAAATTATTTGGGTTTCTCCTACATGCTGTGTATCAATGATGTTTTGTTATATTTGCATGTTTAGCTTAATCTGATCCTAAGCTTTTTATGAATGTGAATCTATATCTTCGTGTAGTTTCTCTCTTCTATGATCTTGCAGGAATTTGGTGAAGCTGGGCCGGTAAGAGAGCAGAAAGCTGGGAGCTATTGAAGAGAGGAGCGGTTGGATCAATAAACTAGCGCAAGACACAGGTTAGTTTATCCTTCCTCTTCGTTTACATCTCATAAAGAAGAATACTCAAGTAGTTTTCCTTGTTTGTTGCTAAGGCACTGTCACACCTTAGAGTGGGATAGGGGCGTTCTGAATAGATACTTTTCCCAACAACACATAGGGATATCTGTAAGGCCTGATGTTTAGAGGAACACTTCCTGGAATCAAATGAATAGCATGATCATGATCACAAATAGGTGGGAGTCCTTTGGGCGTCTCTAATACTGTGGAATGATTTTCCAAGACTTTTTCGAGATTTGGAGAAATAGATGATTTCGATGTGGGAACCTCTAGCGAACATAATTGTGCAATTATGCCTTGTTCTTTCTTTAGAAGCTTTGTCATTATGTTAGAGTTGATTATCTTTCCTTGTTTCCCTGTGATACCCCTTAATTCAACTTTGTTTCCTTCCGAAGAAAATTTCATGAAAAGTTCTTGAAAATTAAAAGCTATTGTACCCAAGGGTTGTAACCATTGGACTCCTAGTATAACATGGGCACCACCCACTGGAATGGAAAGAATTGGGCTATTCAATACATATTCTCCCATGGATAGCTTGATATTATGACACTTTCCAAAGCAATTTATGGTTCCTCCACTTGTAACCATCACTTGACACTCTGGTGATGGATATAGGAAGCAATTCAATTCCTTGGTTATCTTACAATGAAAAAAATTATGGGTACTTCCTAAATCAATCAACACTATTACATTTTTCTTCTTGATATGTCCTTCTATCTTGATAGTTTGAAGAGTGGTAATTCTCGCCAATGCATTACAAGTGTTGAAAATAATACTGAGAGGGGGGGTGAATCAGTATTATCAAATTCTTTTTAACAAATCTTCCTTAGTTATGCTTTGAATTATTTTTGCATATCAGTACCATAAAAATAATGAGCATGAACAAGAAAAACACCAAAGAACACCAGATGTAAGGTTGAAACCCAATGTGGGTGAAAACCACCTACTGCAATATGTCTCTATCTTCTTTCAAATTAGAAACTCCTTTTACAATGGTTTTGTACTGGTGCAGTCCTTTACCAGTACGCAGGCTGCAACCTGCAGAGAGCTACAACTCTCTCTCGTTTTCCAGTCTTTCCTGGAAGGGAGCTACAACCCCCTACTTCTTTTCATAAAGCATCAAATGATCATCAAGTACATATAAGTTACAGTCCACTACAGTTATCCGATCAGCGATAACAGAACTAACCCAGAACACCTTATCAACAGAAAAATTCAATCAACAGAAGATCTTAAGACAGATACGCAGTTTTCCCTTCTGTGGCCTACGTCACTACGCACTTCACCTTCTGCTTCCCTGCGTATACCCGCAGAGATCCTTCTGCCGCACTGCGTGTCCATGCACTGTTCCTTCAACCGCACTGCGTAGAGTCCTACCACTCCAGAGCTCATGAGGAGTTTGAGTGTTGTTCACCCGGACATTTGTTTTGTTGAGAATAACAACCGCAGCATGAGCAGCTTCACCCCAGAGAGTTGTCGGAGTTCCTGACTCATCAAGCATAGCACGAGCCATTTGTTGGACTGTTCTGTTCATTCTTTCCACAACTCCATTTTGCTGAGGAGTTCTAGCTGTAGAGAATTCTCTTCTTATCCCATGTTCTTCACAGAAATCGAAAAATTCATTTGAGGTAAATTCCCCACCTCTGTCGGATCTGAGGCACTTAATTTTGTGACCTGATTCATTTTCAACCAAGGCTTTGAAGGATTTGAATTTTTCGAATGCTTCATCTTTGTGCTTCGTAAGTCCTAACCAGACAAACATGGAGAAATAGTTAATGAATAATATCAAGTATTCTTCTCCTCGAGGTGTTCTTTTCCTGAATGGACCGCATGTATCTGTATGTACTAGCTCAAGAGGCATGCTAGCTGATCCTTCCTTCTCTGGAAAGTTAGTTCTGGTTTGTTTTCCAAACTGACATGATTTTCATATGGTGTTGTCAGGAATTTTGATATCTGGAAGATCGCGAACTGCCTGATATTCGCATGCTTTCCTTATTTGTGAAAAGCTTAGATGTCCCAACCTCCGATGCCATAACCAGTGCTCATCATCCTTGCTCAGATAGCATTGTTGTTGTCCTTCTTCAAATATGTACAGATTATTTGGAGTTCTTTTGCCTTTGATCACTGTTTTACCTATATCAAGATCACGAACAAGACATCCATTTGATCTGAATATCACCTCGGTTCTTTGATCACACATCTGGCTGACACTTAGAAGATTATGCTTCAATCCATCAACATACAAAACATTTCCAGCCTTGACCTTTTCTTTTAACTGAGCAATGCCTTTTCCTTTTATAGTTGCAGGAGTATCATTTCCAAAAGAAACTTTCTTTCCCTTTTCTAGAGCAGAATATGACTGAAGTTTTTCTTTATCACCTGTCATATGCTTCGAACATCCACTGTCAATGTACCATAGATTTTCCCGTCCCTCTGCATAAAATGCTATCCCACATCTTTCTGTTTGTGGTTCCTTTATTCTCCATGTTTTGGTGCTTGAGGCTTGTTCCTTTTTCTGCTGAAACTTGCTCCTGCATTCAGAATCTTCATGACCAAAGTTATTGCAAATAGAACATTCAACTTCATTTTCAAGAGCCAAAAAGTTGTTATAGGTCCTTTTTGTAATCCCGGTCATACTTCTTTGTTTTTGAGCTTCTCTAGTCATGATTGTTTTATATGCAACACATTGAGCTGCTTTGTGACAAAAGTTATGACAAGAAAAACATTGTCCATTGAAGAAACTTCTGTGGTTATCAAATCTACCGGCCAAGTGATTGTAATCTCTATTGTCATTCATTCTTGAACCAAATTGAGAAGATTTTACCTGTGGCTGGTTGTAGCTTTTGTTCACTCTTAAGACGGATTGCCCCTGATAGTCTTTTTTTGCAATTCGTCCCTGATTTACCTGATAGTCTCCATTGTGCTTTTGCTCATTCCTTTTTGTTGCATCAAGATAACTTTTTGAAGTGGATGCTTGAGAAGTTTCTCCATTATAGCCCAGACCTGTCTTGTTTAGAGGAGAACGCTGTACATTGATAATATCATCCAGAGTTTCAGATCCTTTGACAAACTTAAGATTAATAGCTTTTGTTTTCTCAATCTCTTTTCTAAGAGCAACAATTTCACCTTCTAATTTTTCAAGATGTTTTTCCTTTTCATCAATTTGAAATTGTAGAGTATCAATGATCATATTCTTTTCTTCTATACATCTCTTGAGTCTAGTAATTTCTTCAAAAAGGTTATCCACATCTATAGCATCCATATAATCATCATCTTCAAATGCCATTAACAGTTTATATTCATTACCTTGTTCATCTTCATCACTATTTGATAGACCATCACTATCTTCATGAGTGTAGTAGCTTTTCTTATTTGCACCCTGTTTCTTGTTCCATCTAGCAGGTTCCTTTCCTTTATCCCTATAAGGACATTTTGCAGCATAATGACCTACTCTTCCACAAGCAAAGCATTTAAAATGTAACTTACCTCTGAACCTTCCAGAAGCCCTTTGAAGATTTCTGACAAAATTTGATTCTTCTTCTTCTTCTTCTGGTACGTGACTTGCTTCATAATAATCTCCTTTGCCTGATGCCTTGAAAGCAGCTTCTCTTCTGTCTAATGGACCTCCCTTTCTCATTTCATAAGCAGTTAGAATTCCATGTAGCTGAGACATAGTAAGAATTCGTAGATTTTCCTTTTCTTCTATTGCAGATACTTTAAATTCAAACTTGGGGGACAATGATCTTAGAACTTTTTCGACCACAATAGCCTCTTTTATTTCTTCACCCAAATTTTTCATGCAATTAACAATCTCATATACCCGAAGAAAATAGTTAGCCACACTTTCATCATTATACATCCTGAGATTCTCATACTGAATCCTGAGAGTTTGAAGTTTAGCACGCTTTACCTGTTCATCTCCTTCGTAGCTCAAGACAATCTTGTCCCATATTTCTTTTGCGGATTTATATTGCATAACCTTTACGAATTCTGTTTGAGATAAGCATCCAAGCAAAGTATTGACTACTTTAGCATTTGTTTCATATTTCTTCTTTTCGGCCGCATCTGTAGGAGTAGCTGAAGGAAAAGCGTAGCCTGTATCTATGATATCCCAAACTTCTGTACCAGGAGATTGAAGATAGGCAGTAACTCTTACCTTCCAATAATTGAAGTTTGTCCCATCAAAAATTGGTGGCCTGATTGATGCTTCCCTCTCGTAGTTGCTCATGATGAATGATCTTCCTTCAAGCGATCAAGCTTCTCCGAAGGACCTGCTCTGATACCAATTGTTGAAAATAATACTGAGAGGGGGGGTGAATCAGTATTATCAAATTCTTTTTAACAAATCTTCCTTAGTTATGCTTTGAATTATTTTTGCATGTCAGTACCATAAAAATAATGAGCATGAACAAGAAAAACACCAAAGAACACCAGATGTAAGGTGGAAACCCAATGTGGGTGAAAACCACCTGCTGCAATATGTCTCTATCTTCTTTCAAATTAGAAACTCCTTTTACAATGGTTTTATACTGGTGCAGTCCTTTACCAGTATGCAGGCTGCAACCTGCAGAGAGCTACAACTCTCTCTCGTTTTCCAGTCTTTCCTGGAAGGGAGCTACAACCCCCTACTTCTTTTCATAAAGCATCAAATGATCATCAAGTACATATAAGTTACAGTCCACTACAGTTATCAGATCAGCAATAACAGAACTAACCCAGAACACCTTATCAATAGAAAAATTCAATCAACAGAAGATCTTAAGACAGATACGCAGTTTTCCCTTCGGTGGCCTGCGTCGCTACGCACTTCACCTTCTGCTTCCCTGCGTATACCCGCAGAGATCCTTCTGTCGCACTGTGTGTCCACGCACTGTTCCTTCAACCGCACTGCGTATTGTTACTGCAGTTACGCACCCAGGGACACTATCACGTCGCGTACTGTTACTGCAGGTACGCACCCAGAGATACTATCGCGTCGCGTACTTTTACTGTGCGTACGCACCTGAACCTTTGTCGCTCTGTGTACCCACGCAGTTCTCCTTCTTCTGTTCTGCGTACCTACGCAACTCGCCTGTTTCTACTCTGCGTACCCACGCAGATCTCATGATTCTGCTCTGCGTACCCACGCAGCTCTTCTGTTAAACACCTGCGTATTTCTTATTAGGGCCGAATTGGCAGTCCACCAGAGTGACACAGTTGCTCAGATCTGATCATGCGCTCGAGAGATCACCTGTCACAGATTTGCCATCAACTTCTCTTACATATAGATCAAGCTTTTAAGACCATAACCCAATATTTCAGATCTTAAGATATTCAATTGCAAAAGATACTTAGCCAAGTGATCTCCTTTGCTTTATATAGGCAAGCTCCTCCTAAAATCATGGATCAATACCACGAGCCAAAACCATAATAACACAAATACCGTCGGCTAAATACCAAGGGTTAAGCATAAGAAACCCCACGTGTTCTTTTCTCTGCCTTGAAATGTGTGCACTGGGGGTACGCACCTCCTGAACGGCTGACCTGCGTGTCTGGCCGCGGTCCCTTCACGGTGTACCTGCGGGTACGCACCTTCTGAACTGATCTCCTGCGTACTTCTTAATTTTCAACATATTGAGAGCCTTGCCACGGGTGTTGCCATCAAGTACAACATCTGTAACATATAGCCATACCAGAAACATAATGCCAACAACAAGATATGGTTGGATTCATTTATTCTTTCTCTAGGGTTTTGTCCTGGTGTATATCCTCTTCTTTTGATGTTTCTTTTTTCTTTTCTTCCTCCTCTTCACAATCTATGTAAAACAATTTATTCTCAACACACTTATGACCTTAGAGTATTTGCTATCACAACTGTAACAAAGCCCTTTTGATCTTTTTCTTCCAATTGTTGCCGTGTCAACTTTGTAGGTTGTGAAAGGCTAGCGGAAACAACACTTCCATCTTTATAGTTGTGAGTGGTAGGCTTCCTTGTTGCCATAATTTTGCTTTCCATTTTTCTTGCCAACCTGAATGCCTTCTCTAATGAATTAGGTTCCAAAAGGCGAACCTCATGTTTTATGTTATCCTTTAAAATCCCTATGAACACATCAATCCTATGCTCCTCTGGAATATCTTTTACCCTTATATTCAATTTTTGGAAGTCCTCAATGTGCTCAATCATTGAACCCTTTTGTTTGAGATTTATCAATTGGCTAAAAAAAGTGTTTCTTTTTGTATCCTCATAATGTGCTATAATTTCTTACCTAAAAATTGCCCAAATGACAATTTGTTTACGAGAGAAAAGCCATAGATACCATACAAACTGATTTCATTCGAAATATAAAGTTGCAATACATACCTTTTGTGTGTTTTTCACATTATGGAGATCAAAATATTGGTCCATCTGTAGTATCCATGTTACGGTAACCTTGTCATCAAACTTCCTCATATCGATCTTTGGAACGTGGTGGGTCTTCAATCCACTGTTAGAGTCTATGAAATCATGATTAACATTTATATTTTGCTCATATGAGTTTTATCTATTACATTTTCGCCACCAGGAAGCCTTTCTTGTAGCAACTTTGTCAAACCTTCCTTGAAACCTTCCATGTCTTTCTTCAAATCTTCAATGTTTTCATTCTTTGAATCATGATTAACATATATTTTGTTCTCATTTTGAGTTTTCTCTACTACCTTTTTGCGATTACGAAGCCTTTCTTGTAGCAACTTTGTCAATTCTTCCTTCCAACCTTCCACATCCTTTTTCCAATATTCAATGTTGTCTTTCATACCATCTATCTTAGCTCCCACAACATTCTTTAAACCATCCATCTTGTCTTCCACACCTTTATTTAAACGACCCATCTTGTCTTCCACACCTTTCTTTAAACCATCCATCTTAGCTTCTGTTACTTTTTGTGATAGTGAAATTTGTTTCACTTGGCCTCATAATTTTGATATATCATGTTGCATTTCTTCCTCTTCTTCATGAGTCATGCTAGAGCTTTCACGTTACTTAGGAGGTGTTTCCATTTTCTTTCTTGGGCGCATCAATTAATGATAATTATTCTTCTTTATTCCCTTTAAATTCCTCCAAAATAATTTTTCAAACCAAACTTATCCAGAATTTTAAAAAGACTACACACCTTTTTTCACTTTGTAGGAGCTCGATATTGAATCTGGTGTATCTCTGAAATTTCAGATCTCCAAGGTTTGAAATTACAAACTGTGGTAGCCCTCTGAGTCCTCTTTCCGATGCCACTATTCTGATCGAAATTGGATTCTCCAAGAAAGCATTATGCCCAATCTCCCAATATGACCGGATTATACACTTTTTCAGTAGAGTGAACTTGTATTAAGTGCCACGTGTCACTATTTCAACCTTCAGAATTGAAAACAATGCACAGAAAACTAAAGTTTGTCCCATTCTGTAACTTCTTACAAAATTTCAATCTCATACTCAGAGAGAAAGTTATGATGATTTTCATAAGGTCACCTATTTGTGAGGTAATTCGGGACCCTGCAAAAACCGTAAGAGGGTGTTACAGTTCAACGTTGGTGTGATCTTTGAGGAGAGAAAAGCCAAGAAGTGGGAAGAGAAATCAAGCAACGGAGTGAGGAATGGCGATCTAATTTTATTGTTCGATACTCATCGCATGCTAAATGAATCGAGACATCACAATGCTTACCAATACATAACAGTCGCACCCATTCACCCCAGTCAGGTACTCAAACCAACCACTGAGATGCCCTGCACTGTGCCCCTTGATGTGTTTATTTTTCATTAATCATTTGCCCAAGTAACAGTTCACTTCTTCTACGTTGTGCTCTATTATTTCAGGCAGAGCAAAAACTATAGGGTTCCCTTATAACCCTCATATTTTCAATTTTAGCAAAGCCACAATTGAACCCAATATGATGGAGATTTGGTTCTAACTCACCTCTAACTCCATCAAGCACACCAGATGGCATGTCGCTTCTGGTATATCCACCAGATGGTGAAAGTTCATGATCACGTTCAAGACTTCAAGATTTTTAAGAGAACATATGTCTTCAGGGAGATGTCTAAGTCCGTTCAAATGGAAATCCAGTACACAAACATCTCACGTAGGAGATCGATGGTGAAAGAGAAGTTATATTATTTGAATGTATAGATAACTTCTTCAGATTCATCAAATTCAAACCCAGTGTATCTGGTAGTGCCTCCAAATGGTTGAAATTTGTAATCAGTTCTGCCAACGCATTATTAAATTCATATGATATAATTGTATTATTGTGCATATCCATAACCCAAAAATAACTGAGAAATTCAAAAAAAAAAAAAAAAAACTCTGAACCTAATTGCAATTTTGCATACTCTCAAGAAAAGTAACGAGGATGTTTTCATAAACATTTAGGGTTTTATTGTTCATCAGTCGACCAAAAGAATTGGGAAGAGATTTGAGGTGATTTGAAGCAACATCCAGACTTCTAAGATTCACCAGGCGAGTCACGCATTAGGGAAAGCACTACAATGGCCATGAACCTATTCCATTTCATATTGAATTAGCATCCATCCACCTCAATCCATCCATTCCAGGTCATTGCAGCCTCTAGCCATTTTTTTTTGTGGAAGCTTCTAGTAAGGTTTTGCACCTCTCATCCTCGAGGATGAATACCAATCTTCAAAATTTTTAGTTTCTCCCTGTGAATGGACTATTTTTGCAAGAAGAGAAAAATGTACAAGGAAAATGAATTGTTTCTACAGGGAGACAAAGAATGAATTTTTTCTACATGAAGACAAGGATGAATGAATTGTTTCTGCAAGAAGACAAGGAGGGTGGTGTGATATAGAGAAAAGTGACATGTGTATTATAACTCACATCAACAAATAATGGAGTGTGACAAGTACCAGTCTTAAACTTTGTATAAGAATTCGATACAAAACTTTAGATACAAGAAAAATTTTCCTCAACCACTAGACTTTGGATAAAATGATATTGTCACAATCTTCGTGCATTGGGCCAAGCAAAGTCTGTAATAAGAGTTCGAATGTTTTTCGACCTAAAAACTTTGCTTAAAATTTCGGTAAATGAAATTGTAAACATTCAACTTAGGTTAAAATGCAATAAACCAACAAAAAAATCGATCAAAAGACAAATTAAGAGGCGATGAACGATTAAGCAATCACTATAGTCTCGTTGAAAGAAGAGATTAATAAGAAATAGCCGTAAGGTATTATTTGGGTGCTGAACTCTATAATCATGAATATTATGGGATTCTTTTCACATACGAATGTAGAAGCCTCCTTGGTTGCAACATAGCCGATAGAAACATAATCGAAATTCAAAATGTCTCTTTAATTAAAATAATTTCAACATATATGTATAAGCAATAAAAAGGAGGAGATTACATATAAGCAATAAAAAGGAGGAGATAAGAAATGAAACCTGTCTTAAACATATTGTAATCATGTTTTAATTATTTATGGTGTTTCCCAGAATTATTTCAATGTTTATAACCTTCCATTTACTTGCACACATCAAGACTCAAAGTACCTTATTTCATGAAAAAAAACATAAACAACTTTCTTAAAAAGACCCTACAACCTTAGAATTCATTCAGATCGATATAATAGTAATAATCAATTACAATAATGTAAATGGTATAATGTAAATTTAACATGTAACATTGTAAACGTAGAATATAGTGGGCAGGTCAAAGAGAGTGACGAGAGATCTTAAGTATTAATAATAATAAGTCAATACTTTATTCACCCCGTTTGTAGTTAACATCACTCACTTTCACAAGTTGGAATTCATCCAAATAAATCTTTTATAAGTTTGAATTCATCTTCATCGATCTTTTACAAGCTCTAATCCTTATAATTATAACATTTCTCATCGACTTATTAGAGCAATGCAAATGTTGAAATCATGCACCCTAAACTTTCAAGGACAAGATAGGCATAAGCAATGCAAATATTGAAATCTTACACCCTAAACTTTCAAGGACAAGATGGGCATAATGAAGAGAAACTACCCTGTAAAATGTAAATTTGTTTTTTTAGGTTAATTTTTTTTGGGAAGAATAGAAAGATATATTAGTGAGTCATTATCATGATGAGAACTTTTTGTAAATGGATAAATTCCTTAGTAGAAGGTGGTTAAATTAACATTAAAGCATTCTTAATTAGATTGTTTTTTAATTATAGTATAAATGTTTTATGTTTTGGATTTTTTGATATTTATTTTTTGGACAATCTTGTTTAACATTTTTAGTCGACTAAAAAATATACTCATAAAAAATAAAATTATAGACTAAAAAATATATTCATAAAAAGATAAAATTGTAGAATTAGAAGACTACTTTATATTTGAATCTTTTAGTAATTTATGATCGTTTTAAAATGAATAAATAAGGTTAAATAAAATATATATTTCAAAATTATATATATAGAAATACCTAAATCATAGTGTTTAATTATTTTCATTTTTATTCTTTGCCAGGTATAATTTTTAAGACAATTTTGCTTGAAATTTAGTAGAGGTTTGTTGGATTAGGTTCTATCTATGTAATTTGCACAATCTAAATGTCATAGCGTTTTTCAGAACGTTGAATCTATTTTTGCATTAAAAATGAAATTTAAACAATAAAACTACAATCTTTCTAAGATTATACTGTTGAATTTAAAAAAAGAAAAAGAAAAACATAGAACAATTAGAGTGCACCATTCTAAACTACTTGTCAAATTGTTAAATATGTTCATCAAATATCTAACTCTGAATCTAATGAAAAGCCACACTCAACACTTTGTGCATGCATGTAGCTATCCACCTATATCATTAGGGAAATCTTGAGGTCTAAAACAATGTTTACAAGAAAAATAATAAAAAAAGAGTTGTGATTTTTGAAGGGAAAAGAAAAAGAAAGCTACGTTTTCTTATTATATTTTTGGTGTGTCTTCTTGTAGGTTTACTCAAATGAGTGTAAGTATCCATTACATGTGGAGTAAAATTCCATATCCAATGTATACCCACTTCACATAGTTTTCAGTAGAATCATATTGGAAAAGATTCAAAATATATGAAAAATGTGTTTCTTAAAAGAAATACACTATTTTATGTATTTTCAATTTTTTCAGTGTGGATCTACTGAAACCTATGCAGAGTGAGTGTGTTGTGGATGTGAAATTTAATTTTGGATCCAACAAGTGTATAAACATGAATTTTGAATAAACATACAAGGAGATTAAAATAAAATATAATTAAACTAGTGTAGCCATATAAACTAAATGGTTGGTAAACCTCAGTAAGAATCAATCCATGATAAACATCAAAAAACATAAAGATACATCCCACAACATTAAAATTAAAAAATCATAAAAAATAATTAAATTATAACATTGCTTTAAATATTATCGCTATAATAAGATTATTATTATTATTAAAAATAATTAATATACAAGTTAAACATATGTATATTGTTGGATACCTAATCCGCTTAGGGTTATGGTGTGGAATGTGAATAATAATTGGAGTCCAAGATGGAATATGAAAACTATGGGTCATAAGATATTGTATTAATATGTAAATATCTGTAATACGAAGCATCTCATGTTTATCTAATTGGTGTCTGTCAATTTCCTGTGAGTTTAAAATGGCATAAGAGAGAACGAATCCCTACCCTACTCAGGTTTGATCAACTAGTTTTGTGGCCTCTCTACGCATGTACGTTTTTCCATCAATTCCGCATTTCATGAATGTCATGTGAGTTAAATTATAACTACAATCTCTCCCACGATCCGTTGGACTTGTTTCTATCATTTTTTCTAGGTTTTTCAAGTCTTTCTTTCTTCGCATCTCATAGCCATTCCTATCAAATCTCTGCCCATGTGTTACCTTCCCATGCTATGTTCTTTGCATAATAATTTTTATGTCCATTCTCCATACCGTTGGGATGTATTAAATTGTTGTTGTAAAGGATGGGTTCAATAACAAATTTCTTCAGGTTTTAGACTATATTCTCTAAATCAGTGTGATGCATTATGTTTAGTAGTTTACAACTATTATATCTATTTACAATCCATCGATTATGGTTGTCAATCGGCAGCCAAGAAGTCCACAACTTTCTTCATCAATGAGAGGCTCCAACTCCATCTTGCTCCTCTTTGTGACTCAGACTTGATGCCATCACTGTGGTCATGAATGGGCTAAAGGACCCTACTTTATCACATTAGCTCAAGCATATTGTTCATTGAACGTTATTTGGTTATATTCCTCTCCATTACATGCCATGTGAGAAGATCATATTGAATATATAAAGACTTAAAACATTCTAATATTCAATGAAATAAAACAAGCAGTTGTGTGCTTTTCATATTGAGGGATATTTGAAGTGTTTGAGTTTTCCAAGGACTCATGGAAATCAGGCTTTCAATCACTTGGAATATTTTGTGAGTGTGTACATGAGGACAAGCTCTGTATTTCGATACGTATTTTTGAGAATTTGTTTCAATTAAAGTTGCGAAGAGTAAAGGTACACAGTGGTTTCTGTATGTGATGAGGGCCTGGTCCACTCCAAGATTAGCAAATATAAAAGGCTAGTATTGTGACACTAAATGCCATTGGATTATTCTTCCAACAAATTCTACCATGATATTGTGTTGATGGACTCGAGAGGCAAGCAGACCCAAAGGATATCAGTCATTCTTATATTCAGTCCTACCTTTAGCACTTCCTTACGTGATTATATTCAGACATGGTGTTTTTTCAAACAATAATGGGATTATCCTTCTCTTGAGTGGAGTGTGATTGGTCTTTTGGTCATTATACTTGCCATCACCATAGAATTTTCATCTTTCCTCTTTCATTGTATAAGGATACAAGTCCCTGGTTGTCCATTTATGGTAAAGGTATTGGCAGCAGTGCTTTTGAGACTCACGTGATTCACCATTGAGAGAATTTTTTCACTATTTTGTTCACAACACGCTACTCAATTGCAATGATCTAAAATTTATAGTTATTTGCCTTTGCATGATCATTTTTTGTTAAATCTAACACCCATATTTTGCTAACTTGAGTAGTTAAGAAGATGACCAAAATTGATGATGCATTAGAGTTACTAAATACTCTAATGAATTCCACTATTGATGGGATGGTAAACATCAACAAGGACATTCTTTCTCGCATTAGAATATGTCTGCAAATTTCACATGACAATATTTATATTTGTAGCTCGAATCACAGCTTCAGCAAAATGAGTTACAACATAATGTACATCATTCTAAACTTTTTTTTGTTCAAAAAAATTCTCTATTTGAGATTGACACAAACTCCCATTAGCATCAAGAAATTGAAGTTGAGGATGATTCACATCAAGTGCTCACTTATGGAGAATATTTGGTTGAAGATGTAAAGTTTTAGTCTTCTTTACCCAAACCAATCTTGGATACAACAAGGATGTATACTTTCATATTCCATATTACTTAATTCCCATCAAATTTCAGAGTGTTGGATTTCTTAAGGAAAACTTATGTTCACCTGCTCCTCATCCACAACCCCATTTTTTCAAATGCCAACATCGTAATCGATTTGGCCATGTGAAATATCACTATTTTGATCTTAATTGATTTGAGAATTGTCATAAAAATACTCATCATTCAAACAAATGATTTTGAAACAAGCCTCCTATAAGAAATAATATTCATATTGGATGGATTGCTTCTTGGCAATGGGCTTCAACAACAAAGAAGATATTTCGATCATACCATAGCATTTGTTCTCGAGTATTGACACATTTTGCAGTTGAAATTTCTTCATCCTCTTACCTTGTATCTGATAGGGGGAATTGATGTTCATCGACAAGCTTCAAAGATAGATCAAGTGAGTCTAAGCATGTTTCTTGAGCCTAGAGCCAGATTCAGCCATACCAAGGTTCAAAGTTATAGCCAAAGATAGATTCATGCCACATGAGCATGTATTTTGGTTGGTGAACTTCTTTAAACAACCAGAGGTTGAGACCTCAATGGTATCCCTTTTATAAACACTTCCTCTAATAGAAGACTTCATCTTCTAGCTAGATTTGGAATAGTTCAAGGAATTGTATTAAGTGTTCCAGGTTGAGACCCCAATGATATTCCTTTTCATAACATTAGAGATAGCTTCCTTTAGCACAAAACTTCAACTTCTAGCCATATTCGGAATTGTTTTATGTATTGTGCTAAGCATTCCAGAGTTGGTGGTCATCCTTAAACCACCATTGTTTAAGACCTTGAGTTATGCCACCTTATACAATTATTTCAAAGTGCATAGTCAACCAACCTCTACCATACATTTTTTGATTTTTTTTTATATTTCAACTCTCTTCTTGGACTCATATATACCGCTTTGAATCAAAGGGGGGTGGGGGGGGGATGTTGGACACCTAATTCACTAAGGGTTATGGTGAGGAATGTGAATAGTCATTGGAGTCCAAGAGACCAATTAGAATATGAAAACCAAGAGACATAAGAGGACATGGAAAGAAGAATAATAGAGGTAGGGGGGGAAACATTACTGAGGAGGAAGACCTGATATTAATTGTATATCTTGCTAAAAAAATGGACTTGATGCATCCAAATGCAAGCTATCTTGGGACAAAATTAAGCAAGAAAGAAATGAAGACAAAGTTAAAACACTAGCTGCAGGGGAAGGTAAATAACCTTAATCCACTTATTATATTATGGCACATTGCAAGATTGGAGTAGCTGAAGAGTTGTCTAATAATTCATTTTCTTCATGGAAATATGCATGGTTTCTTAACACAGGTGCAACTTGCCACATGGCCTTTCGGAAGGATTCCTTTGAATACTTCAATGGAAATGCATATGGGGTAGACTACTTTGAAAACAAATCAAAGCTGAAGACGTTGAGACTTGGAACCATCAGGATTAAATAGCTTGGTCTCGCTGAATTTCTTTTACATCGTGTTCGATACCTCCTAGAATTGTGGAGATTCTTGTTGTCCTTGGTTCACATCTTCCAACAAGGATGCTCCATTCACATGTTTAATGGAAATGTTGAGGTGAGAAAAGAATCAGAAAATTCACTTTTCACGACGGGAATAAAAGAATAAATACTCTTGAAGTTGCAGGGAACATCTTCTCATGCACAAAACTATGAACACAATTCTTAGTATGATGAAGGTACATTTCCAGCCAATCTCTTATGGCATGCTATATTTCGACATTTGAACTATGATAGACTATTTATTGAAGAGAAATGGTGCGACTAGTTTTCCAGCCATTCCTAGGAAACTAAAGCAATTTGATGTTTGTATCTTAGGAAAACATAACAAACTACAATTTCATGATTCTCTTTCTGGATCACGTAAAAGTATTTAACTGATTCATTTTGACTTTTCTGACCCTCTTCATGTTCCTTCTACAAATGAAAATAAATACATGATCAGTTTTATCGATGACTAAACTAGGATTTGTTGGGTATATTATTTGAAGAATAAATTTGAAGCTTTTAAAACTTCCAGAAACTTTCACACATGGATTGAAAACAATACACAATATCATATTGGCTCTATTCTTACTGATAATTGAAAAGAATAGACTTCAAATGAATTTGAAAACTATCTTCACTAGCATGGGATTCAACATCAAATAATTGTCCCTTATAATCCTCAACATAATGGTGTAGCTGAAAGGATGAACAATACAATCTTAAATATGGTTCGTTCAATGATGTTTCTCAAAAATGTTAAGTTGATGCAATTCTTTGTATAGTGTATATTAAAAAAAAATGTCCATCTCACTCTCCAAAAAAAAGACTCCTTCTGGAATGTGGTATGGCCAAATTCCTTTGGTGAGGCATCTAAGGGTTTTTGTTTCCACCTGCTATGCATTGATTCCTAAGGAATATAGAAACAAACTTGGTGCAAGGACTTGAAAGTGTATCTTCTTGGGGTACTCGAATACATCCAAAGCATATTCTCTCTATGATGAAGTAAACAAGGAGTTTATATGGTCTGTATATATGGCTTTTCTTGAATCTTCCAAGTCTGGCAATGTTGTTGAGTGGCAATTTGATTGCCTGGACAAATTTTTATATGAAAAATCCTTTCAGGAATTTGACAATGATATTCCACATGTTGAAAGGGGTATCCCTATCTTGGATCAATCTTTTGAATCTCCTTCTAAATCACTCTCTCCCCCTAATCAAGCTCTAGCCATTGATTAAGAAGACACTTTGAGTGATGTGATTGAGAGAATTGGAAGCCTAAATGTTGATTTAGCCAAAGAACCTGAGCCATCTCAAAAAGGTCATCCAAAAAGGCTCACTAAGACACTTAAAAGTGTTCATTCTGATGAGGTTGGAAAGACAAGAATTATAAGTTCTACTAGACATAATGGAGGTGATGTAGATCTATTTGATTTAGCTATTGATAAGGATGTGTCTTGTGATTTGAATTAAAAATTTCAACTTATTTTGAATCAAATTCCTTTAAAGAAGTTGTGTCTCGTGATGAATCGAAAGAAGCAATGTGGAAAGAGTATGATGCTCTGATAAAGGATGGAACTTAGAAGCTAGTGGACCCTCCATTTGCAATCAAACTAACTGGCTGCAAGTGGGTATTAAAGAAGAAGTATAAATCAGATGGCTCACCTGAAAATCATAATGTAAGGCTCATGGAAAAATGATTTTCATAGAAAGAAGGGGTCAATTATGTGAAGACATTTCCCCTAGAGAAAAATGGGCTACCATCTCGACTCTGTTTGCCTTGGAAACTCAGAATGGATGGAAATTTCATCAAATGGATGTAAAACCTATCCCCTTGAATCGAAGTTTGAAAGAAAATGTTTTTATGTCTCAACCAAAAGGATATTTTGTGAAGGGACAAGAGCATTAAGTATGCAATATTATCAAATCCTTATATGGCCTCAAGCAAGAACCATGAACTTGGTATGAGAAATTGGCTGAGCATCTTCTGAAACTAAATTTCAAACATTATGATCTTGATGATGCAACTTCATTTTCCAATAAAATTGGCATAATTGTTGTCTGTCTTGTGGTTTATGTAGATGATTTACTGATGGTTGGGAACAATGAAATTTATATTTCTTAAAGAAAGAATTGAGGAAAGGATTTGAGATGACATATTTGGGATATGTTCACTGCTATCTGGGTACTGAAGTAACCCAACATCATAAGTTTATATTCCTCTCGAAAGAAGTACATTGAAGATTTGTTAAAAAGAATTTTCATGACTTAATGCAATCCGTTGTCCACTCCAATGGAACAAAATTTAAAGAACACATCTAAAGAAGGAAATGAATTTGAGGATGCAACTAAGTACAGACAACATGTAGGAAGTCTTAACTGCCTCACTACTACGAGACCTAACATTTCATTTGTTGTTGGAATCTTTTCAAGGTTTACGTAAAAACCTTGCGAGTGTCATTGGTATGCTGCAAAAAGGGTTCTAAGGTACTTGAGGGGAACTCAAGACGTTGGACTCAAATATACATAGGTGAATGACTTCAACTTGATTGGATACTCTGATTCAAATTTGGATGGAAATAAGGAAAATGGAGTATCTACTTTAGGTTATGTTATGATCCTTGGATCATGAGCTATCTCCTATAGGTCATGCAAACAACTCGTTCCAGCTATTCCATAACAGAGGGAGAATATGTGGAACTACATAAACAACCAAGGAGATTGTGTGGCTCAAGAAAAATCTTGATGACTTGCAGGAGAAACAAGTGCATTCTACTCCTCTTCTAATTGAAAATAATTCTACAACAAAATTGGCCAAGAATGCAAAGTTCCGTGATTGACCAAGCATATCAATAGAAAGTATCATTTGATTCAATGTCATTTTGAGGCCAAGACTATTCATCTATGCCATAATTCCACAAATAAGCGAATGTTAACACCTAATCCTCTGAGATTGGGCAAACATTATAAATACAAAAATACAAAATAAGAAGATGAAAAGACCTTGGAATGTGAATCCCAAGGGTCCCTCTCTATTATGTATATATCAATGTTCTTTCTAATAGAAAAAACAAAATTCATGGAATTACCAAAATGCCTACTTACATATATAAACTATGTATATTCATTTTGGCTTTACCATAAAAAAAATCTTAATTTTTAAATTAACATTGTTACAATACTATGGGTTAATATCAATACCACATTCCAATAAAACTATAACTAATTTTGTATGATATGTATTCGTATAATATTTTATTTAGCAAAAAAAAACTTAATTACTTTGGAGATAAAATTTAACTTTCACGTAAAAATAAAAATAATTTTTTTTCCAAAAAAAATATATTTAAAAATAAATTATTATTTTAAATGTTATTAATTTTTTAATAATTTTCTTTTTTAATATCACTGTAGCTAGACTCAAAATTTCATTCATAAAAATTTAATTAATTAAATTATAAAAAAATAGCTGAAAAAATATAATCTAATCTTGCATATTTCAAAGCTAATTTTTTATTTTTTTTAAATCTCGTAATAAACAGATTAAATATAAATATTGAAATCACTGTCACTATAAAAATGACAACATCCATTTTAAGTTAAAATGGTTAATTATATTTTAAAGTCACATCGCTTTGATTGTGTTTCAACAAAAGTCGCATGGTCATGATAAAATTTTTACGCATTTCCATTTTTGGAATCGCTTTTATCAAAATGCAGTTATAAATATTCTGACTGAAATTATTGATTTCATTAAAATAATAATAATAATAATAAAATATGATTTTAAATTATTTTAATAATCGAGTAGTTAATTTAAAAAAAAAAATTATTAAATAAAAAACATAAGACTTAATTTAAAACTTTAAAAAAAAATATTAATTTAAATTAAAGAGAAAAAGGACATCAGAAGAATTTTTAAAAGCAATTAATATAAAACCAACCTGATGCTTCAACATTATCACCGCCATTAATATTGTTTTCCTACCTAGTTTCTCAAGAATATATATATATATATATATATATATATAAAAGTTAGTTGAATTTAATTAAATTAATATATAGTTTTACAAGGATTTAAGTTAAATGAAGGATAAATATGGATATTTTTAAGATATTTAATTTTGAAAATAAAGTTGGCAAAAATCCAAGAATTCAAAATTTAAGTTTAGAAATTGATTACATCAATAAATAAATTAATAAATAAAAATTAATAATGAAAAATATACACCATATTTATAATAAAAAAATATTAAAATCTCGCACCTCTTATCAATATGTACACCACCAACAGTGTAATTGAGAGAGGAGTTTAACTTCTTTCTTTTCTTTTATTTTATTTTGGGGTATCTAATGATAATTTTTCAAATAGAATTGCACTTCTTAGTTTTAGGGGCTAAACTTGTAATTTTAATTATTTAAAATATATTTGTAGACATATAAATAGGATTAGTACTATGTAAAATTCTTTGACATTGAGATTAGCTGTTGCAGCTTTTCGTCGCAATATAGGTGTTGCATCTTCTCGTCGCAAAATACTCTTCTTTAGCCACCTTAGATGGGCGTTGAAGCAGCAATACATGTTGCAATGAATTTTCCTTCGTGGAACGATCCAAAAGAAAGGCTTGCAGTTCTCGCTTCGAGATTACTAGCTTAACCCTCATTTTACTGCTGCCATCGTTTAACCACTTAACTGAAAATTCCTTGGGGCCTGTCTACTCTTCAGAGACCGTTCCGGATCTATGAGATGGGATGCAGTTACCAATTAATGAATGCTAATTGCATTGCATAGAGAATTCCTTGGCAGGGCCGCGAATTAAATTCGTAAGAATCTATCGCCTCTGGTGTTTAGCAGTAGCGATAGAATACGGTATCCCGAGGATGAGATTTGTGTGTGAGAGGACGATTATATGTTGTAGGGGTAGTTGTAGGTAGGTGACTGATTTTTAATGTGGGGACCCGCAATGTCCGCAGTTTCATGTTCATAAGGTGTCCTCTAGTTTCCCATCACCATCTTGAACTGGTGCTGTAAGTTTCCGAATAGTAAGATTCTTATATGGGTGGGAGTGATAATAGAGTTTATTAATAAAATGATTGATGGAGAGGGTATTGGCTAAGGTTTTCTTCGTATATTGGTTACCCATAAATTCTAAGGAATAATGATGATTTATTGAATAATTTTCAAAAAAAAATTATTCAAAATTTTGGTAATAATATTTTATTTATATGTAATACAGTAGATTTAAAAAAAATTTCTAAGTCATTTTATTAAATTCATTTATTATATGAAATAATTTATTATTGGTTAATAAGGAGAATAAGAATATATATATTATATATATATATATATATATATATATTATATATATATATATATATATATATATCAAATTTAAAAGAAAATGGTGTAATAAATAGTCAAATGAAAAATAAAATTAAGATGGAGAAGATTAAGTTTAGTAGTAAGAGTTAGTTTAATTGATCTAGTGAGGTTTTTTTGATATTGTTTCTAGTTGTTGTTAGATTCTCTTGGGGCTAGGTACTTAATCAGGATTTACCATCTATGTTGTTTTTGATGTTAGGTTTCACTTGTTTAGATGCCCTTAGGGCTAGGCATCAACGTCAACCATTTCCCCATCTTACCATATAGTAAATATGAAGAAGAACTCTAAAATGATTTCATTCAAAGTAAAGAAAACATTACTAACTATATAGTGAAACTTATTATAATATTTTAGAATGAAACAATTGATCACCTTTATAGCACTAAATTAATTAAAAATGATTTTTTTATGTCCTCTATATATTAAAATTAAATTTTAATTTTAATATTAATGTTTTCCAAAAAAAAAAAACTCTTAATTTTTTTCAAATATTTCTTTATTTTTAAAATTCTATAACCGAATTTAATCTTAATAGAACATAATCATTATCATATAACATAAATACAAATACAAACAAACCTATCACTTAAAACATTCCCAATAACTTATTTTGTTATATATTTTACATATTTCATTTCCAAAAAAACACTAAATTTTATTGAATTATAAAAATATAACATTACAATTTGTTACTTAAAATATTCTTAATAACTTATTAGGTTATATTATGTATTTTACATATTTTGAGTTATAAAAATAGAACATTAATACATATGTTGAGTTATAAAAATAAAATATTAACTTTAACTGTGAAATAATTTTCATACTTCACTGTTTTAAATTCATAAATTATATTTATATAATTTTACTAATTTATAAATATTTTTTAATTATAAAATTAAATTAAATTAAATTTTTATCAAAATTTTTTATTATCTATTACATTTTTATTTTTATTTTTAAATATTTTTTAATTATAACATTAAATTAAATTAATTTTTTATCAAAAAATTTTATTACCTATTACATTTTAATTTTAATTTTTATTAAATATTAATTGATTTTAAAAAACATAAATAAGAAATAATGATTCGTGATAAATTATAATAATTTTTTTGGTATAACTATCGTAAGCTAACTCCACTGACTATACTCTGCCATGGGCAACATTATCTTCATGAGCTCAACTTACTCCATCTTGTCTCTATAAATGAGGTGAGTCCCAATGTTTTTTCTCCACTTCATTTGAATGAAGATATTCTAATTTTTTATGCTTCAATTTTGGAGTATTTATATTGTCTGGGTTCGACCTGGGCGCCTTTTAGTGTAATGTCTGAGTTGGACCAGGGCGCTTTTTAGTGTAATACAAATTGATACTACAAACCTATTTTATAATTAGTGTATTTTATGGGTTTTATAAAACTAATTATTTTTAGATTTGAAGTAATTTTGATAGAATATAATTTTATAATTCAAGTTTTTAGCACAATTTGGTGTATTCTCAAATTTTATAATACTATAATATTGATATTTAAAAATTATTTTATATTTAATATTTTTAATAAAATTAAAATTCATCAAATATAATTTTGACAATATGTACTCTTTAAACTTTGGTTTAACACAACTTTAACTAAGTACTATATGCTTTTTAAGTTCTACAATACCATAACATTGTTGCATATTCGAACATATATTTTGAATAAAAATTTATTTTTCAAATATAATTTGGAAAAAAAAAACACTTTATATCTTCTACATTATTTAAAATTCTATCCTATTTTGTGGATATGTAAGTTTCCTAAAAAATACAACTATATATACGTTCCCTAAAAAATCATGTTACTGATATATCTTGTAACCTAATGTACTATCATAACCAACTTCCTTCCAATATCCAAGGCCTAGTTTATTAGATTTTTGTGCTTGTACTGATAGATATATAGATATACTGATTAATAAGTATTATTTAATCCAAGAAACTTGACGCTTTTTCTTTTGTAACTCTTAATAACTTTCCACATGTGTTTGTTATTTGGGATGGACCATTAAACTACTACAACCGCATATAAATACAATTGGAAAAAAATTGAAGGCAAAGGGACAAAATTGGACCTACCTTGCGGGCCTTTATGCTGCTACATCAAATTCTGCCATACGTATAAGTTACTTATAACACACCTGGACAAGATTGGACCAGCTTAGAAGCTTTGTTTTGTAGCTTTTAGCTGAGCGGTGTTATTAGGTAAAATTTCACACCTGGCCTAACGTGATCAATAGAAAGCTAGTTACAGAGCTCTGAAGTTCACACCCCAAATATTTCGGACATGGTTAAAAATGACAAATTTCGATTATTATGCTGCAACGAATTTAATCCTGGACCGTAAATTCAATGAGATGGCAGACGTTTACCCATCAATAACTAATCCTGTTTAAATTATTGATTTCTTGTGAGTTGATTTTCCTGACCGAATGATATCTGTGATATTGTATAGCATCTGATCTACAAGAGAAAAACCTTTCCAGAATTAGATTTTGTGAAGAAGTTGTCGAGGCGAGTCACGGCGATACGGAAGGTAGGTTTGAATATTATTGCGAGGAATCCATATTGCTCATCATTTGTGTAGCCGAGCCTCGCATACACGGATGGTAGCTTTAATTTTTCACTGCGGGGTTCCGCCATGTCCGCCATTTCGCAGACGTCAGCTAGCTGCCAGATTTCCTGTCGTTTTCACGCGCACTTCTTGGCACTACTGTTACAAACATCTAGTTTCAACCAAATCCTTCAATGTAATAACCATCATAACCATATTACGGCACTACTGTTACAAACATCTAGTTTCAACCAAATCCTTCAATATAATAACCATCATAACCATATTATATTAGCAATTGCATTGATGGGTGGAAAGGAACGCCTATAGAAACGGTGGACAATGTTGAAGGCAATAGTTCGTAGATTATTGTGTAATATTTTAGCATTGTATGAAGTTTCGTAGATTGAATGATCATGTTTAGTGCATCATAGATTTAATATAACTACTAAGATGAAGAGGGGAGGGAATAGAAACTTTTACATATAAGTCCAAAAAAGCTTAAGTGGTTACTTACCAAACATCTTATTTAATGATTTAAATTACCCTACATCTAACTCCACTTTAAGTGTGCATACCCCCTTACTTCTCATAACCTTGATTTATGGATACCCATGCACATGAAATATGAAATCATGTTGTGGTTGACATGGTCATCCTAAATTAAGATATGTGATTCATTGTTTTAGTGGTTCTCGTTAAATGATCTAACCAAGTCCTAAATAGTTCTTTTGTTATCTATACATTGATTTGAGACACCATTTGAGCTCCCCTATGAGGGAGTCATTTAATGGAAGTTTCACTTCTTGTTTATCAATATAATCTATTTTAAGATACATTTGTACTTCCTCTTTATAGCAAAATGTTGTGATAAATCATTTGTATAGTTGATATTCCAGATTTTGTCCCATGGCAAGAGTCTCAACTCCTCATGACATGGGTTTTATAACTCATAATGCCAACAATAATTTATAGGTTATTGTTGTCAAAAGAAATTGTCATTAAAGGCCTCGCAACCACCATGGTTTACCAAAGTATGAATCTAGCCTAGTTGATATATTTATCAACCATGCCTCTAAGATATAAATCTAGCCTAGTTGATATATTTATCAACCCATTATCAATCATGATCAATCAAAGGAAATGAAAACAAAAAAATGAGGAAGGGCGATCATCATGTGCACATAGTTGGACAAACACAACCCCTATTTTGAGATACAAGCCAATATCCATCATCAATCATGATCAATCACAGTGTATGAACATAGATCAATCCAAGTGTATGAAGGTAGAAAACTGAAGATAGAGGAATAACGCGATTTCCATACCCAAGAATCCTACCCATGTGTTTCATACAACCATCTATAGGGAAAAGTAAAATCTAGCCTCCTCATGCTAACATATTCAATGTCCAACATAGTTACTCATGTGTTTCATACAACCACCTACATGGAAAAGTAAAATCTCACCTCCTCATGCTTACATATCTAGTGTCCAACACAATTACAATAGGGACGTGATTTTAAACAACATAAACAAGTTGGAAGCATGGAATATGGAGCAATATGAGATCTTCTAATGCCATGGAAAATCTCTAGATTTGAAACTATACATATCGATTAGACAAATTATGCATTATGTGTTACCAACATCAATGAAAATGTCAATGCCACCATGTATATTATTTATCTAAATACCGCTTGCATAAAGGATGCACATAATTATATTTTTTGATTTCTCCTGAACTTAGTCAAGTAGAAGTCATGATGTAAGAGAGAATATGTTTTTTTCTTCTTTCCAAATATCTATATGTGACTATTTTTCACATGATGTGTTTAGCTTGCTTCATATGGTTCTAATACAAGTGTTACCTTTTATTCATAAAAGAGAGAGTATATATTTTCCTTTCCCAAAATATTCTTTCTTTTGTACACTTTTCTTTTCTAATTGATATTTCATATCAGTAAAGGATGGAGTGGTCTCTGTTAGTGATGAGATTATACTCCCAAATTTTCTAATCCTTTGATGTATCTTTGTATGTTTAGGGGAAATTTCTATTTTATAGTAGCTATACAAAACAATCGGTTAGACACAGGGCTAGACATAATATCTTTTGCACACATTGCTCTTTCTTTATGTTGAGTCAATGTCATGATGGGGGTATTTTCAAACAAACAAAAACACCAACTTAAATTAGTGGAAAAAGATACCATATATTTATTTTTAATTTTTTATAAATAATTTATGATATTTAATGATTAAAGTAGATAAGGTTAAATGTGATTAAAAGTAACAATATCAACAAGTATTTAAGCTTAATAAAACATAGTTAGTTATTGAATATTATATTTATCATAATAAATGTTTAGACGAGCTTTCTTTTTGGGTAGGTTGATTTTTTGTTTTGTTTTTCTTGCTTTATTGCTTGGGCTTCCTTCTACTTATTGCATTTTAGGAAAAATGTTATTACAAGTCACACAACATTAATATATCATTCATTGTAATTGATATACAGGTCTAATTACTTGCCACGTATATAATGGTTACCAACAATTAGTTTCAACCATGTTAACCAAGTAATTTTTATGATATTTGCTTATACTATTAACAAGGAATTTTGTTTTAGATATATGGCTCGATAATAAACGAAAAATGATAAAGTATGACATTTTTCTTATTGCTTTTAGAATTAGGACAATTCCTCTTCATGACGGAAGTGCAATTGTTTGTTTTACTTTTTACTGCAACCCACATCATCTTTTCATGGCATATTTTGCCACTACTTTGATGCTAGTGCAATTAGCAAGGTTTTGGGTAGGCCTACTGCTACCATGAATGCATCCTTTTTCGAAAAATATATTTTGAAATCATCTGGTTTGATTAAAAATTTCTTTTGAATAGATGAATAATGTTGCATATATAGGAATACAAGTCTGCAAATATTTCTATCGACCATAAATATGTATTTACAATTTCATCTAGCTCCTTCTTATGAATTTCAGAAGTAGAGTATAGTGTATGTACATTAATTTTCTTTATTTTAAATTTTGCAATATATTTAAGCCTTTTGTGTTATTTTGTTTGATAACACATTGTTAGCATGATTTATCCTAAATATATGAGATCAATACAACATTTAGTGGTTATGGGAGAAACAATCTAGAAATGGCAATTTGATGTAAATACCTCTTCCTAGGTGATTCTCTATTTATGACAACATTTTGAAAAAAAACCATATTCTTTAAAAAAATAAAAAAATAAGAAAGGACACAAGAATTTGTCTTCCAAAAATAAAATAGTTTTTCTTTTGTTTAATTTTTTGTTAAATAAATACAATCCTCATCTATGTCCGATGGGCTTCTAAAAAATTGGTATCACACAATCAATTTATTTTGGCTGTGAGTGGCAATCTCATAATTATAACATTTTTAGAACCAAAAGTGTTATTTTAATAGAAAAAGGGATTCCTGACATATAATTCCTTCATTACTGGAAAATTGTCTAGCTTGACTAGACATATTGTCTTAGCTTAATCTGATTGGGATAACAAAAATGATTTTAAATAAAATTAATTTTGTAGTTAGACTAAGAGACCTTGCATGCTTCTGGATAATGATCCAAAAAAATGTGTAAAACTCAAGTGGGAGCTCAAGTACAAGAAAAAAATAATGGTGACGATGATAATGATCATGGTAAAGAATGAATGGAAAACCATCCTATTTATAACAAAATATTGAGTTAACGTCGAAAATGGAGAATAATAAAATAATATTGACCAAATCAAGATTTATCCATTAGGAATACTTGATTATATTTTTTTGAGATGGAAGAAATATTCAAAATGGTCAAATATTTTTATTTATGAATAATTAACAAATAAAATGATTTATTAATTATTTCGCGATGATTAAGAATAGTGTGAAAATGAAATAATTATTAAATAGTGATTTAACAAATATTCCAATAATATAATTAAGGAATAATAAATAAATAATGATTTATTTAATTATTCGTAGGAGATTTATTCAAATGCAACAAGAAATAATTATCAAACAATGATTTAGCAACTATTCCTAGAGAAACTTAAATAAATAATGATTTATTTAGTTATTCTCATGGGGTTTTTTAATTTTAATCAAAAAATAATTTAGTAAAAATGGTTTACTAAATTCTTTCCATGGTGAAAGTGATTTTACTATGGTAAAAGTAATATTACTTGGTGTATTTTGATCCACTTAGTTAGGAATGGCCAGGTGATCATTTTTGGTGATAACATATTTCCCCCCAATATATGAGTGTTAGGAGAAAAGCGTATGAACGAAATACATTGTAGGTTACACTTCCACGAGACACCAAAGGGGAGTTAGAGAGAGAGAGAGAGAGAGAGAGAGAGAGAGAGAGAGAGAGAGAGAGAGAGAGAGAGAGAGAGAGAGACAACAAAAGAAATGCAAGGAAGGACAAAGATGGAGGGGGTGAGACCTACTAAATTGATAGAAGTCTCCTTTTATGTTGGAGTACATGATCTCAAATGACGGTGAGGAGACATACCCATACTCGCCGAGATAACTAAGTACAAAGAATAATGGTGATCCAAACAATGTGGCATCAATGACTTCGATGTCAATAGAGATAGTATTGTTAGTGACAATGATAGGAAAATTGCGATATAAGCCAAGCGGTTATGAGGGATGACCAAAGCAAGAAGAGTGATGGTGCAAGGAGAAAGGTCAGATGAACCAAGTTGCTTCCAAACACTAGCAACCATCACACAGGCAGAAGTTCCTTCATCTATGATACACAACTGAACAATGGAATTTCTTATGGAGATTGGAATTTGAAATGAAACAGATAAAGGTAGGGGAGGATGTTCTGACTTGTCAATGTCAAAGAAAATCATACGACCGTCATGGGGTCCACAACACCCAAAGTAGAGTGTATACATTTCCATTTTGATGGGCATTTTTGGAGGACTTCCAGGGTCCACACGACAACAAGAGATTACACCAAGTCATCTACTATGTTATAGGTATGAGGAGATTTAGCAGAAGCAACTTTTCAACGTAATGGACCTTTGGGGATCTTGGGGACAAACTCTACCTTAGGGAGAGGGATCTGTAGGGTACCATTGGATGATGACAGAGGCTTGGTGGAAACTTGGAGTTGGGACTTATTCACTGACTTAGTTGGTGGCTTGTCATATTGGTGCGATCGAGTCTGAAGGTTGACTTGTTTTGTATTAACCTCATCGGAATTCATCATAATAATTTGATAGTCATTCTAATTAGATAATGTAGGTTGGGGAGATGTATGGCCTTGTGTAGGTTGAGCAACAAGATACCCTTGGTGAGGAAAAGGATTGGTACGCACAATTGGTTGAGATGAAGCAGCAGGAGGAGGAGATATGGGTTGTGGTCCTCTAGAAGGAGTTGTTTGAGATTCCCATGCTTGATGCATCTGAGATAAAAAGGGACATTCATAAGTATAATGGCCATATACGCTGCAGCATGCAAAAGGTTTTTCATACGAAGAGCCTTGTTTTGCTTGGGTTCTCTGCCCTGTTGCTAGGGGGTTACAACATTAGGCTGGTTTTCCTCAGGTGGATTAGGTGGTGACTCAATCTACCTTGATTACATTGAGATTGTTGATTTGAGTTACCTTTCCCCTTATTCTATTTCTTAGTGTCGGGGGTATTGGTTACACTCTACTGAACATACACTTGACATTGTGGAGGAGGTTGCTGTTATGGTAGAGGTGGAGGAGGCATGGGGGGCTAGGGTGTTGGTGTCGGTGTGGCTGGAGCGCTAGGTGGTGCATACAGATAATAAGGAGATGGGGCAACATTAGGATAAACATGTTGAAGGATAGTTTTCCCTAACATCTGTTGATGCGGATGGATATATGCATATGACATTCTGGGACCTGGATAGGAGTTTTCATTTGGAAGATTGGCGGGGGGGGGATAGGTATAAGAGGAACTAGTCCCTCCCTAGGGTTGACCAAAAATCATTAGAGGTGGAGCATATTGTTAAATTTAAGGGTGTAAGATGGTTGCAAAGATACTATCAGCGACATGAGATCCCACTAGTGCATTAGCAATGCTAGGTCGAGGCAGATTGCAAATGACAGTATAAACATAACCTGACTGGCAGTAGATCAAATTAAATTTCAAGGCTACTTGGAGCGCATATTCCTCAAATTGAGGGAAGTGAGAAGCAACATCTTCAAAAATGGGGTCCAAAAGTAATCAAAGGAACCAATCCATATAGACGTGTTCTTTGAATTCATGAGCCTTACATATGCTCCTCCATCTACGTGATTCCTTAACATGGTCAGATAGGCGAGTGGCAAAATTTTAACGAAAATAAGTCAATAGTTTAGTACCAGTGTCATAATGGAGAGGTGACTAGAAATAGGTTAGAAAATATTTGGCAAGAGTCATAAAAGTAGAAAGAGTGTCTCTATGTTGATCAACATACCAATTAGTACCAACTTTAGTAATAGTGCATTGGAACAGGCAAAGATGGATGGAGTCTTCAGTGATAGAATTTGATGAACACCACATATGGAATGAGAAAAAAATATTTGTGGGATCTTATCTAGGATTACCTTAAAATTCGGGGATGTTGGAAGCGATTTTAGTAGGAAAATATGGCCAATTGTGGTCATGGAGAAGAGGATCGTTGATGAGCTAGTTGAAATTAGGGAGGCTCAAACCATCCATAAAAGGAAGCAATGGAGTAGGAGTGAACATATTGGTGGAGGTTTTTCTTGTGGGGTTACCCTAGTTAGTACCTGGATTATCACCTTGGTTTCCTGCAACCGTATTACTGCCTGACATGCTGATCGTATGGGGTTGAGAAGACGTGGAATCAAACGAAGAACTGGAAGAATTAGTAGAACCAAAGTCAAAATGATGACTCTATGGAGGAGTCGAAGGATGGACTGTAACTCGATGAGGAGGAGTAATATGTGCTAACGGAAATTGACTGTGAAGGCCTCGAATTCTCTGTGACAAACATCTAGGGGTGCAATGATGTCAAGACAATGATGAATCTAAGGACTAAAGGATGATGATAAGAGTAAAAGAGTAAGAAAGAAGAAGAAAACGCCGAGTGCGGTGGTGCCAAGTGTAAACTAACTCTATTAATGATGTTACTCTAATACAAGTAAGCACGTCCTATCAGAAAACAAATACCTCTAGCCTATAGGTGGTCTAAATCCTTAAAAAATCCTAAATCTATTGTTTTTTATGGACTTCCAAATAACTTCTTACTTGAAAAAATCGCATTCCCATAGGTAGAGTTGTCCAAAGAAAGGTACGGTATAGAACCAACTACTTCCCACAGCTAGTCCTATAGGGAATTTTCCTAAGATTGGTCACTACGATTACCTTTGTCCCATGGGGGTGGTCGAGTTTGGAGCTTCTTAGTGGCCATCCAATGCACAAGATCTCATGCCACTTGTTAGGTAGCCTTGAGGAGAACCTCTCGCATGATGCCCTAGCCTAACCCCCTTTGAATCGGGTTTCTGACCCACTCCGGGTTTGGACCATGGGATGGTAAAGGATTTTAAGGTCCCTAATATGTCAACTTCTATGTATCAATATACGTGATCGATGAGTGTTATTGGAAGCCTATCCCACTGATCCTACACGTAAACTACAAATATTGTTTAGCCTTGGTTCCCAAGTGGGTTTAACTCATTTCTGTTAAATTATTAAGGTGTAGTGTTTCAAGTCTTGGCTTGGTTAGGTTGTGAGTGTGTGAAATGATATTTGAAGTGGATGAGTTAATTGATCATGTTTTATGATGCTATGTGCTGCTGAAAATAAAGTGTTGAAATATTGTAAATAATGTTGAAAATGACAAAAAAATAAACAACCAATCAAGCAAACAAAACCACACCCACAAAGGCTATCAAACTTCTAAGCAAGAGAAGGAAAAAAAGTTACCTAGAGACAGATAAAATTCCTAAAACACATAATGACAAAGAGACTGAGATCTAGAGGCATTAATCTATTGTAAATGGTGCATATACGCAACAAAAATCAGGGGTCACTACTGCTGTAAAGGATAGCTATGAAGCTCTAAAACCTATGATTCTCAAGGGGATCCTAAGGGGTAAAGGAAAAACCCAAACTCTAAAGGGAGAAAAGGTAAAATAAAACTATCCAAAATTGTTTTAAAGTAATGGACCAGACTCTAAAAATTAGTGGTTGAAAATGTTGAGACCCTAGACTCCTCACCCAGCTAATATCTTTCTAAAAAGGTGGAAGTGTCCTCTAAACACTAGGGAGATTTTTCCTTCCTCAAAGAGAAAAAATAAGAGAATATAGGCCTAGGGAAGACTAAAACAAAGATAATGAACCCTTCCTAGTCTACACAAAACACTCTAAGCAAGTTTGAAAAAATTATGAAAAATTCTCGGAAAAAATCGAAAACGTAGGTATTGACCTGGAAAAAGTGTAAAACATAGTTATTGGGCCAAAAAGTGTGCTTTGAAATGAAAATATAGGTTTGAAAAGTGTGCTTTACTCCCGAGACTCTTAGTCGGCATATCTCGCACAGATTTTGTCATCTCTTACTCAGCTGGTACCTGTGACCTGCAGAAAGAACTAGAAAATATTTAGAATCTGAAAATTTGACAAGAAAAGAAAGAAAACTATAAATAGAAATTGAGAGGGTATAAATAGTTGTATAAAACCCTAAAATTTACTGAAACTTCAGTCACCAAAGAATTGAATTACTACACCAGTGGAGTCACCATTTGTTGGATGACAAATGTAGCTAAAAGCCCAGTGGAGTCACCATTTGTTAGTATGAAATTTCTTGAAGGTGTACCAAAAGCATTCCAGTTAATTCAGTGGTGACATGTGACCCTAACAACAATTTTTGACTACTTACGCTTAAAATTTGCAATGATAAGGCTAGAAAAACCTGCGATAAAAAGACATAAGCAATCGAAAATAGTAAAGAACAATATATATCTAATGTAATAACCCAATATGGAAATAATTTAAAATGAATAATAGATCTTTATTGATAACACCTGGTGAAGGAGATCTACAAAAGGGTTTGCAAATCCCCCTCTGTGGGGCAGGCCCTTTGATATCCTTGACGGTTCAATAATCAATTCTCTATCTCAATGTGTGAAAAACCCAAAACAATGTGTAGAACTCAAGTAGGAGCTCCAATGTAACAAGACGATAATGGTGACGATGATAATGATCAAGGTGAAGAATGAATGGAAAACCCTCCTATTTATAACAAAGTATTGAATTCATCTCGAAAATGGAGAATAATAAAATAATATTGACCAAATCAAGATCTAACCATTAGGAATACTTTATTATATTTTTGGAGAGAGGAAAGATATTCAAAATTGTCAAATATGTTTACATAGAAATAATTAACAAATAAAATGATTTAGTAGTTATTTCGTGAGGATTAAGAATGGCGTGAGATTGAAATAATTATTAAGTAATGATTTAATAATTATTCCAACAATAAAATTAAGGAATAATAAATAAATAGTGATTTGTTTAATTATTCCTAGGGGATTTAGTCAAATGTGAGAAAGAATAATTATCAAAAAATGATTTAATAATTATTCCTAGAGAAAATTAAATAAATAATGATTTATTCAATTATTATCATGTAGTTTTTAAATTTTAATTAGAAAATAATTTAATAAAAAAGGCTTACTAAATTATTTCCCATGGTGAAAGTGATTTTACTATGGAAAAATTAATCCTACATTGTTATTTTGATCCACCTCATTATAAATGGCTATGTGGAAATTTTTTGGTGATAATACTTTGATAGGCTCATTGTTCCTCTTTGTCACTGATGTGAAAATTATTTTTGTCAATGTCGAAGCCAAGGGTGTTATCTTTTGAGCTATCCTTGGGGGTATGAAAATCCTATAACTTTGAGCTTCCACATATAATGCAATACCTCATGCCACTCCCTGTTTCACTCTCATTGCCCTGAGCAGTCTCTAGCTTTCCTTCCATCATCTCAATATTTGACTCCAATCTTCTCACATTTTTGTTTTTTTCTCCAAGTCTTTCTCGTAGTTTTTTAATCTTGTTATGTGTGCATGTTTTTCCTTGAAATTAGCTACCTTGTCTGCATGTTTATCTACTTTATCCTTAACCACGACCACTTTGTCTAACAACATTAACACCTATGTTTTCATTCTCTGGGGATCAAATCCTACACAAAAAATTTGGGAACAAAGGAAGACTAATAAGTGTAGAAACAAATGAATATACTTCTCTTCAGTTTTGGCCACTCTGCCTTGTTCCCAAGATTTCTTGTTGATAGGCATCTTATCTCCATGATTGTGGAAAAAATTTGCATGTATGTAACATCACACCCACTTTGTAAGGTGGTAATGAGTGCAACATTTGCCTCTATTAGGATGGCTTTAGTTTAATCTCTGTGAAAGAAAGATTTAATGCTCAAATTTCTAACTTATCTACTTTTCATTTGAACTTCCTTACATTGTGGGTTAATCAAATGAAATTCAATGTGACGATTGTGTGCACACACATAAATGTAGTTTTTGTAACTTCGTACTCTTAGGCTTAATTTTCCTCATTTTATTGCTAGTTAGGCAAGTGTCTTCAAAGTAATAGAGCTTTATATTCTTATTCCTGATTACTAGGTCAATGCCCTTGCTTAGAGCTCGAAATTCCACTAATATATTTGTCTTTGTCTTAAAGGCTCGAGGTGAATTTTAGTCCTACTTTATTCCTTGAGTTAGTAATGATCCCCTACCTTCCCTAATTCTTCTTTTCAATGGTGGAAAGAACACTTATTCCTTATCATTTGAATGTGATTTTACTTATAATAATGGGACATTGTGTATGGTGGACTACTTTTGCAACTTGAATGGATATGGACCACTGAAATATTTCAAATGTGCATAAAGCATAATGAGAGGGGGTGGTGTTTGTGACCTACAAATCTTGTCCCTGATATCTTGTTCTATTGTTGTTTCTTTTTTCTTGTTTTTGTTAAGGTAAATGTACACAATTGTATAATGGAAAACATGATCTATAAGAGAACATCCTTTCTAAGTTAAATTTTAGGGAGGATTGGTTTTTGGTTTGTTCTTATATTAGAGTCACCAATCAAGCTCTAATAATTACAGTTTTTATGGAAGGTTAACATTTTTTTTTTAAATTTCATGTTGAATCTATCCATATTTATTCTTATTTGAAGAATTTCACTCAATTTAAATATTATATCACACATATATTAAACTCTTCTATGTTCCACTTACAATCAATTGAATGGAAACTAGTTTTAGGCTAAGAAATATTAGGAATGAAGATCAACATAGGGAAGAAAGTTGACGGCCGAGTTAGAATGCATGCTTTTGATGCATCTATATCGAGAAAAACATATAATCCTAGTGATATTTTTAATGTTTGAAAAGTCTTATGACCATCATTATAAGTGGGCTCTAGTGACAATGTTCATGTTACATTGACTTTTTCCCAAATAATGTAGGACTTTGTTCTCTACAACTATAGTCGGAAAACATTTTTTGAACATAATAGATAGGTGTTTATGAGTCTCATTGCTATGTTATTGATATTTTAGCTAAGTTATTAGATAGTTAATATTTTAATTGTTTTCTAGTCTAGTTGGTAAAGTGTGTAATGTGACATCAATTTGTTCTTACACTACAGAAATAACATGTTGTGTGGAGGACTTGAATGAAAATTTAATTCAGTCGTTATACTTTCATAGAATAATTTTGTAGTATGAAATACTAATATGTTCTTATCTTATACATACTTGGATTGAAAGAGGCTATGAGCAATCTATTTTAATTTAGCTTGTTGCCCTGATACCAATTCCTCGGTCCATTATAATATTACTAGAATTTGCAATCTATAGTGGGTACCATATTACCTCTATGGAGCCTACATACAATGACAAAGTTGACCTATGGAAAAGCCTACTAAATTTGCCTTTATATCCTAGGACTTGCAATGGAACCTACATACTTGCGACCGCACCTGCGAACTTGGGAGGTTGCAAGCCCTTTGTAGGATTTACAAATATGTTATAGGAGTTTCCATTCATAACTGATTTTGTGAGCAATCATGAAAAAAAAATAAGGATGAATTATATTATGAAAACTGTTTCCAAATTTGTTTGAAAATGTATAAAATATATGCATAATGATAAGGAAAAGTGAGTGGAAATAGGGTAAAGAAAAAAAGGGTAGTCAAGGCATAGGGTCTAATCTAAAGTCTAAATCCATTCAATATCCTTACACTTTGTTCATCAACGTGAAAGACTACTAACTCCTCAGAGATATCAAAATCCTATATACACTCCAATACAAAAATTGTAAAGCATAAATGAATTCCCCAATGAGGATCAAATGATACATATGACACAAACTAAAAAATATGCGTTAATTTTAAACAAAATAATTAGTGGAAAAGGGAGACACCACAATTATAATGAAATGCAAAAATGATTTTAAAAACATAGCCAACCATAGGGTTATTTCTTGAAAATGAATACTTGATTTATCATGTTTGTAGTAGTAACTTACTTCAGGTACAATCCAAAGTGATATGATAGCATAGATGAAATTAATAGATATCCCTTTGAACTTAAACTTCATGACAAGTATGTACATTAGGGAAAGGATGAAGTCTAGAGAATTCTAGCATTTCAGCCAACATATTATGAAAAACGCCCAAAAATTCCTCCATTGGAAGAGCAATGTAAATTGATTGTTTAGATTTATAGTTTTCATCGAGAATAAGCCAATTGCATACTTCGTAACCATTTGGACATCCAAGCAAATTGTGTCCAAGAAAATCACCAACAAATAGTATTATGAAAATTGACACAATATATGGTCAAATCAATCCACCACCATGAAAAATAATTTGACTAAAATAAAATATTCAATTCTCACCTCCCTAATCACATAGAAAGGCCCTACATATAGAGTGTCCATATCTACGTATGGACCATGTACTTGCTGACATAATTTTTTTTGTAGCAATTATTATTAAACCAATAAAAACATAGAACATTAAAGGAGCAAGGTTTATGTATTTATAAGAATAAAAAACATACAACTAAATTTCAAACATTACGATCTTAATGATGTAACCTTATTTGTCAAGAAAGCTGGAAAAATTGTTGTCTATCTTTGGTGTATGTAGATGATTTATTGATGGTCAAGAACAATGAAAATTATATTACATCCATAAAGAAAGAATTTCCGAAAGGATTTGAGATGACATATTTGGGATATGTTCACTACTATCTGGGTATTGAAGTAACCCAACATCAAAAGTTTATATTCCTCTCTCAATACATTGGAGAGTTTTTAAACAAATTTGGCATGGCTTGCAATCCTTTGTCCACTCCAGTGGATCAAAATTTAAAGCTCACATCGAAAGAAGGAAATGAATTTGAGGATGTGACTAAGTACGGACAACTCGTAGGAAGTTTTAACAACCTCACTACCACCAAACCAGGCATTTCATTTCATGTTGGAATCTTTTCTAGGTTTATGTAAAAACCTTGTGAGTGGCATTGGTCTGCTACAAAAAAGGGTTCTAAGGTACTTAAATGGAACTCAAGACTTTAGACTTAAATATAATTAGGTGGATGACTTAAACTTGATTGGATACTTTGATTCAGATTTTGATGGAGATAGGGAAAATTGCGTATCTGCTTTAGGTTATGTTATGAGTCTTGGATCAAGAGCTATCTCTTGGAGATCATGCAAACATTCTGTTCCAGTAGATTCCACAACAAAGGAAGAATATGTGGCATCTACAAAAGCAACGAAGGAGATTGTGTGGCTCAGGAAAATTCTCGCTAATTTGCAAGAGAAGCAAATGCATTCTACTCCTCTTCTAATTGACAATATTTATACAATAAAATTGGCCAAGAATCCAAAGTTCCATGATTGACAAAGCACATCAATACAAAGTATTATTTGATTCAATATCATTTTGAGGCCAAGACTATTCACATATGTCATTATTCTGCAAATGAGTGAATTGCGGACATCTTCACTAAAGCACTTGGAAGAGAAATGTTTGGAAGATTCAAATTCATTCCTGGGCTTACAAACACCCTTTTAGATCAAGGGGGGAAATGTTGACACCCAATCTTCCAAGATTGGGCAAACATTTTAAATATGTAAGTACAAAATAAGAAGATGAAAAGACATTGGAATTTGAATCCCAAGGGTCCCTCTGTACTATGTATATATCAATGTTCTTTCTAGTAGAAAATCACAATTTGTGGAATTACCAAAATGCCTAGCCTTACATATGTCAACTATGTATATTCATTTTCATTATGCCATCAAGAGACTTAATTTTTAAATTGATATTGTTACAATGCTATGGGCCAATATCAATACACTATCAATACTGCATCCCAAAACAACTATAACTGAGTTTGTATGATACTTATTCATATAATTTTTTTTTAATTAGTAAATTTAATTAAAAGAACAAAAAAAACCTAACTGCTTTGGAAATCAAATTCAACCTTTAATTAACATGGTTATTCACATAAAAAAAATGAAAATATTTTTTTTTCCTTATAAAATTATTTATACCTAAAAATAAATTATTATTTTAAGTCTTATTAATTTTTTTAATAATTCTCTTTTTAATATCATTTCGTAATTCAAATTCAAAATTTCATTCATAAAAATTCAAATGTTTAATTAATCAAATTATTTATCATTTTGTACTTCAAATTGAAAATTTCATTCATACAAATTTAAAAATTTAATTAATCAAATTATTTTTTAATTAATAAAATTCTAATGTAACCTTCCTATTTAATAATTCATTTTTTTTCAAAATCTCATAATGAACTGATTGAATAGAAATATTAAAATCACTCTCACTATACGACGATCAACACAAAACAACTTTTACTACACCTTGGAGGACTTTTATGTATATAAAAATGACAGTTTTCCTTATGAATGCAGGAGCTACTTTTCATTAATCAATGGAAATTGCATTTTTTTTAATGAGAAATATAGGTTCATTATCATTTACCTGGATGATATTACTGTGTTTTTTAAAACAGATGAAGAGCACCTTTTACATTTGAGAAAGGTTTTTGAAAAATGTAGAAAATATGGTATATCATTGAACCCCAAGAAAACACTTTTTGGTTTAGAGGAAGGAAAACTATTGGGTCACATTATTTGAAAAAAGGTATCAAAATAAACCCCACCAGATTTGAAGCCATAATGAAAATTGACCCTCCGAGGAACAAGAAAGAAGTTCAGTATTTTTTCGGTAGGATAAATTTCCTTAGAAGATTTATTCCAAATCTAGTAGAGATCTTAAGATGAATTACAAAAAATCGAAAGAAAAATATTGAAATGAAATGGAATGTTGAAGCCAAGAAAACTTTTAATGAAGCAAAGTTAGCTTTAACCACTGCTCTTGTTCGAATTAGCCCTAACTTTACAAAGGATTTCATGATTTTTTATTTTGCATTTGAACATCCTATTGTAGTTGTCTTGTTACAGAAAAATAGTGAAGGACATGAACAACCTATAGCTTTCTTTAGCAAAGATTAAAGAGATGCCCCATTAAAGTGCAATATCATGGAGAAACAGACCTTTTCTTTAGTGAAGGCACTGAAATGATTTAGAGTTTACATACTGCATTCCCATATCATTGCATTTGTTCCAAGTGTTGTGCTAAAATATATCCTTACACAAACTGACCCCAATGGGAGAAGAGGAAAATGGATTATAGTTATCCTAGAATATGACATTGAGATAAGACCTACCAATCTCATCAGAGGTCATGGATTAGCTAAGCTAATGGATGAGTCCAATTTTCATGTACTAGATATTAATTTTATAGATGCACTTGATGAATAGGAAGAGTTGGGGACTCCATGGGTATCATAAGCCTTTGCTACCTCTCCTTGCTATGCTAATATTATATTTGTATTAGAAAATTTACAAGCTCCTCCTGGTTTAACAAAGAAAAAAAATAGGCTTATTAAGTTGAAGGCTATGAAATTCTACATTTCAGATCAGATTTTATATTGGAAAGATGTTGGAGGTATTTTTCTAAATTGTTCGTTGAAGGATGAAGCTGACAGGGTCATGGAAGAATTTCATCAAGGAGATTGTGGAGGACATTTACACTGGAAGACAACAATGAATAAAATCTCGAGGGCTCATTTTTAGTGGCCTGCCTTGTTTGCAAATGTGCATAAGAAAGTTACCACGTGCCACCAATGAAAAATCTTTGAAGGCAAGAGAAAGCTTTTGCCTCTACCTTTGAAACTCATTTCAGTTAAGGTTCCCTTTCAACAATGGGGTCTAGATTTCATTGGGAAATCCATCCAAGCTCTCCAGGTCAACATAGATGGATCTTGACAGCCACTGACTAGTTTACCAAGTGGATTGAGGCTATTACAGCCAGACAAGAAACATACACAGTAATCATTGCATTTTTAGAAGGTAATATTTTGTCTACGTTTGGATGTCCACATAAGATAATCACTTATAATGTTGTTGTGTTCAAATAAAAGAGAATGATTGATTTTTTCCATAAGTATAATATAGAATTAGGACACTTTACTGCCTATAATCCACAAGGGAATGGCTTAGTTGAGTCTTCTAATAATAGTTTATTCAATATTATTAAGAAACTATTGAAGGAAAAATAAAAAATCCTCACACAAGAAATTGGTTAATGCTCTGTGGGCTGACATAATTAGCACAAAAATGTCCATTTGAATGTCTCCTTTCCAATTAGTATATGGAGTAGATTTTGTTTTTCCTACTTCCATGGGAATTCCTGTGCTAAAATTATTGCAAGAATCACAAGTGAAAACAAATGATTTACAAAGAAGGATCAATTAGACCATAGAGTTGCAGTAGTCCAGGGATGAGGTCTACAACAAAACTCAACTCATTTAGGATAAAATTAAGAAGATCCATGAAAAAAGGACAAAAGTGGATGAATTCCAAATAGATGATCTTGCATTAAAATGGGACTCAAGGAATGAAGACAAAGGTAAGCATGGTAAATTTGATAGTCTGTGGAAAGGGCCCTACAAAATTGCGACTTTCATAGGAAAAAATGCATTTTTGCTGAAAGACTTGACTGGAAAAGGACTGTTAGGGGGACCTATCAATGACAGAATTCTCAAACACTAGTTTCCTCAAGAATAGACCAGTTTTCATTTAGAATAATTGTAAATACCATTATTCTATTTTACTAGAAGAGAGAGGGTGGATAACATCAGGAATTGAAGCCCAAAGAGAAGGCCCTAAAATTTTGGTGATTTTTCACCCACATTTAAGAATAACGACAGTTAAATCAGTTCAAATATAGAATAAGGACAACTTGTGCAATGGATAAAGACTATTGTTATACAATGTTCTTCACACCTCACAAGGAGGATTTCATCCCCATTGGAGCAATTGTTAGGGTCCTATAAATTATAGGATCAATCGATGATTATCTATTAATTGTTATATGAGATATTATAAATAATGTTTCATTCTTCAAATTATTTCCAAGAAAGAAAAATAGTAAAAAGAAAAAGAAAAGGAAAAGAAGAAGAAAAGAAAGGGTATTCAAAAGAAAAAATATATATGTGAAAAATAAAAGAAATAAAAAATATGAAAAAAAAGAATGATCTAGAATGGATTTTGTAAGTCAAGTCATAATTTTACCATGTGTTGATGACCAAGATGGTCCTATGTGGCAAAGTTGTTCTCAACTTGTGAAGAGTCTGATTGTCTCAAGTGATTACAAAATTAGTGCCAAAACAAAGAATTCGACGTAGTGATTCCAGCGATATCTCCAGATTTATGTTTGGTCTCCCAATTATGGAGAAAGCATCCAATGAAGTTGAGGTATCATAGAGGGCCTTGCTGGCCATGTGACTTGTTGGAATTCAATAAGGCACAAAATTCATCTCCAGGTTGCTCGAAAAGAATGATGGTAAGAAGCAAATGTTGATTAATGGTTTTGGAAAATTTATATTTGGAACAAGTTATAAGGGTCAAATTATGTTAATGATGTCAAAACATTACGTTAAGTTTCATTTACCCTAATGCTATGATGGTCATAGTATTATGTTGTTTTAAAATAAGGGGCATTAGTAAAATGCCAAAACATATGGAGCTAAGGCAAGGTGAGCGCTAACCATACTACAAAGTTTGAAGTTGGAAATATTATTATATTAACCTAAGTGAAATGGCGAGAATGATTATAATGTTTATGAGAACATATTAAATCCAAATAAAATGGATGAAGAATGTTCATGGTGGAATTTTAATGTTGAAAAAAATACAAATGACATATTCAAAGTTTACGTGACAGACTATATGTAATGCTACATTAAAATTATAGTGCAACTCCACATCATTGCCAAAGAATATTGTGGAGTCCACAAAAGGCCCAGTGGAAACCACCGGTGCATGGAGACAATCCAAACATAGCCAAGTCAGCACAGTTGAGTGACCATCGGGGGAGCAGGTCCGCTCACATAGCATGGGTTCGATGTGCCATTAAGGGTCCAGCTCAATAACGTCACAACTTCCGAAGGTATTTGGCAGAGTGCCATGGGTCATGAAATAAGAGATTTTGATAGAGCCAAGGTGGCACGGTGGCATATGCGATGACAAAACACAAAATTTGGCAAGCGCAAGTTAGCACAATGCTAAATCCAGCATCGGTTCCAACTGCAATTAGAGTCCAGAAGGTGTTTGTGGATATGTTAAACCCTGGATAAACTTCAAAGTTGGAAATCCAGTCAAAACAATTGGAGTTTAATGACTTTGGGTTATGTGTGAATGCAACAATGGTATCAAAGCAACAGACAATAAAACAAATCCAAAGTCTGTCAGAGGTTATGTAATATATTAAGCTTGCAATTTTTATGGATAGCACTGGTGATATTTAAGGTTTAATAGAGTTTGGTGAACTATATTTAAATATATATCATTGCACCGAGATTTCTCATTTGGCCACCAAAGAATTTGTTTTAAAACAAACTCCAAATTTATCTTTGGATTTTCATATAAAAGGAGGCGAATGCATGGAAGCTAAAAAGGAAGCAGAGATTTGTAGAAGACAAATCCAATGGTTGACATTTGTGAAGTAGAGATCACATTTTCAGTGTGAGAGGAATTTTTGCAACGTTGTGTTAGAAGAGTAGAGAGTGCAGTAGACTCAATTCAATTTAAAGAGTTGAAGCTCAGATTGGAGTGCAGAAGGTAGAGAACCATTGCATAAGATCAAGGCATCGAGAAGCTTGAAGTCATAAGCCAACCATTTTTGGGCTTTCCAGAGTCATACGGAAACAAAATGGAGTGATTCAAAAGCCTGGACAAGGGTTTCTAGGTGCTCCAGAGACACTGAGAGGGTCCTTTCTCTTAATGAAAATGCAGGGAAGCTAGGGGAGGAAGCAGAGATTTGTAGAAGACAAATCCAAGGGTTCACATTTGTGAAGTTGAGATCACATTTTCAGTGTGAGAGCACTTTTTGCAACCTTGTGTTAGAAGAGCAGAGAGTGCAGTAGACTCAATTTGATTTCAAGGGTTGAAGTTCAGATTGGAGTGCAAAAGGTAGAGAACCATTGCATCAGATTAAGGCATCAAGAAGCTTGAAGTCGTGAGCTAGCCAATTTTGGGCTTCTCGAGGTCATACTGAAACCAAATGGAGTTGTTCAAAAGCCTAAATAGGGGTTTCAAGGCGCTCCGGAGACACTGACAATCTCCTTTTAGTGAATGAAGCAGACAAATTCTCGATTTTGGTACAGAGAAAATCTGACTCCTATGTCAAGTTGAGAGAGGCTTGATTTGTATTCTCGTTACTATTGATGTTTGCTTGTTTTCAGTAGAGGTCCGATTCTGCATTCTAAGACTTTTATTTTGTTGAATTTTACTAAGTCACTTGAAGAAAGTCTATGTAAAGTTGCAATTGCTCTCTACACTAGAGCATTTCCAATTTGAGGAAATAGTTGCAACTGCGTAAGAAATTGTCATGTACCTATTTTTCCACTGAAATAGAAATGACCTAGCCTTTTGCACAGGGCCCAGAGACGTAGCCCAGGAGGGGTGAAATCTGTCATCAACATCGGTGTTCTTTATCTTGTTAATTTGTGTAACTTTTATTTAAAGTTCTCTATAGTTAATTTCATATGTGGTGAAGTCATTTGTAATGAACAACTAATTAACAAAGTTGCATGAAGAATCATTTAATCATATTTGCCAAGGAGAGAAAGTATGATCTAATTTTCTGCAATTTCAGATCATATTTTGGTATCAGAGTAGGTTCTCATCCAGTGCAAGAATGGAAAAGAGTTCCAAGCAGATCAAGTGGGAGAGCGATGCTTTGGGTTGGATGATAGAATCTATGGAGGAAGACAAGTAGAAACTCCAGACAAAAATTGAAGCTTTGAAGAATGATGATTTGTGGCGGATTGTGAAATATCTGGAGGAGGAAAAGAAGAAACTCGAGACAGATATTGAAGCATTGAAAAAGATTCGAAGGATAAACAGTCGATCAGTTCATAGTTCATCCACTGAAAGAACAAAGGAGGTCTCACCTCTTTATCTCGATGATGAAGACAGTTCATCATTATCCACGACTTGAAAAATCATTCGTTGAAGAAGCTATCAGAAGCTTTTCCTCACCTTCCAAGGAAACTTCTTTTGCACTAGCCTCACCAAGAAAAGATTTGGAGAAGAACGAGTCTTCAAGTGAGCAGGAAATTGGGGCATTTGAAAAGCATACAAAAGGAATGGATAAAAATTTGTTGTAGCAGCTACAAACACCCTCCAAGATTTTGGCCTGCACCAATTTCAGAGCCTCCCTTGAGAGTTTCACTTGATGACTTCACATATGCGGGTTTGCTCTATGAACACGTGTTAGTCCTCGCATCTGCCTTGTTTGTTCATTTCATTCAAGTTTCTGGATGTTGGTGTCTAAGTCATGCTTGCAACCATGTTCTGGTTATGCTGAAAGTATTCTCTTCATATGTGCTTATTGTGTTCGCTATGAAAGCATCTGTCACACTCACACATAGAGTCACGTTCACTATTGCACAAGCGTCTTCTCAATCAATGAATGGTCAATCACAAGTTTTGTTCTTGTCACTTTCCCCATCGATCAGTCATGTTGAACATGTGTGGTTGGATGGTTTGAGTCATTTCATCGTCCAGTCATGTGAGTGTGTGTTTGCATGATCACCTATGCATCTTTCGATCATTCACACACTTAGTCATTTTTGCTAAAGTCCTCATGACCATACTCCCCTATAATAGTTAGACCATCACCCCGCCATCAAATGTTAACCAAAATAGCAAAGAAGCACCAAGCTAGTCTTTTCAAGTTGCGTTGCCTGCAAGCAGTTCAATAAACTTCCATGTTGACCACCCAGAAAGTCGGACTTGAGAGTCACCCCCAGGACTGACTCCATTCAAAAATTGCACAGAGGCCACTGACCTCACTCACTCAACTGACTAAGAAAATTGTGCAAACAGGTCAGACAGACACCAAGTTCCCATCCCTGTCTCCTTCAAAAAATTGCACAGTTTTCCCAGTCATTCATCTGGACAGTCAACCGACTGCTCATCCAAGAAATTTCACGGTTTTCTCCTAGCAGTAGACTGCTAGTTCCCTCCAAGAATTGTGCAGTTTTTGCTGCCAATGACTGAGCAGCCAACTACCAGTTCCCTCTAGGAATTACCTACTTTTGGATGCCAGTGACCCCAACAGCCAACTGCCAATTACCTAAGGGAATTGTGTAATTTTGGCTATCAGTGACCCCAACATCCAACTGCCAGTTCCCTCTGGGAATTACGCAGTTTTGGTTGTCAGTCTCCCGAGCAGTTCCTCCCAAAAACTGCATAATTTATGCCTGCTGACCCTTCATGCTGCCCGACCCATTCCTATGGAAAATTGTACAAAGCTGGTTGTCTAGCCCCCACTGCCCTTTCGTTCCAAAAAATGCGTAGAGAATGCCTACCTTTCCTTCCTACAGCCCAGACTATCCCTCCCAAAATTTGTGCAATTTTGCCTCCCAGCCGAGCCAGACCTCGTAGGCTGTCACTCTTGACTTAGATTGCCCGTCTCCATCACTCAGTGAATCTTGCACAGATTTCATAAGCAGTGCCCAAAGCCATCATCCCGCTTCACAACCTTGCTGCCTCTCCCATTGACCAGAATATGAAATGATCATGTGCCATGGTAGACTAGGAGGTTTTGGATTTGAGGCCATTTCCTCATGAGTGACTGCAGGTATAGGTACACCAAAAAACATGGAAAGATGATGAATGGGATGAATGAAGGGAGCACACGAATAAGGACAGGTTCACCAACGGATGAACAAATGAAGCACGCGAAGCAGACGAACACGATGAACATGCACCTTCGCGAAGAGATGAGCCTATCAAGCCTTCCAGCATGCAAGAAAGGAACAAAATTCTAAAGCTTAATCAAGCAAACCATGGACCATAGAAGACTCTGTACACTTCGCCATGTGGAGGTGAAGCTATGATACACGATGAAGACATCCATCACCCAGCAGCACTATAGCTCGACATGCACTCCAATAGTAGCACAAATGTAACAACACTGTCATGTCAAGTCATGTCGAGTCATGTCGCCCACATCTCCACTATGGTCTATGTTGTTAATCAATATGATGTAACGTGGAAGTCGAAGAGACCCACTTGTTGAAAAATGAGTCATGTAAGTCAAAAAGTGATGGAAGCCAAATAGTCATGAGGGTAGTCGAACAACCACAAGTGTCAGTTTCACCCTTGGCTATAAATACCCCCCCATTTGTACATGCAAAGGAATTTTCACCTCAGCTCCTCCCACATAGCCAAGAGAGTCTGTAATCTTTTCTTTTAGGAGTAACTAGTGGCTCCAACACCCCGCGCTTGGGGTTAGTGATGTATGGTGTAACAATGCGTGTTGGAACTTTCGCTTAATTCAGAATCCTGCTAATAGGCCAGCACGTTTTCACACATGTATTGTATATGTTAAAAGATTGATCTTCAACACTTGTAATTCATATTGCCTTAACTTGTGTTCTACATATGAACTATTTCATTTATTGTAATGCATAATCTATTAATGGAAATGTGTTGTATATGCTGTTAATGTTGTGTCCTCTGTATAGACTGCTCTCCTAGACATCAGACAAACCTTTCACATGAAGTTTGTTGTAACAACCACTGCACTCATTTGGACTGATCCATTGAGTGTTGTACGTGTTATCTTACCTTGTATGTTGTGACTGTCACATCCTTGTGGACTACTCCAGAAGTTGTGCATATCCTATTGTGTTGTGTGTTCCTAACAGTGTTGGGACTGCTCCCCATCAACCTGGAACTCACTCTCACCCTCTCCCTCGACAATGAAAGAACCATTGACACAAGTGACATTTACACTCACCTCACTTCTCGAAGACAAAGAAAACCACTGTCGTGTGCTAAAAAGTAAGAGTTGAGGCAAATATTTAAGATAATGGAAACTAGGCCATCATACCAGATGGGACTCCTACACCAAATGGTGTTAGGTCTAGTTTGGACTTCATATTGGGGAGATCCCCTGATATTGGCAGGTCCAACACCATGAAAATTTAGGCACTAGAAGGAGGGCCAGATGACAAGTTGAGTCCTCACATATGTTTTGAATCTCTCCATATCTATCATGACTAACTACCGAGTTGCTCTTCCAGAGTGTATGTCTTATGGAAACGATTTCATCATCTCGAAAAGTTCTTGGATAACTTGTATCATAAAACATTTGATGGTGGAGGCTACATATCCTTGGTTAGGCACGTAGTCGGCTTTGTAGGCTCATGCAAAAGACATGGATTCTTTGAAGAATGCATGAGCTACATGTTGTTCGTCTACACGCTTTGAGGACAGTCCATGCATTGGTGTGCCACGCTGCTGGAAAAATCTATTCATTCTCTTTCTCATCTGGTCGCAGAGATAGACCGTGCTTTTAATCACTTTAACTGGAAAGCACTTGATTAAGAAATTATGAAATTATGAAAAGCACATGATGAATTTGTAAATCAGTTTTACACACACTTTTGTAATCTTGCATACTGATTCCCTGAAGATGAAATTGAATGGGAATTTCTTTATGGAAGATTTGAGTATGTTCTTGACATATCCACACCCCTCTTAACATGCTTCTGTGATGGAGCTTCAATCACAGGCAAGAACAATCACTGTCATAAGTGACTTTCCACCTTCACCTCATCAAACAACTCTCATGCACATGCCTTTGTTGAACTGTCACACTCTCCCACCCCACATGCTCTTGAGATTTCCGTAGATTTGGCTTGCAAGACTATTGGTTTTCACATGGACTCTTTCCGTCAACCTCCTTCCTTGCGTTCTGTTAATCCTATGAATTGTACTGCCTTGTGTTCTCCCATTTTGAACTCCTCACCTGTTGAGAACAAGGATCAAGATGTTGATGGAGTTGGTGTTATGCAGCCAACTTGCACCATCATTCATGATGAGTGTGTGCGGAAATCAAAAGAAGAGCCCACGGTGAAGGATGAATCCCTTCTAGTCGCGCTTCATTTGCTTCATACTGACATCCCTTGTGATTCTGCCACTATTGATTTCCCTTGTGAAAACCAGCTTCTAGATGTTTCTACTTCAGATCATTCACAGGACACCTTGGATGTCAGTCTGTCTTTACAGTGCGGAGAGGAAACATATTCCTTAGAAAATTCGTTCAATATTCCATTTATCTTTCTTGAAAACACAGAGGGTGAACATATTTGCTTCTCATCTACCACTCTCCCTAATTCATCGAACCATGAGGATGCCAACAAACATATTCAATTTTCTAATCTTCATTGTTGGGATCTATCCACTTCCTCATCCGATCACAATGTTGATTCAAACGTTGTAAATCTATCCAGGACACTGGTCTACGAGGACGTATCTGTCAATGAAGTCGAAACCCCGTAGACTGTCGAGGCGCTTCAGCTCGAGCTGATGGTTATGTCAAGCCCTTGCTATCCTAATGTTGGCTTCACTTCTTGTCAAGCAATTGCTGAAACAGTCAAGGCTCCTCATCATTCTCTGCTTTGCATTGAAGATCAACCAAAAACCTAGATTTCATTTCATCCACTCAAGCTACACAATCCCATCGCTCATGAGTTGGAGGAATCTTACCCAGCAAGCACACATGCACAAAATAAGTGGCCTACCTTTCTCATGTTTGCTTCCATGTCATAGTGAAGAGACTACACACAGTCAACATCTACATGTAGTGTAGCACAACACCATGGAAGCTCCACAGAGTGCATGTCATGCACATTCACTCATCTTTGTTTTGTGGTCGCTCGTAAACTCGGAGTGTGTTTGTCTTCCCTATTATATCTTTCTTGTTTTCTGGTTCGCATAGTTATCTTATCGCGAACCAATGCCTTCACCAACATGGGTCAACCAATGCGCCAATGGCTACATTTGAAGTATCACCTCATGTGAGATGGCCCATGCACGGTTAGCTTAGGATTAGGAGTAGTGTTTGTTTTTTCGCTTGTCTTTTCTTTCTGGTTTGCATGATTGTTTACTTGGTTTCTTTGCTTTCTTTTTGTTGTTTTCACTTTGTTTAATTTCATTACTATTTTTGTTTACATTGTTTTGTATTCTTGGTATATTACTATTTTTGTTTCCGGAAATAAGTGCTGCCAACTACTACGTTCTAGCTTTTGAATAGAGTATGTGGCTGAAATTTGAGGATAACTCGTGACAGTGCAGCACTTGGCCGGTCTTGTGTCCAGCTTCTATGTGCTTGGTTGTAACCTTTGTCCAATGAAGTCCTGATGAAAAATACAAATCATCTACAAGGGAAGTTTCAGTCCAACAGTGAACTGGTGTTAGCACTAGGAATCCCCATGCCTATACTCAGCCTTATGGTCTATGTCTTCAAGCTCATCCAACTAATAGAAACGGAGAAGGCGAAAATCCAAATGAGAAAACCTATGTCACAGGTCTTACATACTTCTCTGAAGAAAAAACCTCTTCTTCTCTCAATAAGTTGGGATACCTCTTCCACCCAAAAAATAAATAAGTGTCTATACACATTCCTCTTGAAGAATACAAAGGCGAAGGAAGAGAAAGGATTCCTATGCAAATAGGTGAAGCATGCAACTCCACTAGGGTGTTGACCAGGCTTGCTAGCATTGGAGCAATGCGTGTGTTCCTAGGTGACTCCTCCAAGGTACTCTCTAGGCCTACTGGCAGTGGAGAAACACTAGAGATGAAAACTTATACTCTGAAAATCTTCAACTTGCGAGCTAAACGACCCTTCCTGGATTCGAAACACTGAGATCTAAGCTAAAATTTTGATTATGTTTGACTAAGTTAAAGGGTGAAGCATGTATGTCCATGGGGTAAGTGGGGAAGCTGACGTAACCTGCACAATGATTCAATACTCCCCGAAAGACCAAGAACCTGTGATAACAATGAAGCAAAACAAAGAAGCTAGAGTTCTACCAGTGTTTCACCAAGTGTTGTAGCAACTACAACCACCCTCCAAAATTTTGGCTTGCACCAATTTTGGAGCCTCCCTTGAGAGTTTCACTTGATGGTTGCACACACATGGGTTCACTCCATGAGCTCGTGTGATTCCTTGCATCCACCTTGCTTGTTCATTTCATTCAAGTTTCTCGATGTTGGTGTCTAAGTCATGCTTGCGACCATGTTGTGGTTATGCTCGAAGTCTTCGCTTCGTATGTGCTTGTTGTGTTTGCTATGAAATCATTTGTCGCGCTCACACATAGAGTCATGTTCACTATTGCGCAAGCGTCATCTCGATCAATGAACGGTCACTAAAGAGTGTCGCGCTGGTCACTTGCACTGTCGGTCAGTCATGTTGAACATGTGTGCCTGGATGGTTTGAGTCGTTTCGTCATTGAGTCATGTCAGTGTGTGTTTGCATGATAACCTATGCATCTTTCGATCGTTCACACACTCAGTAATTTTTGTTGAGGTCCTGATGACCAGACTCCCCTCTGACAGCCGAACCATCACCCTGCCATCGACTCGATCAACTATCTACTAGAACAGCACAAAAGCACCAAGCTAGTCTTTACAAGTTGCACTGCCCACAAGCAATTAAATCAACTTCCATGTTGACCACCCAGACAGTCGGACCCGGTAGTCACCCCAGGACTGACTCCCCTAAAAAATTATGCAGAGGCCACTGACCTCACTTGCTCAAATGACTGAGGAAATTGCGCAGACAGGTCGGACAGACACTAAGTGCCCGTCCCTGTCTCCTTCAGAAAATTACGCAGTTTTCCGAGTCAGTCATCCGAACAGTCAACCAGCTGCTCATCCAAGAAATTGCGCAATTTTCATGAGCAGGCCTTCTGTTGTCTAGTACTCTGCTCAGCTCAGAAATTTCACAGAGATGATCAGCAGGTTGGCTTCCCAGCTTCAGTGCAATTTCACCGCCAGCAGCTCCTAGCGGTAGACTCCTAGTTTCCCTCCAAGAATTGTGCAGTTTCTGCTCCCAGTGGCTGAGCAGCCAACTGCTAGCTCTAGGAATTGCACATTTTTGGATGCCAATGACCCCAGTAGCAAACTGCGAGTTCCCTCTTGGAATTGTGTAGTCTTGGCTGCGAGTGACCCTAACATCCAACTGATAGTTCCCTCTGGGAATTGTGCAGTTTTGGCTGCCAGTCTCCCAGGAAGTTCCTCCCAAAAACTATGCAATTTCTTCTTGTTGACCCATCATGATGCCTGGCCCATTCCTCTAGAAAATTGAAAAAGTCTGGCTGTCCAACCCTTGCTTCCCATTCGTTCTGAAAAATGTGCAAAGCATGCATAGCTTGCCTTCCTGTAGCCCACACTGTCCCTCCCAAAATTTGCGCAATTTTGCCTCTCAACCGAGCCAAACCTCGCAGGCAGTCATTATTGACTCAGACTTCCCGTCTCCATCACTCAGTGACTCTTACGTAATTTTCAACAGCAGCACCAAAAGCCATCATCCTGCTTCACAACCTCGCCGCCTCTCTTGGTCATCTTCATCCGAAATGATCATGTGCCATGGTAGACTAGGAGGTTTTGGATTTGATGTCATCTCATCATGATTGACTATAGGTATAGGTACACCAAAAAACATGGCAAGATGATGAATTGGATGAACAAAGGGAGCACATGCAGAAGGATAGGTTCACCAACAGACAAACAAATGAAGCATGCGAAGAATATGAACGTGACGAACATGCACCTTCACGAATAGATGAGCTTGTCAAGCCGTCCAACATGCAAGCAAGGAACAACATGATAAAGCTTCATCAAGTGAACCAAGGACCATCGAAGACTCCATGCACTTCGCCATATGGAGGTGAAGCTATGATACACCATGAAGACATGCATCACGCAACAACATTGTAACTCGACATGCACTCCAACAACAACATGAATGTACCAACACTATCATGTCAAGTCATGTCACCCACATCTCCACTATGGGCTATGTTGTCAATCAATGTGATGTAACGTGGATGTCCAAGAGACCCACTTGTTGAACAAAGAGTCATGTAAGTCAAAAAGTCATGGAACCCAAATGGTCATGAGGGTAGTCGAATAGCCACAAGAGTCAGTTTCACCCTTGGCTATAAATACCCCCTCATTTGTACATGCAAAGGACTTTTCACCTCAGATCCCCCCACATAGCCAAGAGAGTCTATAATCATTTCCTTGACAATTAAGTAGTGCCTCCAACACTCCACACTCAGGGTTAGTGATTTATGGTGTAACAATGTGTCTTAGAACTTTTGCTTAATTCAGAATCCTGTTAACAGGCCAACATGTTTTCACACATGTATTGTATCTATTGTAAAGCTAATCTCTAACATTTGTAATGCATGTTGCTTTAACCTGTGTTCTACATCTAAACTATTTCATTTGTTGTAATGCATAATCTATTAATGGAAATGTGTTGTATATTTTGTTAACGTTGTCTCTCTTGTGTAGACTTCTCTCTCGAATATGAGACAAAACTTTCACATGAAGCTTGCTATAACAACCATTGCTCGAGTTTGGACTGATCCATTGAGTGTTATGCGTGTTATATTACCTTGTATGTTGTGACTGTCGCACCTTGTGGACTGCTCCTCTGGAAGTTGTGCATTTCCTTTTGTGTTTTTTGTTCCTAACAATGTTGGGACTGCTTCCAATCGACCTAGAACTCACTCTCACCCTCTTCCTCAACAGAAAAATAACCATTGACACAAGTGACACTTACACTCACCAGGCATGCGAACCTCACTTCTTGAAGACAAAGCAAACCACTCTCCTATGCTGACAAGCAAGAGTTGAGACAGATATTTAAGATAATGGCAATTGGGCCATCGTACTGGATGGGACTCCGACACCAATCGGTGTGAGGTCTAGTTGGGACTTCATACTAGGGAGGTCCCCTGATGTTGGCCAGTCCAACACCGTCAACAGAAGCTCATGGAGAAGATGGGTTACCAGGAAGGACAAGGTCTTGGCATCCAAGACCAGGGCAGGCTTCAGCCAATTTCAGTACAGGAGAGGCCAAATTATGAAGGTTTAGGGTTCGACCAATCGATATGTGACTACTGTGGGAAGAATGGTCACATTGCAGATCGATGTTGGTCTCTACATCTTGAATTGTTGCCACAAAAGCTAAAAGACCGCAGAGGTAAATTGACATATCACTCAGACAGTGATTGGGAAGGTAATTCGTTAGACCAAAACTTCATGTTGAACATCATTAAAAGGATATATCCATGTACCTTTTGCGGGACTCACGCACACTGTGTAGAAGAATGCTGGAAGCATAAAGCGTTCAAAAAAAAGGTGGGTGTAGTAAGTATTAAACCACATACAGATGACGCAACACTGCAAGTAAAGAAGTGCCCAAGGAATATTTTACTGCAGTAAGATAAGGACTCTACAACATCCAGACAAAGTACGGGAAAGTCCAATAAAAAGGCAGCTAGCACAAACTGTGGAGAACAAGTTTGTCGACATTGCATGCTGAAAAGGCATTCAATGAGAAAATGTCTAATACTACCCCGAGAGACAACATCAACATCAAAATATTAAAAGCACCTGGAGCTGAGGAATGCAAGTATCCAGATTTGAACTGGGCAGATTATGTGCCAAATGTATAAACTATGAGTTTGTAAATTGTTGATAGTAGGCCTAGTCAAAGTTGTAACTAGAGTTTAGATGGTTTTTACATTAACTCATGTTTGTAATCAAGTTCATGTTTGTAATAAAACTTTTGGAGGTCCAAAATTTCTTTCTGATGGGAGGTGTGATCCAGAATGGATTTTGTAAATCAAGTCAAAATTTTACCATGTGTTGATGACCAAGATGGTCCTATGTGGCAAACTTGTTCTCGACTTGTGCAAAGTTTGATTGTCTCAAGTGATTATGAAATTAGTGCCAGAACAAAGGATTCAACACACTAATTCCGGCGATGTCTCCTTATTTCTGTTTGGTCTTCCAATGATGGAGAAAGCATCCGTCGAAGTCGAGGTATCATAGAGGGACTTCCTGACCATGTGACTTGTTGTAGTTCAATAAGGCACAAACTTCATCTCCAGGTTCCTTCAAAATAATGATGGTAAGAAACAAATGTTGATTAATCGTTTTGGCACATTTATATTTGGCACAAGTTATAAGGGTCAGATTATGTTAATGATGTCAAAACATTACATTAAGTTTCGTTTACCCTAATCCTATGATGGCCATAGTATTATGTTGTTTTAAAATAAGGGGCATTAGTAAAATGGAAAAAACATATGGAGCTAAGGCAAGGTGAGCGCTAACCATAATACAAAGTTTGAAGTTGGAAATATTATTATTCAAACCTAAGTGCATAGGTGGGAATGATTATAATGTTTATGAGTACATATTAAATTTGAATCAAATGGATGAAGAATGTTCATGGTGGAATTTTAATGTTGAAAAACTTTACAAATGGAATATTCAAAGATTATGTGACAGACTATATGTAATTCTACATTAAAATTATAGTGCAACTCCACATCATTGCCAAAGAATATGGCGGAGTCCACAGAAGGCCCAGTGGAAACCACTAGTGCATAGAGGCAATCCAAACATGTAGGAATTTACAGGGTAAGTTCCTCAGACAGAACACAGAAGGACACCGCTCACAAACAGATCACAGATCAATACACCAGTATAGTTGACGTTGTTAAAACCCTCAAAGAGGGAAATAGTTCATGGCCTGAGCCAACGCGGCCACTTTAGGCAATTTATTGATAAAAGAATGAAAATTTACATAAGCTTCTCTCATGAACGGTTACCCTAAAAATGACCCCCCATGCTCTTTAAATAGAGATCATAGACCAATCAGGTGTTAAGACACGGATCAAGTGTCGGTAATACCGAGGAGAGGATGAACTATCGGGTCACTACATATTGTGACCATCGGATTGTAAGTTACAAAATTACATAATAAAGAAACACACTTTACCTAACTCTACGCTAGACCAAGTTATACTTAACTATTTCCTATGTTATAATATCCTAACATCCCCCCTTAAGAACAAATTGGGATAGGATTGAAGGATGTACAAATATGACACAATAGGAGAAGGAAGGAGGCATTAGAACCTATCCCCCTTAGTGACAACTTCCTGAACTCCAACCATAAATCGAAGTTTAGTAAACTTCACCTCTGTGAGAGCCTTTTTAAAGATGTCTACAACTTGATCATCTATTGAACAATATTGCACTTCAATAACATGGTCATGAATGAGCTTTCTGATGAAGTGCATGTACAGTTCAATGTGTTTTTTGCGCTGATGTTGGATTGGATCTTTGCATAGTTGAATGGAACTTTGATTATCACACGAAAGTGTAGTCGGATGCTACTACTCAAAGCCAAACTCTGACAGGATCTAACGAAGCCACAAGGCTTCCTTACTAGCTTCTACGACACCACGGTACTATGCTTCTGCTAAAGAAAGAGAAATGGAACTTTGTTTCTTCCAAGCCCATGTAATATATCTTGAACCAAGAGTGAACACATAATCTGCAGTAGACTTCTGATCATCAGGGTCACCAACCCAATTGGAATCAGTGAAATAAACCAATAGAGGAGATGCTTTTGCACTGTAATGAATCTTAAATTGAACTGTGCCTCAAACATAACGAATTATTCTTTTAGCTGCTTTCCAATGACTTTCATGTGGTTTTTTGCATAAATTGATCAATAAGGAAAACATCAAAGGAAATGTCAGGAGGAGTATGGGTCAAATACAAAAGTTTTCCTACAAGTTGATAGTATAAGGTAGCATCAACTTCAGGGGAAGTACAAGCGACTAAGATGTTGGCTCCAGACTGAAAGGGAGAAGGGGTTGGCTTATATTCTTCCATGTGAATTGGGCGTAGAAGATCACAGGCATACATGGACTGGGAAAGGGAAATACCTTCCTTGGATTGCAAGGCCGGAAGACCAAGAAAATAATGCAAGCGTCCTAAGTCTGTCATTTCAAACTTCTTTTTAAGACTCGATTTCACATGGTTTATAAGGTTGGGATCACTACCAGTAAGGATAAGATCATCAACATAAAGAACAAGAATGATAAGAGACTTGCCCACTTTCTTGGTGTAGATAATATTGTCAGAATGACACCTAGAAAATCCAATTTCTAAAAGAAAGCTATCCATTTTGGCATACCAAGCTCGAGGGGCTTTCTTGAGACCATAAAGGGATTTCTTAAGCCGACATACAAGGTTGGAGTCTATTTGTATAAAGCCAGTAGGTTGTTCCATATAGATTTCTTCATGCAAGTCTCCATGCAAGAAGCCAGATTTAACATCCATCTGATGGACTTTCCATTTGAAAGAGTTAGCAAGGGAAAGAACAAGGCAGATAGAGTTCATTTTGGCAACACGAGAGAAGGTTTCATTATGGTCAATGCCTTCAACTTGTGAAAATCCCTTCGCAACAAGACGAGCTCTATGTTTATCAACTTTTCCATCTAGGCCATACTTGGTTCTATAAACCCATTTGCATCTAACAAGTTTTCGTCCGTTTGGAAGAGGAACAAGATCCCATGTATCATTTGCCAATAATAAATGATATTCTTCATTCATAGTTGCGTCCCAATTTGGATGGCCTAAAGCTTTTGCAAAGGAGTCAGGATAATAATTCGTTGAAGCTTGAGCCAGTAAAGAAGAGGCTCTATAGAACTGAGAACGTGTATGACGTTGATCTGTAGGATCACCGACAAGAGCACCTGTTGCATCCAGAGTAGCACAGACCCATTTTGGAAGCTGAGGAGCTGAAGGAGGATCTTGAGAAGGTGGGGGAGGATTTTCATCCTTGCTGTCATCATCTGAGGAAGAAATATTTTCAGAAGTAGAAGGGATAGAGAGAGGTGGCACATCCACTGAACTAGGATTGTAGGCCGATATATTTTCAGCAAAATTTACATCTCTTCTAATGATAACATTTTTGGACTGAAGTGGAATAACTCTGTATCCTTTGACATCTTCAGAATATCCAACAAAAATACATTTTTCACTCTTAGGTTTTAAAGCTTTATGTTTCTCATCTGGAATATGGGCCCATGCTTCACTTCCAAGAACATGAAAGTGACTTACATCTACTTTAATTGAGCTCCATGCTTCTTATGGAGTGATATTCTTTAAAACCTTAGTAGGAGTGTGATTTATTATGTAATTTGCATAGTTAATTGCTTTTGCCCAAAAATTAAGACTAAGTCCTTTAGATTGAAGCATACAATTAGCAATTTCCTTTAAGGTGTGATTATTCCTTTCAGCTACACCATTTTGTTGTGGAGTATATGGAACAATATGTTGCACTTGAATTCCATTCTCAGTGCAAACGCTAATGAATTTTTTGTTAACATATTCTCCACCATTTTCAGATCTTAGCTTAAGAATTTGATGTCCAGATTGTTTTTCAACAAAGGCCTTAAAGGCCAAGAACATGTTAAATAATTCACTCTTGAGTTTAAATAAGTGTACCCAAGTGCGTCTGGAGAAATCATCAATGAAATTTAAGAAATACTTGTAGCTAGAGAATGAAACAACTAGAACTGGACCACATAAATCACTATGCACAAGTCATAAAGGGGCTCAGGCATGCCAAGAGGCACATTTTTCAAAACTATCCCGATTATGTTTTCCGAGTACACATCCAAAACAAACATAATTTTTGCAAGATACCATTGGAAGACCTGTCACCATATTTTCTTTACATAGATTCTGAAGGGAGTGATAGTTTAAGTGACCAAATCGCTCATGCCAAAGTTTTCTCACTTCATCATTATGATCAACAAATACCAAGGGAAGATTTGATGACCCAAAGTTGTTAAACTTATACAACCTTGTATTAAACCATGGATCAAGTGTCGATAATACTGAGGAGAGAATGAACCATCGGATCACTACATATCGTGACCATCGAATTGTAAGTTACAAAAGTACATAGTAAAGAAACACACTATACCTAACTCTATACTAAACCAAGTTATACTTAACTATTTCCTATGTGTCGAAATATCCTAACATCCCCCCTTAAGAATAACTTGGGATAGGATTGAAGGATGTACAAATGTGACACAACGAAGCCACATGGCTTCCTTACTAGCTTCTATGACACCATGATACTTTGCTTCTGCTGAAGAAAGAGAAATGGCACTTTGTTTCTTGCAAGCCCATGTAATAGGTCATGAACCATGACTGAACACATAACGTGCAGTAGACTTCCGATCATCAGGGTCACCAGCCCAATCAGAATTAGTGGAACCAACCAATAGAGGAGATGCTTTTGCAATATAATGAATCCCAAACTGAACTGTACCTCGAACATAACCAGCTATTCTTTTAGCTGCTTTCCAATGACTTTCATGTGGTTTTTGTATAAACTAAGCAATAAGGCCAACATCAAAGGAAAGTTCAAGACGAGTATGGGTCAAATACAAAAGTTTTCCTACAAGTTGACGGTAATGTAGCTGAGTCAACATAGTTGATTGGTCATTGGGTGTTAGGGTCCAACCCTAACCCCCTTATTTATGTAATAGGGTCAAGTCATAGTTATAGTTAGTTAAAGAGTCAATAAAGCCCATATTAATAATTGTAAGTGGTTGACCCGCATTTAAAGAAGGGACCAGAGTTAGTTGCAAATGGGCCATGGTATTAGATAGATGGTATTAATAAGAACCATGGCACTGACCCATGGTATCGCATGTATGAATCCTATATAAAGGATAGAGACTCCCCTTGAGGAGCATCGTGTCTTATTTTGTAATTGAGCCCAACTCTATTGGAGGCTGCCCCCTCAAAGAGGCAAGTGAACATTGATTTCCTTTCTGGATAATAAAATACATGCGGTTGTTTCTTATTGTTCTGTGTTCTGGGTCTATTTCTTCGCATACTTGGTATTTTGGTATCTTCTCGCAGGTCAAGAGCATAAAAAGTGGTATCAGAGCATTTCCTAGGGCTGGGGGGATCTCCATTTTTAGCAGGATTTTATTTTGCCTAGAGACGTGTTCTGATGTCTTTAAACCACGGGATCTATCGTTGAGCGCATATACCTAAAAAATTGGGGAGGTGTGCACGCATGAAATATAAGAGGTGGTCACGCTTGTTGGACTCCCTTGTAACCCCTATGGGTACCCCTTCAAGTAGTAGCACATTAGACAAAACCGCGCACGGACTGTCTTCCAAGTACCCTCTAGGTATATTGGAAGCCCCCTAGGCTCTCTTGAAACTTCGCCATAGATGAACCATCGGCCATCTTGCTACTATAGTACACCGAGAATAGCACTCGGGGAGATTACTTGCGCGTACGATATGGTAGTCGGATTGTACGGCTAAGGGTACGGTTGATCCGCCTTCGTTAGTGCCCTGAAAGATTGGGCTAAGTACTACTGTCGGACCCTTATGTATATTGCGATCTATAGCACCTAACACTCCTTGAGACCATAGTTCCCTTGTCTCTCTCTAAATCACACATCATCTTTGCCAGATCAGATCTGGTAGGTTTGGTTCTATCGTAGCCGCAATAGTCAGTTCCACCATTCAGATCTCTCAGATCCACCATTCAGATCTATCAAATCTGCTAATCAGATTTATCAAATTCGACATTCAGATCTAGCAGTTTGGGTTCAGTAGCAGTCGCAACAATCAGATCTATCATTCAGATCTAGTAATAGGGGTTCGATCACTACCACATTCCTACTCATACTCTACAGTTCATGGTTTTGCCGATAGATCTAACTATTTGTGTGGCTCCTATACCTGGGCGTGATTCTCGCAGGACATTGAGCAGAATTAACTTTTCTAGGAATCGGCTACTGTAGTATTCCTAAGCGAGGAGTATATATATATATATATATATATATATATATATATATATATATATATATATATATATATATATATATATATATATATATATATATTCTGAAACCCTCCTGGGATGCTTATAGGAGACTTAGCCCATAAGAATCAAGTCAACGGGCTGAGTAAGGTGGTACCATTCACTTGTCAGCGTCAAAATTTCGGGTGGTCCCAATTTTTTTTTCACAATAACGACTAGTGCACCAGATTGGTGCATGTTACAAACCAAAGCTCAAGCTATGGCCAATGAGAATATCGACACACTTGAACAAAATTTGGAGGCATTAACAAAGAAGATCTAGACCTTATCTGACACAATCACAAATGGAAATGCGGGGGAACAATCAGACGCATATAATTTTAATGAAAACCTTGAGGGTGAGTCTAGCCATTCCCTTAACTTCTGTGGAAACCACCAAGAGTCCCAGCTTTGACCACCCACGCTGGACATGTATAAATTTGATGGCTCTCATCCCGCCATATGGCTAGCACAAATGGAGCAATATTTCACATTGAATCACATCAGAGATGATGTGACTAAGCTAAGTGTGGGAAGCCTGTACTTCGACCAAGAAAGATGGCAATGGTGGCAATGGCATCAACGCTACTATGCAATGCCACAGACTTGGAAGATATTCTCAAAAGCCCTTTCTAATCACTTTTACCATGAATATAACTTTTTGGGTCATCTTACTAAGCTCCCACAAATAGGCACAATGAAAGAATATATTAAAGCCTTTGAAGCATTAGCCTTCCACACAAGAGGTCCAGCAGATGAATTCTACTCGGAATGTTTTATGAGTGGTCTCAAAGACGCCATACAAGCCCACATCTGACTACAACAACCAGTCTCATAGCTAGCATCTTGCAAGATAGCTAGTGAAGTAGAACACAGGTTAGCGGCCCAGTCGACTCATCCAAATAGCCAAGGGACGCCCCACCCAGGCTCTGAGCACTACCCAAACACTTAAGGATCAAAAGGTGTCACCAGTGGAAATGGCGGCAAGAAGAAAGCAAGGCTTGTGTTACTACTATGATGAGAAATACTCCCCGGGGCATAAATGCAAGGAACACAAATTCTTTCAAATTGATGCTACTGATCACAGTTCATCTGAGGAAGCCCCACCATTTGAGGGACTAGAGGAGGAAGATGAGGACAACTAGCCGAACAATGAGCTCCCAGCTACACCTAAAGAACCAGTTATCTCGCTTCATGATTTGGCAAGAATTTCTTCTCCCAAAACTCTCAAAATCATAGGTTTTATTAAGCATTACTTGGTACTAGTCTTGATTGATAGTGGCAATACACATAACTTTATCCATCAAAGAGTCACTGAAGCAGTGCATTGTTTTGTCAAATCAGTCTCTAATTTCTAGGTCCAGATTGCTGATGGGGGGAAAATGAAATATGAAGGCCGCTGTGAAAATGTCAAACTTCAGATGGGGGATTATCACCTAAAGACCCACATGTTTGCCAGCAACATGGGTGGGTGTGACATTGTCTTAGGTGCTGAATGGCTCCGCACACTTGGCCCAGTAAGAATTGATTTCCAGGAGTTATATATGAGCTTGAAGAAGAATAACCACACACATACACTCTGTGGACTCCCGGCAGGTGCTCCTTCAATCATTAGCTCGCATAGGATGGAAAAATTGTTAAAAAGGGCCACCATGGAGTTATAGCCCAATTTAATGCCATCCAGGCCTTTGAACCCACTTCTCTTCGTATTCATCCTCAGATGAAACAGGTCTTAAACAACCATCTGTAGGTCTTTGACAAGCCTCATGAGCTTCCACCGTCCAGAGGGGAACATGATCATAACATTACTTTGGTCCCAGGGGCACAGCCACCAAATGTTCGCCCATATAGATATCATTTCACCGAAAAGAATGAAATTGAAAAAATCTTCAAGGAACTCCTGGAAGCCGGTGTCATTCGTCCTAGAATTAGTCCTTATTCTTCGCCTGTGGTTATGATGCTCAAGAAAGATGGGGAATGGCATCGTGTCCAGATTTTAGGGCCCTCAACAAGCTGACGGTCAAAGATAAATTTCTCATCCTAGTTGTTGATGATTTGCTGGATGAACTAACTGGGGCTCAATTCTTTACTAAGCTCAACCTTCGCTCGGGCTATCACCAAATTCGCATGAAAGAAGTAGACATTCCAAAGACTGTTTTCCAAACACATGAAGGCCATTATGAATTCCTGTTCATGCCATTTGGTCTCTGTAATGCCCCATCCACTTTTCAGAGCCTCATGAATCACCTACTCAAACCATATCTCAGAAAATTTGTCCTTTTTTTCTTTAATGACATCCTCATCTACAGCCTCACCTGCGAAAAACATCTTCAGCATGTAGATCTACTATTGCAACTGCTTCGGAAGTATAAATTATTTGTCAAATTGTCCAAGTCCTCTTTTGGCATGGAAGAAGTTGAGTATTTGAGCCACATTGTGGGGCGTGAAGGTGTTAGGGTGGATCCCAAAAAGATCCAGGCAATGCAGGATTTGCCTCTACCAAAGACCTTGAAGAGCTTGAGAGGATTTTTGGGTCTCACCGGCTACTATTGAAAATTTGTCCACAATTATGGTCACATTGCTAGACCCCTCACTCACCTTCTCAAGAAAAAATCATTCCTCTGGAATTAGGAAGTGCAACAGGAATTTATAGCTCTCAAACATGCCATGTGTTCCACTCCCGTATTGGCACTACCCGACTTCACCAAATCTTTTATGATTGAATGTGGTGCTTTAGGTACGGGTATTGGGGCTGTCTTAATGCAGGAAAGTCGACCCTTGGCCTTCACTAGCCAACAAATAAGTGGGACAAATCTGGGACAATCTACCTATGAGAAGGAGATGATGGCCATCTTACATGCAGTGGATACCTGACGACCATACTTTTTGCGGCGGTGTTTCTAAATCTGCACAGACCATCAAAGCCTTAAATATTTTTTGGAGCAACAACTATCCTCAACACAACAAAATAAATGGCTAGCCAAAATGTTGGGATATGATTATGAGATAATTTACAAGAAAGAGCGAGAAAATGTTGTAGCGGATGCTTTATCACGCCAATTTGAGGAAAGCACCCTGCTAGCAATCTCTCTTCCCATTCTAGAGTGGATTGAAGAGGCTCACAAGGAATGGTTTTCACATCCTTTGCTCTCCCAACTCATTAATAAATTGCAGGCAGATGCAAATTCCACAGTGGGCTACTCTTGGCAGGATGAGATTCTTCGCTACAAGGACAAAGTAGTGATATCACCAACATCCAACCTCAAAAGTCGCATTTTGGCAGAGTTGCACTCATCTCCCACTGCAGGCCATTTAGGCTTTCAGAAGACTTATGCTCGTACTCGAAGTTCATTCTTTTGGATAGGCATGAAAAAGGACATTCTTACTTTTGTAGCTAAGTGTGATGTGTGTCAACACCACAAAGGAGAAATAGTAAAATCCCCAGGCACATTACGGCCATTGCCCATCCCTGCCTCAATCTGGATGGAGGTTACTATGGATTTTAGTACAGGTCTTCCGAAGTTAGGCAACAAGTCAGTCATCATGGTGGTTTTGGACAAACTTTCTAAGTATGCTCATTTTTGCACTGTCCCCACCCTTTTACAGCAGCTTTGGTGGCTCAATCTTTCATGGACCAGATCTTCAAATTGCATGGCATGCCCACTTCCATTGTGTCTAATCATGACCCGATCTTCACTAGTAACTTTTGGCAGGAAATCTTCAAGCTACAAGGTACCGAACTACAACTCAGTACTTCCTATCATCCCCAAACTGATGGTCAAACTGAAGCAGTCAACAAATGTCTGGAGACCCACCTCAGGTGTTTCACTTCAAAAAAGCAACATCTATGGGTACAGTGGTTACCTCTAGATGAATGGTGGTATAATACTAATTATCATGCCACCACCAAAATGACTCCATATGAAGCAATTTATGGTCAACTACCTCCTTCACCTACTTCTTATATCCAAGGATGATCGAAGGTACAAGTAGTGGATCAACTCCTACAGAACCGTGCAACCATGTTGGCCCACCTCAAAGAGAATCTCCATCAAGCTCAAAATCGCATGAAGAAACAGGTAGACCAACATCGTTCAGAGCACAAATTTCAAGAAGGGGATCAGGTATTCTTGAGGCTGCAACCACATAAGCAAACATCACTCAAAGATAAGGGCTGTCAAAAATTATCTCCAAAATTCTACGGACCGTATCAAATACTTCAATGCATTAGAGAAGTATCCTACAAGCTAGCCTTGCCACCCACTGCAAAAATCCATCCCATCTTCCATGTCTCATGCCTCAAGAAAGTGGTTGGTAACCATTGCAGAATTCAAACCAGTCTACCAGAATTGGATGAAGAAGGTATAATCTAGCTCCAACTTGAACAAGTTCTTGACACGCGAGAATGACACTTGCGCGACCGCACGATCAAGGAAGTCCTCATTAAGTGGAAAGACACCTCTCTAGAATATGTGACCTGGGAACTAGCCACTGTTCTTTAGAAGTTTCCGCAGCTTCAACCTTGAGGACAAGGCTATTTTTACGGGGGAGGGCATGTTAGGGTCCAACCCTAATCCCCTTATTTATGTAATAGGGTCGAGTCATAGTTATAGTTAGTTAAAGAGTCAATAAATCCCACAATAATAATTGTAAGTGGTTGACCCACATTTAAAGAAGGGACCACAGTTAGTTGCAAATGGGCTATGGTATTAGATAGATGGTATTAATAAGAATCATGGTACTAACCCATGGTATTGCATGTATGAATCCTATATAAAGGATAGAGACTCCCCTTGAGGAGCATCGTTTCTTATTTTGTAATTGAGCCTAGCTCTATTGGAGGTTTCCCCCTCGAAGAGGCAAGTGAACATTGCTTTCCTTTCTGAATAATAAAATACATGCAGTTATTTCTTATTGTTTTATGTTCTAGGTCTATTTCTTCGCATACTTGGTATTCTAGTATCTTCTCGCAGGTCAAGAGCATAACATTGGGGGAGCAAATTTGCTCACATAGCACGGGTTCGATGTGGCATTAAGGGTCCAGCTCAATAACGATGCCATGGGTCGTGAAATAAGAGAGTTTTGCGAAGCCAAGGTGGCATATGCGATGATAGAACTCAAAATTTGGCAAGCGCAAGTTAGCACAGTGCTAAATCTAGCGTCGGTTCCAACTGCAATCAGAGTCTAGCAAGTGTTTGCAGATATGTTAAACCCTGGATAAACATCAAAGTTGGCGGTCCAGTAAAAACAATTGGAGTTTAATGACTTTGGGTCATGTGTGAATGCAACAATGGTATCAATGTCGCGACCAGTAAAACAAATCCAAATTCTGTCCGAGGTTATGTAATATATTAATCTTGAAATTTTTATGGATGGTGTTGGTGAGATTTAAGGTATTATATAATTTGGTGAACTATATTTAAATATATATCATTGCACCGACATTTCTCATTTGGCCACCAAAGAATTTTTTTAAAAACAACTCCAAATTTAGCTTTGGATTTTCGTATAAAAGGAGGCGAATGCATGGAAGCTAAAACGAAAGTAGAGATTTGTATAAGACAAATCCAAGGGTTCACATTTGTGAATTAGATATCACATTTTTAGTTTGAGAGCACTTTTTTTAGCCTTGTGTTAGAAGAGCAGAGAGTGCAGCAGACTCAATTCGATTTCAAGAGTTCAAGTTCAGATTGGAGTGTAAAAGGTAGAGAACCATTGCATCATATTAAGGAATCGGGAAGCTTGAGGTCGTGAGGTAGTCAGGTTTGGGCTTTCGCGAGTCATACGGAAATCAAATGGAGTGATTCAAAATCCTAGATAGGGGTTTCAAGGCACTTGAGAGACACTAAAAGGGTCCTTTCGGTGAATGAGAATGCAAGAAAATTAGGGGAGGAAACAGATATTTGTAGAAGGAAAATCTAAGGGTTCACAATCATGAAGTTGAGATCACATTTTCAGTGTGAGAACACTTTTTTCATCCTTGTGTTAGAAGAGTGGAGAGTGCAACAGACTCAATTCGATTTCAAGAGTTGTAGTTCAGATTGGAGTGCAGAAGGTAGAGAACCATTACATCAGATCAAGGCACCGAGAAGCTCGAAGTCGTGAGCCAGTCAGTTTTGGTATTTCAAGAGTCATACAGAAACCAAATGGAATGATTCAAAAGCCTAAACAGGGGTCTCAAGGTGCTTTGGAGACACTGACAGGGTCCTTTTGACGAATGAAGTAGTGAAAGTTCCAGATTTCAATACACAGACAATCTAACTCCTATGTCAATTTGAGGGAGGTTTGATTTGTATTCTCATTGCTATTGATGTTTGCTTGTTTTCAATAGAGGTCCGAGATTACATTCTAAGACTCTTTTATTTTCCTGAATTTGACTAAGTCACTTGAAGAAGGTCTATGTAAATTTGTGAGAGCTCTCTGCACTAGAGCAATTCCAATTTGAGGAAATAGCTGCAACTGTGTCAGCAATTGTCATGTACTTCTTTTTCCACTGAATACAAGTGGCCTAGCCTTTTTCACAGGGGCTGAAGATGTAGCCCAGGAGGAGTGGACTCCGTCATCAACATCGGTGTTATCTATCTTGTTGGTTTGCTTAACGTTTGTTTAAATTTCTCTATAGTTAATTTCATATGTGATGAAGTCATTCATAATGAACAACTAATTAACAAAGTTGCATGAAGCGACATTTAATCAATTTTGTGAGAGAAGGTACGATATAATATTCCACATTTCATATGAATGAAAATACCCCTAATAAGTGGTAAAATTCAAATGTCACTTCATTTCAAAAAAATAAAAAAAATATGATCAGAAATACCTTTAGAAAATCAAAAAGATGTGTAGCTAGTCTAAATGCCACATTAGAGTTAAATAAGTAGGATTAATTTTTTAATCACACCATTTAAGAGTGATTAGAATTTTTGAGTAAAGTGAGTTAAGTTAAGTTTATTTATTTGAGAGCATAGTCTAATCGTGGACAAAACTAGTTTTAATTAAGTTATTTTTAATTAGTCAAATCACACTATATAATCGCGATTTTAAATAGTTTAAATAAATATTTGGTGACACAAAAGTCCTGTCTTTTGTAATAAAGTTTTTGCAACAATGAAAGGCCGCGATCTCACCTTCCTATATCGACAATGCATGATGACTTTGTACCCCCCACCCTTCTAATTGTTAACCAGGGGGGGTTCCAAATAGAAGTTTCCCTGCCTACCACTTTTGCAATGTGTCACCCCAAGCCCATCCCCTTCCCCCCCACCCCCCAATCTAAAACATCTTACCATAACCCCCCCCCCCCTCCGAAAAAAACTTTCCCTCTTCCCGCCTACTTTATGACCGTCGATTCAACCCTTCCCACTCCACTCCTCTTATACCAAATGGCACCTCTCATCCCCACCCTACACTAATAAAATTCCACCACATGGTATTCCCCATCTATTCCTCTCCCATCATGGTCACATCCCTTCCCACTCGATGTCAACTCACCTCCGCCACATGGAATCATCCTATGCTCATCATGTAACCGTTCCAGCCATACTCATTCCCAGAATATCAGACCCACTCCATTAAATTGCCTAATCACAATGGTAATTAATTTTATTAATAAATTAAGAGAAAGCTCATTCTATTGGCCTTTTTTCTTTGTTGTTCCAAGACTCAAGAGACTAGAACTATTACAACACCAATTCAACAATCAAACTGCCACTACAACCAATAACCCAGCCACTAGTTTTCATTAAGTTGATTCCCAGGTAATTCTAATTTCCCAGTTCTTTCCTTTCCAAGATGGCTCCTAAAGGAAAATCTAAGGCTACAAATGAAAACCCCCTTCTACCCCCTATAATTCATTTATGCCATCAACAACTGGTAGACCAATACTATAAAATCCTTGAAACCAATTGTGAGTTCGACCTCTACGAACTCGACAACTGGTAAAAATAGAAATTCATAGATATTAGTGATGAATTGGGTTTGTTGGGCTCCTTCATACCCTAGTTAATTTTTCCTCAGACCTATCATTTCCCTGAATTCGTTTCATGGTGCCACTTAGGGTACATTCTAAGTCATAGGGAAATTGTAGCCCAGAATAATGATATCCTTTTCACAATTACCTCTGGTTCCCTTTTCCAGATGTTGCAAATTCAGAATTCTACCCCTCTGAAACCTTTTTTAGTAAATTCCCTTATGGAATTCTACAAGAACCTCACTTTCCCACATAGAGTAAATATCTTTGAAACATTTCTCCCTAAGGATACTCAATTTCCTAAGAAAAATCCCCCATATTCATCCTCCATGTTTCCTGAGATGACAAAACAAATTATCTCTATTATTTCTTATTTACTAGGCTATCAATCTGATCAGTGGGTTGATGAGGCCATCATAGGTCTTTTGTCAGTATTCTAAATAGGTGAGAAGCCCTCAATCATCTCCAACTACAGTGAGTTTCTAGCGAATGATATCCATGAGCAGTTCCTAAAATTTTCTACAGAGGGAAATTTTAAGTGAGCTTCAATTCTACTTTATTTATTTTTATTCCATCAGGAATATAGATTTTAGTTTGCCTTATAGAAATTGGATGAGCAAGGAAATTTCCAATCTGTAATTCATTGGAATTCCTTGATAAGGAAGCAGTCCAATGAAGTTACCTTTAGTGAGTATGTTGCCAATTTTTATATCGATTCTCTTGCCTATTGAATAGCAATGTTGATCCAACGATAGGATTTGAGATAAAAATATTTCTTCATCTCAGTGAGAAAACCAAATAGGTGACTGGTACCTATACCAAAATTATACACAAATCAGAGTGTATGGGTGTGAATTGCCACCATACAGGTTTCTCATGTTTGTCCCAATGAGAATTGTCTCACCAGAGTATATCAGACTGATGATTAACATGTATGAGCTGCACTTTGTGGCAGCCAAGAAGAAATCTAAATTTAAAATAAAAACACAGGTTGGCCCTTTTATCTGCAACACTAGGACATAAGCCAAAGAAGAATGCATCCTCCTTAAGCAGATGAACTTCAAACTCCACTTAACCTGGTCATATGACCCCTTAGGAGTAATTTCAAAACTAAGAGTAGAATAGAAGACTACTCCCTCCACTCACACTCCTTGGACAGATATTGAAAGATACATGAACCATGATCAATGGCTGAAAACACTTTCCAAGAGGCAGAAGAACAGGTACTCTCAACAACAACATCATAGAATCCAACACCACAGGAGAAGTAGGAAAATATGCCAAGAGAAGATCTTTCCCCTTCAATCACACAAATCTAGGGAAAGAAATTCAAAATTTACAAGAAGAGATAGAAGATCAATCCAACGGGAGAATATTTGGAGGGAAATGTACAATCCACCATTGTTTTGACAGGCCCCCATACTTCACCAGAAATGAAGATATTTTTGTATGATCTCCATCCTCTTCTTCCTACCAAGAGCCATTGGGTACCTCTCAGTCAAGGGAATTGGTTAATGACCAAGCTAAACCAAACATATTTTCCAAGTATAAAGAGATTATAAAGAATAAGAGATGTCAAAAGCTACAACTTATTCACGGTTTTGGAAACAAACAACAACCCCATTGCATAGGCTTCTCTTTGCCTTTCACAGAGAGGAAGGAAATATGTAGATAACCTTCCTGCAAGTTGAAGTTCCTTTCCCTAAAACTCCAGAATATTACAAGAAATCTATATTTTCCTTCAATGTTGACCAAATTCATCCAATTGATCAGATAGAATTGCTTAAGAAAACAAGGGAAATGTTGTTTCAACCTTGACAAATTCAACAATGGCAGCTTCTAAGCTGCAAGCTTCAGTCAACAACATTCAGTCCCAAATCAAATCAAAAAAGATATCTTCTCTGGCTAAAGATAAAAAAAAATTAAGTCTTTAGACGATCTAGTAATTAAACTGGGATATGATCTCGGCAATGTGAAAGTTGTAGAGAAAATCATTAGGAGGAAGAAAGTTGACATTGTCGTGGTCAAGAAGTAACTCAAGCTTCCATCCACTGAAGACCCATAGACAAAATAAATTAGATAGTTAGAGAAAGATAAGGAAGACATGTTCATAATTATTATTGAAAAGAGTGGACAACTCAAGGAAATGGAGATTGAGATGGAAAAATTGTTGAAGGAGAGAGAACAGTCAACACACTTGGCAGCCATTCTACTCACAAAAATTCCTATTGCATCTACATCAATAGTAGGGGCAACCACTTCAGTAGCCATCATAGTTGAGGTACAATCTACAAATTCTTTAAGAGAACTTGTTAAGAAATTGATGACCTATCTATCAAAGGACATGAAGTTGAGAAGCCGAAATCTCAGATAAATAATATCCAAGGACATAAATCAAATATTGATAATGTGTACATAACAAAGATTCAAAAGACTCATAGGTTAACCCATAGAATTGAACACGTGGAAAATGAGTCTGCCATGGGAGAAACACGCGCACAGGAAAAGGAAAACATTTAGATAGAAATAAATGAGGCCATGATTGAAATATGGCCCTCTATTGAGATTATTTTTTAGCAACAAGAATTAGTACATAGATCCAAAGGATTCATTGAAGAGGTGAAAGAATATCTAGGACAGAAGCCAGGTCAAGCGATTTCGTTAATCATGATTTTAAATTCAAAGACTAAAGAATAATTGGAGGAGTTTGAAATTGTAGACAGGACATAGACAATTCTGGAGGTGAGGAGGGTCCTTACAAAAAGGAACTTGATGTTACAGTTGGAGAACAAGTGCCACAAGAGGGGAACTCCCTCCGATGCTTCATTAAGGTAGACACAAACATGCTCAAGAGGGGAAGTGTAAAATTTTCTCTCACATGTGTGGAGTTAGAACTTAGTAGAGTGCTATGAGATAAAATCCTCCTTAATTGGAGGGATTTCACTTGTTCAAAACCAATGGACTACGAAAATACAAATTTCTATTGGAAGATCTGTTGGCAATCCTGTCATCCTCAAAATCCCTTCCCCTCTCTTGAAGGACATGCTCATCCTCCAGATGCCAAGAATAAGTGTTGAGGATGGAAAGATAAAAAAGTATCATCGAGATCTAGGAAGTCATCAATAAACTAGCAGGATAACCATTTGTACGAAAAAGCTCTCCAAATAAATCAAATCCCTCAACTTCAACTCAACCACATGTAGTTTCATCTCATCCTCAAGATGCTGTGATTCACCCCTCACATAAAGATGCAAGAGGTACAACTATGATATTATATTTTTCAAAGAGTGGGAATAAATTCTTCCATGAATCAGATCAGAATGAGAATAATAAAGAAGCAAATACAATTGTAGATCCGCTATACTCATAATTTATTCAAGGAAATAAAATCATTGTATTATTTTCATATGTTCCCAATAACTCCTCAGAATGGATCGATGTCTAAATGAAGAAGGGAAAAACGAATTCTCAAAGAGATCCATGATTTTTCGTAGGCTCATTTACGAGGACAATAGTATATGTACAGGTAATGTCAATGTTAGGGTTTCTTGTCTTTTGAATTAGGCTTTGGTTGGATATCCGTTATGGTGAGATTTCTCATAGACTTGTGGAAGCCAATTTCTCAGTATGCATGTAATTAATTGATTATAAGGTAATAGAATTTTCAATTCACAAAAAAAATATAAATATTCCTAATAAAATTTAAAAATTAAATTTATTTTTTTTTTGTATTTTTTAAATTTGAAAATAAAAATTATAATTAGATAAAAAAATATATTATTTAATGACATAGATAATGATACTTTGAATGAATACCCAAGCATAACCTCATAAACATAATTTTACCAATACAAATAACTATTTAATACTATTTTTTTTAAATGCCCATAAAGTTGTTGTGAAATCCCTCTTAATTTTTGTAATTTATAAATGTGACTGTAATGCCAATGTGGGTACGAAAGCCACAATTGACTCGAACAATTTATTTTAAAATTTTAAAATTCTATCCTTATAATTGTTGACTGAAGGAGAGAACAACCTTTCGGATCCCCAATGAATAACAGAGTTTGATTGCTTTGAAAGACATGAACTCAGCCCTAAACATAAACACCGAAGTTGATGAACTATTGCTTGTCGACCAGTTCCGTCTAGTTATTGTAAATCAATTTATGACATGTGATTGGAGTATGTAGAGGAAAATATGGTACCATTCCCCTATCACATTGAAGACACACGCATGCAGCCTCTCAAGTCTGGAAAAGGATGTTGAAAATAAATATATAAGGGAGAAACTGAAAAAATAAATAAATAAATATAAATAAATAAATTGTTGGTTTTTAGTAGGTGTTCACTGAGTGGTTGGTTTATTGGTGAGTCTTTTGGCTTTTGAACTCTTTCTTTTTGTACAATATTACTCAATTTTTATCTTGAAATGAGTTTCTCTCCCTTCTAACGCACTGAATTTGTCATTGGAGCATATGGGAGTTGTTGGGCATTTGCAATATAAAATAGATTGGTGTCTCAGGTAGTATGTAGAGCCTTGTGCAGTATGTAGAGCCTTGTGCATGAGTTAAACGCCTCTGAATTTTGGGTTATTTCCTTGTGAATTGTGTGTGAGGCCACTGGATTGTGTGTCTAACCCTAATAGGATCAATGGGAGGCTCAGTGGAAAAATTGGTCACTTTGGTGCTTTCTATAAAGATGATAAACCACTTGGACATTGCATTCGAACTTTTCAAACTAAGGAATACCCCATCTAAACCTTGGGTAAAATCCTTGTGAATTTGGTGAATTCCGTGTAAATTGTGTGAGGCCACTAAAATGTGTTTCTAAACCTGTGTCGATAAGTAGGATCCTTAGTGGAAGACTGAATCAGTGTGGTTCTTGTTGTATAGTAGATCAACCAACTAAACAATATATTCTAATACAATTATCAACGACCTATAATTTGAAAATGTTGAAAAAAACAAATGGTTATAAACCCATCTTCATAACAAACCTTAAAAACTGATTCAAAGAATAGAACACTCCCGCCACCTTAAATAATTTAAAAAATGAAAAATATTAAATTATAATACATGGTAACAAAACTACCCGAAATTATAAGAAGCCTTTATGTTAAATGTGTTTCTTTAACATGGATGTAGTGTTGGAAATATTTCCAAATAGCACTACCCATGCATTTATGTCAATGTTCAAAACCACTCAACCTTTCACACAAGGTATAAATATATCTATAATCATCATGGAAGAAATTCGAATGCTACTATCTATGTCTTCATTGTTCCTATGGCCATTGACATATTCATGGGAATGCCCTACAAAAGATCTCAACATAGACAAACGATGATTTATTCCATCCATGAAGCGGGCATATACTATAATAGCAAATGGAAGCAAAAGGTAATTCACGCTCAGTCACCTTGCCATTGGTGGAAACGTCCATTAAACCAAACTAAATTTCCAAATGAGAGTTAAAAATCGTACCTATAATGATTAAAATGTACTCTTTGTATTCTCTATCCTTCTAAATATTATTATAGATGCTTTGATATTTTTTATATTTTTACCTTTTTAAAAGATCTCATTTTCTTCGTCCATCCTGGAGTAAAGTAAACTTCTAAACGTAAAATATTAACTCTTTTAGTTATTTAAAAATAAAAATTAAACCGGAAATTGGTATTTTTTAACTAAAGTTTATTAATACAATTAAACCTTTAAATAAATGATGATTATTTGATTTTAATTTAAGAAACTAAATTATTTTAAAAAATAAGCTTTTGTTAACTGTTTACATATTCTTAATTAAAAAAAATTGAGTTTTATTAATTTTTTTTGTTTACTCAATTTTAAATATTTTGTATAATTTAAATGAGGTTAATGGTTAAAAATATGTATTTTTAAAAGTGAAAAAGTTATAGATTTAAATATTTTGTATAATGTAAATGAGTTTAATAGTTAAAAATATGTATTTTTAAAAGTAAAAAAAATTATAGATTGAAAATGAAATGGGGTAGTCCATATTTATATTTATATAATCAAATTGTTGCATAAAAGTAAGTCCTTTATTCCTCACACAAAAAGAATAGTTTTTGCTAATTTATCTCAAAAATATATATGTCCTTTCTATTTTTAATTTAATTAGAAAAATGTAATATCATATTCTATTTGATTTTTATTTATATTAATACTTAATATTGCTTTATTATGTTTTTTTCTTCGATATTTTTTAAAATGTAAATATATCATTTTTTTATAATTAATAGTGACAATAAAATAATATAATTTTAATATAATTGATTTTTAATAATCTGAAATGTATCTTAAAATAAATCTTTTAATATCATAAATTAACATTTATTTATATTTACTCCACATCCAATTATTTGTCATGTTGAAACAGTTTAACCAATATCATGATCTTATAAACATAAATATTTTTTCCTCAACCTTTTATTTATTAAGCTATAAGGCGTTCCCTCTGAGGAAAACTTTCCTCACACCTACATGTCAGCACTATGGGCCATTAGATTATACGTTAGAAGATTGAACCATCTTGAGTCATTCAATTAGGCTAAGGTAGTTGGAACGCCCTAACTGCCTTATAGCCACAAATTTGATCCCTCCCGAATGATTTTGGCTTCGCATTGCAATTCGGCTTAGCATTGTCAATTGCAGGCTAGGGAAACACTATGGAGTTCTCTATGATAGTACTCAAGCCGCAATTCTAATCTGACTTTTAACTATCACTGGAAATTCTTGCTTTGTTATAGCCTTGGATCGAACTACCAGTGGAAATTCTGCACATAAAATTCAAGTTTCTCATTTGGATATTGTTTATGTTTTCAATTGCAGGTCATTTTTTCTTGGCATTAAATATACATCTCTAGTTCAACGTAGTGATCAGAGTGAGATAAGATGGAGGCTTGTTTGGCCATTTTGCATAGACAAGTTCTTCTGTGAAAGGAAAATTTACCGTATCTTTCTCCTGCAGTGCTTTAAATACAGGTTGATAGGGCTTGTAAAATGTAGGGTTTTCACCTATCACAATATTCAAGCTCGCACACCAGAGTCGGCCAATTTCCTACATCTCCGCTTCTCCAGTTCCGCCTCTTCCATCCACAATCTCTACAAATATGATCATTCCATTCACAAAATCTTCACAGTGAGCCACAACACCCCAAATTGGGGACTCAAAGTTCCGTCCATCATCGAAGAGACAAAGAAGGCTTCCGGGAAGTGGACAATTATAATTTTTCATCTTCTCTACATGTATAGCCACATTTATGCCATAATAGTTTCCAACGAAATGGATTCCCAGAACATAACCATTTTTCCAAATCTTCAAGTCCCTTCACGCATCCTGTAATGACTTCTTCCTTAGAGCACAAATACCCTTCTTCAAACCCCAGAAGCAATCCTCTTGGAGCAATCAAAAATAACTGTCCATGTACACATCAATAGAGCCATAACTTCCCTTCTTCTTAACACAAGGGAACCCGTTACAACAATTTCCCAAAGCGTCGTCATCTGTTTGTAAACCTGTAATTTCAGGTAATAGCAGCATTTTATTCCATGGAAGATTATCGTCTGTTAAGGAAATTTCATTTCTCGCTTGAGCGGTGAGAAAAACCAGAAGGAACTGACAGTGGCAATCAATGTTTTCTCCACTCTTTTTTTTAAACACCATGTCGTTCAATAATGGCAAAACATCAGAAATTGTTTCAGGACAACATTCTCTGAGGCGTATCATGAACTTCTTGAGTAGTATTTCTGTCTGTTGAAGTAGAGTTGAATATATCTACAATATACTCTTTCATAGACCAATGCAAGAGAGAAATACCGTTGAAAAACCTATAGAACTACTTCAACCTTGCAGCATATAATTCTGCATCGTTTCCATGAGAGATAATGTTAACTAACTCTGATACAGAGTATACAAGATTAAAACCTAGCTTCTACAAATTTAATACCTACAGAAATCCAACTGGGCATTTTGTCATATCTCATAGATAATTGCTTCCGTGCCTACTTGGCATTGGCTTAAAAGTGTCTCCAAGTAAAAAGATAAAGCTTCCACCACAGGGCTTCCTCCATTGTATCATACAAAGAGGATTCAACCTTTCTTAGTTGCAAAGGAGGATATTCTATATGGTTCGATTGCTAGTGAAATGATCATATTTCTTTATTCGGTGTTGTTGTTGCAGGACCTGATAACATTGATAACTTTGAAGATGCAAGAGACAACTATCCGTGTACAAAACCTACAATAGTAGCCCTATGGCCGGAATTTTGGTCAAAATTCAAGGGGGAATTGTTGTAAATGACCAAAGTCTTCCATTTAGCCTTCTCTTATACGACGTAATTAAATTGGCTTTCGTGTGTTTCAGTGATGATGTTGTTAGTGGTGTTCTAATGGTTACTTCTTGTAATTGTTATTCCTAAGCCTGGATCAGGTTCAAGATCCCCTGCTCAAACTCTTGGTCTACCCCAAAAGCCAAAAACTAAGCCAAAGCCCTCTCCAACAAGTAGGTGTTATACAGAAATTCCTTTCCAACGATTCTGTTTATAGAGAGAGGGTTTAATATCTAGTCGAGGGCCATAGTGAGAAGCATAGTTCCTCCCAACTGTGCTTTAATTTTGTTGTAGAGAATAAAATATAGAGGACGCACACTCTGCATTGGAAATTGTTGCGCCATCCACCTGCTTTAAGATTTCAAAAACTAGGTCAACATTTAAAGTCATGATCCCTCAAATTGTTGAGAATTTAATCAAAAGCCCAACATAAGCTGATTTTTCGCTTGTGGTTCTTTCCACATTATAGATCCACACTTTGATGGACTTGGAGTTTCAATGTGCATTGGGAAATTACTGGAAGATGCAGGAATTTTACCATAGGAGGTCAGTGCTTTTGATTTTTTAATAAAGGATTATCAATGTTGTAGAATTACTACGATTTTAATATTTTATTGAAACTTATAAATGCTTAATTACCAATTATCATATCCTCAATAACAATTTAGGTGAAATATATCAATGCACATGCAACCTCAACCCAAGTAGGAGATGTGGTAGAGGTTAGTGCTATAAAGATGGTTATAAGGATAATTCTAGTATTAAAATGAATGAAATTTTACCACAGACAAATGGATAATTTGGGTTACATGATAAATTTAGCAAACAATTGAAATTTATATATGGTTTGTTATTAGCTCCTCATGCAAGGTAGGGGTGGGAAAAACCTAGCAGTTTTGCAACAAGACCAACAAAAAGATGGGTATTACATGTCTGCATGTGTTCAAAAAAACAAAGAAAATGTACAAAGAACACTAGCTTTGTTTTTCTTGACATTGATTTGTCTTCATGAATACATTATACACCTATGCTCTATCTTGATAACAAGTCACAAAGTGGACTAAAGGAGTGTTTCTTTGTATTCAGGTGGATTATTGTACTGGAAGAAATGGAACAATATGCTTGTTGTGACAAGTGCCTTATTCCTACTCATATTCTACTCTGATTATTTGTCTTCTACTAGCAAGAAATTGCAATGTCTTGGTTAGAACAAACTTAAGAAGGGAAGATTAATTTGGAAGCTAGCTCAAAAAAAGTGAAAAATGAATATCATGATTTCAAGATAAGGGTGATAGAACAAGAAGTAGGATTACGACAATTAAGAGAAAAATTGTCTCAGATCAGGAAGTAATTGGAGATAATAAAAAAGGAGAGAAGCATGGAGGACAAGAATGAATTATTATTGAATGATGAATCTCCTTATCGAAATTCTAATCCTTCTTTTAAAATGTTGAAACATGAAATAGTATAATGAAGCAAGGCACTACATAAGGAACTTGGCTACATGCTACCTATTAGATAGCATGTTGCCCAGAAAGGCACCACCAGCCATCCTTTTTGTCATTTTGATCTATAGGATGATATCTAATAATAGTTTATGCGGGTGTTCTAGATTAGCTGTATAATATTACCATTGGAAAAAAGGATGCCAAAATCCCATGGAATATAGACAATGAAGTGGCACACCATATGTTCTTTGGAAATGGACTCAGAAGTTTCCTAATCAATAGTAGAATGTCAGCTATTAGCAGTCAACGCATCAGTACATGGTGCTACAGTCATACAAGTGTATTGGCATAGAATTGAATGACCCACTGAAGTTTCCTTGCACAACTAAAATGGTCAAATTTGTGGAACAAGTAGAAGAAAAAATTATGCCATAGTAGAGGATTGCAATAGTTTATGCATTCTATATTTTCAATGTAAATGGGAATGTTATGTAAATATTGCAACGCAATGTACCAACTTCAGGTAAACTGGCCAGAATTTTGTTTATAATTCCTAGATGGTAGTAGTCAAGAATCGAGAATAAAGAAAGATTGTATATACAAATCAGAAAGAACATTGTAAGTCGTCTCTAAACTATCTCAGTGTGCACAAGTAAATCCATCAGAATTGTTGGCATTTGCTAAGTCACAAGTATAGAACAATGAACTCAACAACCATGTATTTTTTCTTTTATGTTATTGTTTGCAGAGAGTATAAGATAAGAAATACTAATGACAGTGTAGCCTCAGATTTACAATGAACTACTACCCTAGTCATCGATCCCACTCACTAACCTGAATGATCTAGCCTACTAGGATACAAATTTTACCAATGGTTTCAGTTTCAAGGGAATATCAGCATGGCATGGCCCATTTTATGAAATACAATTTTCAAATGTCATTTGTTATGGAGAAATTGGGTCTAATTTAGATACAAATGATATTTTAAAATATCAGTTCAGACTTTGAACAATTCACACTATAAGAACATGGTCTTTTATCCAAAACTAGGTTATGAAAAGTCTTGAACGTGTAATAAAGGGAGGAGCTCCCATAGTAGTTGAGTACCTTGCTGGGGATGTCACTTGTGATGTTTTCCACATGACCTATCCAAACTCTGATGGACTTGGAGTTTCAATCTGAATTCAGAAAGCTCTGGAAGACGCATGAATTTTAACAGAGGAGCTAAATGGATAGTTTGGGCTGCATGAATAAATTTAGCAGAAAATGGCATTTATATTTGGTTTGTCATGAGTTCCTCGTGCAAGGTACGAGTGGGAAAAACCTAGGAGTTATGCAATGATACCAAAAAAAAGTTGGGTATTGTATGTGTGCATGTGTTTAGAAGAACAAAGACAATGTACAAAGAAGACTAGTTTTATTTTTCTTGACATTGATGTGTCTTCATGAATACATTATACACCTACAATTTATCTGGATAACAAGTCATAAAGTGGACTAAATAAGTGTTTCTATGTATTAATACAGCATAGTTCAAAGCCTTGTATTCAATCTCATTAATATATTCCAAATCTTTGACTTGTGACCAAGGAATGTGGCCTTCATCAAGGCTTAAAAGACTTCGACTCTTTGTAAAGTACCTTCCTATTTGCTTTGTCTCTTCAGACATTTTGGCATTTTCTTCATGAGTGAAAGTGTAAAACAAAGAGTAACTTAGTATAAACACACTTTCCTTCTTATCCCACTCATGTAGAATTTATACCCTGTAAATATTACATACGTGTCTCTATGCTTTACATGACACGGACGTTACAGATCCTCTGAAAGGGGACTCCCTTATTATGAAGTCTCTTAATAGTGAAATCTCTTAATGGGCTCAGAATATAAACATGAATGATAACATTCCACTTTTTAAACTCCCTTTGCCATGTATAGAGTATGCTTTTGGGGTCAATGATTAATGGTTTGCAACTCTAAACAAATTTAGATAATTTTATGCGAAAGTTTCTTCTTCTATACTATTGTTTCCTATGTTACCGCTTTATGATGTTTCCTTTGCAACCTATGGTACAATTGCTAGTTTTAACACTTTAAACCACTCGGTAAATGTTTTGAAAGAATATTAACATTATGCATTATGACGTTGACACTATAAAGTTACAGGTTCAGTGTTAAACTCTGTGTGTATTCCCATCGTATGTTTCTAGTTTTGATGAAACAACAATATGCAGAGAGATCCAGATTTGGCTGCCCGTTGTTTTCTGCGTTCGCTTTTCTAATGAAGCAGATTAGGTTATATACTGATGTTGGATGTGTTACTAACAGGGGTGCATATCAAGAGAGCGAATACTTCCAATGTAGTTACGAAGGTTGCAATTAATTATTATTGTTGATGGAGGTGTGACAAGCTATCATCCTGTCAATATCGTAATTGCACGATAGGTTGTTGCTTTTCATCACCCTGATTGGTTGATAAGATGATTTCGTCATTATATATATATTCAAACGCATTTTATGAAAAATTTAGCAAATACACATACTCCCTTACAACATGAAGATCAGAAAATGTTAAACCTATACGAAATGGGCAAATCAATCCTTAACCTTCGCAAACGTCTCAAAATTATATGAGAAAGTGAACAATATTCACTCCAGAAAAATTTATCAAGAAGCTTGAAATGACAAATGATTTCAAACCATAACGTGATGACATCAAAATTGTAGACCAAGATTTCAGATCAAATTTCTGAAAATTGGAATGAGAAATTAAGCACGATTTGGAATGAGAAGCAAAGTGAATGGCATAATTCATGATTTCAGACCAAATTTATGAACAGTTCTAGTTTTTTCCATAAAGAAAAACTTGGTCCATGTTACCGGTGTTTACAAATTTCAACTCCAAGGATTCCGACCAAGGATTACCATCATCTCGCTGGCTGACAACCTTTGTCTCCACATAGGATGGGATGGATAGACCACTATCTCCCTTTTTGTTTGGTTGTCGCTCTCTATATAAGGATGAAGGATGAGGACCTTCGCTTTGTTGAACCTCAAGGTAAGGTTTTGGTCGTTTCTCTGTATGTACATTTATTATTAATCTTGAAGGATATGGAACTCCGGTTGGTTGAGCCTCAGGGTAAGGTTTTTCAACAGCAGTCCGCATGACGTGCGCATGATGGTGACGCGAAATCTGGAGACACCGTACGCACATCAAATGGCGGACATTGCGGACCCTTTGATACGAACCTGCCACCGAACCTCTTATCCCCACATTTTCACCCACCTTATATACTCGTCCTCTCCTCAGAAATCTCATTCTCGGGGTACCCTACTCTATAGCTTCTGCTAAACATAAGAAGCCATAGATTATTAGAGATTTCATTCGCGGTCCTGCCAAGGAATTCTGTGTGTATTTAGCATTCATTAATGGGTAACTGCATGCCAACTCGTAGATCGGGAAGGGTCGCTTCAGAGTTTATAGACACGCAGGAATTTTCAGTGACATGTGTCCAGGATGGCAGCGGTACTATGAGGGTTAAGATGGTAATCTCGAAACGAGAACTGGAAGCCTTTCTTTCGGATCGTCGGATAGGGGAGAAATCACTGTTGCTTCAACTTCATTCTAAGGTGGCTAAAGAAGATTATGGTGCCACAAGAAGACGCAGCGGCCGTGGATGGAGACCATCGTTAGAGGGCATTCCAGAGCACAATTAAGCTCATAAGCCTATCTCCGTCTACCTATGTAGTTATTAACAGCTGTTTTGCATACGGAATGAAGCTGAATATTCGGTAATCTTGGTTACACCTTAACCTAATCGAATATGAGAACTGGAGAATTTTGGTTGTAACTAATTATCACCATGTTACATGGTGAGATCTAGATATGTATTGATAAGGTTGAATTCAATTAATTTAAAGAGTATATTTTTGAGAATGCAGAGAGTAAAATAAAACTGATGGCTGATAATGTTTCGGACAAACGTTGGTTGTACTTATCATGTATCGATTTTTAATAATAATTGCGTTGCCTCTCAGGAAGAGAGGTTGTAACTTGTGAAGCTTGTATTGACAAATTTGTAGCTGGCCATGCCAGTTTCATGCTCCTCTCGGTTTTGGCCGTGTTTTACATTCTAATATAATTCATAATTCTAACTTAAATTGGCCCGTCTTCGGATTTCTAGTTGGAGTGATCTCATTATTTTATAGTTAATTTGAACTCATAAGGAGCTTTTCAAGTAAAGTATTCAATGGCATAAAAGACATCACGTGTAAAAGAGATTATTTGATACTTCAATATCAAACAGGTTTATGTCGTTAGTGTATAGTGTAATTAAAACAAAAATCATTTGTTTGGAGGTTGAACTTTTAATTACTTAAATACCTAAGGATTGGTCAACATGTTTTTTTTGGGCCCAATTTTATTATTACTAATTAAAATTTACATTAATATTTTATATCATATAATATATTTAATTATATATATCTATATATATATATATATATATAAAGGTTTAAAATACATTTTTATCATTTACATTTCCACTGTTTATTATGGTTTATGTTAGAGTTTGGACTACAAATGTGTGGTTAGAGTTTTATCATATAAAAAGTGGAAAGTATATCAATCACATTAGTAAATGTGGTTGTGCTAGTTATATAGCCAATGTAGGTGGGGTGGATTCATTGACAATAGTTGACCATAGTTTATGAGGATTTATAAGATTGATTAAAATTGACCATGATCAAGATTACATTAATGTTACAGAAAAAAAATTATATTAATCATAGAAATAGTTATATTAATTCTTGTACTTCAATGCAATGAGATAAATTTCTTTATTTTTACATCTTATAATTTTCTTCCAAAACTTCTTAACATTATATTTAGATGAGTGAAACAACTATTATTTCATTATATTTAGATAAATGAAAATAAATATATAAATATTTTTTAAAATGGAAAAAATAAAAAATAAAATATTTAAAAAAAATTTAACAATGAATATATTAATTCTTATATTAATTGATAAAAGTATTTGAAAATATTAAAAATTAAAAATTAAAAATTAAAACTGAAAATATATTTATTTTTATTAAATATTCAGCTTTTTTTAAATATTATTTTCATAATTTTAAATCATATATATATAAACAAACAAACGCGTTTAAGAAAAAAACTGAGCCGGTACGCATATTCAACCACCAACCCTTAACCTTCGCAAACATCGCAAAATTATATGAGAAAGTGATCAATATTCACGCCTGGAAACTTTATCAACTTTGAAATGACAAATAATCTAAAACTATAACATGAGAGATTCAAAATTCTAGACCAAGAATTAAGATAAAATTTCTGAAAATTGAAACAATTTTGAATGAGAAATTAAGCACGATTTCTAATGATAAACAAAGTAAATGGCGTAGTTCAAGATTTCAGACCAAATTTCTGAACGGTTGTAATTTTTTCCATAAAGAAAACCTTATTCTAAGTTGCCGGTGTTTACAAATCTCAACTCCAAGGATTTGGACGAAGGATTACCACGACCTCGCTGGCTGTCAACCTTTGTCTCCCCAGAGGATGAGCATGGATAGACAACTATCTCCCTTTTGGTTTGGTCGTTGCTCTGTATATACATCTATTACTAACCTTGAAGGATGAGGGCCCTTGCTTGTTTGAGCCTAAAGGTAAGGTTTTTCAACAGCAGTCCTCATGACGTGCGGATGATGGTGATGGGAAATCTGGAGACACCGGAAGCACAAGAAATGGCGAACATTGCGGACCCTGTGATCCGAACCCGCCACCGAACACCCCTCCCTATCAAGCCCCACATTTTGCCCTACCACATATACTTGTCCTCTCCTTCACGAATCTCATTCTCGGGGTACCCTATTCTAACGCTTCCGCTAAACATAAGAAGCCATAGATTATTAGAGATGTCATTCCCGGACCTGCCAATGAATTCTCTGCGTATTTAGCATTCATTAATGGGGGTAACTGTATGCTATCTCGTGGATGCAGAAGGGTCTCCGCAGAGTTTATGGCCCAAAGGAATTTTCAGTTAACTTTGCCCAGGATGGCAGCAGTACTATGAGGGTTAAGATGGTCCTCTCGAAACGAGAACTGGAAGCGTTTCTTTCGATTCGTCGTACAGGAGAGAAATCACTACTGTTGCTTCAGCTTCAGATGAAGATGGCTAAAGAAGATTTTGGTGCCACAAGAGGCAGCGGCGGTGGATGGAGACTGGCTAAAGAAGATTTTGGTGCCACAAGAGGCAGCGGCGGTGGATGGAGACTGGCTAAAGAAGATTTTGGTGCCACAAGAGGCAGCGGCGGTGGATGGAGACCATCGTTAGAGGGCATTCCAGAGCTCAGTTAAGCTTAAAAGCCCATCTCTATCCCCTTTGTAGTCATTAACAGGATTGCTATTATGCATCCGGACTGAAACTGAATAGTTGTTGATCATGTTTACAACTTAACCAACTTATTTCCAGAACAGGAGAATTTTGGTTGTAACTAATTATCACCATGTTAGATGGTGGGATCTAGATATGTATTGCGAAAGTTAGTTTTATATATATATAATTCTTAAATATAATTTTAAAATTATATTTATTTAAATTAAATAATTAAAAAATTTAAAGATATATTTTTTATTATTAAATAATAACAAATTCTTATGATTCTTAAATATAATTTTAAAATTATATTTATTTAAATTGAATAATTAAAAAAATTTAAGATATATTTTTTACTTTTAAATAATAACACACTGTTAGGATAAATAATTAAAATTTTTGACATTAATCTATATCAATTTAAATATAAAATTATAATAATTCATTAAAATCATAATGGTTTAGTGTTATTTTAAAAATTATAGATTTTTTTTCAATATGTTTATTATTTTGGATATAATCACAAACTATCATCTAATATCTTAATTCATCAATAAGGAAATATGTTAAATTCACAACAAAATTAATTTGAGATATCACTTGTATAACTCTTTATCTACATTTATCTAGAAAATTCTTCTTTCATGTAACCACATTTTCTTCCATCTAAACTTGTTCTGATGGAACAGGATCTAAAAAAATAATTTACTATCTATTTATGCTTTCCTACCTTTCTTTTTTTGCACTTTTCGCCAACCTATATTATGGGTGTGGTTGTTACAATAGACAGTTGTGCTTCATTTGTGGCAGCTGGGGTTTCTTTTTCAAAATCTGAGCTTTCTGTAGAGTATGCTCGCTTGCTGCCACCAATTTCTTGCCCTGGGATGAGTTGCTCACTTTGCTACTGTGGATTGGTTGTCTTTAGAACTATGCAGACCAAATCTGATTTTCATCATTCTGTGGGCTATGTAAAGTGCTTTTTTCATTGAGTTCTGGATTATTTCTTGGATATTCTGCTTCTTGGAATATGTTGTTTGTTGTAGTTTCTATGTTTTCTTCCTCTTCTATGTCATCTACCGATGTCGCTGAAAACTGCCATCCTTACGGCTTTGGTGGTTGTCTTCTTTTCTTGTCTTTTTTCTTTTGTGGGCACGCGCTTTGTAGATGACCAGTTTGATGACAAATGTGGCATCTGAAGGCATTGTTTTCATAATCAAGAGTCTAGGCCCATTGCTTTTCGTTGTGGAGTAAGATGATGTGGTCAGGTAATCCTTGACTAAGATCAACCTCCACACAGATCCTGGCAAATGTATAGATATCCCTGGAAAGGCACTCACTGTCTACTTTTAGGAATTTCCCCAAAGCATTGCCAATGGCTACTAATACTTTGATGTGCCAAAAGTGCAGAGGTAGGTTGTATAACTTTACCCACACGGGAATTTTGGAAACCACCATGGTGTTTGGGTCGAATTCTAGGAACCAAGATGTCATAAGAAGGCCAACATTACCCTAGAACCATGGTCTCTCGTTCAATGCATACTCCTTGTCATTTACTGTGTCGAATTTGACAATAAAAATCCTTTTGAACAGAAGTCGACATCACAGTTTTTTTTCCATATGGATTAAATCCATTGATGAAGGGATTTCGGTTTGGGCCAAAACCCATTAAACCCGCATATCACTAATTTAGATAAATAATCATCATGTATTTCATTTACCTCGGGTACAACAATTGTTAATGCAGGGTTCTTCGTTGTCTGCTCGACGATGTAGGCAACAGGGGTCGTAGCTTGCTGTTCTATTTGCGCTTAAGGTTCCATCTTCCCTTTTACTACATCTTTGAAGGAAGTAGGTAATTTTGAGCTTGTGCAGGAGCAGCCTCCACGGATTCTTGTGTTAAGGTAGATATTTGAGTCGTTGCCTATGTCGTATTCTTTTAGTTTGTGCTCCTCCTGCAATAATTTTCCTTTGTAGAACATGAGTTGTTTGTATGGTGGGATACCTAACTTTCTTGTATCCTCTGTTTGAGTGTTTCTATCTCCTCCAAACTCCCTATCTTGATGCATATTGTGTTCCCTTCCATAGATCTGATAAAGAGGGTACCTTGTTTACCTTCGATTTTTTGAGGAGCAGATGCTTCAAGATCCAATGTTGGGGTGTTTGCTTGTTCCTGCGCAATCATTGTAGCTCTCTGTTATTCTGGGTTGTTTCGTTTATGGACCAGTGTTACCCACTCATGATCGTCATGTACTGGTCCAAGGTAATCCTTGGCATCAGGCCTTGTATGTTGCTCTGGCCTCCTCCCATGGCTTGTGTCTACCATTCCTCCGTGAATCTTCTTCATGGCACCCCATTTTGCCTGCTGTGGAAAAACCCCACCTTTAGACAAAGGAAGGCCCCAAAAGCATGGATCATTAGTCAGTAATGACCTCCTCAAGTGCAAATATGCAACGACAATCTCTGATTTGGGAAAATCAGTCTCACCCAAGGAATCATCTATGGTTTTTCACTTTAGATCTGGGTTTTTTATGCCCCTTGCAGTTTTTGCCATGCCTCTTCCACTGGTGACGAGACATGAGGTCGCAGAGTGCATTCTCAATACCCTAGGTCTCCTCCACAGTGTTGTCACGAAGCACTTCCCTGTGCCCATCATAGTGGCAACTTCGCAACAGCCATTGCATACAGCTTGTGCATTCCTTTTGGGGTATAACCAATATCTGGTACCCTTGTTAAACATGGAATCCAGGCGTCGCAATCCAACTAACTCAGATCGAGCTAGGGACGATGTGCTGGGGACGAAAGAAGACTTCCTCCAACCGATGTGGGCTGTCGCAGAGCTGGATCTAATTGCCATGGTCGCCATTATTCGGATCCCTCGTTCTAGGGTTTCAGATCCTCCGTACTTGAGTTCCATTAAGCTTCACTTATTGTAAGATATTGAATTAAAAAAATAAGGGGAATTGGTAGTGTAGGCATACCACATTATGATCTGAGATCACACTTAAACAAACAATATTTTTCTACACGCAAGGAACATATAACTTATAAGTACATATCACACATAAACAAAAAATATTTTTCTCTATGCAAGGAACATATAACTTATAAGGACATATCACACATAAACAAACAATATTTTTCTCTACGCAAGGAACATATAAGTACATAGGTAATGAGGTATTAATTAAAAAAAATTATTATTAGTTTAATTACATTATTTAGGAAAATATATATGACATTAAACTTTCTAGTAAGATCAAATCATTTTTTTAATATATTGAGATGGTTAATTTTTTTTTATTTTCTATTTTTAAGTTTATTTAAATATTTAATAAGGAGTAATATATTAAGTTTTTTTTTTTTTTGACGTAAGTGTGATCAAAATAAACAAAAATATTTGTAACCATTATTAAATGTTAATTTCTTAGATGCAAGAGACAACTATGAGTGTACAAAACCTACAATAGCAACCCTATGGTGAGACTTTTGGTCACACTTCAGGGGGGAATTACTGGAAATGACCAGAGTCTTCCAAGTATCCTTCTCTTATACGATGTAATTAATTTGTCTTTAGCTTATTTCAGTGATGATGTTGTTGGTGGTGTTCTAATGGTTGCTTTTCACAGTTGTTTTTCCTAAGCCTCGTTCAGGTTCAAGATCCCCTGCTCCAACTCTTGATCTACCTCAAAAGCCAAAACCTAATCCAAAGCCCTCTCCAACAAGTAGGAGTTATACAAAAATTTCTTTCCAATGATTCTGTTTACAGACAAAGGATTTAATTTCTAGTGGAAGACCATAGTAAGAAGCATAGTTCCTCGCAACTATGCTCTACTTTTGTTGCAAAGCATAAAATACACAGGATGCACACTCTGCATTGGAAATTGTTGCGCCATCCACCTACTTTAAGATTTCGAAAACTAGGTCAACATTTAAAGCCTTGATCCCTCCAATTCTTGAGAATTTAATCAAAAGCCCAATGTAAGTTGAATTTTCGCTTGTGATGCTTTCCACATTATAGGTCCACACTTTGATGGACTTGGAGTTTCAATGTGCATTTGGAAAGCACTGGCAGATGTAGGAATTTTATGAGAGGAGGTAAGTTCTTTTGATTTTTTAATAAAGGATTATAACCATTGTAGAATGACTACAATTTTGATATTTTATTAAAACTTATAAATTTTTAATTACCAATTATCATATCCTCAATAACAATGTAGGTCAACTATATCAATGCACATGCAACAATCGTAAATTTTAGGTGCGAATTTTAGCCTAAGGGTGAAATTTAAGGGGTTTCTCATTTTATAGGGGTGAAATTTTTATAAAACACCCATTTCATATACTTAGCCCAATTTTTATTTAAAAAAAAAAAAACGTATTTTTTTCATTTTAGCCAAAAAAAAAAGGGCGGATAAACTATGAAAAGACTCATTTGACCTGATTCGCTAGGTTTGGGAGGTTATATTCCATTACAATTGCTCGATTCTCTATTTTGCAATGTTAAATTCATTTGCAATCGCACATTTTTTGGTTTGGGAGGTGGTTTGAGAGGTTGTATTTGGTCCCAATAAATAAAAATAAAAACAAAGTGGAAGTATGGTAAATAAATAAAACCTTTTCTTATACTTACTCCAAAGGTATGGTAAATAAATAAAAATATAAATAAACTAGAGGTATGGTAAATAAATAAAACCTATTTTTATATTTAGTCCATAACCCTCTTTCTATTTAAGAAGGCTCAAACAAGAGGTTTTATTTAAGTGAATCATGTGGGCCAAACACCATATTTATAAAAGAGGTATGGTAAATTAATAAAAATATAAATAAACGAGGTATGGTAAATAAATAAAATATTTTTTTATATTTACTCCATAAGTCACCTTATATTTACGAATAGGCAAGGGTGTAAATAAATAAAAATATAAATAAAGTGGAGGTATGGTAAATAAATAAAACATCTTTTTATACTTACTCCAAAGATATGTTAAAAAAATATATATAAATAAACTGAGGTATGGTAAATAAATAAAACCTCTTTTTGTACTTACTCCAAAGATATGTTAAAAAAATATATATAAATAAACTGGGGTATGGTAAATAAATAAAACCTCTTTTTATATTTAGTCCATAACCTGTTTCTATTTAAGAAGGCTCAAAAATGAGGTTTTATTTAAGTGAATCATATGGGCCAAACACGATATTTATAAAATAGGTATGGTAAATTAATAAAAATATAAATAAATGAGAGGTATGGTAAATAAATAAAACATTTATTTATATTTAGTCCATAAGTCACCTTATATTTACGAACATTAAAAAATGTGTTATATTTAGGTGAAGCCTATGGGCCAAATTATTATTAATACCATGCAAAAAAACATTATTAATCCTAATATTAGTATTAATAAAAATAAAGATGGCACATGGTATTGACCCATGGTATTCACGTGCAATGTAGCATTTTTAAAGGGGGGAATTAAAACAACATAGATCGATCTTTAATGTGGATCTACTAAGCGCCAAGAGGGATCAAATATCATGATATGCAAACTAGTATAGAGTGAAAAAATATTTGATCCCTCAGGGATTGGTAGATCAAGAGTAAAAATGGATCTTGTAATTTAATATCACTTAAACACTTTAACTTGGTTAAAATAAAAATCAATTATTAATTTTATTAATTTTTATAATTTTTTATAAATTACTAATTATAGTTTTTATGCTCCAGGTTTATGATAACCTATGGTAATACCATGGTATTCATGTGACCATAGACTATTTAAAGGGGAAATTCTATCACCTTCGATCCATCTTAATTTCGTGTCTACCAAGTGCAGAGAGGGATAAATAGATTTCATCCCTCTAAGAGTGGTAGATGTGGAGTTAAGATTGATATAGGTTGGCTTTTATCATAATGAAGATATTAAATAGACTTAGGAAATTATATTGTAAAAAACATCTTAAGGTGAATGATTAAAGCTACATTTTATTCACTTCACAAAATTTAGTAAAAAATACCAATATCTCCATTAATATTGGTTTTTTTGATTTAATAAAAAAATTCAAAACAGTGAAATCTTATCACTCTTTCTGCATCACCCTCACAAAAGAGAGATAGTTGCTGCCCAGATTTCCCACCATTTTTCAAACTTTCTCAATATGATATCTTCATGAAAAAGTTAAGGCACTGATGTTGGATTAGTTATTTCAAAAATATGCTAGTTTGTACAACCTTTCATCTTCTTCGTTATTCTTAGCTTGTCATAATGAACTATAGGGGTCAGGCCACTGCACCATATTGTCCTAAAAGGCGGAGATTGTGCACCAAAAAGGAAATTTATCCACATGTTACAACGCTGTTAAAAAATGCAAAACCTATGAAGGTAGTGAATTATGCTAATAAGCAATTTATATTGGGAGAGACGTAATTAAATTTTATTATTTAATTGAATATTTCCAGTTAAAATAATAATAAATCTACATTTATATACTTATATATTGATTGGAAGGCATCACTTCTTTCCATTAGATACCCTTCAGGCCTTTGGGATGCCTACTACTTTCTTAAATTATATAGTTGGGGCTTGCTACATGTTGGAGGTTAGGGTAAACAAACTTGATGTGTTTTTTTTATCTCATAGTTGGAGTCTATGGAATAACGAAGAAATTTGATAGCTTGACAAAAGTGGTAGAGAAAAGATTAATCTCTCCTACCTTGATAGAAATACTGGTCAAGATAAACACCTACAAGAAATTCATTGTGAAATATTATCAAAACTAATAGAAGGATATGAAAGAGTGTACAATAAGAACCTTGACAAACACGACCACTGAAACTTGCAACATTGTTTGTAGGAAGAAAAAATTATGTTTCTTTTTTCCAAACATGTATGTTAGTATATTACAGTTTAATGAATACGTTTTCCTATTATCATATATGGTTTCATACTCTAACAAAACATTCGCCAAGACTTCACAATGTTTTATTATTCAATGAAAGATTTGCCAAGATCTTACAAGATTTTATAATTCAGTGAAAGATTCTCCATGACTTTAAAATATAATATAATCTCGTGAGAGATTTGCTAAAAAACTTATATATACATATTATATTGTTAATAAAATTGCCTCCCATTTTTCCTATGTATCATGGGGATTCACCCATTTATTATACATATAAATTTAGGGAGGTTCTTAAAATTTTACCTGCGTGCAACCTCAACCCAAATAGGATATCTAGTAGAGATTAATGCTATAAAGAAGGTTTTAAGGATACTTCTAGTATTAAAATGAATGGAATTTTACCAAAGATAAATGTATAGTTTGGGTTGCATGATAAATTTAGCAGACAATTGACATTTATATATGTTTGTTATCAGTTCCTCATGCAAGGTAGGGGTGGGCAAAACCTAGCAATTTTGAAACAATGCGAACAAAAATATGGGTATTACATGTGTGCATGTGTTCAAAAGAATGGAGAAAATGTACAAAGAACACTGACTTTGTTTGTCTTAACATTGATCTGTTTTCACGAATACATTATACACTTATGCTCTACCTTGATAACAAGGCACAAAGTGGACTAACGGAGTGTTTCTTTGTATTCAGGTGGATTATTGTACTAGAAGAAATGGAACAATATGCATGTTGTGACAAGTGCCTTATTCCTTCTCATATTCTACTCTGATTATTTATGCTCTGCTCACAAGCAATTGCAATGTCTTGGTAAGAATAACCTTGAGAAGGGAATAATAATGTGGAAGCTGACTCAAAAAAAGTGAAAAGTGAAATTCACAATTTCAAGATAAGGGTGATAGAGCAAGAAGTATAATTAAGACAATTAAGAGAAAAACTGTCTCAAATCAGGAAGGAAGTGATTAGAGATAAAAGAAAAAGGAGAGAAGCATGGAGGACAAGAATGAATTATTATTGAAAGATGAACCTCCTTATCAAAATTCTAATTCATCTTTCAAAATGATGAAACATGAAATAATATAGTGAAGTAAGTTACTACATACGGAACCAGGCTACAGACTACCTTTTAGTTACCCTGCTTCCAAGAAAGGCATCACCTGCCATCCTTTTTGTCATTTTGATCTATAGGATGATATCTAATAATAGTTTATGCAGGTGTCCTCAATTAGTTGTATAATATTACCACTCGAAAAAAGGAATATCTCAAAAATCCCATGGCATATGGAGAGTGAAGTGCCACATCATATGCTATTTGGAAAGGGACTCAGAAGTTTCCTAATCAATAGTAGAATGTTGGCTATTAGCAGTCGACGCATCAGTACATGCTACTACGATTATACAAGTGTATTGACATAAAATTCAATGACCCACCGAAGTTTCTGTACACAACTAAAATGGTCAAATTTGTGGAGCAAGTAGAGGAAAAAATTATGTCATAGTAGAGGATTGCAATAGTTTATGCAATCTATATTTCCAATGTAAATGGGAATGCTATGTAAATATTGCAACATAATCTACCAACCTCAGGAAAACTAGCCAGAATTTTGTTTATCAGTCTTAGATGGCAGTAGTCAAGAATCAAGAATATAGAATTATTGCATATACATATAAAGATTGTATATACAAATCAGAAAGAACATTGTAAGCTGTCTCTAAAATATCTCAGGGTGCACAACTAAATCCATCAGAATTGTTAGCGTTTGATAAGTCATAGGTATAGACCAATGAACTCAAAAACCATGTATTTTTCTTCTATGTTACTATTTTCATAGAGCATAAGATAATAAATATTAATGATAGTGTAGGCTCAAATTTACAATGAACTACTACCCTGGTCATCAATCCCACTGAGTAATCTGAATGATCTTGCCTGTTATGATACAAATTTTACCAATGATTTCAGTTTCAAGGGACTATCTTCATGGCATAGCCCATTTTATGAAATAAAATTTTCAAATGTCATTGTTATGGAAAAATTGGGTCTGATTTAGATACAAATGATATTTAAAATATGTGTTCATACTTTGAACAATTCACACTATAAGAACATGGTCTTTTCTCGAAAACTACGTTATGGAAAGTCTTGAACATGTAATAAAGGGATGAGCTCACATAGTAGTTGAGTACCTTGGTGGCGATGTCACTTCTGATGTTTTCCACATGACCTATCCACACTCTGATGGACTTGGAGTTTCAATGTGAATTCAGAAAGCTCTGGAAGATGCAAGCATTTTACCAGAGGAGCGAAATGGACAGTTTGGGCTAAATGAATAAATTTAGCAGAAATGACATATATATATGGTTTGTGATCAGTTCGTAAGGTAGGGATGGGAAAACCCTAACATTTATGCAACAATACCAAAAACAAGTTGGCTATTGCACGTGTGCATGTGTTTAGAAGAACATAGACAATGTACAAAGAACACCAATTTTATTTGTCTTGACATTGATCACTCTTCATGAATGCATTATACACATGCACTTTATATGGATAACAAGTCACAAAGTGGACTAGAGGAGTGTTTCTCTGTATTCATATAGTAGAGTTAAAAGCCTTGTATTCACTCTTATTAATATATTCCAAAGCTTTGACTTGTGACCGAGGAATGTGGCCTTCATCAAGGCTTAAAACACCTCGACTCTTTGTAAGGTACCTTCTTATCTACTTTGTCTCTTTAGACATTTTGGCACTTACTTCATGGGTGAAAGTGTAAAAAGAAGAGTAGCTTATTATAAACACACTTTCCTTCTTATCCCACTCATGTAGAATTTATATGCTGTAAATATTACACTCCTATCCCTGTGCTTTACATGACACAGACGTTACAGATCGTCTAAAAGGGGACTCCCTTTGTGACACCCTAGGACTTTAAGTTACTTTTACTTTCATGTTTTTACTTTACAGTGAGAAAATTAACTCTTGTTTTTACTTTTGAGAGATTGACAATAAATGGATTCAGTAATAACAGTAGTTTAATAAAATAAAATAAATTGTTATGGCAAATGTGATACAGTTCCATGGGAATTTTAAAAATAATTACTGATGAACCTCAGTAACACTCTTTTACCCAAAAATTATCAGTTATTAGTTATTAGTTAAAGAAACAGTTACCCCTCCTCTGCTCTTCTCTTACATAAGGAAAGGGAGAAGGAGGGAGGGGGCTAGATTTTTTTGGAAAAGATAAGAAAGAAATTCCTTGAGCTGAAAGAGGTTTCAGTGGGAACAAATCTTGAAGAGACTTCCCAGGAGGAAGTAGAAACAATTGCTGGCTGGACCTAGAGTCTTTAGGCCAAAGCAATAGAAACTGCTACATTAAAGATAATTGATTGTTGGGAAAAGAGGAGCTTGGGGGGAGAATACTTGGACGTGATTGCCAGGTTCTCATTGGAAGGGTGGAGAGGCTCATTGATTGTAATTTAGTATTGAAATGGAGATAAGTGAAATTGGTTAATTATGTTATGATTATTTCGATTAAATGCTAATCTAGCCATAATATGAAATACGAAATAAATATTATGATATTGGATTTTGTGTTTTCTTTAATTTTGTGTCAGTTAGAAAAAGAATGTAAAAGGTAGAAGTAAGTTAATTTATGTGTGCAGGTAATAAGTTGTAGGAGAATGTACATATTACAGTATGTGTAGGATAAATGTATAGAACCTATACCATGCTTCCTGAATGCATTAGTCTGTTTGCCTAGATTCAAGAATCTGGGCAAGGGTTGGACTGTGCATCCAATTCCTAGAATATAGTCTTTCAAAAGAAAAACAAACCCAAATATGCAACAGTATATAAAAAAACATTAGTCGAGCGATTACAGAAAAGAATGAAAACTAACGAATGTGAGATAGAATATTTCTTCTTGTATATGACTTGAAAGGAAAAGACAAACACATGATAATTCACACTTATTCACGGTTAATATTAACAAGCAAACCAGATAGGTTATATCATTGGTAAATCCAACTTTAATTGTGAAACCAACTCGGCATACCAATAACCATAGGATTGGAATGCACATAAAATTATACACGCCTTAGACATGGAAGAGACATATACATATATAGATGGCTATATTCACCCTGAATTAGTTGAAACCAAACCTTCAAGGTTAAACAGAGAAAATTCAAATAGATTAGTAACCTTAACCCTCTTCTGGAATGTTAAATAAATAAATGCAATAATTGTAATGCAAATGTAGAAAACCCAAAAGATGGCCTTCTATTTAAAGATAAATAAAGGCTTTAAACAATTAAATAACTTTTATATTTGTTCAGAAGGCAGCCTGGGAAGGATGCGAAGAACGACGTTTTGAAAGTAGAATAACCAAATTGAAGCATTGAACCGAGGTTCCAGACTCATAGAGAAAAATTATTCACATAAATATTAGGAGAAATCTTCATAATAGATTAATCATTATATCAAAAGAATAATTGTTAAATAGTTATGCTATCGGTTCATTCTCACTGATATAGTTTACAAAACGAGAACCCAGAAATTACAGACATCAACATGCCGAAATGTCTCGAATGAATGTGGCTCAAGGAGTTGTAACCAAGAAACAACATAACCTATGTGCCTGACTTCTCAAAACATGAATAGTAACCGAAACGAGGGAAAACCCTACTCAGAGAATGAAACCCTCATTCAGGGCAAGAAGGACCAGCAGCATTCAAGGAAAAGCATGCATACCCGGAGGTTTGGTGTTGGAAGAAACCAGGCTGTGCAAAGGTCTAGTAACCGCGCCCATCCTCCACTCGAACAAACCCTACACCATAAGCATGGCAGTTAAATGTTTTCATACAACTATTAATCCAAGGAAAAACAAGGTACGCAGTTGCATATCTAGACCTGCACTAAAAGGCAAGAGATAAACCCTCATTACTTACCCGAGGGAGAGCAGGCATAACATAGGTTTTCTATGACATAGGCTCCAGACACCATCGCGGAGGCGACACCTGCAGAAACCAAGCCAACGTTAATACCCTACCAATGCGAGAATGTGTAAACCAGTGATGCAAGATTTAGCTTAGAACGAAGAGCGAAGATAAACCCTCAAGTTCAAACTTAGAATAATGATTTACTTGGTAAGAGAAAATGATTTCAAAATGGCAGTATGTAGCCCAGATGCAAGATTGTCTGCAAGTAGGAATGCCCAGTAAGCTCTTCACATTGCATAGCAAATTGGAGAAGACAGGTTGCAGTGGAATCTCCTCACAGAGACCAAAACGCAGCTTCCAGAGACATACCCAACAAAATTAGTTCATAAACAAAATAAGCGCCAAGTCGTAAGGGCTTACCCTTGAAGTTCGAAAAAGCATCGAAATCGTCGCCTTTCCCACACTATACTTCGAGCAACAGATGGTGAACGATAAGAGAGAGTCCCTACAGTTGGCAGCCATCCAAGCATGGACCACAATATATGGTTGTGGAGGGTCAAAACAACATGATGTGAAATCCTGGAAATCAACCATGTAATACAATCTTGTACAAACGTATCAGGTCAGGTATTATAACGAGTATCATAGCATTAATCAAATAGTTGTAATCTAAGCCTTTTATTGGCATGGTACATGATTCAATGTTACATTATAATGTATTAATGTATTATGCTATGGTACCATTAATAATAAGTCGTCATTCGTAAGTTTATATATATATATATATGTTGAGTAGTTAGAATTTTAGGTGTTATAATTGGTATCAGAGCCTCAGGTTGCTACACTGAGGTCAGGTTGAATGATTTTATAAATAACAAAATAATTATGATGCACATAGGAGCACCAAACGTAACCCAGAACTATGGGTTCAATTGGGAGAAACAAATGTTGGCACCAATGCTGCTTTACTAGAAACAGTCCAGCAATTAAGGACAGAAATGCAGAACCTGCACACGGACAATGAAAGACTACGTTTGCAACAAGAGAAAATTATGAAAATTTTATCAGATAGACAGAATCAGAGGAATCCATACCGTAGTCAAGGAGAAGAAAACATAACAGAAACACACAGACAGTAAGAACAACATCAAGAATCAGAATGGGGACAAACTGGTAATGAGGAAGAGTCAAATAATGGTTCCAGCAAAAAGGGATTAAAAAGATAGAAGACAAAACTTCAGGGAGAATTCAAAAATATCAAACCACCAAACTATAACGGTGAAACGGAAGAAGCGGCAGAGGCCTGGCTTATTAAGATGAATAAATATTTCCAAATATACAAATATGATGAAAATTTGAGAGCAAGGCTAGCAATCTATCAGTTACAAGGCAAAGCCACCTTGTGGTGGGAAGAAATTAAAACAATTAAGGAAATTAATGAGCAAGAGGTTACCTAGGAGAAATTTCAAAAGCATTTTAAGGATAGATATCTGACTGAGCAATTTTATGATGATAAAGCAAAAGAGTTTCATGACTTGAAACTAGGACAACAAACTATGGATGAATTTATAACTAAATTCACATCACTATTAAGATACATCCCTTATATTTGAGAAGAAAAGGCTAAAGTCCAACATTTTATCAGCAGCCTGCTTGCCTTCATGAAAGAGAAACTGGAATTTGATAACCCAAAAATGATGGATGAAGGAGTCCGAAAAGCTCAGATCTACTACCAGCAAATGAGACAGAAAGGTGAAGTGCATAAGAATTGGCCAAGTAAGAAGGGGCAGAAAAATTTTACAAATAATAAGAACATGAAGAATTCAAGAAACAAATTCCCAGGACGCAAAGTACCAAATGGACCTGTTAATCGAAATCAATAGAATTACAGACCTTAGAACAATATAAGACAAAATGAGGCATCAAGTAAGTTGGAAACCAGTCAGGTTCCTCGACTGCCGTTGCAGTGCTGGGGCTGCGGGGAACCCCATTACTACAAGAACTGTCCTCATAGAGGAAGAGCAGAACCTGTTGCAAATATTCATGAAGCTTCTACTGTGGGTGACATGGCACAAAACATACCTCGAATCAATGCAGTATTAGAAGATCGCCAACCGTATTATCAACCTTCAATGGTTTAACTTAAAAGTAAAATATATGATCATCCTATTTCCATTTTAATAGATCCAGGCACTAGTTTGAGCTATGTCAGTGCCAGAATAGTTGATGAATGCCATCTAAAAAGTTCAAAATTTAATAACCCTTGGTTGGTTCAATTAGCTACCGGTGCAAAAAGAAGGGTCTGTGCAAAAGTAGAGGGTTGTGAAATAAAATTAGCAGAACAACAAATTAGGATAGATTTAAATATATTACCATTAGGCTCTTATGATGTCTTGATAGGCATGGACTAGTTGGAGAGATAGTGGGCCTTAGTAAACTGTAAAGATAAGACCATTGATTTTTTGTCTAATGGTGGTACTAGAATAGAGATTCAGGGTGTTAAGAGAGAATTCAAGTTGCGATCTATTATAGCCCACCAACTAGCATGATGTATGCATAAGGGTTGTCAAATCTATGTGGTTCAAGTGCGATGGAAAAACTCCAAAGATAAAGTGTTAGCATTAGAAGAAATACCCGTTATACAAGAATTTAAATATGTGTTTCCAGAAGATATTCCTGGACCGGCACCATTATCAAAGGCACCCTATAGAATGAGTGTTTCCTAAGTTAACTGAATTAAAAATCCAGCTATAGGAGTTGCTAGATAAAGGGTATATCCGACCCAGTGTATCCCCTTGGGGAGCCCTGGTTCTGTTTGTAAGAAAGAAGGATGGTACTTTGCGGCTGTGCATATATTTCTCACAACTGAACAAGTTAACCATAAAGAATAAGTATCCCTTACCCCGGATCGATGACCTATTTGATCAGGTTAAAGGAGCGGTGGTATTTTCAAAGATTGACTTAAGATCTCGATATCACCAAATTTGAATTAAAGATGAAGATATCTTCAAGACTTCTTTTAGAACCTGCTATGGCCACTACGAGTTTGTAGTCTTGCCATTTGGTCTTACTAATGCCCCATCAACCTTCATGAGCATGATGAATGGAGTTTTTCATTCTTATTTCGATAAATTTGCCCTTATATTCATTGATGACATTCTCGTATACTCCAAAAGTATTGAAGAACATAAAGAACACCATTGCATAGTACTGCAAACCTTAAGAGAAATTCAGTGTTTTGTTAAATTCAGCAAGTGTGATTTCTATAAAGATCAGATCCAATACCTAGGGCACGTTACATCCTCTGAAGGTATAGCAGTCGACCTGGAGAAAATAAATACCATTATGAATTGGCCTGTTCCAGCCAATGTGAAGGACATACGTTCTTTTATGGGACTTGCAGGTTATTATAGAAGATTTATAAGGGGATTTTCCAAGGTTGCTTACCCAATTACTTCCTTACAAAAGAAGGGAACAACTTTCAAATGGTCGGAAGCCTGTTAAGAATGTTTTGATAAGTTGAAGAATTTTCTCACCACAACTCCGATATTAAAAATTACAGATCCTGAAGAGGATTTTATAGTTTGCACAGACGCATGCAAAGAAGGTGTGGGTGGTGTTTTAATGCAGAATGACAAGGTTATCACTTACAAATCCCGTAAACTCAAGGAACATGAACATAAATATTCTTCTTATGATTTGGAGCTAACTGTAGTAGTGCACGCCTTGAAAGTATGGTGGCATTATTTATTGGGGAAAAGATTTCTGCTCAAAACAGACCACAGTAGCCTAACCAGTTTTTTTCAATAGCCTACCTTAAACGTGCGCCAAGATCCATGCACTGCATTCTTAAGTGAATTTGATTTTTAAATCAATCATTTGAAAGGAAAAGAAAATAGGGTGGTAGATGTGTTAAGTATGAAGCTGCACCACATTTATGAAATTTATTTTAGTGAAGTTGAACTTAATTTTGTGGACCAACTAAAGGAGGCAGCCGAGAGGGATCCTGAATACAACTACCTATGGCAGAAAGTAAAATTTGCACAAGGTTCTGCAAAGAAAAGGGAGTATAGTATTAACTCTGAGAACTTATTCTTGTTCATAAATCGTATTTACGTACCTAATCAATTTTCCTTGAAGCAAAGTATGTTATATGAATTTCACAGAAGCCCCTATACTACTCACTCGGGCTATCAAAAACGTTTGATGGCTATTAAGAAAGTCTGCTACTGGCCTAGAATGAGAAAAGATATTGCCGAGTACCTAGCTAAATGTCTAGAGTGTCAACAAGTCAAGGCAGAACACCATCACCCTGCTGGATTGCTACAACTGCTATGTATTCCTGAATGGAAATGGGATACTATAACTTTGGATTTTATAACGGGTTTATTGTGATCTAAAAAATAGAATGATTCTATTATGGTTTTGGTAGATAAATTGAGCAAGACAACTCATCTCATACCTGTCAAATCCACATATCAAACGGCTCAAATAGCCAATATATTCATGAAGGAAATTTTTAGGCTACATGGTATGCCGAAATTCATAATATCTGATAGGGATGTTAAGTTTACCTCTACTTTTGGGAAAGCATTATTTACCAGGTTAGGTACACAGATCCACTTCAGCAATGCGTATCAGCCCCAGACTAATGGGAAAACCAAGCAAGTGAATCAAGTGGTAGAGGACATGTTGTGCATGTATGTGATGTAGCAACCTAGGAAATGGGAAGAGTATCTACATCTGGTAGAATTCGCGTACAACAATGGGTATCATGAGTCACTTAAAATGAGTCATTTTGAAGTACTTTATGGAACGAAATGTACCATACCTGCAAACTAGAATAGTCCAAAGAAAGAAATGATATTGGGACCAAATATGTTGGAGGAAATGGATAAAACCGTGAAAAAGGTTTGACAAAATTTGAAGGCTGCCCAAGACAGGAAGAAAAAGTATGCTAATAAAAAGAGAATTTACCGAGAATTTCAGGTGGGAGATCACATGTATGTGTATATTAAACCAAAGAGGAGTACGTTGAGGTGGGGAAAGTGTGCTAAGTTGGCCCCCCAGTTCTGTTGCCCATTCCAAATTTTGGACAGAATCAGGCCAATGGCCTACCAACTAGCCCTGCCCAGCCACATTCAGGTCCATAATGTATTCCATGTTTCCCTTTTAAAGAAGAATGTGTATGACCCCAGACATTTCATAAATTGGCAAGAACTCTAGGTAAAAAAATATATGTAATACATACATACATACATACATACATACATACATATATATATATATATATATATATATATATATATATATATATATATATAACACAAAACTTACTTATTTAAGGATGTAGTGGTTATGTACATGTCAATTATATAACAGTGATATTGTGACAGGTCGAACCGGAAGGAGAATTCTTGGTCGAACCCCTGTGCATACTCGATCACAGAGAAGTAACATTGCGGAAACAAGCTATCATCCAGGTTAAAGTGCAATGGAAGCACTTCAACCCGGAGGAAGCCACTTGGGAAGATAAAGACTTCATGCAAGAGGCATATCCGGAATTATTCCGAGAATAGATGGAAGAATGAACACCGGGGACGGTGTTCCACTAAGAGGGGGAAGATGTGACACCCCAAGACTTTAAGTTACTTTTACTTTCATGTTTTTACTTTACAGTGAGAAAATGAACTCTTGTTTTTACTTTTGAGAAATAGACAATAAATGGATTCAGTAATAACAATAGTTTAATTTAATAAAATAAATAGTTATGAAAGATGTGGTACAATTCCATAGGAATTTTGAAAAATAACTACTGATAAACATCAATAACTCTCTTTTACCCAACAGTCATCAATTATCAATTATTAGTTAAAGAAACAGTTACTCTTCCTCTACTCTTCTCTTACATAAGGGAAGGGAGAAGGAGGGAGGGGGCTCGCTTTTTCTGGGAAAGATAGGAAAGGAATTCCTTGAGATGAAAGAGCTTTCAGTGGGAAAAAATATTTAAGAGACTTCCCAAGAGGAAGTAGAAACCATTGCTGGCTAGACCTAGAGTCTTGAGGCCAAAGCAATAGAAACAGCTACATTAAAGATAACTGGTTGTTGCGAAAAGAGGATCTTGGGGGGAGAATACTTGGACGTGATTGCTAGGTTCTCATTGGAAGGGTGGAGAGATTAATTGATTACAATTTAGTATTGCAATGGCACATACATGAAATTAGTTAATTATGTTCTCATTGTTTCAATTAAATGCTAATCTGGGCATAATATGTAATAGGAAATAAATATTATGATATTGGATTTTGTGTTTTCTTTAATTCTGTGTCAGTTAGAAAAAGAATGTAAAAAAGTAGAAGTAAGTTAATTTAGGTGTGTAGCTAATAAGCTGTAGGAGAATTTACATATTACAATATGAGTAGGCTAAATGTAGAGAACCTATACCATGCTTCCTGAACGCATTAGTATGTCTGCCTAGTGTTGGGCCTCAAAATAGTCCCTATTTTCACCCCATTATTCACCAATATCTTCAAATTTTACTTTCATGTCACCTCCATTCCACCTCCACATCATTACATTTACCTCATTATTGGGTTATAACTGTGCTTTTCCAAAGTTTATTAATTCTTAACATTTTTAAGTGGATTTATGGCTAGACTTTAGAAAATAATATGCTTATACTTATACCTAACAATTAGAATGAGTTTGTTCACATGTGTAGGTACAAAAGAAGCTTCCAGGGCATCTTCATGTGGCCTTGAATGATCAAATTCGAATTTGATAAGATAAAGCCTCATGGAAAAGATCATGAGATCATGGAGAAGATCATGGACCTCATGGAGGAAATCATGGAGGATAGGGTTATGTGTCTAGATGGTTGAGAAATGTATGGAACTAAAGAGAGATTATTGGATCATCATTATGAGTTTGTTATCTCATCTCATTGTATAAATAGGAGTACCTCCTCCATTCCAAAGAGAGGACTCTTGGAGCATTGTATCCAACTTATGATGGAATAGAATAAAGCTTCATTTTACATATATTTTCATTATGTAGTTTTAGATATAAGTTACCTTAATGTAGTATATGGAATAGCTTGTCACTTTGTTCTTAGGAGAATTTAGCTCACTCTAGAAGGATCAAAGGAACATGTTATTTCATATTAGATCTTATTTCATTTAATTTCTTAGATGTTTGAGGATTTGTTTGTGATTGATGAATGAGTTTTAAATTAGAATCTTATCAGCATATGAGAGAACAACCAAGGGTCTAAGTTAGGCTCTCTCTCCATTTGATTTGCATGATAATTGAAATTAATTCTTTTGCTTTTATCTTTCAAGTATCATATGAGGAGATACCAAGAGTCTAAGTTAGGCTCTCTCTCCATTGATTTATATGGTAATTGAAATTCATTCTTTTGTGTTTATGTTTCAAGTTATTTCATTTCTTATGCTTGTGAATGAATCTTAGTTTAGTTTGGATTAGTACATGAGAGGACAATTAAGAGACTAAGTTAGTCTTTCTCTCTCTTTGAATCTGAACAACAATTAAAGTTCATTCTCTTGTCTTCATTTCAAGTTTCTAGTTTTATGTAATCAATGATTTCTCTATGATACTGTAGGGAAGGACAACCAGGACCTCCTTAGTTAGGAGCCTCTTCCCTTGCATATTATATTGAATCGTAAATAATTTAGCTAGACATAGAGTTAGTTGCCTACTCCTGCATATATTTTGCTGGCATCATCACAAGCTTACGAGTTTCCCTGGTCGATAATTTAATGCAGCAATTTAAGCCCAATAAATTGCCCAACATTTTGGCGCCATTGCCGGGGATGGTGCTAAGGGATTAGGCATTAGGAATTTAATTCAGTACTAGTATTTTTCTTTAGACAAAATAATTTGTGAAACCTGGTGACAGCAGGATCTTCACAAAGGAGTTTAAGTTTGAGTTTTCTTATGTTTTAGTATTTAGCTAGTTTTAAATTCAATCCTTTTTGAAACCCCCCCTGCATAAATAAACACAAATCAATCGATTAGTATGCTCTCTTCCTGCGCTTCGTGCGATCAGGAAGATCAGAAAATCTATTGATTTTGTTCAAATAAAAATACTCTTGCTGGAGAACTAATTTGCAAAAAGACAATAAAGAATTTTGTGAAAAAAAAAAACATCTTTAAATTTTTAGATGAAATTTAGTTTTTTAATTTTAGATTTAAAAAATAAAAAAATTTAGTTTTTAATTTTAGATTTAAAAAAAATAAAAAAATAAAAAAATAAAAAATAAAAAAAATTCCACAAAATAATAATAATATATGTATCATATACACATATTATTATTATTAAAAAAAAAATCTTTTGTTTTTTTTAGATATTTAAAAACCTAACCATTTTTTGTTTTTGTTTTTTTAGATATTTAAAAAAAAACACTAACCATATTTTTTGTTTTAATATTTAAAAAAAATGCAAAACATTTAAAAAAAAAAAAAAAACAACAACTTTTTGAAAACTAACCAATCAAACTAACCATTTTTATTAGATATAGGTTTAATTTCATTATTTTATTTATTTATTTATTAAAATAAAAAAAATAAAATAAAATAAAAATGAAAAAATAACCTTTCAAACTAAATTCTTTGCCTTCTGAGATCCTGATCGGTTTGTCTTCATTAATTGAATAAACCCAATACCATCTTCTGTCACAAGGCGAACAAATGGATATGAAATGGTTGTAGTTTTTTTGCTATGCACACCAATTTGTTGGATCTTTGCCACAACACCTATTTCTTTGTTTTTGTTTCTTTGGAACAAGTGAAACATCATAGAGGAAGACTGTATCCTCAACAAAATTGAAGAAGAATCGTAGCAAGCGCAAGGTACCGTTCCTCTCTTTCCCTTTCATAAATCCCTTGCCAATAGCAGCAGATGCGAATAATCAGTCAAACAGATTGCTTCCTGAATACCTAGAGCCAAAGAAAGTTCAAAAGCCTTTATTGCTTGGATATCAAGGATCTGGTACTAATACTATTTTTAAGCAGGCAAGAACTATATACAAGGGTGACATACTTTCCGAGGAAGTGCAGCAGCTGAGCTTAGCGGATCGGCTGAGGCCCGACGGCCTCGCCCCGATGGGCTCTCGTACAAGGAGAACTTTACCATTCGCTGCTATGAAGTCGGAGTTAACCGCACTACCACCATTGAGGCCATCAATAATCTGCTCCAGGAAGTTGCATGCAACCATGCCCAGAGTGTGGGGTTCTCCACTGATGGGGGGTCCACCACGCCTACCATGAGAAAGCGTCGCCGCTCACATGCACATCAAGGTCTACAAGTATCCCGCTTGGGGGGACGTAACGGAAATCGAGACATGGTGCCAAAATGAGGGGAAAATTGGGACAAGACGTAATTGGATTCTCAAGGATGCGACCATAGAGAACATCATTGGCCGAGCCACGAGCATATGGGTGATGATGAATCAGGATACCAGACGGCTTTATAGAGTAACTGATGATGTGAGGGATGAATACATGATTCATTGCCCAAAATCTCCCAGGCTGGCATTTCCGGAGGAAAATAATAACAGTTCTAAAAAGATACCTAAGCTTGATGATCTTGCACAACACTCATGATCTGGTCTTATGCCTAGGAGAGCTGATCTGGATATGAATCAACATGTGAATAATGTGACATACATCCGATGGGTTCTGGAGAGCATGCCACAAGAAGTTTTAGATACGCATGAGCTAGAAATGATAACTCGTGATTATAGGCGAGAATGCAGCAAAGATGACATTGTTGAGTCTTTGACAAGTTTACTATCTGAACCATCTGATAGTAGTGCAGTTGAAAATGGTACTTTTCAATCTAATGGAAATGCAACGTCCGCAAATGGAGCAGCAACAATTAGAAGTCCTGGCAGTCACTCATTGAATAATAAGGGCTTTGAATTCTTACATATGCTAAGATTGACGGAGAATGGTTGAACGCCATCTACCGTCCCTCAGTGCGGATCAAGTCCACCAAAACCTCGCCATGGATACAGCGGGATCTCGTTAACATTACAACAGCTGACCAGACGATGTAATCAAGGAAAACATGTAACCACGAGATTTATGTTTGAAGTTGCGTCCCAAAGCTTTATTCTGGATGTTATCCGTCGTCTTTCCCTTACAAAGAACGATGAAGCCAATCTAAACGCAGAAGTCGCGGAGGGAAAAATGCCAACGGAGACGGCAAAATCTCAGCAGAAGATAATGGCACGCCCGAAATCTCAGCAGAAGATAATGGCACGCCCGAAATCTCAGCAGAAGATACTGGAGTACGTATAATCCATTGAATATGCTTAAGAACAGATATTCATTTGAAGCGTCGGGTTTTAAGGGGAAGATCAGATTTGAATAAGGTTTGTTGGTTTTTATTTAATTAGTTTTCTTTTTTTTTCTTTTACAACTAAAAAAATCTAAAAAAATCAACATTGTTTTGTTTTTAATTTGTTATTTCCATAAAAATAACGAATAATGAGTGTGTTGATAAAATAAAAAATAACGATTTGTAATTAGTTTTTTTTATCAACTTAAAAAAATAAAAATCAACATAAATAATAAATTAAAACAATTGTTTTTTAATTTGTTATTTAAATAAAAATAAAAAATAATTTGTGTGTTGATTAGAATAAAAAAAATTACAAAAAAAAAAATAAAAATTTCCTTTTTATTTATTTAATATTTTGGATAATAAAATAATCAAAACAACACAAAAAAAAAAAAATATTTTATTTTTATTTTTAATTAAAAAAATGGATTTTCTTATTTTTATTTTATTTATTTATAACAAAAAAAAAAAAAAAACTAACTTCATTTTAGAATTTTTCTTTATTTTAATAAATAAAATTTTGTTGATTTTATAAAAAAAAAACATTTCAACTTAAATAATAAATTAAAAAATTTTATTTTAATTTGTTGTTTAAAAAAAATCTAAAACAATAAATAAAATCAACATAAAAAAACAACAAAAACAAATTATGTTTTCATTTATTTTAATATTTTTTTTTTAAAATTTGTTGTTTCAAAAAAAAAAAAAGTTCACAAAATTCACACAGCTTTGAAAATAAAAAAAATGGAATACTTGGAAACAAATTTCACAAATCGCTTTATCAAACATTGGAGGATTAACTCATCACATCTTTCTGTTGTATGCTTTATGACGCACTAATATGCAGAACACAACAGACAATTCTAATGTCCATCTTTTTTAACAGTACATTTCATGAGTTATCTGACACAAACAGGGAGTATTATTTTTCATGGTTGTGTTTAGGAATGGATTGAAATTGATATCATGAATTGAGTTACTTTCAACACTTTGATTTTTCCTAAATCTGTTTTATTTGGTATGAAATTTTTGCGTAAGAATCATGAAGGAAATGCGCAATTCTTCTTGAACAAACTTATGTTTTCTTTCTGCCAAGTTTTTTTACAGGTTACAGGATAACAAAGTGATCATTCAGGAGATTACATTGTGACGACAATTAGTCTTCCAAAGACTAAATTCATGAAAAATTCTGAAGACAAATCCATGTCCACAACCACTACCTTGCACCTCCCTTTCTGAAAAAGATTTTGAATTCCACCAATTGTAAGCATGACATTTCCATATCCATTTTTCACAGCAAGAGTTCTTATTCATACATCATGCATTTCCTTACATCCATCCATTTTCCTTGTCATTACCAATCCCCTTCATTTCCGCCAATAAAAACCTGCTTGAGTCAAAGTCCAAGAGTCTAAGTATCATTCAAAAAATAAAAAAAACACCTAGAGGCTTGCATGCCTTAATGGCAAGTACTCTTGCCAATGAACAATGGGAGTACATTAATATCCCTTGTTCGTTGGATCTTGTAGGTGACTCGACCACAACAAATTTATTCGTACCTACAAAGATGTGTTAGGCATCCTGCCTCCCATTGGAATCAATGGTGGGAGCTCTTGTGTTGGCTAGGGGCATTCATTAACGGCCACTAAGTCAACAACTTCTTGCTATGTTCGACATCGACACATTTAATCGCATAGTAAGATTTGTGCCATCGAGCGTTGAAGACTTGAAGACCCATATTTTGTAGCAGAGGAAGCCAATTTCCTTTCATTGTTTTTCAGTTTGTCATCACTTGAGGACAAGTCAATCAATAAGGCTGGGAGGGAAATGTAACTTCTATATTTTGTATACCTTCCAAGCCTTATAGATTTTCAACCATATTTAGCAGACTCATCGGATTCATCATCTAGCAGCAGAGGATCCAGCAGAAGATACAACTTTCAGCCATGTTCAGTAGACTCCTCAAATTACGACAATACAATCCATCTTTCATCCACAACTTGAAGAAGAAGCTTCAGAGCAGAATTGTGGCAGCTGAACATGCATGATTCATGCATGATTTTCCCAACCAAGTAAAGAAGACTACAAACAACAGTTTTTGCAGCCACACATGCACAATTCTCATTCATTTTTGGAAGGGTAAGTTAAGGTATGATATTTTCTAACTTTTAACCATTAAATTCCTTGAAAAGTTAGAATAATATTTTTTGGAAAAACTTCACTTCCTTTCCCCTTCCTTTCCCCATTTCACATAACTGCCCAAACCATCCGTTTAAGGGGAAGGATACATTTACATACATGCTTTGTCACATTCATATAACATCCACATTCATATATCACATTCTAAAACCCACTTACCTTCAAAATATATTCACTATTACATGAGCATACAAATGGCTTTGTCAAAAGTATTTAAAAGTTAATTGGATGCCAACACAAACATGGTTGTTACACAAGAACCAACCATGACGCATTACATGAGCATACAAATGGCTTTGAAAAAAGTATTTAAAAGTTAATTGGATGCCAATACAATCATGGTTGTTACACAAGAACCAACCATGATGCATTCCAACAAAAATACTCTGCAATAAAAATCACATTATCAATATGCAAAGATCATACATTGAATGCAACAAACAAAATATGGTTGAAACACAAGAACCAACCAAGTTGTAGTTCATCAAAATAACGATTTGCAAAAGTTAAGTAAATGATATCATGTAGAGTTTAAGCCAAAGCTTAAGTACCAAGAAGTAATGTAATAGATTGCATGAGGACATGCAATACCTTCAGTTTGGGGGAGATGTTGGGCCTCAAAATAGTCCCTATTTTCACTCCATTATTCACCAATATCTTCACATTTTACCTTCATGTCACCTCCATTCCACCTCCACATCATTACATTTACCTCATTATTGGGTTATAACTGTGATTTTCCAAAGTTTATTAATTCTTAACATTTTAAAGTGGATTTATGGCTAAACTTTAGAAAATAATATGCTTATACTTATAGCTAACAATTAGAATGAGTTTGTTGACATCTGTAGGTACAAAAAAAGCTTCCAGGGCATCTTTATGTGGCCTTGAATGATCAAATTCGAATTTGATAAGATAAGCCTCATGGAAAAGATCATGAGATCATGGAGAAGATCATGGACCTCATGGAGGAAATCATGGAGGATATGGTTATGTGTCTAGATGGTTGAGAAATGTATGGAACTAAAGAGAGATTAATCGATCATCATTATGAGTTTGTTATCTCATCTCATTGTATAAATAGGAGTACCTCCTCCATTCCAAAGAGAGGACTCTTGGAGCATTGTATCCAACTTATGATGGAATAGAATAAAGCTTCATTTTACATATATTTTCATTATGTAGTTTTAGATATAAGTTGCCTTAATGTAGTATATGGAATAGCTTGTCACTTTGTTCTTAGGAGAATTGAGCTCACTCTAGAAGGATCAAAGGAACATGTTATTTCATATTAGATCTTATTTCATTTAATTGCTTAGATGTTTGAGGATTTGTTTGTGATTGATGAATGAGTTTTAAATTAGAATCTTATCAGCATATGAGAGAACAACCAAGGGTCTAAGTTAGGCTCTCTCTCCATTTGATTTGCATGATAATTGAAATTCAATCTTTTGCTTTTATGTTTCAAGTATCATATGAGGAGATACCAAGAGTCTAAGTTAGGCTCTCTCTCCATTGATTTATATGGTAATTGAAATTCATTCTTTTTTGTTTATGTTTCAAGTTATTTCATTTCTTATGCTTGTGAATGAATCTTAGTTTAGTTTGGATTAGTACATGATAGGACAATTAAGAGACTAAGTTAGTCTTTCTCTCTCTTTGAATCTGAACAACAATTAAAGTTCATTCTCTTGTCTTCATTTCAAGTTTCAAGTTTTATGTAATCAATGATTTCTCTATGATACTGTAGGGAAGGACAACCAGGACCTCCTTAGTTAGGAGCCTCTTCCCTTGCATATTATATTGAATCGTAAATAATTTAGCTAGACATAGAGTTAGTTGCCTACTCCTACATATATTTTGCTGGCATCATCACAAGCTTACGATTTTCCCTGGTCGATAATGTAATGTAGCAATTTAAGCCCAATAAATTGCCCAACACCTAGATTCAAGAATCTCGGCAACGGTCAGACTGTGCATCCAATTCCTAGAATAGAGTCTTTCAAAAGAAAAACAAACCCAAATATGCAACAGTATATTAAAAAAATAGTATTCAAGCGATTACAAAAAAGAATGAAAACTAACGAATGTGAGATAGAATATTTCTTCCTATATATGACTTGAAAGGAAAAGACAAACACATGATAATTCATACTTATTCAGGATTAATTTGACAGGAAAACCAAATAGGTTATATCATTGGTAAATTCAACTTTACTTGTAAAACCAACTCAACATACCAATAACCATAGGAATGGAATGTGCATAAAATTATCGACGCATTTGTCATGGAAGAGACATATACATATATAGATGGCTATATTCACCCTGAATCTATTGAAACAGAACCTTCAGGGTTAAATGAAGAAAAATCAAACAGATTAGCAACCATAACTCTCTTTTGGAACGTTAAATACATAAATGCATTAACTGTAATGCAGATGTAGAATACCCAAAAGAGAGGGCTTCTACTTAAAGATAAATTGAGACTTCAAACAATTAAATAACTTTCAGATTTGTTCAGAAGGTAGCCTAGGAAGGATGCCAGGAACGACATTCTGAAAGTAGAATAACCAAATTGAAGCATCAAACCGAGGTTCTAGACTCACATAGCAAAATTATTCACAGAAAGATTAGGAGAAATATTCATAATATATTAATCATTATATCAAAAGAATAATTGTTAAATAGTTATATTATCGGTTCATTCGCACTAATATAGTTTACAAAATGAGAACCTAGAAATACCAGTCATCAACATGTCGAAATGTCTCGAATGAAAGTGGCTTAGGGAGTTGTAACCAAGAAACAACATAACCTGTGTGCATGAATTCTCTAAACATGAACAGTAACCGGAATGAGGGAAAACCCTACTTAGAGAACGAAAAGGAAGGTAAGAAGGACCGACAACATTAAAGGAAAAGCCTACATACCCAGAGGTTTGGTGTTGGAAGAAACTAGGCTATGCAAGGGTATGGTAGCCGTGCCCATCCTCGGCTCGAACAATCCCTACATCATGAGCGCAACAGTTAAATGTTTTCATACAGATATTAATCAAAGGAAAAATAAGGTACATAGTTTCATATCTAGACTTGCACTAAAATGCAAGAGATAAACCCTCATTACTTACCCGAGGGAGAGCTTGCATGACAGAGGTTTTCTGTGACATAGTCTCCAAACACTATCATAGAGGTGACACCTACAAAAACCAAGCAAACATTAATACCCTACCAATGCGAGAATGTGTAAACTAGTGAGGCAAGATTTAGCTTGGAATGAAGAGTGAAGATAAACCCTAAAGTTCAAACTTAGACTAAGGATTTACCTAATAAGAGAAAATGATTTCGAAATGGAAAAATGCAGCCGAAATGCTAGAAAATCCGCAAGTAGGAATGCCCAACAAGTTGTTCACATTGCATAGCAGATGGGAGAAAACGGGTTGCAGAGGAACCTCATCATAGAGAACAGAATGCAGCTTCTAGAGCCATACACAGCAAAATGAGCTGAGAAACCAGACAAGCGCCAAGTCGTAAGGGCTTACCCTCGAAGTTTGACAAAGCATCGAACTCGTCGCCTTTCCCGCGCTGTACTTTGAGCAACAGATGGCAAACGATAAGAGCGAGTCCTGGCACCTGGCGGCCATCCAAGCATGGACTAACTAGATAAGGCCGTGGAGGGTCAACACAACACGATGTGAGATCTTGGAAATCAACCATGTAATACAATCTTGTACAAACCTATCAGGTTAGGTATTATAACGAGCATGATAACATTAATCAAATAGTTGTAATCTGAGCCCTTTATTGGCATGGTACCATGATTCAATGTTACATTATAATGTATTAATGTATTAGGTGTTACACCCTTATTATGAAGTTTCTTAATTGTGAAATCTCTTAATTGACTCAGAATATAAACATGAATGATAACATTTTACTTTTTAAACACACTTTTTCATTTATAGAGTATGCTTTTGGGGTCAATGGTTAATGGTTTGCAACTCACACAAATTTAGATAATTTTATGGGAAATTTTCTTCTTTTATCCTATTGTTTCCTGTGTTACCACCTTATGACGTTTCCTTTGCAACATGTAATGCAATTACTAGTTACAAGTTCCATGTTAAATTCTATGTGTATTGCCATCGTATGTTTCTAGTTTCGATGAAACAACAATATGCACAAAGATCCAGATTTTGCTGCCCGTTATTTTCTGCATTCGATTTTATAATGAAGCAGGTTAGGCTATATACTCATGTTGGATGTGTTACTAACATGGGTGCATATCAAGAAAGCAAATACTTCCAATGTAGTTATGAAGGTCGCAATTAATTATTACAATTGATGGAGGTGTGACAAGCTATCATCCTGTCAATATTGTAATTGCATGATAAGTTGTTATTTTTCATGACTTGATAAGATGATTTCGTTATTATATATATATATATATATATATATATATATATATATATATATATATATATATATATATATATATATATATATATATATACATACATACATAGAGAGAGAGAGAGAGAGAGAGAGATTCAAACGCATTTTATAAAACGTTTCAAAAAATACACATACTTACAACAACATGAAGATCAGAAAATGTTAAACTTATATGAAATGGGAAAATCAACCCTTAATCTTCGCAAACATCAAAAAATTATATGAGAAAGTGAACAATATTCACGCCAAAAAAATTGATCAAGAACTTTGAAATGACAAATAATTTCAAACTCTAACGTGATGACATCAAAATTGTAGACCAAGATTTTAGATCAAATCTTTGAAAATTGTAATGAGAAATTAAGCACAATTTGGAATGAGAAACAAAGTGAATGGCATAATTCAAGATTTCAGACCAAATTTATGAACAGTTCTAGTTTTTTCCATAAAGAAAAATTTGGTCTATGTTGCGGGTGTTTACAAATCTCAACTCCAGTTATTAGAGATCTTGGGTTATTAGATATGTCATTTGTGGACCTGCCGATGAATTCTCTGTGTATTTAGCATTCATTAATGGGGGCAACTGTATGTTATCTTGTGGATCCATAAGGGTCTCTACAGAGTTTATGAACCAAAGGAATTTTCAATTAAGTGTGCCCAGGATGGTAGCAGTACTATGAGGGTTAAGATGGTCCTCTCTAAATGAGAACTAGAAACCTTTCTTTCGATTTATCATATAGGAGAGAAATCACTACTGTTGCTTCAGCTTCAGATGAAGGTGGCTAAAGAAGATTATCATGCCACAAGAAGAGGCAATGGTGGTGGATGGAGACCGTCGTTAGAGGGCATTCCAGAGCTTAGTTAAGCTTATAATCCCATCTCTATCTCCCTTTGTAGTCATTAACAAGATTGCTATTATGCATCCAGACTGAAATGAATAGTTGGCAATCATGGTTACAACTTAACCAACTGATTTTCAGAACAGAAGAATTTTGGTTGTAACTAATTATCAGCAGGTTAGATAGTGAAATCTAGATATGTATTGTGGAAGTTAAATTCTAAATATATATATATATATATATATATTAATTATAATATGAAAATAATATTTAATTAAATAAAATAACTAAAAAATCTAAGGATATATTTTTATTTTTAAATAATAACAAACTCTTATATTCTTAAATATAATTTTAAAATTATATTTATTTAAATTAAATAGTTAAAAAAATTTAAGATATATTTTTACTTTTAAATAATAACACACTCTTATGATAAATAATTAAAAATTTTCACATTAATTTATATCAATTTAAATATAGAATTATAATAATTCATTAAAATCAAAATGCTTTAGTGTCATTTTAAAAATTATAGACTTTTTTTCAACATGTTTATTATTTTGGATATAATCACAAACTATCATCTAATATCTTAATTCATCAATAAGGAAATATGTTAAATTCACAACGAAATTTGAGATATCACTTGTATAACTCTTTATCTACATTTATCTAGAAAATCCTACTTTCATGCAACCACTTTTTCTTCTATCTAAATAAAAAGAGACATCAATATTTAGAAATGCAATACCTAATACGTTGTACAGAAAAATAGTACATTAAGCTTCACTTATTGTAAGATATTGAATTAAAAAAAAATAAGGGGAGTTGGTAGTGTAGGCATACCACATTATTATCTGAGATCACACTTAAACAAACAATATTTTTCTCCACGCAAGGAACATATAACTTACAAGTACATATCACACATAAACAAACAATATTTTTCTCCACGCAAGGAACATATAACTTATAAGGACATATAACACATAAACAAACAATATTTTTCTCCACGCAAGGAACATATAAGTACATAGGTAATGAGGTACTATTAAAAAAAAAAATATTATTATTCTAATTACATTATTTAGGAAAATATATATGACATTAAACTTTCTCGTAAGATCAAATCATTTTTTTAATATATTGAGATGCTTAATTTTTATTTTTATTTTAATTTATTCAAATATTTAATAAGGAATAATATATTAATTTTTTTTGACAAATTCAAATAATAAATATTAATAAATTTAATAAGTATGATCAAAATAAATAAAAATATCTGTAAGCCTTATTAAATGTTAATTTCTTAGATGCAAGAGACAACTATCAGTGTACGAAACCTACAATAGTAGTCCTATGGTGTGATTTTTGGTCACACTTTAGGGGAATCACTGGAAATTACCGGAGTCTTCCAAGTAGCCTTCTCTTATACGATGTAATTAATTTGGCTTTAGCTTGTTTCAGTGATGATGTTGTTGGTGGCTTTCTAATGGTTGCTTCTTGTAGTTGTTATTCCTAAGGCTGGATCAGGTTCAAGATCCCCTGCTCCAACTCTTGATCTACCTCAAAATCCAAAACCTAATCCAAAGCCCTCTCCAACAAGTAAGAGTTATACACAAATTTCTTTCCACCAATTATGTTTACAGATAGAGGGTTTAATTTCTAGTGGAAGGCCATAGTGAGAAGCATAGTTCCTCCCAACTGTGCTCTACTTTTGTTGCAGAGCATAAAATACATAGGATGCACACTCTGCATTGGAAAATGTTGCCCAATCCACCCACTTTAAGATTTCAAAAACTAGGTCAACATTTAAAGCCATGATCCCTCAAATTCTTGAGAATTTAATCAAAAGCCCAACGTAAGCTTAATTTTCACTTGTGATGCTTTCCACATTATAGATCCACACTTTGATGGACTTGGAGTTTCAATGTGCATTCAGAAAGCACTGGTAGACACAGGAATTTTACCAGAGGAGGTCAGTTCTTTTGATTTTTTAATAAAGGATTATCAACGTTGTAGAATTACTACAATTTTGATATTTTATTGAAACTTATAAATGCGTAATTACCAATTATCGTATCCTCAATAACAATGCAAGTCAGCTATATCAATGCACATGCAACCATTGTAAATTTTAGGGACGAATTTTAGCCCAAGGGCAAATTTTAAGGGGTTTCTCATTTTAGAGGGGTGAAATTTTTATATAACACATATTTCATATATTTACCACAACTTTTATTTAATTTTTTTTTTTCATTTTAGCCCCAAAAAAAGGGGCGGATAAACTATAAAAAGCATAGAAAATTTTAGGGGCGAATGTTCGCCCTTTGGCGAAATTAAGGGGTTTTAAATTTTTAGTGGGCGAATATTTTGTATCATAGTACATTTTTACAAATCACCTCAAATATCCTACCTTATTTTAAGGGAGAGGGTAAAAAAGGTAAATTTAGCCCTTGAAATTAGGAGTTACAACCTTCCATTCGCCCATTTCAAGAATAGGTTTTATTTAAGCGAATCCATTCGCCCATTTTCAAGAATGGATCTTATTTAAGTGAATCCTATGAGCCAAAGGCCCAAATACCATATTTATAAAAGAGGTATGGTAAATTAATAAAATATAAATAAATGAGAGGTATGGTAAATAAATAAAACATTTTCTATGTTTACTCCATAAGTCACCTTATATACATGCAAGGGTGTAAACAATAAAAATATAAGTAAAGTGGAGGTATGGTAAATAAATAAAATGTCTTTTTATACTTTCTCAAAAGGTATGGTAAATAAATAAAAATATAAATAAACTAGACGCATGGTAAATAACTAAAACCTCTTTTTATATTTAGTCCATAACCCTCATTCTATTTATGAAGGCTCAAGAAAGAGGTTTTATTTAAGTGAATCCTATGGGCCAAATACCATATTTGTAAAAGAGGTATGGTAAATTAATAAAAATATAAATAAATGAGAGATATGGTAAACAAATAAAACATTTTTTTATATTTACTCCATAAGTCACCTTATATTTATGAACACTCAAAAAATGCGTTATATTTAGGTGAAACCTATGGGCAAAATACTATGGGACAGATACCATGGACTAGATTGTTATTAATACCATGCAAAAAAACATTATTAACCCTAATATTGGTATTAATAAAAATAAAAATGGCACATGGTATTCACCAAAATGGCACATGGTATTGACCCATGGTATTCACTTGGAATGTAGCCTATTTAAATGGGGGAATTAAACCAGCATAGATCCATCTTTACTCTGGATCTACTAACCCCCGAGAGGTATCAAATATCGTGATATGCAAACTAGCATAGAGTGAAAAAATCTTTGATCCGGTCAAGAGTAAAAATGGATGTTGTAATTTAATGTATGTTAAACATTATAGCTTGGTTAAAATAAAAAATAAAATAAAAATCAACTATTAATTTTATTAATTTTTATAAATTACTAATAGTAAGTTTTAAGCTCCAGGTTTATGATAACCCATGGTATTGACCCATGGTAATACCATTGTATTCATGTGAGCATAAACTATTTAAAGGGGAAATTCTATCATCTTAGATCCATCTTAATTCTGGCTCTACCAAGTGCTCAGAGGGATAAATAGATTTCATCCCCCGACGAGTGGTAGATGTGGAGTTAAGATGGATATAAGTTGGTTTTTATGATAATGAAGATATTAAATAGACTTAGGAAATTATATTGTAAAAACATCTTAAGATGAATGGTTAAAGCATAGACATTGGACAAGTATATTTGTATACTTTTGTTTTAAACTGAAACAAATCCAGGGCTAAAATGAATGGATTGATTGCACTAGTCATCCTTCTATAACTTTCCAACATATGCTGGAGTAAACAGATTGTAATTTGGGTAATTTTTCTAATTGCAAACAAGAACATATTTGTGTATTGGCAGGGTGGTTACGAGGTCCCTAGAAGTGATGAATTTGAATTTTCTTGGTTTTATATATAGCATTAGGTTTTTTTCTCATGCTTTCTGTGAATGGCACGGGTGAATTTTATCATACACCCACTAGGTTATCGATATGTAATTTCGGTAATTTTGATTTCAAAAGATATTTTAAAGAAATGCAATGATTTCATTTGTGTATTCAATAAACACAAGATTTTATAATTGAGTAAAATATTCGCCATTCCTGGTGAGGGATTCGCCAAAAAATTATATATACATATCATATTATTGATAAAATCACCTTCCATTTTTCCTATATACCATGGAGATTCGCCCATTTATTATACATGTAAATTTAGGGGGGGGTCTTAAAATTTTCCCTGATGAAAAGACTCATTTGACCCGATTCGCTCGGTTTGGGAGGTTATATTCCATTGCAATAGTCCGATTTTTTACTTTGCAAAGTTAAATTCGTTTGCAATCGTCCATTTTCTAGTTTGGGAGGTGGTTTGTGAGGTTGTATTTGGTCCCAATAAAAAAAAATATAAATAAAGTGGCGGTATGGTAAATAAATAAAACCTATTTTTATACTTACTCCAAAGATATGGTAAATAAATAAAAATATAAATAAACTAGAGGTATGGTAAATAAATAAAACCTCTTTTTATATTTAGTCCATAAACCTCTTTCTATTTAAGAAGGCTCAAAAAAGAGGTTTATTTAAGTGAATCCTATGGGCTAAATACCATATTTATAAAAGAGGTATGGTAAATTAATAAAAATATAAATAAACGAGAGATATGGTAAATAAATAATTTTTTCTTTTTATATTCACTCCATAAGCCACCTTATATTTACGAACACGCAAGGGTGTAATAAACAAAAATATAAATAAATTTGAGGTATGGTAAATAAATAAAACCTCTTTTTATATTTAGTCCATAACCCTCTTTCTATTTAAGAAGGCTAAAAAACGAGATTTTATTTAAGTGAATCCTATGGGCCAAACGCCATATTTATAAAATAGGTATGGTAAATTAATAAGAATATAAATAAACAAGGTATGGTAAATAAATAAAATATTTTTTTTATATTTACTTCATAAGTCACCTTATATTTACAAACACTTAAAAAAGGCGTTATATTTAGGTGAAGCCTATGGGCCAAATACTATGGGCCAAATACCATGGATCAAATTATTATTAATACCATGCAAAAAAACATTATTAACCCTAATATTAGTATTAATAAAAATAAATATGGCACATGGTATTGGTCCATGGTATTGACTTGGAATATAGCCTATTTAAAGGGGGGAATTAAACCAGCATAAATCCATCTTTACTGTGGATCTACTAAGCGTCGAGAGGGATCAAATATCGTGATATGAAAACTAGCATAGAGTGCAAAAATATTTGATCCCTAGGGGCTTGGTAGATGAAGAGTAAAAATGTATCGTGTAATTTAATATCACTTAAACATTTTAACTTGGTTAAAATAAAAAATAAAATAAAAATCAATTATTAATTTTATTAATTTTTATAAATTAGTAATAGTAGTTTTTAAGCTCCAAGTTTATGATAACCCATGGTACTAACCCATGGTAATACCATGGTATTCATGTGAGAATAGATTGTTTAAAGGGGAAATTCTATCAGCTTCGATCCATCTTAATTCTGGGTTTACCAAGTCTGGAGAGCGATAAATTGATTTCATCCCTCTAAGCATGGTAGATGTGGAGTTAAGATGGATATATGTTGGTTTTTATCATAATGAAGATATTAAATGGACTTACGAAATTATATTGTAAAAAAAATCTTAGGGTGAATAGTTAAAACTACATTTAGTCACTTCAAAAAATTTAGTAAAAAAATACCAATATCTCCATTAATATTGGTTTTTCTGATTTAACAAAAAAAATTCAAAACAGTGACATCTTATCACTCTTCCCGCATCACCCTCGCAGAAGAGAGATAGTCGCTGCCCAAATTTCCCACCATTTTTCAAACTTTCTCAATATGATATCTTCATGAAAAAGTTAAGGTACTGATGTTGGATTAGTTGTTTGAAAAATATGTTGGTTTGTACAACCTTTCATCATCTCTTCTATTCTTAGCTTGTCATAATGATCTATAGGGGTTGGGCCATTGCACCATATTGTCCTAAAAGGCGGAGATTGTGCACCAAAAAGGAAATTAATCCACATGTTACAATGCTATTAAAAAATGCAAGACGTATGAAGGTAGTGAATTATGCTAATAAGCAATTTAGATTGGGAGAGACATAATTAAATTTTATGATTTAATTGAAGATTTTCAATTAAAATAATAATAAATCTACATTCATATATTTATATATTGATTGGAAGGCATCACTTCTTTCCATTAGATCTGCCTCATGCCTTTGGGACACCTACTACTTTCTTCTATTATATAGTTGGGGCCTGCTACTTGTTGGAGGTTGGGGTAAACAAACTTGATGTGTTCTTTAATCTCACAGGTGGAGTTTATGGAATAAGAAAGAAATTTGATAGCTTGACAAAAGTGGTAGAGAAAATATTGATCTCTCCTACCTTGACAAAAATATTGGTCAAGATCAACACCCACAAGAACTTTGTTCTGTAATATTATCAAAACTAATAGAAGGAAATGAAATAGTATACAGTAAGAACCTTGACAAACATGGCCACAGAAACTTGCAACATTGTTTGTAGGAAGAAAAAAATATGTTTCTTTTTTCCAAACATGTATGTTAGTATATTACAGTTTAATGAATATGTTTTCCTATTATCATATATGGTTTCATACTCTAACAAAACATGCGCCAAGACTTCACAATGTTTTATTATTCAATGAAAGATTTCCCAAGATCTTACAAGATTTTATAATTCAGTGAAAGATTCACCATGACTTTACAAGATAATATAATCTAGTGAGAGATTCGCCAAAAGACTTATATATACATATTATATTATTGATAAAATTGCCTCCCATTTTTCCTATGTATCTTGGGGATTCCCCCATTTATTATACATATAAATTTAGGGTGGTTCTTAAAATTTTCCCTACATGCAACCTCAACCCAAATAGGAGATCTAGTAGAGATTAATGCTATCAATAAGGTTTTAAGGATACTTGTAGTATTAAAATGAATGGAATTTTACGAGAGATAAATGGATAGTTTGGGTTGCATACTAAATTTAGCAGACAATTGACATTTATATATGGTTTGTTATCAGTTCCTCATGCAAGGTAGGGGTGGGAAAAACCTAGCAGTTTTGCAACAATACCAACAAAAAGATGGGTATTACATGTGTGCATGTGTTCAAAAGAATGAAGAAAATGTACAAATAACACAGACTTTTTTTGTCTTAACATTGATCTGTTTTCACGAATACATTATACACCTATGCTCTATCTTGATAACAAGGAACAAAGTGGACTAGAGTGTTTCTTTGTATTCATGTGGATTATTGTACTGGAAGAAATGGAATAATATGCATGTTGTGACAAGAGCCTTATTCCTGCTCATATTCCATTCTGATTATTTATCTTCTGCTCGCAAGCAATTGCAATGCCTTGGTAAGAATAACCTTGAGAAGGGAATAATAATGTGGAAGCTAACTCAAAAAAAGTGAATAGTGAATTTCACAATTTCAAGATAAGGGTGATAGAACAAGAAGTAGAGTTAAGACAATTAAGAGAAACATTGTCTTAGATCAGGAAGGAAGCGATTGGAGATAAAAAAAAAAAAAGAAAGAGAGAGAAGCATGGAGGACAAGAATGAATTATTATTGAATGATGAATCTCCTTATCAAAATTCTAATCCATCTTTAAGATGATGAAACATGAAATAGTATACTGAATCAAGGCACTACATAAGGAATGAGGCTACAAACTACCTTTTAGATACCATGCTACCCAGAAAGGCACCACCTGCCATCCTTCTTGTCATTTTGATCTATAAGATGATATCTAATAATATTTTATGTCGGTGTCCTCGATTAGTTGTATAATATTACCACTGGAAAAAAAGGAAGATTTCCAAAATCCCATGGCATATGGAGAGTGAAGTGGCACATCATATGCTCTTTGGAAATGGACTCACAATTTTCCTAATCAATAGTAGAATGTTGGCTATTAGCAGTCAATGCATCATTACATGCTGCTACAATTATACAAGTGTATTGGCATAGAATTCAGTGACCCACCAAAGTTTCCTTACACAATTGGAAGGGTCAAATTTGTGGAGCAAGTAGAGGAAAAAATTATGTCATAGTAGAGGAGTGCAATAGTTTATGCATTCTATATTTCCATTGTAAATTGCAATGTTATGTAAATATTGCAACGCAATCTACCAACTTCAGGAAAACTAGCTAGAATTTTGTTTATCAGTCTTAGATGGAAGTAGTGAAGAATCGAGAATATAGAAAGATTGTATATACAAATTAGAAAGAACATTGTAAGATGTCTTTAAACTATCTCAAGGTGTACAAGTAAATCCATTAGAATTGTTGGCATTTGCTAAGTCACAGGTATAGACCAATGAACTCAATAACCATGTATTTTTCTTCTATGTTACTGTTTTCATAGAGTATAAGATAAGAAATACTAATGATAATGTAGGCTCAAATTTACAATGAACTGCTACCCTAGTCATCGATCCCATTGACTAATCTGAATGATCTAGCCTGTTGGGATACAAATTTTACCAATGATTTCAATTTCAAGGGACTATCTTTGTGGCATAACCCATTTTATGAAATAAATTTTTCAAATGTCATTTTTTATGGAAAAATTGGGTCTGATTTAGATACAAATGATATTTAAAATATTAGTTCATACTTTGAACAATTCACACCATAAGAACATGGTCTTTTCTCCAAAACTACATTATGGAAAATCTTGAACATGTAATAAAGGGAAGAGCTCACATAGTAGTTGAGAACCTTGGCGGGGATGTCACTTTTGATGTTTTCCACATGACCTATTCACACTGTGATGGAATTGGAGTTTCAATGTGCATTCAGAAAGCTCTGGAAGATGTATGAATTTTACGAGAGGAGCTAAATGGACAGCTTAGGCTGAATGAATAAATTTAGCAGAAAATGACATTTATATTTGGTTTGTGATTAGTTCCTCATGTAAGGAAGGGGTGGGAAAAACCTAACATTTATACAACAATACCAAAAACAAGTTGGGTATTGCACCTGTGCATGTGTTTAGAAGAACATAGAAAATGTACAAAGAACACCCGTTTTATTTATCTTGACATTGATTTGTCTTCATGAATACATTATACACCTACGCTTTATCTCGATAACAAGTCACAAAGTGGACTAAAGGAGTGTTTCTCTGTATTCATATAGTAGAGTTCAAAGCCTTGTATTTACTCTCATTAATATATTCCAAATCTTTGACTTGTGACCGAGGAATGTGGCCTTCATCAAGGCTTAAAACACCTCAACTCTTTCTAAGGTACCTTCCTATCTACTTTGTCTCTTCAGACATTTTGGCATTTACTTCATGGGTGAAAGTGTAAAAAAAACAATAGCTTAGTATAAACACACTTTCCTCCTTATCCCACTCATGTAGAATTTATATGTTATAAATATTACACTCCTGTCTTTGTGCTTTACATGACACACACGTTACAGATCCTCTAAGCGGGGACTACCTTTGTGACACCCAGGACTTTAAGTTACTTTTACTTTCATGTTTTTATTTTATAGTGAGAGAAAGAACTCTTGTTTTTACTTTTGAGAAATGGACAATAAATGGATTCAGTAATAAAAATAGTTTAATTTAATATAATAAATAGTTATGGCAGATGTGATACGGTTCCATGGGAATTTTAAAAAAGAATTACTGATGAACCTCAGTAACTCTCTTTTACCCAACAGTTATTAGTTATCAGTTATCAATTCAAGAAAAAATTTCCCCTCCTATGCTCTTCTCTTACATAAGGGAAGGGAGAAGGAGGGAGGGGGCTAGATTTCTCTGGAAAAGATAAGAAAGAAATTCCTTGAGCTAAAAGAGGTTTTAGTGGGAACAAATTTTGAAGAGACTTCCCAGGATGAAGTAGAAGCTATTGCTAGCTGGACGTGGAGTCTTGAGGCCAAAGCAATAGAAATTGCTACATTATAGATAATTGATTGTTGGGAAAAGAGGAGCTTGGGGGGAGAATACTTGGACGTGATTGCCAGGTTCTCATTGGAAGGGTGGAGAGGTTCATTGATCGCAATTTAGTATTGCAATGGCAGATAAGTGAAATTGGTTAATTATGTTATGATTATTTCGATTAAATGCTAATCTGGCCATAATATGCAATAGGAAATAAACATTATGATATTGGATTTTGTGTTTTCTTTAATTTTGTGTGAGTTAGAAAAAGAATGTAAGAAAGTAGAAGTAAGTTAATTTAGGTGTGCAAGTAATAAGCTGTAGGAGAATGTACATATTACGGTATGAGTAGGCTAAATGTACAGAACTTGTACCATGCTTCCTGAATGCATTAGTCTATCTTCCTAGATTCAAGAATCTGGGCAAGGGTCGCACTGTGCATCCAATTCCTAGAATAGAGTCTTTAAAGAAAAAAAACAACCCCAAATATGCAACAGTATATTAAAAAAATAGTAATCGAGCGATTACAAAAAAGAATGAAAACTAACGAATGTGAGATAGAATATTTCTTCTTGTATATGACTCGAAAGGAAAAGAAAAACAAATGATAATTCATACTTATTCAGGATCAATATTGACAAGCAAACCAGATAGGTTATATCATTGGTAAATTCAACTTTAATTGTGAAAACAACTCGGCATACCAATAACCATAGGAATGGAATGCGCATAAAATTATCCACGCATTAGTCATGGAAGAGACATATACATATATACATGGCTATATTCACCCTGAATCAGTTGAAACAGAACCTTCAGGGTTAAACGAAGAAAACTCAAATATATTAGCAACCATAACCCTCTTCTGGAACGTTAAATACATAAATGCATTAACTGTAACACAGATGCAGAATACCCAAAAGAGAGGGCTTCTATTTAAAGATAGATTGAGACTTCAAACACTTTAATAACTTTCAGATTTGTTCAGAAGGTAGCCTAGGAAGGACACCAAGAACAATGTTCTGAAAGTAGAATAACCAAATTGAAGCATCGAACCGAGGTTCCAGACTCACAGAGCAAAATTATTCACAGAAAGATTAGGAGAAATATTCATAATAGATTAATCATTATATCAAAAGAATAACTGTTAAATAGTTATGTTATCGGTTCATTCACACTAATATAGTTTACAAAATAAAAACCCAGAAATTACAATCATCAACATGTCGAAATGTCTCGAATGAAAGTGGCTCATGGAGCTGTAACCAAGAAACAACATAACTTGTGCGCATGAATTCTCAAAACATGAACAGTAACCGAAATGAGGGAAAACCCTACTTAGAGAACGAAACCCTCATTGAGGGCAAGAAGGACCGGCAACATTAAAGGAAACTCTTGCATACCCAGAGGTTTCGCATTGGAAGAAACTAGGCTATGCAAGGGTCTAGTAACCGTGCCCATCCTTGGCTCGAACAAACCCTACAACATGAGCACGACGGTTAAAGGTTTTCATACAGTTATTAATCCAAGGAAAAATAAGGTACATAGTTTCATATCTAGACTTGCACTAAAAGGCAAGAGATAAACCCTCATTACTTACCCAAGGGAGAGCTAGCATGACAGAGGTTTTCTGTGACATAGGCTCCAAACACCATTGCAGAGGTGACACCTGCAAAAACTAAGCGAACATTAATACCCTACCAATGCAAGAATGTGTAAACCAGTGAGGCAAGATTTAGCTTGGAATGAAGAGCGAAGATAAACCCTCAAGTTCAAACTCATAATAAGGATTTACCTAATAAGAGAAAATGATTTCGAAACAGAAACATGTAGCCTAAATACAAGCCTATCCGAAAGTAGGAATGCCCGTCAAGCTGTTCACATTGCATAGCAGATGGGAGAAGATGGGTTGCAGAGGAACCTCATCACAGAGACCAAAACATAGCTTCCAGAGCCATACCCAGCAAAATGAGCTGAGAAACCAAACAAGTGCCAAGTAGTTTCGATCAAACAACAATACGCACAGAGATCCAGATTTGGCTGCCTGTTGTTTTCTGCGTTCGCTTTTCAGAAGCAGATTAGGTTATATACTGATGTTGGATGTGTTACTAACAAGAGTGCATATCGAGAGAGCGAATACTTCCAATGTAGTTACGAAGGCCGCAATTAATTATTACGGTTAATGGAGGTGTGACAAGCTATCATCCTGTCAATATTGTAATTGCATGATAGGTTGTTATTTTTCATCACCCTGATTGGTTGATAAGATGATTTCGATATTTTATATATATATATATATATATATATATATATATATATATATATATATTCAAACCCATTTTATAGAACTTTTTAGCAAATAAACATACTCACGACAACCTGAAGATCAGAAAATGTTAAACTTATATGAAATGGGCAAATCAATGCTTAACCTTTGCAAACATCACAAAATTATATGAGAAAGTGAACAATATTCACGCCAGAAAAATTTATCATGAACTTTGAAATGACAAATAATTTCAAACTATAACGTGATGACATCAAAATTGTAGACCAAGATTTCAGATCAAATTTCTGAAAATTGTAATGAGAAATTAAGCACGATTTGAAATGAGAAACAAAGTGAATGGCATAATTCAAGATTTCAGGCCAAATTTATGAACAGTTCTAGTTTTTTCCATAAAGAAAAACTTGGTCTATGTTGCGCGTGTTTACAAATCTCAACTCCAGTTATTAGAGATCTTGGGTTATTAGAGATGTCATTCGTGGACCTCCCGATGAATTCTCTGTGTATTTAGCATTCATTAATGGCGGTAACTATATGCTATCTCGTGGATCTAAAAGGGTTTCTACAGAGTTTATGACCCAAAGGAATTTTCAGTTAAGTCTGCCCAGGATGGCAGCAGTACTATGAGGGTTAATATGTGTTGAAAGTATAATTTCAACTGTGCAACAGTTGAGCCATGCGGCAGCATGAGGACAATAAACCGGGCGTATCGGCAAGTCGGCATATCGGCGGGTTGGAGCATCGGAGGCAGACAGCGACAGCGATATGAAATATCGCCGATATCGCATCGGCGAAGTCGCAGCGGAGGACTTACAAAGTGGTTTTGTTTTTGTGCGATGAACGATCGCCGATATCGCATCGGCACATCGCTATCGGCAATATCATAGGGTCGGGGCTTTTAACATGAGTAATGTTGCGATGCGACGGAGCGGACCCAACAACATTACAAATAGTCTTTGATAAACTTCAAGTCCGCGCTCAGAGCATTTTCAATGTATTTTATGTATGCTTTCAAATATATGGAGAAACAAAGAATTGGCGCGGAGGCAGTAAAAGTGAGCATGGAACAGTACAGCATAGTAGGCAGAAGCTTTCAATTTATAGTATGGCCAAGAAGGAAGCAGGTTGCGTTCAAGCTCCTGCACATTGATTTTCCAGCAACCACAGTTAATGCTCAATTCAGCCAAGGACGAGAAGTACAACCTCGAGTAGTTCCCAGTATGGGACTCCATTTTTGTTCATTAAAAACTATTCAGATTTTGTATGTAAGTTAGGTGTGTGCAGCAAAAAAGGGGAGTGAATGTTTTACGCACTAGCGTAGATTGTAATGCAGTGTGTTTTTGTAAATCCCTCTGAGCAGAAGAGGAAGAATATCATATCAGACATTTCATTTAAAAAAAAAAAAAAAAAAAAAAAAAAAAAAAAAAAAAAAAAACTTCCACTGTGTTAAAGATCCTGTGTGTGAAGAACAGATCATTGTTCTCTGTTCTATGATTTTATATTGTGTTTTTGGGATTTTGACAGAAAAATCTCTAACAGTGGTATCAGAGCAGGCTCGGGCTCTTTAAAGAAGTTAAAGAAGCTGAAGGGAGAAGGTTGTTGCTGCAGCAAAACTTCTCAGGCAGACAGAAGACTCAGACAGCGAAGGATTCAGGTATTCCCCAAAAGCATTTCTCTTGTTATTGCTGAAGACAGTCAGTTTTTTAAAAAAAAATCACAGTCAAAGATTTAAAACCATAGTTCAAGATGCAAGGAATGGCAAGCACAAGCATGGGTATGTTCAACACCCAGATCCCACACTTTAATGGGAAGAACTATGACTATTGGTCTATAACCATGAGAGCTTTGTTCATCTCTCAAGATATATGGGAACTAGTAGAATATGGGTTTGAGGAACCAGCAGATGAAACTGAGTTCAATGCATTAACTCAGGGAGAGAAGGATCAACTGAAGCTCAATAGGAAGAAGGATGCAAAGGCCATTGTCTTGTTGTATCAAGTAGTGGACCAGAGTATATTCCCAAGGATAGCAGCAGCTACAACATCACATGAAGCATGGCAAACTCTCAAGACAGCCTATCAAGGCATGGAGAGAGTGAAGACAGCAAAATTGCAAATGCTGAGAAAGGATTTTGAAAACTTGAACATGAAGGAGTCAGACAACATTGAATCATTCTTCACTCATGTGATTGGAGTAATCACACAAATGAGAACTCATGGAGAAACAATTGAAGATAGAAGAATAGTGGAGAAAATATTGAGGGTCTTACCCTCAAGGTTTGATGCCATAGTCACCACCATTGAAGAGACAAAGGATCTCTCAAAATATTCAGTTGATGAGCTACATGCATCACTGATAACTCATGAGCAGAGGTTGAGTAGGAATGAAAACTCATCCCTTGAGCAAGCCTTCAAGACCCAGATGTCCTTTGGAAGAGGAAGAGGTCAAGGAAGAGGAAACCAAAGAGGAAGAGGCAGAAGCCAGAACAGAGGTGGAAGGAACAGCCCAGCAAATGCACAAGGAAGAGGCAGCAATCCAAGTCAGAACCAAGGCCAAGGCAGCAGCCAACAAGGAGGACAACATCATGCTCAAGGACAGAGGTATGAAAAATCCAATGTCCAATGCTATTATTGTAAAAAATATGGGCATTATGCCAGTGAATGTAGGAAGAAGCAGTATGATATGAACAATAGAGAAAATGCAAATGTCACTAGAGAAAACAGCAGTCAAAATAATGTATTGTTAGCTTGTAACATGGCTGAAACAAACAGTGAAGACATATGGTTCTTAGACTCAAGTTGCAGCAACCATATGACAGGGAACATAGCTTTCTTTTCTGCCCTAGATAAAAATGTGAAATCAGAAGTGACACTAGGAACTGATAGCAAAGTCTCTGTTATGGGAAAAGGAGAGGTAAAAATATTTACAAAGCAAGGAGAAAGGAAAACCATAGCAGATGTCTACTTTGTCCCTGGAATGAGATGTAACCTCTTGAGTATTGGACAACTTGTCCATAAGGGGTACAATGTTTTCTTTAAAAATGATGTATGCACCATTATGGATATAGCACCCAGCCAACGATGCATTGCTGAGGTAAGAATGACAAGGAACAAGATGTTCCCTCTTCGAATCAGGGCAGATTTGGAAAACAAAGGAGAAATTGCAACAGTCACCCAAGAGGCCTTCCAAAGCGTGCCAAAGGATGAAAATTGGTTATGGCACTTGAGATTCGGGCATCTAAATTTGTTGAGTAGGAAAGGAATGGTAAGAGGATTACCATTGATAGAGAAGCCGGACAGCCTTTGTGAAGGTTGTATATTGGGCAAACAACATAGAGAAAGTTTTCCATCAGGGAAAAGCATAAGGGCAAAGGGACCCTTAGAGATCATCCACTCAGATTTATGTGGACCGATGCAAGCTCCATCATTAGCAGGCAGCCTATATTTCTTAACATTCATTGATGACTTTACAAGAAAAACTTGGGCATATTTCCTTAAAAACAAAAGTGAAGTGTTTGAGAAATTCCAAAATTTCAAAGCACTTGTGGAGAACCAAAGCGGGCTGCATATAAAAGTTTTGAGAACTGATAGAGGAGGTGAGTATATCTCCAATGAATTCCTAAAGTTTTGTAGAGAAAATGGAATTCATAAACAATTTACAGCTAGGTACACCCCACAGCAAAATGGAGTTGCTGAAAGGAAGAACAGAACCATCATGGAGATGGCAAGGAGCATGTTGAAGGCAAAGCATTTGCCAGATGATTATTGGGCTGAAGCTGTACATTGTGCAGTTTATATACTGAACAGGTGTCCTACAAAAGCAGTCATGAACAAAGTGCCAGAAGAGGCATGGAGTGGGAGAAAGCAAGGAGTCACCCACATGAGAGTTTTTGGATGTGTGGCCTATGCACACATACCAGATCAGCTAAGGAGGAAGTTGGACAGCAAAGAGGAGAAATGCATCTTCGTTGGATACAGTGATGAATCCAAAGCCTACAGGCTGTACATCCCATCTACCAAGAAGTTCTTTGTCAGCAGGGATGTTCAATTCATTGAGGAGGAAGCTTGGGATGGAACCATAGAGAAAACAGTGAACATTAAAAGCTGTTTGCCTCATGATGAAAATGAAGAGGAGGTGGCTGAAATGAATCCCCAAACAGCAGCGACAACACAAGGACAACAAGGTACACCATTGAGGATCAATGAGAGTGCTTCTCCAAGCACACCACAAGGAGGAAATTCAAGTGCATCTTCAAGCACTTGCACACCAAGTGAACGAGGTAAGAAGTTTAGAAATCTAAGTGAAATTTATGAAGAAGGAATGAATTCCTTATTTGCCTTGTTTTGTCATGTTGATGATCCTATTCATTTCGAAGATGAAATTAAAGATAGGAAATGGATAGAAGCTATGGATGAGGAAATCAATGCCATAGAGAGAAGCAAAACATGGGATTTGGTTGAGTTACCAAAAGGCAAAGAAGTCATTGGTGTGAAATGGGTCTATAAGACCAAGAGCAATGCTGAAGGTAAAATAGAAAGACATAAGGCAAGGCTGGTTGTCAAAGGCTACAAGCAGCAGTATGGGAGAGATTATGAGGAGACTTTCGCCCCGGTTGCAAGAATGGAAACCGTGAGAGCAGTGCTGTCCATAGCAGCACAAAACAAATGGAAAGTCTACCAAATGGATGTGAAATCAACATTCCTAAATGGAGTGTTAATGGAAGAGGTCTATGTGGAACAGCCTCTCGGCTATGAGAAGAAAGGTGAAGAGCACAAAGTGTGCAAATTGAAGAAAGCTCTTTATGGGCTGAAGCAAGCGCCAAGAGCATGGTACAACAGGATAGATTCATATCTATTAGAGAATGAATTTGACAAATGTGAAGGAGAACCCACAGTCTACATCAAGGAAAAGGATGGTAAAATTTTAATTGTTGTCTTGTATGTAGATGATGTTATTTTCACTGGAAATGATATTTATCTTATTGAGAATTTTAAATCAGTCATGAAGGATGAATTTGAAATGACTGACATGGGTTTGTTGAGATACTTCTTAGGCATAGAAGTAGATCAAAATGAAAAAGGAATTTTTATATCTCAAGCAAGATATGTAAATCAAGTTTTGGGCAGATTTAAGATGGAAGAATGCAAGGCAGCAATCACTCCCACAGTGATGGGATTAAAGCTCAGTAGAGAGGACAGCAGCAAGGATTTTGATCCTAGCTTGTATAAAAGCATTGTTGGCAGCCTTATGTATTTAACAACAACTAGGCCTGATTTAATGTATGCCGTTAGTTTAATTTCCAGGTTCATGGAGTGGCCGAAGGAGGCACATTGGCAGGCAGCAAAGAGAATTTTGAGGTATGTCAAAGGCACTAAAATGTTTGGAATTCTATATCATGCCTCAGAACATTCAGATTTGGTTGGATACACTGACAGTGATTGGGCTGGAAGTGTAGATGATCGGAAGAGCACCTCCGGTTATGTTTTTAATATGGGTTCAGGAGCCATTTCATGGGCTTCTAAGAAGCAGTCCATTGTAGCATTGTCTACAGCAGAGGCTGAATATGTGGCAGCGACAGCAGCAGCATGTCAGGCAGTTTGGATGAGAAGGATGTTGAGAAGCTTAGGCCAAGAGCAGGCAAAAGCGACAGTAGTCTTTTGTGACAATAGCTCAGCTATTGCATTGTCAAAGAATTCAGTGTTTCATAAGAGAACGAAACACATTGATACAAGGTTTCACTACATCAGAGAATTGGTGAACAATGGAGAAATTGTCTTGGAACATTGCAGGACTCAAGAACAGGTTGCAGACATCTTGACAAAGCCTTTGGATCAGAAAAGCTTCGAATTTTTGAGGAAGTGTTTGGGTATGATTGAATGCCCAACAGTTGAAATTAAAGGGGAGTGTTGAAAGTATAATTTCAACTGTGCAACAGTTGAGCCATGCGGCAGCATGAGGACAATAAACCAGGCGTATCGGCAAGTCGGCATATCGGCGGGTTGGAGCATCGGAGGCAGGCAGCGACAGCGATATGAAATATCGCCGATATCACATCGGCGAAGTCGCAGCGGAGGACTTACAAAGTGGTTTTGTTTTTGTGCGATGAACGATCGCCGATATCGCATCGGCACATCGTTATCGGCAATATCATAGGGTCGGGGCTTTTAACATGAGTAATGTTGCGATGCGACGGAGCGGACCCGACAACATTACAAATAGTCTTTGATAAACTTCAAGTCCGCGCTCAGAGCATTTTCAATGTATTTTATGTATGCTTTCAAATATATGGAGAAACAAAGAATTGGCGCGGAGGCAGTAAAAGTGAGCATGGAACAGTACAGCATAGTAGGCAGAAGCTTTCAATTTATAGTATGGCCAAGAAGGAAGCAGGTTGCATTCAAGCTCCTGCACATTGATTTTCCAGCAACCACAGTTAATGCTCAATTCAGCCAAGGACGAGAAGTACAACCTCGAGTAGTTCCCAGTATGGGACTCCATTTTTGTTCATTAAAAACTATTCAGATTTTGTATGTAAGTTAGGTGTGTGCAGCAAAAAAAAAGGGGTGTGAATGTTTTACGCACTAGCGTAGATTGTAATGCAGTGTGTTTTTTTTTTGTAAATCCCTCTGAGCAGAAGAGGAAGAATATCATATCATACATTTCATTTAAAAAAAAAAAAAAAAAAAAAAAAAAAAAAAAAAAAAAAAACTTCCACTGTGTTAAAGATCCTGTGTGTGAAGAACAGATCATTGTTCTCTGTTCTATGATTTTATATTGTGTTTTTGGGATTTTGACAGAAAAATCTCTAACAATATGGTCCTCTCGAAACGAGAACTGGAAGCCTTTCTTTCGATTCGTCGTATAGGAGAGAAATCACTATTGTTGCTTCAGCGTCAGATGAAGGTGGCTAAAGAAGATTATGGTGCCACAAGAAGCGGCAGCGAGTTGAAGATGGCTAAAGGAGATTATGGTGCCATAAGAAGAGGCAGCGGCGGTGGATGGAGACCATCATTAGAGGGCATTCCAGAGCTCAGTTAAGCCCATCTCTATCTCCCTCTGTAGTCATTAACAGGATTGCTATTATGCATCCGAATTAAAACTGAATAGTTGGCAATCATGGCTACAACTTAACCAACTAATTTTCAGAACAGGGGAATTTTGGTTGTAACTAATTATCAACAGGTTAGATGGTGAGATCTAGATATGTATTGTGAAAGTTAAATTCAATATTTATTTATATATATTTATTTATATATATATATATATATCTATATATATATATATATATATATATATATATATATATAATTTTAAATTATAATATTAAAATAATATTTATTTCAATAAAATAATTAAAAAATTTAAGGATATATTTTTTATTTTTAAATAATAACAAAATATTATGGTATATAATTAAAAATTTTGACATTAATTTATATCAATTCAAATAAGAAATTATAATAATTCATTACAATATCTTAAAATCATAATGTTGTGTTATTTTAAAAATTATAGATTTTTTTCAATATGTTTATTGTTTTGGATAAGGAAATATATTAAATTCACAACGAAGTTAATTTGAGATGTCACTTGTATAACTCTTCATCTTCGTTAATTTGAGATATCCCTTGTATAACTCTTCATCTATATTTATCTAGAAAATCCTTCTTTCATGCAACGACTTTTTCTTCCATCTAAATAAAAAGAGGCATCAATATTTAGAAATACAATACCTGATACGTTGTACAAAAAAGATAATACATTAAGCTTCACTTATTGTAAGATATTGAATTAAAAAAAAAATAAGGGGAGTTGGTAGTGTAGGCACACCACATTATGATCTGAGATCACACATAAACAAACAATATTTTTCTCCACGCAAGGAACATATGACTTATAAGTACATATCACACCTAAGAAAACACTATTCTTCTCCACTCAAGGAACATATAAGTAAATAGGTAATGAGGTATTATTAAAAAAAATTATTATTATTTTAGTTACATTATTTAGGCAAATATGACATTAAACTTTTTCATAAGATCAAATAAAGTTTTTAATATATTGAGATGTTTTATTAATTTTCTAATGTATTTAAATATTTAATAAAAAATAATCTAATATTTTTTTTTTCTTTTACCTAATTTAAATAATAAATATTAATCAATCTAATGAGTATAATCAAAATAAACAAAAATTTTTGTAATCCTTATTAAAGGCGAAGATCAATAAAATTCATCATGAAGAATAACCGTCGTGCCAAATAATGTTTAATTTTGTAGTTCCTTAATATGTATACTATAAATGCCCACTGGGCTTTGGATTGACGGTGAATGGGTGCGCTGTTAAGGCACTCCTTGTGATAAGTCACCGGTTCAAATCCCCCATGGGTATTTAGGTTAGTCTTAATTAGAAAAAAAAAAATATGTATACTGTAAATAAGAACTATATAATATTTCCAATACGTATAATATAAAAAAATACATAATATTTCAAAAATATAAAATTAAGAAAAGTAAAAATAATATATATATATGAATGAAATAAATTTAATGTTTATTAAAATTAAAATAGTATGAAATTTTAAGAAAATTTGAAATTACTTGGAATTTTTTAGTATTTTATTTTTATATTAAAAAAATATTAAGAGAAGTGTTTTTAGATTTTTATGGTTTTGTTGGTTTTAAAGGTGAATAAATTGGTATTTTGAGAGATATTTTGAAAATTAGATCTAATGAAAGTATAAACAAAAATTTATGAGAAAGAGTAATTATCTTCAACCATCTTAGTGTCACAAAGGTGATAGACTCTTTTATCTTATAGTATTTTAGGAATGGCCAACCCCCAATTTCATTGTGAAGCTCATAAAAATATGTTCTCATTTTAGAAATGTTATACTTGCTATTAGTTTTTCTTTGACTAAAAAACTTTTAAATCTATCCAAAGTTTAACATTATTAAATTAATTTTTTTATTTTTAAATAAAATTTATTTCTATTTATCTCAAATATGATTGGTTAAAATGTCTCTTCTCTTATTGTGTAATGATGACAAAAAATAACTTTTGTGTCCTTTATTATTAATTACTATGTACTATATCACTAATTACATGTACAATAAATATAAATAATTTGAAAAATAACATTATATATTAATTACTATGTACCATAAACACAAATGGTTTATAATTAAATTCAAAAATTCCATTTTGTCATTGGTGTAAAGTGTTGAATAGACAATTTTTATGGGTATTATTTTTTAATTTAAAAAAATTAATTTAAAAAATATAAATTTGAAAAACAATGTAAAAATAACATTGTACAATTTGTACAATTCTTATTATATCAGTTTATACTCTAATGACTTTACATGTGTACTATAATATAAGCATTATATAAAAAAAATTACATCATTCAATATTAAATAAATAATTATTAACGTGTTATCATTCTCTTCAATATCAATTATATGTACCAAAAAAATGTTTAATTATATTAAAAAAATTAATAAACAAAACTTAGACAAATATTTATATAATTTATTTTAAATTTTATTACTATTTAAAATACATACAACACATCACGATATTAAAATATTTTATTAAACTAAACGATAAAAAACACTAACCATCCCAACTTGTTATAATTTAATCATAACATTTTATTTTACCGTAATCCAATTTTTTATATTACTTTTCATTTTGTTTTTGAAACTACCTACTGGGCTCTTCAATGATTTCGCATACTTCCTGTATGTACCCGTACATGGTTTTCTTATAGCAATTTGTGTTTATAGCAAAAGTACCAACTATGTCCGAATCGGTCAAAAAAATATGGGAATTCTTAAATGATTTCGCATACTTCCTGTATGTACCTGTACATAGTTTTCTTATAGCAATTTGTGTTTATAGCAAAAGTACCAACTATGTCCGAATCAGTAAAGAAAATATGGAAATTTGACAGTTTGATTTGTATATCGAATATTTCGATAAAAATTTGAAACGGTTTATAGGAGCGGGAGCGGAGCCATCGCCTACGACGTGTCGAACCAACTGAACATACAGCTTCCAGGCGCCCCACAGCCACCCAATACCGGTCTACGAAGTGATATCTTGTCTATGCGCCAACTTCCGGCTGTCTATGCGAGGGCCAGACACGTCCTTCGGACATGCAGTAAGTGGGAGGTGGGCATCATCTACAGGGTCTAGTTAAAACTTCCGCTCTTCGTCATATGCTCTTTTACTGCGTTGGATTTGCTTTTCTGTTGTTTTCCTGCTTCATGCCAGCTCCGCCACCTTATCTTGGCTTTGAGCTCTGTCAGCTCGAGCTCTTTTCTCTAATTTGAACCCAGCTTCCGCCACCTTCTTCGTCCCAGATGCTATTTAAACTTCTGTAATCTCCCTAACGGAGCTCTGCCCCAGCTCTGTTTCTCTATCCTGTTCAGAAAGCTTTTCTTTTACCTCTGTTTTGCTGGCTGGATGGCGGTTGTATGGTTCATGTGGTGCGTACGCTTCGGGTGTTTTGGCTCTGGCTCCAGGTTAGTGAAAGTTTTTTCCTTGGCATAACTCTGTGTTTTTATAATTTTATTCTTATACATTTCTGCTTGCTATGGTTTTAGAATTCAAGGATGCATGCCTCTTCAATCTAGCTTTAAGTAGTTCTTCTGTTGTTAAAGCTTTGGATTTCGGCTTGAATGTCAATGGCACAGTTTTAGTGGTTTCAGCTCATATGTCCAAAACGTAGTAAGTTCAGGATGATTAAATCATTTTGTCACAGACTCAGGAATATAATTGTCATATATAAACCTTGCAATGATGTAAGGTTTAAGATTGGCTATTGGTGGTGTATTGTTAAAGTCTATTGTTGTTGTCTGCTCTGTGATGAACCTTCTGCATAGCCCCTAGAGTCTTCCTCAGACATCCTGGTATCGATTTCCGACATCTCTCGGTTTTCCCTTTCCGATAGCTGGTCAAAGTTACGTCATTTCCCGATTTTTCAAATTGGTCATGGCATTATGGTGAAAGTAAAGTCAGCTTAAATTCCCGATACGTATCCTTACACCTAAATTCGGGAATATATCTGTTTCGGAATTGCGGGTGGTATGGACGTTACCTTCTGAGCTCAGAAGCAGAAGTTTCTGTCACGAATTGTACTTGTTCTCTCTCTTCCTGTGTCCTTTATCCTCTCCCTATCTGCTTTGGTCATTTATTTCCCATTGGGTGAGTCAGAAAGGGTGGTAGGTTCCAACTGATATTCGGTCCTCTTCTGAAAATTGGATCTTTCTGGATCGTCCTCATTTTTCGAGGACTCCTTTTTTGGCAGTGAATGGAGGGGGTCTATGACTCCATCGCATCGGAAGACCTTGTCAATGCTGCCGTGGACGCTGAACATGCCTGGTCTGCTGCCACTCTGGCAACTTTGGATGATTTGGTGATCAAACCATCCACGTCAAGGGACGACACCAGCAAAAAGGGTATGGACCGCAATTATAACAAGCAGCACAAACCTGCCAAAACCTCCCCTCCACCTCAGTCGATAAGAATCGAGATTGCTCAGCTTGATGAAAGAATAGACAGCCTTCAGCACAAGGCACTTATTGGGAAATGGCATTTCCCAGAAATGTCTGACATCGACATGAGGAAATGGTTGGCTAACTTTTGGAAACCAATTATTGGCTATATTCCGGTAATCTCAAGCCTTATGAGAGAGTGGTATTGTTTCCATTTCTTAGATGCTGCAGATGCTGAAGCCATCCAAAGCCGGCCATGGGTATTCAAGAGGAGTTTTCTTGCTCTGTATAGATGGTACATTGGCTTTAATCCTTTGAAAAGCACTCCAGTAAATAATCTAATTTGGGTTGAATGCCCGAATCTTCCCCTGGAACTCTGGTCTAATGAAACTCTAGAGATGATTGGTAATGCTATTGGTCGGTTTATCTACGTCGATCCCTGGTGTTTGGGTGAAAGGGAAAAACAAATAGCATGGATTCTTATTCAAAGGCCGTTTAGGGGCGGCTATCCTGTCCATATTCAGATTAGCTGGAAGAATTAGACCATTAATCAAAGGCTAGATTTTTGGGGTATACCTTTTAGGTGTGCTGCCTGCAGGAGAATGGGTCATTTAGTTAAAAACTATCCCAGTGCTAAATTATATGCATATAGACGGTTCAGCAAAAAGTCATTTCTCAATGGTAGTCAATCCTCTCCCAACTCTCCGTCTTTTCCGCGCCACAGTCCAAGAAGTCCAGTGCCTCATCGTGATCATCGTGATCTTTCGGCTGACCCTTCTATGCGCCCGCAATCCGTCCCTGGTCGTCCGTCATCCGCTAATAGCCCTATCACCTGTATCAAAACAGGGCTCCATAGTTCCCCTTTTGCAGAGCCTAGAGAGGATTACCCTGTCCCATCTCCGTCTCCCATGCATCAGAAGGATTTCATCTCTGACTCTCATCCTGGGCCTTCGAAAGGGGTAGACTTCTCTGTGGGTTCTATTCCCATCTCCATTTCATCCTCGTCTCCGCATCCGGAACGTGCTGATCCGCACGTCAACAAAGGGAAAAATCTATGTGTTGGACCGACTCCTTTAAACTCCCCGACATCATCTCCGGTTAATCTTTTTGATAGTGATTTGGATCATATGCTTAATAGGGAATCTCTTGAACTGGAGCCGCTCACGATTCATAAGCCTAGTCCAAGTGTCATGCCTGTTATAAGCCCAGATTCGGCTAGAAACATCACGGTCCGGAAGAAAAGTAGAGGTGGGAGCAGACATTTTAGAGGGAGAACTATAGTATCTAATGAAGGTATTAGAAATTTGTCTCTGATTGAGGTGCCTATCCTTGATGTCTCTGAATCACAGCCCCTTAGAGCGAGTATGGCTGCTGAATCACCTAAATGATCCCCATTATATCCTTCAATATTCGGGGTCTTGGCGTTGATCCTAAATACATAATGCTAAAAAATTTCTTTTTCCATTCCAGGGCTGCAATTATCCTTATTCAGGAAACAATGCACAAGAAGGAGGATACTGTTACATATTTGAGGAAAATGCTTCCCACATGGTTCATTGTTGCAACAGAGGCAAACGGCTTGTCTGGCAGTATGGCTACTCTATGGGATCCTACTCAGGTTAAAGCAAAGGCATATAAATGTTGTGCTGGGATTATAATCTTGGCTTCAATCAGAGGATGCGCCTTTCCTATTAACATTCTCAATCTTTATGCACCATATAAATCCCGCATTTCATTTTGGAACGGGTTCTTTGCTTCAGATTTGCTTGATATTAACAATCTCCTTATAGCTGGTGATATGAATGCGGTTTTGAAATCGAATGAGGTATGGGGACAGGGGAAGATATACAACACCCTGGCGGATCTTATTAATTCTGAGATGCTCAATAGGAATATGGTTGATATTAATCCTGTTGTGATGAAACCAACCTAGTCAAATGGCAGAGTGGGCAGGGCTTATATAGCAAAAAGACTTGATCGAGTTCTTGTTCATTTTAGCCTCATCAATAAAATGGGTATGCCAAGGCTATCTGTGGAAATTGTTATGATTTCGGATCACAGTCCTATCCTCCTAACCTAGCCTGCAAATCTTTTCAGAAGAGGATACTCTTTTAAGTTTGACAGAGGCCTCCTTCAAGATTCTGGGTTCAATGAATACACTCAAAATGCATGGAAATTGATAAAGGACAGGGATAAACAATTTATCTTCTCTACCTTCAGGGAAAAATTGGCTGAGTTAAGGGGTTTGGTGAAAAAATGGCAATTTCAAAAACATCAGAAGGATAAAAAGGACCTTGAGAGGATTCAACAAGAATTGAATTCGGTTTTGGCCTCAACAGACTACTCCACATGCTCTTTTGAGATGAAGTGTCGTATTAGGAATTTGGAGAAGGATAAACTCAGTTTGTTGAAACAGGAGGAAGCTAGATGGAGGCTCAAACGCAGAGATTTATGGATGTAGGAAGGAGATAAAAACACGAAGTTTTTCCATAAATATGCTAATGCAAGGAGAGCAAAGAATTTTATATGGAAAATAAAGGACGATAATGGTGGTTATGCTATCTCCCTGGAGGATATTACAAAGCAGGCCATTGGTTTCTTCTTGAAACAATATTGCAGGAGTAATGATATTGCTTTCAACGACATCAGATGGAGCATTGACTTGGTGCCAGAAATGTTTGATCAAGAAAATAATGAAGCTCTATATAGACCAGTTTATGAAAATAAACTTCTTGATGTTATGAAATCATTTAAGAAGGATAAATACCCTGGTCCTGACGGATGGACAATATATTTCCTAATCCATTTGTTCGACCTCTTCAAAATGGATTTGTTCAGCATGGTGGAAGCATCCAGACTATCGGGCAACATTCACAACCATACCTCGTCCACTCTCATTGCTCTTATTCCTAAGAAGGGAGAACCTGAATCGTTTTTGGACTTCAGGCCCATCTCCCTATGCAACATAACTTTCAAGATTATTACAAAGATTATAGCAAAAAGAATTAAAGGGACCCTGGCATCCTGTCTCTCTCCTAATCAACATGATTTTTTAAAGGGCCGTAATATTCTTGATGCCGTAGCTAGTACACAAGAATGCTTACATTGTATGTCTATGCATAAAACTAATGTAGCTATCATGAAAATTGACCTTCAGAAAGCATATGATGTTTTGGACTGGGGATATATGCAATGTCTTCTCGCAAAAGTCAGTCTTAATCCGGGCCCTATTCAATGGATAATGGCTTGTATCAGAAATGTTAACTATGTTGTTCTGATTAATGGCCTTCCCTCTCCTTTCTTTCAGGTGGAAAGGGGCCTTCAACAGGGCTGTCCATTGTCACCTCTCCTATTCATATTGGCCATAAATGCTTTGAGTTTGCACATCAACCGCACAGTGGAGGAAAAATCTTATGTTCCGATCAAGATCTGTAAGCAAATACATATCTCTCATAATCTGTTTGTAGACGATGTATTGTTATTTGCTATGCTATCTAAAGCATCCCGGATGTGCATTAAGTCTATTTTTGACTGCTTTCAAAGGGCCTCTGGGCTTGCCATCAATAAGGCCAAATCGGTCCTGTATCATAATGAAACAGATGAGATCACGACATCTTGGATCTTCCAGCTCTCTGGAATCGACTCTAGACCATTCTCTGAAGGTATCAAGTACCTAGGCTTTCGCCTTAAAGCAAAGGCTTTTTTAAAGGATGACTGGAGATGGCTTGTTGAAAGATTTTATAGTAAGATCGCGCTGTGGGAATACAGATCATTATCCTTGGGTGTCAGAGTCGTCCTCACCCAATCAGTCTTGATGCAGATGTCGGTCTACTGGGTTCACCTTTATTTTCTCTCGGCTAGTATTATCCAGGCCATGAAGAGGATCTCTGCCAATTTTATTTGGGGGGCGAAAGCTGAAAGAGGTAAAATCCATCTTTCAAAATTGAATCACTTAACTTTGCCAAAAAAATTTGGAGGATGGGGTCTAATGGATTTAAGGATTTTTGGAAAAGCTTTTGTTTGCAAATCTTTATGGAGAGGCATCTTTGACTCAAATCCCTGGAGTGCAATTATCCACCAAAAGTATCAGAAAGGAAGAAGCTTGGAGTTCTGGTTTAGGTTTGGCTCCATTGGAAAAAAAATAGGATCTGCTATTTGGCTTAGCTTCAGGAGAATTGAGAAATACTTTCTTAACAATCTAAAATGGAGGATGTTCTCTAGAAGGAAGATCTTCATCGGCTTCGACTCTTTTGCTGGCTTCAGGGGTAATCTACAGGTTCCAAATCCCCTTTTTTTTATCTTCACAGATCTGGTATTTTTACTTGGAATAGGGTTATCAAGGAGTGGAGGGGGCTCTCTCCTTCACTCAAGAATGCATCTGATCTTGGTATCCCACGGGCCTTGTCTCTTCTTTGGGATAACCTCAAGATCACACTTGATCAAGGTGGCTTGAATCGAGCTACGACTGATGACCATGTGGTGTGGTCTTTATCTCTCTCTCATTCTCGATCTACTGTAAAGGACACATACTCTGATCTCATATCCAAAAAGATTATTCCTACTAGACAGATTTTTCCAGTATTCTAGTGGAAACTTGGCTGCCCCCTCAAAGTGATCACTTTCTCTTGGTTAGTCTTTTACAACAAGAATTTAAGTTGGGAAAACTTGAGGAAGAGTTCTTGGCACGGTCCAAGCAGATGTGTGTTATGCAAAATGGACGAGGAACAAACTATCATATGTTCTTCAATTGCATGGCCTCCCATCAAATATGGTATGATTTAGCTTCGTATTTTTCTTTTATGCACCTTAATTTCTCTTTTGTTGATGCAGCTTTTGCCTGGTGGGGAAGTCAAGAAGCTGACAAGCGCCCAATCCTTCCCATCACAATATGGTGCCTTTGGAAGTGGAAGAATTTAAAACTCTTTGAAGACTCAAATATTTCTTTCAAATATGTTTTGTTTTCAGTCTCAGCACTCTATCCTTCTATCCGATGATAGGTCGATGGGTGCAGTATGTTTGGTGCTTAAATCTCAGTTTTGTGCCCTCGATTGACTGCTTGTTTCTGGGGGCTCTCATCTAGATCCTGTGGGCTTCTTTTTGTTTTTGTGCCTATACCTGTAATGCATTATGACAATGTTGGTGATACTGGTGATTCCGGTTTTTATTGTGTGTCCTATGTGATGCTTCATGTTTTTCTTGTGATAGGCCTCTCAACTATTTGTCTTCTTATACAGACTCTATGATGCGGTCTTCTTTCATGAAATCCATCAGAATATGATGTATATATTGCCCCAATATAATATATTTTGCTTTTCTTTCTGAAAAAAAAAAAAAATGGTATTTATTAATTTGTTGGTTTGGAATGGTAAATGTAATTATTTCTAAACACAAAATAGATGTAAATGGAGGCAGGATCACATGTAAAATATAAATAAACGTAAATGGAGGCAGGATTACAAGTAAAATAGCAACTAATGTAAAAATTAATGGCGATGGAATTTTTTTTAGATTTAAGAATTTTAATGTTTTTATTAATGATTTAAAAAGTTGAGATAATAAGCGAAGAAAATCTTGAAATTCAGCAAGTTTTATAAAAATAATTGGTTTTTTATATATATTTATGTTAATAATTGATTTTTCATATATATTTATGTTAAGAGAAATCTTATAAAAATACGTTCTGAATATTTAATTTTAAATATCTATTAATTATAGAAAGGATTTTAAATGAAATCAGAAACTAAAGGAAGATATATTTTTGAGTTTTGTATATTTAATTTTTAAATATATATATTAATTATAAAAAAAATTAGATTGAATTTCACTCATAATGTAGTTTTGATTTTTGAATATTTAAGTTTAATTATATATTAATTATTAAAGGATTTTAGATAAGATCTTAACAAAAAGGAATCTAGTTTAGAGTTTTGAAAATAATACATATTTGGCAAATAACATATAAGTGTGGTGGGGGTTTGTAAATTCTAATTTTAAAATTGTTTATATTGTTTAAAATTATTTAGATTTCAAAATAAATAAAAAGAAAATGAACACAAGGTATTTACGTTATATATATCTATATATATATATATATATATATATATATAGCCTCTATTCTTTTTCCACTTATATCATTTTCATCAGATTTTTTACTTTTACTGTATCTTATGGAATTATCTAAACTTGAACTCAAACTTGGTAACTATGATTTATAGATGCAAATAATGATATTATACCTTTTGATACTAATAATAGAATAAAACCTTATTATGGTATCACAAAGATAAATATAAAAATAATATATATATATATATATATATATATATATATATATATTCTTTATTACAGTGATTTTTTTAATTTTTTTTAATTTGATCATTTATTCTCTTCGTTTACTATTTATTCCTTTGCATGTTTTGTATAGAGTAACCCATATTTTCAAGGAAAGGGTTTTGAGATTTTTTTGGTAGTGGTAGCGTAAGGCAGTGAGTCATCCACACATCCTATTTTAGGTAAACTCTTTGTAACACTTTAAGATGTTGAAAAAGTAATGTGGTTACTAAATTGATTTTTACTATTTATTATTTTAGTTTTATTACTTTATAATGTTAAATAATAAATGATTGAGGTTGGAAAGCCAAGAAACATATATTTGGTTACCTAAATTATTGGTAAATAGGAATCGAGATACTTTAACAAAAATAGAAACAGTTTACATCAACTAAAAGAAACAGTTACAAAAGATAGTTAACCATGTGCCTTGAATAAAGATTTAGATGGGGGAAAGGTCCAAGAGAAAACCTAGCGCTAGGTGGAATAAACCAGTGGGAGAATTCTAAAGGACAATCAGTGAAAGCACAGGACAAGAGTTTGGAAGCCCAAGTTACTTATTGTGGCTGGAACTATTTTAACTGTGAATTGAAGGAAGTGCTCGAGGGAGGGAGTCTGGAGGCCACACACGGGCGCCTCTCCCCGAGACACACCTCCGTTCAAAATCTCAACACTTCACCAAGTCATTGTGCACACTTGCACGACGGGCACGCGCTCACCCGAGTTGCCAAGACACCCATGCCAAGTCGTCGCACAAGTCGGGCGCCACACACCCGTGCATGCCTCACTCCGACCGACGGGTGACCCTGCCCGGGCCTTCACGCAACACCACGCTATCTTCGTGCGGCCCTACCCAAGAATGGGCGCATGTCCAAGTTCTGCGCCTTTATTTCTTGCTGCACCCACACACTAGATCTGCACCTTGCTCATGAGCGAGTTACATTTTTGAGCGATGGTTGAACGCTTGTCAAATGCCTCCCACGCACTTGCTACTTATAACAAACATAGGGTGAAGTATCGCTGCCCAGCCGACTCGCCCAACACTCCACACGCCATCGCAAAGTCTCCAAACATCATGTTGGCCCCTCATCCAATGTAGGTCGGCCTCCATACGTCTACCGCCATGCCACAACACATATATACATGCTCGCCCTCCTTTTATTATGTGCACAACACTCGCATAACCAAGTCTAAGCTCGCACTCTTCCAAATCATAGTCGCACTTGCTTGTTCAACTCCAATTGTCGTTCGTTCAAGCCTACCCGCGCGCACGCACTATCCATCTGCGCGCCCAGAATTGCAGGTCGTTACATCCTCCTCCACCTGAAATCATTGTCGTCCTTGACAACATACCATCCTGGTAGCCATCCACCAAGATCAACATCATATCTGAAATTTCTTATCCATGATATAAACTCCTCCACATACTGCAAACATCCCTGCAACATATGTAGAACCACCATCTCCATCATGTCTCGTCCCTTCGTAGGCTGCCTGTCAAGATACTCCACCTGATACGAACACATCTCTGCACATTGGTACCCCTCATGACTCGAACTAGTCGGGTGATCAGTCCAACTGTCATGCTCAAATCATAAGAATGCACATCCTTATGTTCCCATCAGTCTTTCCCTGACTTCTGCTACATCTCGGACTCATCAAGAATCTATCCAATTCCCATGCTCAGGTCCATGGAAACTCCATCCCATCTGCAACATGTTCAGCTCATGGCCTTGTTGCACAAGAGTGTACAACCTCTCCACCAGCTCATATGTCTCCATGGCACAACAACATCTGCACAACATCCTTTGCTTCGGCATTCCCCATAGAATGTCGATGAATGACACCTCTACACATGCTCCTGCATAATTTCCCTACATAACTGTCATGCTCCAAGTCTCCAACCTAATGTCCATGACTCTAGTTGTCCATGATGTCCAACCATGTAGACTCCATCCCAACATCTGGCCATCTACATCCAAGTCTGCAATCTGTCATAAAGAAGCCTCCTTCAAGGCCCCTTGTTAAGTTGGTGTAGCCCCTCCCAAACAAGGTCCCTACACCAACCCATCTCCAAGGTTGTCTATAGAGAAAGGAGGGTCAGGAATTTTCCTCCCTAACTCTCATCTACCCATGTATCAGATTGATTTTGTGTCCTCAAGTAGCTGTGCACAGCCTAAATCTCCTCACATGTACACCCAAGCTCACCTAGCTTGTCCTTCATCAACTGAAAGTCACATATGCCCATGGCATACCTGCAAAAATCCACTATGCCTGTAGGATCTCTACCTCCATAATCCTCATCAACCACTGCCTCTGAAGTAGTACTCGGACTCCCTTCTTTTGCAACTCCATTGTGAAGATCATCAATAAAAGATGTCTCTGTCAAGTGCTTCAAGGTTCGTGAGATTGCCCTCTCACTTACTTCATTCTTCCTTGCTCTTGCAATGAAGTCAATCAGCTTCCATTCCTTCATTGTTTGAGTCATACTCCCAAGTCCTCTTTGCTCCACATCCTCATGTTTCACATTTGGATCTTCGGGATACAAAGTCATAGAATTCATCCTTGGTCTATACCCCAAGAAACTCCTTCTATTCATCAAAACCATCATGGTTCTTCCCTCAGCTGTGATCAAGAGAATGTCCCAGTCCACCATTGGTATGGCTTGTGCAAGTCTCATGAAATCTTGCCCCAGCACCATAGAATGATCATCCATGTCCACGATCCTCAAGTCCAACTTTCCAAACCACTATCCAACTCTCACCTGAGTGTTCTCCATCACACTAATAACAGCTTTCATGGTAGAGTTCACTGCTTTGAAAGCACTCCATTCGCTCTCCATCTTTGCTCTCTTCCCAAAAGACTTTGATGCTTTCCTGCTCAAGAAGCTATGAGTAGCCCTTGTATACACCAAAGCTGCAAATCTCTTGCCCTTCACGGTCACTTGCACAAAAATCAGCTTCAAGGAATCACCTCCTTCTATCGGCTTTATCTTGTGTCTTACATCAAAAACCTTCTTCAAAAACTCAGCCTCAGAAGTGTCCATTGGCTTGTGCTCCATTCTGACATTCCTCCTAAGGTATTTCACATCCTTGCTTGGCTCTTCTATGCAACTCGATCCATTGATTACTTCCATAGAACTAAGCTTCTGAACATCCCCTGGATTCTCACGGTAGTGAGTTCCCAGCCTGTCAATGTAGTCGAGCTCTTCCTGCTCAATTACAATGATCTTCTTACCAAGAAGCTTCTTCTTTATTTCTTCCTCAACTTGCTTGATTTCAGCTTCCACCATGGCACTTTTCTTCCTCAACCAGGCTCTTTCATCCAAGAGCTCTTGAAGACCAAGACCACTTTGTCGAATCTCTTCATCAAGTTCCTTGAGTTCAACATCTGTTGTACTTCCGCATTGGCTTTTGAGTTCTTCAAGTTCCCTCCTTAGTTCCAAACAGCTTTCCCGAATCCTCATGTTCTCAACCTTCATCGAAACCCAGTTAGAGCTCCATCGACCCATCTCTTCCAACACTTTGTACCGGAATACTTCAACTGCATTATGGCTAGATTCACCTGCCATAGGTCCATCCACCATCTTTTCCTTTCAGCCTTCTCCAAGTTCCCTACAAACATGAACCAACTCTTGTTCCACTTGTATGTGAAATAAACTTCCTTTACCTGCATGTACCTGTCACGCGAAACCCTGCTCAATCACCAACTGTCAAGCTTCTTCAACCCTAAATTAGCTTCAATGTCTGCACTTCGTCATGAGCAACCTTGCTCTGATACCAACTGTCATGCCCCCAAGCCGACAGTAGTCTTTCAATTGCTCTTAGCAAGGTGCGGCACCACCGAACACTTTCTTTTCACCAATACTTATGTTCTTGGACTACGCCTAACCACTTACTCCTACTTAGTTTGTGTTTCACAACCAAGTATTATTATGTTATCCTTTATACCAATGAACACCCATACACATTCATTATCAACAAAAATTATAAATGAAGAACACAATTTCACAGTATAAAGGGAGGGGCAACTCCCTGAACAATGAGTCTGCCCGAATAATATATTATACAAAAGTTACAAAGCTTTACAATTATACTTGGAAACCCCAAGTTTCATACTTAGCCAAATTACAATCCAAGGCAAAACTAGGTTGCCTAGCTCTTCGACACCTCTGCACAGTCGCCGCATGACTCACCAACGCTTCGTTCACCTTGTCTCATGATCGTGTTGTTTGCCCAACTTGGGCGCGCCTCCAAGTCACCACACACGGGTGCCTCTCCCCGAGACACAACTCTGTTCACAATCTCAACACTTCACCAAGTCACCATGCACACTTGCATGACAGGCAGGCGCTCAACCTAGTCGCCAAGAAACCCGTGCCAAGTCGTCGCACAAGCCGAGCGCCACACACCCGTGCATTGCTCACTCCAACAGGCGGGCGACCCTACCCATGCCTTCACCCAACACCACACTATCTTCTTGCGGCCCTGCCCAAGAATGGGCGCATCTCCAAGTTCTGTTCCTTTACTCCTTGCTGCACCCACGCACTAGATCTACGCCTTCCTCATGAGCGAGTTACTTTGTTGAGCGATGGTTGAACGCTTGTCAAATGCCTCCCACGCACTTGCTACTTATACCAAACATAGGGCGAAGTATCGCCGCCCAACCGACTCGCCCAACACTCCACACGCCATCTCAAAGTCTCCAAACATCATGTCGGCCCCTCATCCAATGTAGGTCGGCCTCCATACATCTACCACCATGCGACAATGCATATATACACGCTCGCCCTCCTTTTATTATGCGCACAACACTCGCATAACCAAGTCTGAACTCGCACTCTTCCAAACCGCAGTCGCACTTCCTCGTTCAACTCCAATCGTCCTTTGTTCAAGCCTACCCACGTGCACGCACTGTCCATCTGCGCACCCAAAACTATAGGTTGTTACAGTTTGGGTCTTACATGTTACTAATATTGAACAAGTATTATAGAAAGTTTCATTACAAATTAAAACTGGAATGTGGAAATCAATCTAATAGTATAGTAGAACTTGTCATTTTTAACTGATGTGAGAAGAATTACTTAACTAAAAGATTAAACCCATGAAAGGAATTCCTTGAAAGTGCATTATGACAAAACATAGAAATTACGAATTTCGCACCATACACAATTCATAATGGCAAAATGTGAAAAATAACATTTAATACTAGTAAAGTATGGAGGAATATATATAAACTGTTGTTGTGGGGAAAAGTATCCGATGCGGATGACCCTATCCCTACTCTAAAGGTGACAGTCTTTAGCAACAACTGAAAGTAAAGCTTTGATGATTTCCTTTATGAAAGTACAGAGAGAATGAAAAGAAGGCCAACCAACCTGGTGTCTTTCGCTTAGTCGATCCTTGTCCTCTCTCCTTGTCTCTTGTTCCCAGCTCCTTGCTCTCTTTGCCAGTCCAGCTACACACAGATCCTGCACAAAACAAGAGAGGAAACTACAAGATACATGTACTCATAACTGAAGCATGGATTAGGGTGAATCAAATATACATGTAAATACAATACATCAATGCAATACAAGTATATAGGAGAACATGCAAAACTTTATTGATAGAAGTAACAGGGTTCTGAGAAGGTTACAACCAATGATGGCTCCAATCCAGCAGCACCTCCCCAGCAGCAAGAACTCTCCTCTTCACCTCTAGTAAAACAATCACCCAATAGCTCTAACTGTAAACCAACAACACCTCCTTGCTTTACACAAAATTCCCGCCCCCCTAGACCTCATAGAAGAGCTCTATATATAGGAGGGAAGAGGAAAGGATGAGTCAGCTGGAGGCTAGCATATAGCTAACTAGTGTCCTCTCCATCTTCAGTTAATCTTCAGTTCGTGTGTCCACTTGGAGGTCCTTGCTTACACATGGTGATCAAGTACCTCTTACTCATCACAAGGCGAATCTGATGAACCAAGTGTCAGTTTGGAAGCTTCCTGGGCAGTTGACACCTTGCAGGATGACTGTGCCACTTGGCCAATCTCGCCCAGCGCAGGTAGCCTTCATTACTTTTGACTTCCAGCGCAGGTACAGAGTGGGACAGTTGCATTACAGCGCAGAAGCTCAGTTAAGCAGCTGACATGATCCAAAATAAGCCTGTTTTGAAGTGTTTTCAGGTGGAGAACTGATTGGAAGTGCTGTTGTTTGATGACCTTGTTCTTTTAGGGGTAAGAACAACATGTTTAGGGACTGAGGATCCCTGTAATTATTGACATTCCATGCTCCATGATGCGAGGCACAAAAATGTCTATAACAGTTGCCCCCTAAAGTATGAGGCCGTTTATCGGGTGAAATGCTTTATCTAGAGGATCCGAAGTTCGTTCCAGTACTGAGGAGAGTGCCCTGTAATACAATACAATACAATACATTATTTTTCATTCATCATTATTCTCATGATCTAGCTGAGGCGGGCATTCCCATGCTCAGCTTTTTATAAATACATTTTGGTACATATGACAGACGATCGTCTGAAGATAGACTGATAATTTTCTGCTGAAATTATCATCCTTTGAGTAGGATGATCATCTGCTGCAATGATGTACATGGCAAATGCTTTTATATTTCCTGAATATATATCGCAGCCCGGATGGATGAAACTAGATCCGGGGTCTTCAAACTCGTTCGATCTTCACTCTAAGTACAAGTCGATCCATGTGAGAATTGCGCTGAAGTCGAACATGGAAAGACATCGCTTGATTACCGGTCAATAATGTAAACTGTTAACAAGCGCGAGAGGAATCACCAATAATGACGATGACCCTCAAGGTACTGCAGTACAATTCACGTGGCGTGAATAAAGGACTTGGCGTCGAACGCCACGCAAAATCTTCTGGTCGAAGGTCATTGATGTATACCTGTCGCCGGAAGCGAGAAACTTGCCATTGAGGCATGCAAGCTTCAAAGTACTGATGGGGGTGTTCCTATATCAACTTCTTGGATAATGAGCTGAAGTCGACAAGAAGCGATCCGTCAAAGGAGGGCCTTAATGAATCCCACATCAATGACACGGAACGGAGCTAATGACTTTAGTGGAGGTGAAAACAAACTGTGACACATGATTCAGGGTGGCGATCATGAATGGATGAAGGATAATGTATGGCAGTGGATGGGACACGGTTGACACTTTCAGAATGACCCCTCTTGAATATATAACGACACTGATGCGATGGATCGGTAGCATTACCCCAAACGTGGATGGTGTGGCGAGGACCATGGTGATGAGACCGGTGAATGAAACAACCCAACCCGATGTGATACGGAGGAAAAGTGTCATGTTCAAGAGTGACTTGCTACCTTTAAACTTTGATGTTCTCCCAATTTTTCCCCAGTCATTTCTGACCAGTACCTCTTTATTTTTGTCAAGCTTGAGGAGGATAACATATGCTTGTTCTATAACCTGCCCTTCGGGCAAGCCCATCGCTAAGATTTAACGAGCCTAGCGATAGGGAAACTCGTTCTCGTCTAAAGACAAGTTTGTCGCTACTTAATCATTTTAACGAGTCTAACGACAAAGAAAACTCGGTCCTTTTCATTTTTAGAGAGTCTGAAAAGGTACAGAAAGTCAACTCCGTAATTCCTTTTTCGTCATCTAATCCCTTAAGTCCGAAAAAGTATAAAACAATACAGAAGGGATGAATTTTCGATTGCTTTAACGAGCCGAACAAAACAAGCGCTCGATCTTTTTGTGCAATAATCCCTCAGGTCCAAAAAGATTAAAATCTAGAGGAGGGATAGCGTTCCGGTCGTTTAACGAGCTGGAAGGCCAAAACTCAGCAAACTTTTCATTTTTTTTTTATTTTTTTACGAGTCAGTGAAAAGAGCTCAAAGAAGACTCGTCTTTTGAGGAACGAGTGATAAACAGGGATAGCAGCAGATTCCAGGTACAGGTTGGAATTTTCCAATCACAGCAGTGTCACAAGGATGGCTAAGTGAAATCACTCTTCGCAGATGTTCCTCAAAATGGGTAAACACACAAATGGAAGTGAATGATCGGCCAAATGAAAAGTGGAGGTGACGGTGTACAAACATGACCAAGGCTTTTATGGCTGATGAATTTACGATCTCAAAAGGTTATTTACCGGTACTGGGTTCATTTTTTAAAGAGCTTGAATGCGCCAAAACACTGCTCAAAAGCTTATGTTTATTTTTTAACGAGCATGAACTATGACGCTAAAACTGCTCGGATCTTTTGCATGCCCCCAGCATCATAATAATGCATGTCAAAGGAGGGTGCCCCCCAAGCTTCATTGTATTCAACTTGGTGATTGGAATGAAGGTTTACCTTCGAATTTTGAAAAGGGGATTTGTTTCATTTTTTAATGAGGTTGACATAATAAAAGAACTATCCTCATGACTCCTTGTTTCATTTTTTAACGAGGTTGACACGATTATATAGGAGGGAAGAGGAAAGGATGAGTCAGCTGGAGGCTAGCATATAGCTGACTAGTGTCCTCTCCATCTTCAGTTAATCTTCAGTTCGTGTGTCCACTTGGAGGTCCTTGCTTACACATGGTGATCAAGTACCTCTTACTCATCACAAGGCGAATCTGATGAACCAAGTGTCAGTTTGGAAGCTTCCTGGGCAGTTGACACCTTGCAGGATGACTGTGCCACTTGGCCAATCTCGCCCAGCACAGGTAGCCTTCATTACTTTTGACTTCCAGCGCAGGTACAGAGTGGGACAGTTGCATTACAGCGCAGAAGCTCAGTTAAGCAGCTGACATGATCCAAAATAAGCCTGTTTTGAAGTGTTTTCAGGTGGAGAACTGATTGGAAGTGCTGTTGTTTGATGACCTTGTTCTTTTAGGGGTAAGAACAACATGTTTAGGGACTGAGGATCCCTGTAATTATTGACATTCCATGCTCCATGATGCGAGGCACAAAAATGTCTATAACAACTGTGTTATGAGACATCGAGTTGTAGAATGAACTAATTATTAATAGCATGTAATAATATTATTACAATAGTAAACTAGAAATATTTAATCTTAAACGGAATGGTTCTGGAGATGTCGAACGAAACAACCAATACCTTGAGTAAGGAAAACACGAAAACAAAGGTATTCTCTCGGTCCAACATACAATTTAGAGAGGAATTAACTACACTATCATTTATACAATATGATATTCGAAATAGATTAAATATGTTTCACAGTAATCTAGAGAGGAATTAACTACACTGTCATTTATACCATATGATATTTGAAATAGATTAAATATGTTTCACAGTAACAAATTAAAAGCATCGTGCTACAATTCGAAAATTCTCGACAACCTAAGCATGTTGACATAACCAACCTGAGCATGTTGACATAAACAGAACTCTAAAAATACTATCATGTGTATAAATAATTCAGAACATTACAACAAAGGAGAAATCCCAAAAAAAATATAAAAAAATTTAGAACATTACAATAGAGGAGAAATCCCAAAAACAAAAGAAAAAAGAAACCCTCAGTGGATTAAGTCTGGAGCATTCACACAATTGTAGGTGGATTAAGTCTGGAGCATTCACATAATTGTAGGTGCCATGCACAGTGTTCGACCAATTCCAATTCCTATTTATTGTTAAATAACTGAAAAGAAAAACTTAAGCTAGTTTCATCTTAAAACGCATGCCAGGACTTAGCCTATATCCTCGGATGATTAAACATCTTATAACGTAAGTTCATACACCATCTTATAACTTAATTTCATACACTAGAGGTAAAATTCCAACCCGGAAACAAACATGGATGTCATAATCCCTTAAGCCTTTAAGGGTTGCTCTCCTAGTCAAATAACTATTTGAGGCATTATATAAGAGTACCTGTTACAAAAACCAGAAACAACAGAGTCAGTATGCATTCGAATTCTACAACATATGCTAAAAGAACGATGCCAAAGGAGGATCTTTTACCTAAGTTTGGAGGGTTGGATCTTTTACCTAAGTTGGGAGGGTTTCCTCTTTGAATAGCCCACTTGTCTAACAACAAAAAATCTTCATTAAGAAAAGAAAGAAACGATTTAAAATCTAAATATTTTTCGCAATAAGAGGAAAACCTTCGAAAAACTTGAAAAAATTGGGATTATGCTGATGGGGGTTTACCTTCCGGAAATGGCCCTGGGAACAGAGTGTTTCCTGCAATATTAGCACCCCCTTGAACCACCCCTGTGCAGTGGAGGCAAACCATTAAAATTGGTACCAGATGAAAACCCCAAGCGAAAGCCGAATTCACACTACGTAGACAAGTGAAACCATGTATTATCTGTCCGTCACGGTTACCTTCCATTGCAGGTCTAACCATCACTACCATCTCAAACCTCACAAAGATCAGTGGTCGACTAGAAATCCTCACCAGTCCAAACCATTAAAGAGCAACAAGAAATCTTGAAAAGATAACAACAATGACTCTACCAGTTGTTGGGCACGAAAAGTTGGTTAGGGGATTAAACCCTAAACCCCCTCCACCATCGGATCGCCTGACCAAGATCAACGAGCAGAAAGAAGGAAAGTTGTTGCAAGCAATTGGAACTAGTTGGAAGATGCATACAACCTCCTGGACTATTCTCATGTCACATGTCCCTGCATACAAGAGCTATCTCGCCAAGGTTTGGACAAGCACGACTAACCCACCGAAGGCCATGTGTGCATTAAACCATAATCTCCATGCCAACTTTGTTAGCTATGTAATATAACATCACACGAATTGCATATAAGTGTTGTCTAGTTCTGCACATTTAAATCACAAATGTATTTAATACTTCGTAATCTATGATAGGTCCATTATCCAAGGCCGGATATTTGTGTAAGTAATTTTATTTTTTTATATATGTATATTTCATAGATTTTCTTGTTTAGTTGTTAAATTCTTGTTCCAAATTTCTTTGCTCTTCTCTTGATCAGGCGTTACATTTCTGCTTGTAAGTTCTATAGGAATGGCATGACTATGGTGTTACCCTACAATTTCAAAGGCTAATAGTTGTGCGGTCACTGGGTAGGGTTTTTTTTAACCAATACCCATTTCCTTTTTCTCTATACTAATATAGAATGATATATATTTTGAGGGATGGTTTATTATGGATTGCTTGTTTTAAATTATCTTTGAAAATAGTGTCCATGGTTGTAGACTATACTCACTTCAATGCTTATGGCAACTACCAACTCTTCAATTATTTACTCCTATTTAGTATCTATTTACCCATCTCCTCCAATGATAACAAAGTTGGTTATTTGCATTTGTTTTCCTTAGTAACTTGGGAGGCATAGAATACCTAGGTATACCATTTAGTTTAATTTGAACACTTAGGGTGATTTATGATTTACCATATGCAACTTATTGTTACTAAAATTTATGTTTTCACCTAGGTCTTTATTTGTGAAAAGTATAGTGATGATGGAATAGATTTGCATTAGTTTCTTTTTGTTTTCAACGAGGCTTCTACTACAATTGGACTAAATTAACTCCTTTCTTTTTTAGGTTGGTTTCCTTCCATAGGTATGCTGCCTCCTCTTCTTGTGATTCTTCAGGAACATGCAACATGTGATGTTGAACTGTTTATGGATTACATTCAAATAATTGTTTTCTGTGTCCATTAGGGTTTTGACATGTTAGCCATTTTAACCTTATCTGAAATTATGGCTAAAGGTTGGTTGTATGTCATCGTTGAGGATTTTCCACTTAAATTTGGACAAAAGAAATCATTACCCTTGTAATGATAATAAAATAGAGGATTTCATTTTATTTAACTTATTCAAATTCAGTAATATTGTATTTAATCATTAACAAGTACTTCATATAAAATCCAATGTCTTAATGACCATTATTTTCTTATTAGTCCCTACCATCTGGCAATGGCCATGGACCATTATTTTCTTAATAGTCCCTGCCATCAGTAGTCGATTATGCCCATCTTAGCATTAGTTCACCCTTTTGTTAATCCCATCGATCACAATATAACCAAAGTTTCACGACAAAGACCGATTTTCCATCCAAAGTTTTTCAATACAGATTTATTTTCCTTCTTATTTCGCCTCTTCCCGAGGCTGAAGAGCAAAACCATATGTTATAATTAGTAATTTGTTTTGTATTTTCAAACTAGTAAATACTACCTAAATTAATGTTAGCATTAGCGGAGCACATTAAATGCTAGTTTTGTTTCACCAGCATACATGGCAAGTTTAATATGTTTCCTTTCCTAGCTTTCCCTTTTTGATGTCTGAATCTTTTTTATGTCTGGATCTTTCCGACACTGCCATTTGGGCCTTTGTAACACTTATGTGGCACTGGGATCTCCAGAGCTAGGTTTAATACCTTATTGTTGAGAATCCCAGGTCTCTGTCTTCATACCATAACAATCTCGAATCTCCAGAGCTCGTTCAGGGCATGGCTGTTAGCCGAAGAACCTTGTTTTGCTTCCAGAATACCCTCCTTTTACTTATGTTTCATTGCTAGTTCAGGGCACGGCAGGATCTTAATGTTAGGTTGAACAAATCAATGTTTTTCTGGATTTTTCTTGACTTGATATGTTCTTAACTCTAGCAATAAGATAACAAGAGTAGAATAAGCTTAGATTATTATCTATGGTTTCCCAGTCACCTGCATTTTTCCAATGCTACACCTCTTGTAAAACATTGATAAACATTCGAATTAAAATATATGTTGTGCTGTTATTAATTTAAACAGATATTGATCTGATTAACAATCGAATTTAATATGTTATTGTTGATAATTCTTGTTAATGTAGACCTTGCTTAAATTGAAAGGAACTATTTCTTGTTACTGTAGACCTTTTGTTTGTTGTTGTACATCATAACAATTTTTTGTTCATTTTGTTGTAGTTTGTAGCTTTTTAAATCATGAAGCAGCTTCCAGTTCAGAACTTTCTTAAACAACTTCTAATTCGGAACGTTTAAGAACTTTCTTCAGCTGGAATTTTAAGAACTTTCTTTTAAGCTGAAGTTTTAAGAACTTTCTTAAGCAGCTTCCTGTTCGAAACTTTTTCTTAGGCTCGACTTTGAAGAACTTTCCTTTAAGCTGAACTTTTAAGAACTTTCTTAAGCAGCTTCCTGTTCGGAACTTTTTTTTTTACTGTAGGCTATTTCTTAATTTGAATGGAACTATTTTTTAATTTGAATCGAACTATTTCTTGTTACTGTAGACCTTGCTTAATTTGAATAAGCCATAGGCTGACAGGGCATGACAGCCATAACAATTTTTTTTTCATTTTGTTGTCTCAGTGATTGATCTGTTTGATTTGTTCTCTGGGTGAACACACCTGCATCACTTTCACCACCTACATCATAATCACAATATAGATATACAACAAACTTGAATCCTTAGATATACAAAAAACTTCAATCAGCATAAACATATATGATATTCAAAACAAACTTCAATCAGCATAAAAATATATCATATTCAGAAGAGGTAAGTCAATTTTATTTTGCGTGAAAGGATTAGATGGATGATTGACTGCTCTGACAATTGGTTGCTGCAGAGGTCCAAGTATGTCAAGCGAGTCAGATTAGAAGATTCGAAGAGTGAAAGGAAGATTTCCTCTACTATTTTGTTGTGACTGAGATTTAGGAAGTCAAGATTCACAAGCTTACCGATTTCAGCAGAGATAAGCAGGTAACTCTCTGGAAATACAATTATTTCCAAAAAAGATAGAAAAAAAAGAAATACATAGCTTCAGTTCGGTCACTTTACCCAGATTGCTTCCTTAGCTTGCTTTGGTCGCTACAAGCTGTAACGTTACGAGCATGGATGAAAGAGGTTGTCAAGTTAGCCTATTGCTGGAGGTATTCTACCAGTGAAGTGGTTGGAAAACAGAGCCAACTAGTGTCAAAACATTATTAAACTATCTCTATTCAGAAGGAATGGTTCCTACGAGCCTATTTTGCTACAAATCCAAGACTTCCAAATTCAACAACTAACCTAATGCACTAATTGCATAGGAATTGTTTTAGATAAACAATTTGCTAATAAATTTATATGCAGAAGTTTTTCCAACTCTATAACCATTTGCTAATAATAAATTTATATGCAAAAATTTTGTCCACTCACCTTTCTCGACTTGCTGAAATTTCTCATCACAACCCGTTCAAGAGGCAGATCCCTATTCACGCTCCTCCTATTCATGCTCCAACTCAAAATGGGTCTAGGCCCTCCTATTCATGCTCTTGATCAAAACGGGTCTCGACTGACAAGTTGAAAATTGATATAGGAAATACCCATGCTAATTCCATTCTAATTGTGGTAGCGCATAGATAGTGAACATCCAATTCTCAGTGCAGTTCCTCTGAATCTGGTCGAAAATCAAATTGTTGTTCCCATGGTAGCCACTATGGCATTTTCATATATCTGCATTCTGATCTACTCTTGTAGCAGTATCTTGCTATCGCCTTATGATGCCATCATAGAATCGTCTCTTGTTGCTTGTCAAAAATAGGGGATGGGGATTATTAATTTACTGGCGTCAACCAGGCAGATACAGATAATATAAGGAATCAATGGATTATATATATGGTTTCGCTCCACACCCACCCAGATTCTATTCCAGCACTAGGCTCCTTTTGTGGCCTACTCCTCCACACCAAGTGCCATATTGAAGGGTTCAGTCTTCACACATTTCAACAACAATGCTTCCCCGTTGCGACTCTTCTTCCTAGGAAGCTCACCTACCTACTTAAGGTTCAGCTCTAAGGCCACCACCTCGTAAAGATCCAGGTCCCTCTACAGATGATCCAGTTTCATAACCGGTTTACTCAGTAGTTGGCCCAGCCCAAACATCAATTGAAGCATATGGAGAGGCAGAAGCTGCAGGCGTGATCATGAGCACGCACACTACAGGTATAGGATAGACCAAGAATTCATCGTTTACCAGGTTTAAGCAATTTTAGGTGAATCCGCTCCCACCTCTATATCTGTCCCTGTCTCTGCGGTGGTGGGTTAACCGTCGCGCCCCTCCTTATGCCTTCTTCCTTCACTCGGTAAACTGGATATGCAACCTATCTAGCTTCAGCCTCTGTAGCCACCATAACCCGACCTCGGGAAGGTGAGGGGTGTTGATGGAGTCCATTTACAGATAGATAACAATAAAGCGAGGACAAAATGCAGCAAACGACAACGCTTACGCATAAGGAGAGAGATTTATGAACCAGTCTCGAATAAAAGTGAACAACATGCTCTTTTAAGTCGAACTGCATGAAAAATATAGGAAACGTGGCAGAGTCCTTTTGACAAATATAGGAAACGTGGCATAGTCTTTTTGACACGTGATATTATCATCTTCACATTTGTTCGTATTGACTTGCTTCAATTACAAAACTTTAAGGAATTTTATTTTATTTTTTGATTTCATAGATTTAAAAATAATGACTGAACGCACAATTAACATAGCTTTTATTGTGAATTTGCCTACCATTGGATTTTCCAGCTACTGGGATCAACAAGTTTGAGATCTCCTGATCGTGTTGTTGGGCACTAAGATGTGCAGGTTATCGGAGGCATTGACTTTAACAAATGTGTCTACTGTTTTATCATCCCAAAACTAGCTACCTACCTTACTGACTTACTAAATACTTGTTCACATCCTTCTATTTGGTAAACAAGCGTTCGAGGTAACTATGTTATATACGAGCATGTGGTTTGATGTTTTTTGCGTGCACTATCGGAAGTTCATTTGTCATTCACCTCTTATTTTCTCTCTTCACGCTATGGGGCAGGTAATCTTATGATGTTCTCGCAATTTAGATTTATCAGATAGGGTTTGAACGCTCGACCAAGACAGCCTTGAGCCAAAATAGTAAAAAAAAAGGTGCCAGATCGACCTGAAGAAAGGATAAGGAAGAAACAGGGGGGTTGCCTGAAGCAAGAGGGCCCCTGCATGCTCCCTTCCGAATGAAGCTGACTAGTGCTTCAGTGACATCCAATTCCCAGATTGATTAGTTTTAAACATCTAGCTTTAGAGCCCAGACTTTGGCTCTGCAATGTTCTCAAACCCTTCCTTCTGTTGGAGGTTATAGGTCATAGGTTCTATATAAATGGGTGTTGCGTCAATGGGCTTTGCCTCCGATGTTAGGTCAATGGATACGAGGTTATGCTTCTTAAATTTGAAGGGAGTTGCCTTTGTAGGTAATTTGGTTCCTTACGGGTAAATGCTCGAAATAGAAGGAATGCAATGGGGAATATAAATCTTCCTATGCGGCTTATTTGAAAAGGTTAACAAATTGAAGGGATATTATTGGACGAGACTCCTGTTTCAACTGGATATGGAATAGAAACTCAACCAACCAGCCTACCAGCTAGCAATAGATTCGCACCAACGAGCAATCCCAAGTGAGTAATGCAAGCCAGCGAAGCACGCCAATAATCTCAGCAAGAAAAGCCCCCTGCCCTCCCATTTCTTTCTTTCTCGGTTCCAGTGCCAACGTCCCTCCTTGTCAGTTCATTATTGTATAAAAAGCAATAAGTCTCAATATTTGGATGGGTAAGGGAGACCGTTGCTTCAATAGGTGGTGAAACTGCCAATCGTGCTTGCTTTTCCATTGATGCTACTGAAGCTACCATCTCTGCCTCCGGTACCTCTACCTCTCTGCTGCTGTGTAGAAGTCTAGCAGGCAGGCCTTCTAGTCTTTTCGGTCGGAAAACAAATTTTATTTTTTGCTATTTCAAAAATTAATGGAGTTGTCTATAATGGGACTTTTTGGAGATTCCGATGACGGAATCCGGCGGAAGAAATTGAGGCTAAATCTTGATTTGTTCCAGTTAAAATGGTTTTTTAACTGCATATTTGGATTCAGCACCCTGGAAAACCCTGGGATGCTTTCATTGTGTAGAAACTAGCTATAAACTTGCGATTCCAATAAATTCCTGCCGGATTTCGACCGGAAAAACCCGCCGAAAAGACTTTCAAAAAGTCGCGTTATAGACAACTGCAAAATTAATTAAATGGCAGGGATTTCTGCCTCTGCAGCCCCATTTATAAAAATAAAATGTATTTAAGCCGAAGAATATCTAATTCTAAACCAGAAACTTACGCATCCTATATTTCTATTTAACTCAATAATAAATCAGATGCACAATGCGATTAGGAAAGCATTTCATTTTTATAATATAACTCATAATCATTATAATATGTGGCACTATGTTAACGAATATTGCATTTTACGTTTCTAATAAATCAATGAGACGTAGGTCAATACTATGTACACTTGCATTATAATAGTAGCAATTATATTCATATTTTATAAGACAAGAATTCATTGGTTACCAATTCTATCTTCTTATTGATTATCCATAGCTACAAAAAAAAGTCTCTTTTTCTATTTATTGAGCTGAGGGTATATATATATATATTCTATACACAGTAGCATCTCCACCTAGAGCAGGTTTTTTTTGTGCAGAAACAAGGGTTTCTAATTCATACAATCGGCTATGTTGCAAGGCTGGCCATTCATATGATGACCTGCACTACAATTTTTAACTGTTCGACATGAAATGAATCAGGTGCACTTGCAACTTGAACAGTAACGATGAGCTGTCAGGTATGTGCAACCGCCAATTGATATAACGCGGTTTCACCACCTACTAGTGAACGAGCATTTTGATCTTTTTTTTTTGGTCCGCTGATTTATGTAAATCATTCATTGCCATGCCCGCAATCCCATTACCAATTGCCTTATTAAACCTGCCTTCCCTTGATAATGAAGTTCTTATACTACTTCTCGGTAGGGACTTGCAGCCTTTGCAGCCCATCTTGTTGGATATTGTTTTCTTCCTCGAACGATGTTTCAATCTTAGAATGCTAGCGTAAAATCATGTGAAATAAATTTTCACCGGTCATACATTTATGAGTATAGGCACTGTCATAGGTTTTACGGCCAACATTTATACCATTTAGATTATCATAATTTTACACCACATATGTACTTCTATATTACATATATGAAATTCACTTTTTGTTTTATTAAGTAGGTTCATTAATAAACTTCGTGTGCTATTTTCATAACCTTTTATCACTATAAAATCATAAGGCTGATAATCTAAATTGATTTTATTATTTATTTTAATTCAATATAAAATCATAAGCCCGATAATGAGAGTCTTTCTGGACCATGGGGTTGTCCCTTGTGATAACTATATATCACTTTATTTCTTTTTCTTAAATTCACTAAATACCCTTCGCCTCGAATCATAGGTATATGCTTAACACTAATGAAGCCTAATAAAACATATATTAAGACCCATTAAAACATATCATGCTAGTTGTTAGACTAATAAAGAGTCTTCACCATAATCACAAACAAATTAAGTGTATCTATGGTAAGAACTCATTTATTCGTTTATAATGTTCATCTAATGTCGAGTGAGCAATTTACACTTATTTCTAATAGGGAAATAGGCTGTTATTACTTTATATTCACTTTCATACCTCCTTCTCTTATTTTCTAATAATAGAAACTATACATGAAATAACCACATTAAAACTTTATACCTTTCCATCTCGCTACTAAAGTAATTCCATTCTCCATTCTTCTCAATAAGATTTGTATAGAAATTATCTCTTTTCAATATTATATATATGTGAATATTTATATTAACGAACCAGCTAGTATTTTGTAATTAAAATGGTCATACATAAATATATATGCTTAACTAATAAGCATGACTTACTCAACCATATGGTCTTATGTCTCGAATATTTTGAGTCATAATTCAAGGATTTGAATTATTAGCAGAAATTACTATCATCTTTTAAAATTAAAATTATCCATCAAATTATGAAGATATTATACTTCTTGAAATTGTAATGTGGGAAATTATACTTCTTGAAATTGTCAGGTGGGAAATTCCATAGTAAACATTTTTATGGTAGAATTTTTCAATTTAAATCAAGACCCAGTGTTATGTGAAAAAAAATGAAAAATCTAAAATAAATAAAAAACGCGTGTAAACATTTTTGTGGTAGAACTTTTGAATTTAAATCAAGACCCATTGTTATGTGAAAAAATAAAAAATGAAAAATCTAAAATAAATAAAAAGCGTGTAATGAAAAATGAGAATAAAATTATATTAAAAAATCTAAAATAAATAAAAAACACGTGTAAGCATTTTTGTGGTAGAACTTTTGAATTTAAATCAAGACCCATTGTTATGTGAAAAAATAAAAAATCTAAAATCTAAAATAAATAAAAAACGTGTAATGAAAAATGAGAATAAAATTATTTTAATTAATATTTATATAAATAAAGGTAAAAATAATATATTTACAAGTAAATTAATTTAAGAAAGTTTCAGCACCAATCTCGTCAAGAATGATGAGAAGCTAAATAATTATGAACTAAGAAAAGTATAGATTCGATAGACCAATTTGGTCTTAGTGCACGTTAACCATCACCACCACCATCATAAAATGTGAGTAATATATATATATATATATATATATATATATATATATATATATATATATATATATATTAAATCAATTAATTTGAATATGGATAAGTTTATATATATAGATATAAATAAATGAATAAATATTATTTTTTATAAGTTGAATGTGAAATTAATAGGTTTAATTATGAATTATTTAGGTCAATTTTTAACGCTTTACGATTTATATTAAAATTTTTCAATTAGTTTATTATATTAAGAAAATATGTTTTTAATTAGTTTAGGTTATTAATAGTTCATGTTATTAATTAAGTTAGATTTAAGTTAATTTACTAACGAAATAAGATTTAAATTATGTCATTTCATAATTAATATCATTAATAGTTACTGATATTAATTAAGGAGTAGAAGGGGACGTGGTGGTTAAGGAAGGAGCATTAGTTACAGAGTGGAGATTATATGTTTCTGTGAGTAAGAGATTCAAATCCAGCTCACATCAATTCTCTTGAGTGAGATTCATGATTTCACGTGTATTTCTTTTATAATAATAATTTTCCTTAGAGATAATTCTAGTTTTCCTTAGAGAGAATTCCACCCATGTGTCAATCAAAGACTATAAGTTAGAACCGATTATCATAAATTAGAACAAATTAGTTGGGCTGATTTAAGGTGAGTTCTATATGCCATGGTCGACATCTTATCTAAAAAGAATATAATTTTCCTGACTTCTTCTCTTCTTGTTTTAGTTTGATCCTCTATTCCATTCTAATTTTACTACTTATTCCATCGCATGTTTTGTCAAGAGACAAAAGAGTAACCAAGATTTTCAAGGAAAGGGTTTTGAGTTTTTTCTTGTAGTGGTAGGCTAAGGTAATGAGTCGTCTAAGAATTCTACTTTAGGTAAATTCTTATTTTGAATTTCCCTATTCTTCTCCTTATTAGGTGTTACATTTTTCCAGGGGTTCCCACCATTACTTATGCTTTATGTCCATTTCAGTGGCATGGCTAGGGTGTTACCTTGCGATTTTGAAGGCTAATAGTTGTGCGGCCATTGGGTAGGGTTTTTTAACCAATACTCATTTCCTGGGTGAGGTTATATACTGACGTTGGATGTGTTACTGACATGGGTGCATATAAAGAGTGCGAATACCTCCAATGTAGTTATGAAGATCGCGATTAATTATTATGGTTAATGGATGTGTCAAAAGCTATCATCCTGTCAATATGGTAATTGCATCAGAGGTTGTTGCTTTTCATCGCCCCGATTGGTTGATAAGATGATTTCGTTCTTATATATATTTTTCAAACGCATTTTATAAAAAAAATTAGCAAATACACATACTCACTTACAACATGAAGATTAGAAAATGTTAAACTTATATGAAATGGGAAAATCAATCCTTAACCTTCATAAACATCACAAAATTGTCTGAGAAAGTGAACAATATTCACATGGGGAAACTTTATCAAGAACTTTGAAATGAAAAATAATTTGAAACTATAATGAATTCTAGATCAAGAATTCAGATCAAATTTCTAAAAATTGGAATAATATCGGATGAGAAATTAAGCACGATTTGGAATGAGAAACAAATTGAATGGCATAATTCAGGATTTAAGACAAAATTTATGAACACTTAAAACCTTTCCATAAAGAAAACCTTGGTCTATGTTACCAATGTTTATAAGGATTTCCACAAAGGATTACCATGACCTCGCTGGCTGTCAACCTTTGTCTCCACAAAGGATGGGGATAGATATACCACTCTCTGTAACACTCTCAGATACTGAAGTAAAGTTTCGAATTATTGTTAATGCTGTTATTATTGTTAATTGCGAGTAAAAAGGAGGAAAACAATTTATGAAAAACAATAATCAATTTTTTTATGTGTTAATTCTAAAGAAAAGTTGTTGAGGAGTGAAATAAGGATGAAGACTCGTTAACTAATTAAAAGCTTCCAAAAATAGATGGGGCCAATTATCTCCTTTCATTCTGGGCCCCGGAGATAAAATATATCACGTGGGACGAGAAGGGGTTAGCCACCAGAGTGAGGTAGAACCACTTGAAGAAAGAGAGATAGGAAATGTAATTGTTGTTGGAGTGTTGTCGTGAGCTAGTTTTGGGTCAGCGGAAACTCTCCATGAAAATCTGAATATTCTAGGCTAGACTCAGAAAGTCTCGAGGTTTGAGAACTGAACCTATAGAGGTTAATATACAACTATGCTGGAAAATGAATACCAAGGGTTGTACCAAGACGTAATTCCCAGTTCCATTGGAAGGGAGGCATGGTCTCATCCTGATTACACTTTCTTGACTAGTTGAAGAATTTAGAGATAAGTAGAGCATATTAATGTACAATGTATTTTATTGATTAGAAGCTTCTGATATTTAAGGTACAGTCCTTACAGGGAATATAAGCATTGCAAGGGTAATTATTCATGTTGCTTAAAAATAATACCTGTTGCTTAATGTGAATTATATTTAGTTGAATTTTTATGATAAAAAATGAAAGATGTTACAGAAGAAAATGAAAAGAAACTGAGAATATTGTTGTTGATGGAATGTTATTGTTTAATGGTGTGTACAATTCGTATAAAAGAAATTTAAAATGTTCTTTTGGTTTAAGAGGTGGTTTAACAAGTCAAAATTCTTGGAAATATAGAGTTGTGGTAGAGAAACATATTCTGGTGTAAATCCAACACATCTACGGGTCTCATTGGAAAGGGAAGTTTTGTGAATATTAGTACAAGCCCTTAGTATACACTGACTTCAGTGAGAACAGAGGAGTAAAATCCTCTAAGTATGAGATATGATTCAGGTTAAATAACTGGAAACCAGAATGGACTGACACAGGTAATTAAACCCTGGGAGGAAAGACCTAATTCTTAACCCTTAGAAGTCATTCTTTTAGTATTTAAACACTAGTGTCAAAGACACTAAGGCATTGAATAGTTTGGAAGATAGTCAGTTTGTGAAAATCTAAGGAAGGGCATCGGCGTGGATTCATGAGGACAAATATGGGGAGTCTTGTCTATATGCCATAGAAACCTGGGGAACTTAGAAATAACAGTTCTATTTAACTCATGTGACAATAATTGACTAGTTTCCATGTTACAGGAAGCAAGGGCGAGAAGGGTTTGCAGAGATGCCTTTCTTGCTAAGCAAGGTAGAAAATGTTAGATTTTAAGCTTCTGTGGTAGTTTTTTTGCAGTGGTATGGTCCGGATTATTCACAGCTTTGTGTTCATTCTATAGACTTTTCAAACCCCAAAGGGGGTCCATCATTAAAACTAAATCATAAAGAATATCAATGAAAAATTAATTAATCAATAAATTTAATCTAATTAATTAAATAAATAAAAATAAAATTAATTAATCAATAAGATTAATTAATCAATAAATTTAATTTAATTAATTAATCAAAAAATAAAATAAAATAATAGGAAACATTATAAATCAATTATTTAATTAACTTAAGTAGATCAATTAAATCAAAATTAATTAATTTAGTTATTCTATCCTAATTAAAATAAAAATTAAATAAAATTAATCAATTAATTAAAAGAATTAATAATAACCGAGGATTAACATTGGATTAATAAATAAATAAGTAAAATTAAGATTATAAATTAATTTAGGTAATTAAAGTAATTAATTAATTAATTAATTAAAAATTAGGGCTAAACAATGAAGAATGGTAAATAACAATAAATTAAATTAATTAATCAATTAAATTCAAATTAATTAATTAAATGGAAATAAAAACAATAAGTAAGAATTAAATTAATTAATTAATCGAAAAAAAATTGTTAATTAAATTAATAAGAACAATTGGAAGAAATGAAAAATTAAACTTATTCAGATATATCAATTAAAATATTTTAGGTTCTAGGTAAATTAATAGGAATAATTAAAGCTAAATAAATAATTAATTAAAACTTTTATAAAAACTTTTTTGAAAATAATAATAATATAAATAAATAAAAATAAATGAAAAATTATTTATATAAGCCCAGGCTTCTTAAAAATTAGGGATCTAGGTTTATTAGGGATCTAGGTTTATTTATACCCAGTTCATTATAGCTCTTCTCTCAATAATTTTTCATTCATATTCTTTATGATTTAATCCTGATGATGGACCCCCTTTGGGGTTTGAAACATCGACAGAATGAACACAAAACTGTGGATAATCCAGATCATACCACTGCAAAGGTAAAAAATGATTGTCCATAGTGGCAAACCCAAAAATCGATACCCTAATTCCACCCCAAAATCCTCTGAGTCATCAAATCAACATTTGTAAGATCAACCGCGGAAGGGTATCCATGTGGGAGTATCGCTCGGGTGCAACTGAAGGGGTATAAGGATGGTCTCGGGAACCATCCACAACTTTTTGTTCATTAAACGATTTAATGGAACCTTAATTGCCATAGTAGTGTAATTGAATACGACATAACCTCACCTCTTAAAAAATAAAAATACCATATTTATTTAGTGTCGAATTCTTATTTATATCAAAAGGAATTTCCAGGGTTACGACATAGATGTCTAGTTAAACATATATGTGGCGGAAGTATGACTATAAGCGTACAATCTAAAATCTAAGTAAACTAGTTAGTACTATTTGATATTAAATCTTTTTTTAATATAGTTTTGGGGTAAGCAACTAGTTGTTAAAAGTGGTATCGGAGTCACAGGTTACAATATTGTGGTCTAGGTGCCCGCCTCTAGTTAAAAGAACATACCCATGAATGAGCTCTACAATGAGGAATATATAGTAAAGGAGGGGCAATGAAGTCCCATTTTGGTATTTTAGATGAGGAGAGTGTTTCCTTTGTAGCATGATTATTTTTCCTCTCAAAGCATACATTGATAAATATTAGAGGTATCTAGGTTTGAAAGGACGGCAACTTCAAAAGGCATTGTTCCTTAGTTCATTGATTAATATTGCAAAGGAAGTTGTAATTAAATTTGTGCTAGATATGGGAGGTTTTAGTCAATGACTCACCAAAAGAATACTTATGTTAATCCTCCAATAGTGTTTGTTAAAACCTTAAGTCACGATAAAATCAAAACTCTCTGAGCACTTTTCTTTTTGGAAAAGAGGACTTGTTGAGCCTGATCAACTTTGTATGGAAATGAAATTTATTAGAATTGAGATTTCGTTGTTTGAATATACCAATGAAGAACCAAACGCTTACAAATATTTTTGAGATTAAAAATATTCCTATTAAGCACAACTATATATAAGTAAAGGTTTTTCTATAAGTGGCCACTCTAATAAATCAGTGGAAACTTGAAACATTCAAAAGAAAATAACAAATACAAAATATATATATATATATATATATATATATATATATATATATATATATATATATATATATATATAACCAAACAATGGAGAAGAGATAACAGAAGAGATTTCTTATTGGATGATAATGTCACCACGCCAGTCAATGCAGAGGATATGAGCACGATTGGATCATGTACCACTGAGAAAATCTGATGAAAATGGAGTCTGGGGTTCCTTCGTTTTCAGTATTTTCACAAGCTCGATCTTGGGACCTGTGGGTTATGGGCCCATGAAGCCTTCCAGAAACTCCTCACAGCCTCAATTTTCCTTATGGGCCAACGAGTCATTCATATTCTTCAGCTGCTGATCAGCTGCGGATTCTTGCTACCGCTCTTCCTTCAACATCTTGCCACCAGCGCAATTACTCCAACCATAAGAAAGTTTACTGGCACCCAATCCTACAACAACTTTGCTGCTTGTGGATTTTATAAGTTTGAGGGTTTCAGAAGATGCATCGAACACATCTATTCCCAAGCCAACTTGTCGCAAATTTATTCTATCACCGCCACAGAGAGCAATGAATGACTACGGGGTTTGATCTCAATGGAATTTGGTCCTCTGCCGCCACTGAGCTCTCCTCCACCTTCGAACTGCTTCCACTGCTTTCTCCTTTTGAAGTTCTTGTATCTTCGACTTTGCTCTCTTTTGCAAACGCCCAAACTTTGCAATTTCTCACAAGTGTTGTTTTCGTTTACTGGATATTTCACGAGTACGATGGGATTCGATCTCGAGCCTTTCCATAGTTCGGTCTCCACATCATCGGTCGATTGCAATCTCTGTAGCGCTGTCCATGGTGAACATATCGCAGCTTTAACACAATTTGGAGGCGGCTCTCCTCATGCCCTCCTTCTCTGTAATTGCATGTAATTTAACTCTTCATAATATACCGCCAGGATTCAGCACTCAGTTCTTCACAAAACTCTACCAAAAACCCTGCGTACTGACATGCCTGTTCTGTGGCATTCACATTTTCATTTTCAAGAGAAAAGAAAACCGGAAAACAACAAAAACATATAAAGACGCAAGTTCACACAGAAACACTTTTATTATGTACAAATTCAGATTACAATTTTAAGGCATCTCAGCCTTAATCCGGAATTTCTCCAGCAACTACATATTTCCCTCTCTCATATGCACAGGTTTTTCTCCTCTCATTCTTCCCTTTGTTCCCTCATGAATCCTTCATTTCTTGTTATACATACATTTAGGTACATTCAGTTTTAACTGAATTCTAATTAAAATTAGTTTATTAACCGAATCTTGTTCAAGATTGCTTGGTTGTCCATGTGGTTGTCCACTTGTCCTCTTCCTCTAATTTTCTTTCATTGACGTGTCCGGATGCTCCTGCATCATACTCCCGAGGTACAAAAATTATGACCTCCTGGTCATATGCTCCCGAGGTACAAAATTATGACCTCCTGGTCATATGAGTTTCCTTCACAATTCGCAATTCTATCCACTGTTTCACTTCGTCAGTGGAACTGCCTTCTGTGAGCTGCAACCAAACCTCTGCAATAGCAAGTCCTCCCTGCTACCAGATGCCCTACCAAGCTTCGCTCCTGAGCTTAGTCCTCTCGGCATCTCCGTGGTTCTCTCCTTTGGAACCCATTGAGCACTCCTGCTCCAGGTTTGCTGCAATCTTCTCACCTTCACAAACAAACTGTACCTCTTTTCTTCGCATCCAAAAAAAACTTCTCTCCGCAGGAAATCTTTCCCGCTCTGATACCACTTGATGAAAACGGAGTCTGGGGTTCCTTCGTTTTCAGTATTTTCACAAGCTCGATCTTGGGACCTGTGGGTTATGGGCCCATGAAGCCTTCCAGAAACTCCTCACAGCCTCAATTTTCCTTATGGGCCAACGAGTCATTTATATTCTTCAGCTGCGGATTCTTGCTGCCGCTCTTCCTTCAACATCTTGCCCCCAGCGCAATTACTCCAACCGTAAGAAAGTTTACCGGCACCCAATCCTACAACAGCTTTGCTGCTTGTGGATTTTATAAGTTTGAGGGTTTCAGAAGATGCATCGAACACATCTATTCCCAAGCCAACTTGTCGCAGATTTATTCTATCACCGCCACAGAGAGCAATGAACGACTACGGGGTTTGATCTTAATGAAATTTGGTCCTCTATCGCCGCTCAGCTCTCCTCCACCTTCGAACTGCTTCCACTGCTTTCTCCTTTCGAAGTTCTTGTATCTTCGACTTTGCTCTCTTTTGAAAATGCCCAAACTTTGCAATTTCTCACAAGGGTTGTTTTCGTTTACTGGATATTTCACGAGTACGATGGGATTCGATCTCGAGCCTTTCCATAGTTCGCTCTCCACATCATCGGTCGATTGCAATCTCTGTAGCGCTGTCCATGGTGAGCATATCGCAGCTTTAACACAATTTGGAGGCGGCTCTCCTCATGCCCTCCTTCTCTGTAATTTCATGTAATTTAACTCTTCATAATATACCGCCAGGATTCAGCACTTAGTTCTTCACAAAACTCTACCAAAAACCCTGCGTACTACATGCCTGTTCTGTGGCATTCACATTTTCATTTTCAAGAGAAAAGAAAACCGGAAAACAACAAAAACATATAAAGACGCAAGTTCACACAGAAACACTTTTATTATGTACAAATTCAGATTACAATTTTAAGGCATCTCAGCCTTAATCCGGAATTTCTCCAGCAACTACATATTGCCCTCTCTCATACGCACAGGTTTTTCTCCTCTCATTCTTCCTTTTGTTCCCTCATGAATCCTTCATTTCTTGTTATACATACATTTAGGTACATTCAGTTTTAACTGAATTCTAACTAAAATTAGTTTATTAACCGAATCTTGTTCAAGATTGCCTTGGCTGTCCATGTGGTTGTCCACTTGTCCTCTTCCTCTAATTTTCTTTCATTGACGTGTCCGGATGCTCCTGCATCAAAATCCTTAAAGTAGGTAAAGAAAATAGTGAATATATATATATATATATATATATATATATATATTCCAATCTTTTACTGGTGTTTCCACCATGTTGCAATGTTTTGATTACTGGCCATTTCTAAAGTATGCTGAAAAGAATGGTGGTAGCTAGAAGCGGTCATAGTTATGTGATCTACCCTGGAATGATTGGTTAAATGATACAGTTTAAGTACTCATTAGCATGACAATTCCAAAAATATGCATGTATAATACTGAGATGGTACATCTCATATTCAGACTACGTCCTTAGAATTAGTGAACACTCTAAACGAAAAATTTCGTAATTAGAAGATGGATGGTTAGTCTATCACTCCTTACACTCAGATTAATGTTAAATCAGTTATATGTAGCTTGTACATGATTACAACTCTTCAAGGGAAAGAAGAAGTATGGATTTTATTTAATATGGAAGTTAGTTGTTTTTTTAAAACTGCAGATTATTTGCCAAGTTATATTACCAGAAAATTATACAAAAAATGTAGAAAGTGTTAAGGGTGATATGAGAATGAATCGTGCAAACTAGAGTCAGTTCTGGTTGACATCGATAACTTCCGATAGGAATAGTTCATGTCCTCTATAACTAGTGCAATAGGTTCGGAAGAACCAAGTTGTTCCTAACACCAAAACTATAATAATACTGAGTAATGATATTCTTAATGTATTGAATAAGAGACTGGAGATAGCACTACAATATTCAATGGCTAAAATCAAATTCTGAATGTAGTAAATACATAAAACTAGCTGGAAGTGCTTATGTATTTGTGTATAGGCACATAAGCCGAGAACTGTGAATGTGAAGGAAACTAAACTATGCATGGACACTATGAAATATAACAATTACTCACATGAAAACTCATTAAGGAAAATAGTTCATTGTAATAAGACAATAAGAATAACTAACATGTTACAGTTCTTTTAAAGATGAAGGGCTGAAAAAATAATTCAAGAAATAACGCAATCGTAATCATTCAGAATCCCTCACTATATGCATAAGTAATGTATAATAGTTCCATTATATGAGAGGCAATATTATATAAAAGCTTACATTCATTGGCAAGGAGAAGCCAAGGGGTCATGCCCATAAGCTCATTACTATCAACCTCCTATGCATAGTACAACACTTGTATCAAACAATTTTGGGAACAAGCTAACAACTGAATGCAACGAGTTGTTGCATAATCCACATAAAATTATTCTTATAAAATTTCGTTGACTTCACTAAAATCAGCTTTACGACGATCATGAGATGAAATATCAACCCAACATGGTGGAGTTTGATGGTAAGATAGCTAACCAATCTGTGTCTATTTTAATTGACATAGGAGCAAGTCTTAGTTACGTTAGTCCAAAAATAATTGAGTTATGTCCCCTATTAAGTACTAAGTTTAAAAATACATGGTTGGTGCAACTAGTCACTAGGGAAAAATGCGAGGTGACAACCAAAGTGGAGGGTTGTCCTCTTGAGATTAGAGTGAAACAAATTAAAGTAAACCTGAATAAATTACCTTTCAGATCTTATGATGTGTTTATAGGAATGGATTGGTTGGAGGGACATTGGTCCCTACTAAATTGTAAAGACAAAACTATTAGTTTCCTCACAGAGGAGGGAAGGAGACAAGAAATCCAGGGAATTAAAATGAATGTTAAGTTGTGATCCATCTCTGCTAATCAGCTGAAGAAATGCGCCAGAAAAGGCTGCCAAATTTTTGCAATTCAAGTGGGCTATGCTAACACAAAGGATAAGTTAGCTGCTTTAGAAAACATACCCATTATTCAGGAATTTGTTGATGTGTTTCCTGAAGAGATTCTAGGACTACCCCGAAAAAGAAGTATCGGCTTTACTATAGAACTCATTCCTCGAGCTACCCCAGTGTCAAAAGCACCATACCGTATGAGTACACATGAGCTAACTGAACTTAACTTACAACTACAAGAATTATTAAACAAAGGGTACATCCAACCAAGTCTATCTCCATGGGGAGCACCGATGCTATTTGTAAAAAAGAAAGACGGAGTGTTGGGTTTGTGTATTGATTACAGGAAACTAAATAAACTAACTATCAAGAATAAATACTCTTTGCCATGAATAGGTGACCTATTTGATCAAGTTAAAGGTGCTTCAGTATTCTCTAAGATCGATTTGCGATCCGTGTAGAATCAAATTAGAATGAAGATCGATCTAAAATCATGGTAGAATCAAATTAGAATTAAGGATGAATATGTTTGTAAGGCTGCCTTTAGGACATGCTATGGCCATTATGAAGTAATTCTATTGCCTTTTGGGCTTACCAATGCCCCTGCAACCTTCATGAGTTTAATGCATAGGATTTTTCATCCCTATTTGGATAGGTTTGATCTGATTTTTATTGATGACATTCTCATATATTCGGAAAATACCGAAGATCGTAAGGAACATTTGAGATTTATCTTATAAAGCTTAAGAGAAAATAAGCTCTATGCCAAATTCAGTAAATGTGACTTTCTTAAGGAGCAGATCCTATACTTAGGACATGTGATATCCTGTGAAGGAATTGTGGTTGATCCATAAAATTTCAAAACTATCCTAGACTCGCATGTTCCTAGAAATGTTATAGATATACGGTCCTTTATGGGTTTTGTTGGTTATTACCGATGTTTCGTTGAAGGATTTTCTAGAATTGCCTACCCCATGAAGTCTCTGCAAATGAAAGGAAGCATTTTTAAGTGGAAAACCGAGTGTTAACATAGTTTTGATTAATTGAAACATTTATTAACTTTTGCCCCAATGTTAAATGTTGCAGACCCAGAGAAGGAATTTATAGTATGTACAAAAGCTTGTCGGGAAGGGGTGGGAGGTGCCTTGATGCAGGATGGAAAAGTAGTAGCCTATGAATAACGAAAGTTAAAGGACCATGACAAAAGGTTTTCAACATACGACCTAGAAAATACGGCAGTAGTACATAATTTAAAGGCATGGTGCCACTACCTATTGGGGAAGAGGTTCATATTAATGACTGACCATAGTAGTTTAACTAGTTTTTTTTAAGCAACCTAACCTGAATGCCCAAAAATACAGATGGGATCCTTTCCTAAGTAGATTTGACTTTGATATAAAACATCTCAAAGAAAAAGAGAACCGTGTTGCTAATCTGGTTATAAAATCCAGTGTAATTATATCCCACTTCCATTTAGAAATAGGAAGTGGATGGAGTAAACCAGCAGGGTGTTGATGTTCAGTCTTAAGTTGTTGGCATACCTTAGGGGCTAAGATGAAATTCATCCAGTAACATTTTTTTAATGATCATTTGATTAAAGAAGGTTTGACGAAGTGTAAAAGTTGCTCAGGGTAGGCACAAAGCATAAGAAGATAAAAAAAGAGCTTACAAAGAATTCTAAATAGGGGATCACATTTATTTTCAGATAAATCCCAAAAAGAGCACCCTACAATGGGCTAGTTTCACTGAAATAACACCTCGCTATTGTGGACCTTTCTAGGTCTTAGAAAGAATAGGGGAAGTAGCCTATCATCCTGGTTTTCCAAGTTATATAAGGGTTCATAATGTATTTCATAGTTCTCTATTAAAGTGGTATTTGTATGATTCCAGACACGTTATTAACTAGCAAGATATACAGGTAAGTACAAGTTGAATTATGAAAGTGTATGTATCATTGAATATATGTAAACTAATGCTTATAATGATGTTTGACAGGTCGAACTAGATGGGGAATTTCTAATAGAGCCTTTTTATATTCTAGATCAGAGAGAAACCATGCCACAGAAGAGATCTATCACCGAGGTTAAAGTGAAATGGAAGCACTTTAGCCCATAGGAGGCCACCTAGGAGGACGAGGTTGTCATGCGACAAGCATATCCTAGCTTGTTTCGAGGGCAAGAATGAAAACCAAAGACGGTGTTCCGCACAAGGCCAGGAGATGTAACACCCTTACATAATGGAGTAAATTTTAGAATTATTGTAAATGTTGCTATTACTGTTAATTGCGAGTATAAAGGAAGAAAACAATTTATGGAAAACAATAATAAATTTTATTATGTGTTAATTCTAAAGAAAAGATGTTAAGATGTGAAATAAGGATGAAGACTCATTAACTTATTAAAAACTTCTTAAAATAGTTGGGGGAAATTATCTCCTTTCATTCTGGGTCATGGACATAAAATATCTCATAAGGGACGACAAGGGGGTTAGCCACCAGAGGGAGGGAGAACCGCCCAAAGAAAGAGAGATGGAAAATGAAATTGCTTCCAGAGTGTTTTTGTGAGTTGGTTTTGGGCTAGTGGAAACTCTCCAATAAGATGAAAATATTAATGTTCCATGTTGAAGTGAGAAAGTCTTGAGATTTGAGAACTTAACCTGTAGAGGTTAATATTCAACTATGGTGGAAAGTAAAAATCTAGGGCGGGAACTTGGACGTAATTGCCAGTTCCATTGGAAGGGAGGCGTGGCCTAATCCTGATTACACTTTCTTGACTAGCTAAAGGATTCACAAATAACTAGATCATATTAATGTTCAATGTATTTTGTTGATTATCTACTTCTAATATTTAATGTGTAGTCCTTACAGGGAATTTAAGAATTGCAAGGGTGATGATTCTTGTTGCTTAAAAATAATACTTGTTGTTTAATGTGAATTTTGTTAGTTGAATGTTGATTATAAACAATGTAAGATGTTACAGAAGAAAATGAAAAGAAAATGAGAATATTGTTGTCGATGGAATGTGATTGTTTAATGGTGTGTACAGTTCGTAGAAAATCAATTTAAAATGTTCTTTCGAATTAATAGGGGGTTTAACAAGTGAAACTTCTTAAAAAGATAGAGTTGTGCTAGAGAAACATATTATGGTGTACATCTAACACATCTATGAGTCTCATTGGAAAGGGAAGTTTTATTAATATTAGTACAAGCCCTTATTATACCTTAACTATAGGGAGAAGCGAGGAGTAAAATCCTCTAATAATGAGATATGATTCAAGTTAAATAACTGAAAAGAAGAATGGACTGACACGGGTAATTAAACGCTGGGAGGAAAGGCCTAATTCTTAACCCTTAGGAATCAGTTGTTTTAGTATTTAAACACTAGTGTCAAAGACACTAAGGCATTGAATAGTTTGGAACATAGTTAGATCATGAAAATCTAAGGAAGGGCATAGGCCTGTATTCGTGAGGTTACAGAAAATAGATTCTTGTAATTTAGTATTAAACACAGTAATGGGGTTATATTGTAGCAAACAGAACCAAGTAATGCAAAAGGCTAGAAAGCACACATCGGTAAAAAAAGAAGATAATTTAATTTAGGTTCCTCCTTTTGTGCATGAAGTAATTTGGTGGTTGTGTCTATTACTTGGGTTATCCCTGAGGCTGAGCTATTTCCAAAAATCTCATCAGCAATCCTAGGATGGAGACAAGCTCTGTTGTAATTGATGAATCTACTAAATAAAATATAATTCCTTCACTCACGCAAAGAAAAAATGTAACTATAGAGCCATGTTGAATAAACCATTAGCAATTCGCACTAAAATCTAGAAAATCCTGGATAATAAAAATATTGTTTTCAGAAATATAAAAGACCTGCCTGCAGTTTTCCATGGCTGACAATTACTTGATGCTAGGTGGACAGGATTCACCCTTTTAGTGAAAATGAAGTGGGTAAACCCTTAACATTGTTGGGTTTGAACTGTATCCCATGAAAGATCAAAATGCCAACTAACCTAAAAGATTGTAGGTTATGACCAGTAGCCAACCTGATGATTCGTCTGATTGGGTCACAACCGAAACGTTGAGACTAGCTGTTGCTAAAACTTGCTTGAAGGTGGACCTCTTCACCTATAGCCGGAAAACACAAACACTTGGTCATTACTTGCAGAAGAAGTAAGAAATACAAGTTATTACTAACATAAGAAAATGCTCGTTACCTAAGTCTGACATAAGGTGTAAAGCTTCAAATCATGAACCGAGCAACTGTAAGAAGGGGGCGAGGAGTTCTGAACTGTGGTTGCCACCACTAGGCAAACCAGTAGCATACTGAAGCTTTAGAATAGCCAAATGACAGACATATGCTAAGCTAAACCAAGGAAAAATATGTGGAGTCTTGTCAATATGCCGGAGAAACTTAGGGAACTCGGAAATGACAACACTAGTAAACCATTGTGACAATAATTGATTGGTTTCCGTGTTAAACAAAGTCAGGGTGAGAAGGGTTTGCAAAGCCGCCCTTCCTTCTAATCAAGGTTGAAAATGATTGTCCATAGCAGTGAACCTGAAGGTTGTTACTCTAATTCTGCCCCAATTCCTCTGAGCCGTCAGATCAACAATTGTAAGATCAACAACAAAAGGATCTCCATGTGGAATTCTAGCTCAGGTGCAACCAGAGAGGTACAAGGATGGTCTTGGGAACAATCACAACTCCATGATGATTAAACGAATTAATGCAACTTAATTTCCATAGTGGTGTAACTGAATATGACATAACCTCACCTCTTAACAAATACAAACATTAGATTAATTTAGTGTCAAATCCTTATGTATATCAAGATGAATTTCAAGGGTTACGACATAGATGTCAAGTCAAACATATATGTGGTGGAAGTATGACTATAAGTGTATGATCTAAAATCTTAGTAAACCAGTTAGTACTATTTGATATTAAATCCTTTTTTTAATGTAGTTTTGGGGTAACCAGCTAGCTATTACAGTCTACCTTTTTGTTTGGTCATCGCTCTCTATATACATCTATTATTATCCTTCAAGGATGAGGACCTTCGCTTTGTTGAACATGAAGGTAAGGTTTCGGTCGTTGCTCTATATTTACATTTATTATTAACCCTGGGGATTAGGACCTTCTCGGGTTGAACCTTAGGCTAAGGTTTTTCAATAGCAGTCTGCATGATGTGATGGGATGTTGAAGATAATGGAGAATATCCTACAATAGGTAGAGTTGGTTCATGTAGCCTCGGGATAGGAATTAGTTTCTATTTATTAGGATGCTATTCTAATTTCCCTAAAACCATGTATTCTATTTAATGTGTAATGTTGATGAACAATGTAGAGCATTCTACATAGCGAGACTTTCCTGGTTCGGACTCTCTTTCGTAGAGATGACTAGTGGGTTTTATTTCTTAATACAAACATTGCCATTTTTATCATGGTATCAGAACATTAGGACTAAGGAACCTGTACGCTGGCTGGTGGGTAGTTCTTTGAACCGAAATCGTCGCAGGTTTTCAGTGGATAGCCGCGATGATACACCCCTACACTTCTCAAAATTTTCATTTTCTCGATCATTGCACTTGGTGTTTATCAATGACTAGTCTCGGATATTGGGAAAATATTAGTGGTGATCGTGTAAATAAAAGAAATTGCAAAGGGAGCCAAGAACAAGGCTATAGCTATCAGAGAAGCTGAGTGGGGAAGCCAAGAACAAGGCTGTAGCTGACAACAGGAGGTTTTCTGGAGGCTGAGAAGAAAGCCACGGTGATCTGCACGTGTTTTGGGAGATCGAACAACAGTGATCTGTCTCTATCACAGATATGGGGTAAATTTAACATTTTTTACCTGTCAATTTTTTTTTTCTTCTAAATCGCTAAGATGAATAACAACATATTTGAAGCATGCATGAATGAGCATAACAAGATTGATGGTTCCAATTATGCAAATTGGAAGTTTAAGATGTAGACTCAAATAGAAGCACAGAGTGCTTGGACGATTGTGAATGGGGATGAGCCGAAGCCTGCAACTGGATCAGCATCGGTCCCAGATTGGGAGAAACGAGAAAGAAGAGAAAGGACAATGTTAAAGATGTTAGTGAAAGACTGTATTATACCGCACATTAGAGAAGGTAAGTCAGCTAACGCGATTGGGAACTCTGAAGGTAGTTTCATGATTGAACTGAAAACTGTGGATAATCCGGATCATGAAACTACAAAAAACTTCCACAGAAGCTTAAAATCTAACATAACTCTGAAGGTATTGTACGAGATCAAAATTTCAAATCGTCTTTTGTTCCTCAAGAGTAAGATCCTGTCCATGAAGATGGAGGAGAATGAAACGATTGCTTCATTTGTAGCAAGGATCAAGGATTTGAAAAACAAATTATCAGATATTGGTCATAAAATGGACGATACAGATCTTGTGACCATTACAATGAATGGTGTCATTGATTATTATTATATGTTCATCACTGGGATTAATGCTAGAGAAAAGATCCCGCGTTTTGAAGAGCTGACAGGTATACTGATGCAGGAAGAAGAGAGGAGATCGACTCTGAAGCCCCAGAGTGTCAATCTTGCATTGGTGGCGAGGAAGAACTCCCACAAAGGGAAAGGAGGTCCACAGCAGCAAAACGGAGCAATTTCACATAAACGGCCAAATCTTACCCAAGGTATGCACCCGAATAAAAACTACTCTGAAACTAAATTTTTTTATTAGGGAAAATTGGGTCATATTGCAAGAGAATGTAGGAAAAATAAGTATCATGAAGAACAGTAGAAGCCAAAGAGACATACAGGTCATCTCATGAATGGTGATCAGGTGCAGAATTTGAGGTTGCTCATGGAATATCGTGATGAAAATGTTGATGCAGACATTTTGTATGTAGATTCAGGAGCGTCAACACACATGATAGGGAACAAGCACTGGCTGGAGGATTTTAAAGAGATCAATGAAGGCACATAGATTTACCTAGGTGATGACAGAAGTCATCAAATCAAAGGATGTGGGAAAGTTTCTGTCATTCTACCTGATGGTATTATTAAACAAATTTACAATGTAATGTATGTGCCTGGCATAACTAAGAACTTGATTTCTGTATCAATGATTACAGACCAAGATTTGAAAGTTGAATTTTTTAAATCTAACTGTTACATTAAGGATCTGCCAGATGGAATGAAGACAATTGCTACAGGAATCCGAACAGGAGGACTGTACAAGTTGGATGTGAGACCTGCACCGGTTCAAGCATTGATAGTAGCGAGTCTGACTACAGAAGAGCATTGGCACCAGAGATTCAGCCACATCAATTACAATGATTTGTTGTTACTGTAGAGGAAAGAAATGGTAAGAGATCTTCTTACGCTAAAACAAGTACATAATGATTGCGATGCTTGTACTTCAGGAAATATGCATAGAGAAGAATTCCATGTCAGAATAGAAAAGAAACAGAGGGATATACTGGAGTTAGTGCACACAGACCTTTGTGGTCCCATGCAGACAAAATCATTAGGAAGTGCCGTGTATTTCCTACTATTTATTGATGATTATACGAAGTTTTCTTGGGTGTATTTCTTAAGTAAGAAGAGTCATACCCTCGAATACTTTAAGCAGTTTAAAAATATGATTGAAAGACAAACAGGGAAACTGATAAAAATTCTTCATTCCGATCAAGGGGGAGAATATAGGAAAGATGAGCTGATCAGATATTGTAAAGATCATGGAATTTTGCAGCAGTTTACAGTACCCCATACTCCATAGCAAAATGGAGTAGTAGAAAGGAAGAATAAAACTCTGGTGGAATGTGCGAGAAGTATGCTTAAAGGTAAGAATCTTTCAACTGGTTTTTGGGCTGAAGCAGTGAGTACTACGGTTTATTTAAAAAATAGGAGTCCTACAAGAAGTCTTGAGTTTAAAACTCCTTTTGAAGCTTTATATGGATATAAGCATGCAGTAAAACACTTAAGAATATTTGGATGTAAAGCATTTGCCCACATACCAAAGGAAGATAGAAGAAAATTAGACTCAAAAGCCATTAGATGTACTTTTATAGGGTATTGTTCATCATATAAAGCATACATATTATTTAATCCCTCTACTCACAAGATCTTTGTTAGTAGAGATGTTAAATTCCATGAGCAGGATGGTGAAGAAACTGATGAGCACTATGATGGATGGGACATTCCATACTTTGAAGAAGAGGATGCAAAGAACAATCAGGATCAGCAGCAAACAAAGGTAGATGATGAACAACAACAACAATAGCAACTACAATAGCAATAACAACAGCAACAACAACAGCAGCAGCAGGAAGAAATAAGGTTTGAAACCACCACCCCACCACTCAGGAGATCAGGTAGGAAAGCTCAAATGCCTGCAAGATATAGGGAAAATGCATTTATAACTAGTATGATGAATGTTGTTGAACCATCTAGTTATAAAGAAGCAAATGAAAGTAATGAATGGAAAATAGCCATGGAACAGGAATATGATTCAATAATTAGAAACAACACTTGGGAATTGGTAGAACTTCCTAGAGGAAAATAGGTCATAGGTTGCAAATGGTTATATAAACCAAAAATCAATGCAGATGGAACTATAGAAAAATTGAAAGCTAGATTGGTTGCGAAGGGGTACACATAAAAAGAAGGGATAGATTATAAAGGAACCTTTGCCCTTGTAGCTAAATTGAACACTATCACAATGTTAATTGCTTTAGCTACTAAGAAACATTGGATGATGCACCAACTAGATGTAAAGTCTACATTTCTGAATGGAGAACTGAAAGAAGATGTTTATTTAGAGCAACAGGAAGGGTTTGTACAGAAGGGAAAAGAACATTTAGTCTGTAGGTTGAAGAAAGCACTCTATGGACTAAAACAAGCTCCTAGGTCATGGTATGAGAAAATTAATTCATTTTATCTACAAGTTAGCTATCATAGAAGTAAGAATGACCCTAATCTTTACACCATGAGAGATGAACAAGGGTGCATAGTGACGATTTCATTATATCTAGATGATTTGATAATTACAGGTGATGTTATAAATCTAATTGATGAAATTAAGTAGTAGATGGACAGATGTTTGAGATGAATCATCTCGGTGAACTCAGATACTGTTTAGATCTCTAGATCTGGAGAGATTCAGGTCAAACATTTCTATCACAAGCAAAGTATGTTCAAAGGCATGTTAGAAAACGTTAGAATGGATCAGTGTAAGCCGACACCAGTACCATTGTAGCAGAACATCAAATTGCAGTGTGAGGATGGATCAAAAGCAGCGGATGCGACACTTTACAGACAGTTGGTTGGGAGTTTAATCTACCTAATCACCACTAGAATTGATTTGGCTTATGTAGTCAGTGTGTTAAGCCAATTTATGTCTAAGCCACTTGAAAGCCACTGGAATGCAACGAAGAATGTTTTGAGGTATCTACAAGGTATTGTAGATTATGGAATTATTTACACTAACTCTTCTGATGTCAGATTGGTAGGATTTGCAGATTCAGATTGGGTAGGAAATGTAGATAATCACAGATCTATAACAGGTTATGCATTCAGTCTTAGATCAGGGGTGATCACTTGGAGCAGCAAGAAACAGAACACAGTCTCCTTGTCCTCAGCAGAAGCAAAGTATCAAGCCATATGTGCAGCAACATGCAAGGTGGTTTGGTTGCAGAGACTTCTCTAGGATGTTGGTGAAGAACGGATAGTCCCAACAACAATTAGATGCGACAATCAAAGTTCAATTAAGCTAGCCAACAATCCGGTGTTTCACAAAAACACGAAACATATTGATACTCAATTCCATTTTGTAAGGGAGAAAGTGCAATCTAAAGAAATTCATCTGGAATATTGTAATACATGTGATAATGTTGCAGACATTTTCACTAAGCCCCTTGGAAAAGTAAAATTTCAAATGTTTAGGGAGATGTTAGGCATATATGTCAAACCATTCTCCATTAAGTGGGAGTGTTGAAGATAATAGAGAATATCCTAAAATAGGTAGAGTTGGTTCACGTAGCCTCAGGATAAGAATTAGTTTCTATTTCTTAGAATGTTGTTCTAACTTCCCTAATACCATGTATTCTATTTAATGTGTAATGTTGATGAACAATGTAGAGCGTTCTGAAGAGCTAGACTCTCATGGATCAAACTCTCTTTCGCAGAGCTGACTAGCGGGTTTTATTTCTTAATACAAACATTGCCAATTTTATCATGGGAAACCTGGAGAAATCATATGCACATCAAATGGTCGACATTTCGGTCCCTTTGATACGAACCCGCCACTGAACCTCCTATCCCCACATTTTTCCCTACCTTATTTACTCGTCCTCTCTTTCACGAATCTCAAATCTCATTCCCCACACTTTTTCCTACCTTATTTACTCGTCCTCTCCTTCACGAATCCCGAATCTTATTTTCGGGGTACTCTATTCTATCACTTCGACTAAACATAATAAGTCATATCTGTAATAAAATTGTCTTTCAAATTAATCACATAATTGAAATTTTGTAGAAGTTCAGAACTAATTAATATAATTCATCCTAATCTCTATATGATAGATTATTTGATATTTCATTCGCAGCCCTGCTAAAGAATTCTCTGCTTACTTACTTCTTTGTTTACTTAGTATTCATTAATGGGTAACTACATGCCATTGCGTGGATCGGGAAGGATCGCTTGATAGTTTATAGACCCGCAGGAATTTTCAGTGAAATGTGTCAAGGATGGCAGCGGTATTATGACAGTTAAGATAGTTATCAGAAAACTAGAACTGGAAGCCTCTCTTTCGGATCGTCGTATAAGGGAGAAATCACTGTTGCTTCAGCTTCATTCTGTTGAGATTTTCTGTTTGAAGTGAAATAGGCAAAAATCTCTGTAGGTGACAACAATAGGAATTCAGTTCCTAGATTAGCTCCAGGTTGTTGGAGAGGGAGTTAATGCCTCCTATATTTGATGTGAGGGAGTTAATGAGGTTGTTAGATTCTCTATGCTATATAACAGGAAACCATTCGGATGTTTGCTATGAGGGTGAGAGTTTTGTGAGGATTTCATGATGTAATCTCATGTTTGGATTAATAAATTCCTGATGCCTATGTTTGGTGGACGTAGCCCAGATTGGTTGGGTGAACCACGTTAAATACTGTGTCATATGTGCTTGATATTCTGCTGTGTGTTTATTTGATTTAGCTGTGCATCTGGGACCAACAATTGGTATCAAAGCAATGTTGGAGGTGGAGCGCAGTTGATGCGTGGATCAATGCGAGTTTTTGCTGGAGGCGCCCATTAATCAGTTCATTGTTGTGCTATGCGTGGAATTTATTGCTGGTTTGTGCGTGCTGGTTTATGCATGCTGGTGCTGGACTGCGTGCTGGGTTTTGTTTTGGCGTTGAAGACCGAATATCCTACCACGGATTTGAACCTGCGTGCTGGACGTGGAGATGAGTTGCTGGGCGCAGAGTGATTGCTGATGAATGGCATATCAGTGCATATTGCAGAAAGTTTTTTTTGTGAAGTACAAAGGGCAGTTTTTTTTTAAAGGATACGACAGAAAGGCATAGGCAGTTTTTTTTATTGCTGGTATTTAAAGTGGTTTTTTGGAGATTATTGTGTTTTTTGATACAAATGGTGAAAACTCAAAGTTCCCAGTTCGAAATCGAGAAGTTTAATGGCAAAAATAATTTTGAGATCTGGAAGGTAAAAATGCATGATCTGCTGGTACAGCAGGGCGTGGCAAAGGCATTGTTGGGCAGGTCCAAACTGCCTTCTCCCGTGACAGATGATGAGTGGAATGAATTGGATGGCAGAGCCTTGAGCAGAATTCGGTTATGTTTGGCTGATGATGTTTTATTTAACATCGTGTCAGAGAAGACTGCAGCTGGTTTGTGGACGAAGTTGGAGAAGCTGTATATGACAAAATCCTTGACAAATCGGATTCTCCTGAAACGACAGCTTTATGGTTTGCGGATGAAAGAAGGTACCTCGATTACTGATCACCTGAATGTTTTCAATACTTTACTCGTGCAATTAGACAGTCTAGATGTGAAATTTGATTCAGAGGATAAGGCAGTAACTCTATTGTGTTCATTGCCCGAATCCTGGGATCACTTTGTTACTTCCATAAGTTTTAGTACAGTAGACATTCTTGAGTTTGACGATGTTGTTGGAGCCTTGTTGTCTGAGGAGACGAGGAAGAGGTCGAATGCAGACACTTCTACGTTAGAGGTAATGATGGCCAGAGGTCGCTCAAGAGACAGACACTCCGGGGGAAAGCATAGCGACTCTCGTTCAAATTCCAAAGGAAAGAAGACAAAGGTGAAGTGTTGGCATTGTGGCAAGGCTGGACATCTTAAAAAGGATTGCTGGAAGCGAAAGCAGGCTGCTAAAGAAGGCTCTTCGACAGAAAAGAAGGAAGCCAACACCACAGATACAGGTTCAGTATCTGGTTCAGGTATGAGTGATGAGGTATTGTCTGTTAATGTTTCAAAACATGATCAACATTGGTTGTTAGATTCTGGGGCATCTAACCACATGTGTATTCATAAAGATTGGTTTAAGACATATAGATCAGTTGATGATGGAGTCGTGTACATGGGTAATGATGTCACTTGCAGTATTGTTGGAATAGGAAGTATACAACTGCAAACATTTGATGGCACAACCAAATTGCTAACTGATGTGAGACATGTACCAGATCTAAGAAAAAATCTAATTTCATTAGGAGCACTGGATACGAATGGATATAAAACTGTAATTCAAGGTGGAGTTATGAAAATCTATAAAGGTATTTTACTAGTGATGAAGGCTAAGAAGGTAGGAAATCTTTTTCAATTAGAAGGTATAACTAGGTCAGATCATGTGTCTGTGTCTGAATATGACAATAGTTCCATTCACTTATGGCATCAAAGATTGGGGCATATGAGTGAAAGAGGATTGAAAATTTTGGCTGACCGAAAGTTACTTCCTAATCTAAGATCTGGAAAATTGGATTTCTGTAAACATTGTCTGTTTGGTAAACAAAGTAAACAAAAGTTTAAAACATGCAAACATACTAGTAAAGGCATACTTGATTATATCCATTCAGATGTTTGGGGTCCAACCCCTATAACGTCATATGGTGGCTCGTCATATTTTGTATCGTTTATTGATGACTTTTCTAGAAAAGTGTGGGTCTACATGTTGAAAAGGAAGTCTGATGTTTTTACAGTTTTCAAGCAGTTTAGAGCATTGGTAGAAAACAACACTGGTAGAACTATAAAATGTTTAAGAACTGACAATGGTGGTGAGTTTTCCTCCAAGGAGTTTGACAGCTATTGCAAGGATGCAGGGATCGAGAGACATAAGACCACGGTTTATACTCCTCAGCAGAATGGAGTTGTTGAACGCATGAATAGGACTCTTCTAGAGAGAGCAAGGTGTATGCTGAGTAACGTCGGGTTACAAAAGGAGTTGTGGACGGAAGCAGTGGCAACAGCTTGTTATATGATAAACCGATCTCCATCAACGGCGATAGGCTGCAAGGTTCCGCAAGAGGTATGGAAAGGACACCCTTGTGACTATTCTAAACTCAGAGTGTTTGGTTGTGAAGCATATGCTCTAGTGCCTAAACATCAGCGAACTAAATTAGATCCAAAGTCTAAAAGGTATATCTTTGTTGGGTATGGTGATGGAACAAAGGGATATAGATTGTGGGATCCTACTACCCGCAAAATCATCATCAAGAGAGATGTAAAGTTTAATGAATCCTCTCTTGTACAGTTAGATGTAGATAGTAGATTGAAACAGGATGATGTATTTGATTTCCAGCACATTTAGTTTGACAACATTTCTAATGATAGTCATAATGACCATAGTTTAGATTCTAGTCATGAATAGGTTTCAGAATCAGATTATGAACAGGGTTCAGATGGAGGTCATGAACAGGTCTCAGATGGCGATCATAAAGAAGTTCCTGCAAGATATAGACAGCTAATTGTGGAAGCACCAGAAACATTCTTAAGGAGGTCTACAAGGATCAAACGCCCTCCGAGAAGGTATGATGATCATGTTACTTCAGTTGCTTTGATCGCTAATGATGATGAACCTTTGTGTTATCAGGAAGCTGTAGAAGGTTCAAATAGTGACAAGTGGAAAGCAGCCATGAAGGACGAAATGATGGCCTTAAGTAAGAATGGTACATGGGATCTGGTTGAGCTTCCGAAAGGCAGGAAAACTGTGGGGTGTAAATGGGTTTTCAAGGTGAAACAGGGTGTGAATGATACGGAAGACAGGTACAAAGCGAGACTGGTTGCAAAAGGGTTTTCTTAGAAAGCTGGCATAGACTTTCATGAGATATTTTCACCAGTGGTTAAAATTGTTTCAATTAGAATTGTGTTAGCATTAGTGGCTTTGCTTGATTTAGAGTTGCAGCAGTTAGATGTTAAGACTGCATTTCTACATGGTGACTTAGATGAGGAAATATATATGGAACAACCGGAAGGGTTTTTTAACCATCGCAATGAGAAATTTGTTTGCAGGCTCAAGAAGTAATTATATGGCCTGAAGCAGTCACCTCGGCAGTGGTATAAGAAGTTTGATTCTTTCATGTTGAGTCAGAACTATGTTAGAAGTGAATATGATCATTGTGTTTATTTTAAGCAATTGAATAATGGCATATTCATTATCTTGGTATTGTATGTTGACGATATGCTTTTAGCAAGCAAAAGCATAGAAGAAATCAACAAGTTGAAGGCTCAGATTGCAAGGACATTGATATGAAAGATCTAGGAGCTGCAAGACAGATTTTGGGCATGGAGATTTTCAGAGACAGGAGCAATGGTAAGCTATGGCTATCACAACAAAAGTATATTGAGAAAATACTTTTGAGGTTTGGTATGAATAATGTGAAGCTTGTTTCAATCCCTTTAGCTTCCCATTTTAAGCTTTCTTCGAGTTTATGTCCTAATACAGATGAAGAAAAGGATTATATGTCTCGAATTCCGTATGCCAATGTAGTAGGGTGTTTAATGTATGGGATGGTTTGTACTCGACCAGATATTTCACATGCAGTTGGGGTTGTCAGCAGGTACATGGCAAATCCGGGTAAAGAACACTGGTCAGCAGTGAAATGGGTGCTTCGGTATTTGAGAGGCACAAGTAGTTATTGTATTTCTTACAATAAGAGTAGTGAATTTGTTTGCGGATATGTTGATTCCGATTTTGCAGGTGATTTGGATAAGAGAAGATCAACTTCAGGGTATGTCTTTACTCTTGCAGGTGGAGCTATAAGCTGGATGTCAAAGCTACAGAATATTGTTGCTTTATCCACTACTGAAGCAGAATACATTGCTGCTTCGCATGCTTGCAAAGAGGCGGTTTGGTTGAAAGGTTTGCTTGGTGAGTTTGGTAGGTTACAGGACAACATCAGGTTACTTTGTGATAGTCAAAGTGCAATACATTTGGCTAAGAATCCAGCCTATCATAGTAAATCAAAGCATATTCCAATTAAGTACCATTTTGTAAGACAGGTTATCACTGAAAGGCGAGTCTCTCTGGAAAAGGTGCATACAAAGGAGAACTGTGCAGACATGTTCACGAAACCAGTTTTGTTAGAGAAGCTACGCTGGTGTTTGGCTTCTCTTGGCTTGCAGAAAAGATAAAATAATAATAACAGGGCATCAGGGGAATTGTTGTCAAGGTGGAGATTGTTGAGATTTTCTGTTTGAAGTGAAATAGGCAGAAATCTCTGTAGGTGACAACAATAGGAATTCAGTTCCTAGATTAGCTCCAGGTTGTTGGGAGGGAGTTAATGCCTCCTATATTTGATGTGAGGGAGTTAATGAGGTTGTTAGATTCTCTATGCTATATAACAGGCAACCATTCGGATGTTTGCTATGAGGGTGAGAGTTTTGTGAGGATTTCATGATGTAATCTCCTGTTTGGATTAATAAATTGCTGATGCCTATGTTTGGTGGACGTAGCCCAGATTGGTTGGGTGAACCACGTTAAATATTGTGTCATATGTGCTTGATATTCTGCTGTGTGTTTATTTGATTTAGCTGTGCATCTGGGACCAACACATTCTAAGGTAGCTCAAGAAGATTATGGTGCCACAATAAAACGGAACGGCGGTGGATGGAGACCATCGTTAGAGGGCATTCCAGAGCTCAATTAAGCTTATAATCCCATCATTGTCTCCCTATGTAGTTATTAATAGGATTCCTGTTATGCATCCGGACTGAAGCTGAATAGTCGGCAATCATGGTTGTACTTAACCTAATCGTATTTGAGAACCGCAAAATTTTGATTGTAACAAATTATCACCATGTTTGAGGGTGAGATCTAGATATGTGTTGATAAGGTTGAATTCAATTAATTTAAAGAGTATGTTTTTGAGAATGCAGAGAGTAAAATAATACTGATGGCTGATAATGTTTGGGAAGAACGTTGGTTGTAATTATCATGTGTCGATTCCTTATAATTATTGCGTTGTTTGTGAAACTTGTTTTGACAATTTTGTAGTTGGCTATGTCAGTTTCATGGTTCCCTAGCTAGATTTTGGTCGTGTTTTACTTTCTAATATAATTCATAATTCTAGTTGGAGTGATCTCTATCTTTTAGTTAATTTGAGGTCATAAGGAGCTTTCAAAGTGAAGTATTTGATGGCATAAAATACATCACGTGCAAAAGAGGCTATTTAATATTTAAATATCAAACCAGTTTTACCTAGTTAGTGTATATTGTAATTAAAAAAATTTATTTGAAATTTCAATTACTTGAATATACAAGGACTTACTTTTTTTGGGTGCCAATTATACTACCACAAAATTTAATATCATATATATATATATATAGATAATGGGTCTGAAGTGTATTTTTACCATTTACATTTCCACTACCTACTATGGTTTATGTTAGAGTTTTGACCAATATATGTTAGAGGCTAGAGTTTTATTATATAAAATGTGGAAAGTATATCAATCACATTAGTAAGTGTGGTTGGGATAGTTATAGCCAATGTCAGTAGGGTGGATTCATTGACCATGGTTGACCATAGTTGCTGAGAGTTTAAGCGTTTATAAGGTTGACCATGACCAAAATTACGCTAATGCTCATGCTAATATTACATTAATGTTACAAAAAAAAGGTTATATTAATTTTTTGCCTTCAAACAATGAGATGATTTTCTTTAGTTTTACAAAATAGAATTTCCCCCTAGGACCATATTTAAATAGGTGCAACAACTATTATTGCATTATATTTAGATAAATGAAAAAAATATATAAAATATTTTTTAAAATGGAAAGAAAAAGAGAAAAAAAATATTTTCAAAAAATTTAACAATAAATATGTTTCTTCTTATATTAATTAATAAAAATATATAACAACATTAAAAAAAAAACTAAACTATATATATATATATATATATATATATATATATATATATATATATATATATATATATATAAAATTATAATTTAAAATTATGATAATAATATTAGTTTTTCTTAAATATTATTATCATAATTTTAAATTATAATTTTATATATATATATATATATATATATATATATAACACTGAGCCATGCATACTCAACTACATGAAGATCATAAAATGCTTAACTTATATGAAACGCATAAATCGATCCTTAACCTTTGCAAACATCTCAAAATTATATGAGAAAGTGATCAATAGTCATGCCTGGAAATTTTATCAAGAACAAACCTTTAAATGTATAACATGGGAAATTCAAAATGTTTGATTTTTTTTTTTTTTTAAATTGAAACAATTTGGATAGAGAAATTAAGCACAATGTCTAATGAGAAACAAAGTGAATGGCATAGTTCAAGATTTCAAACTAAATTTCTGAACGATTCTAATTTTTACATAACGAACACCTTATTCTATGTTATTGGTGTCTACAAATCTCAACTCCAAGGATTCGGACAAAGGATTACCACGACCTCGTTGGCTCTAACCCTTTGTCTCCATAGAGGATGAGGATGGACAATCAACTATCTCCCTTTTGGTTTGGTTGATGCTCTGTATATACATCTACTTTTAACCTTGAAGAATTAGGTCCCTTTCTTCGTTGAGCATAAAGGTAAGGTTTTCCAACAATAGTCGGCATGACATGCGGATGATGGTGATGGGAAATCTGGAGACACCAGACACACAAGAAATGACGAACATTGTGGACCCTACGGTATGAACTCTCCACCAAACCAATCAACCCCCACATTTTTCCCTACAACATATACTCGTCCTCTCCTTCACAAATCTCATTCTTGGGGTACCCTATTCTAACACTTCTGCTAAACATAAGAAGCCATAGATTATTAGCGATCTCATTAACGACCCTGCTAAGAAATTCTTTATGTATTTGGCATTCATAAATGGGTAACTGTATGTCATCTCGTGGATCATGAAGGGTCTTTGTAGAGTTTATGGGACCAAAGTAATTTTCAATTAAGTGTGCCGAGGATGTTAGTGATACTATGAGGGTTTAGATGGTCATGTCGAAACGGGCACTAGAAGCCTTTATTTTGGATCATCGTGTAGGAGAGAAATCACTACTACTGATTGAGGTTCAACCTAAGATGGCTAAAGAAGATTATGGTGCCATAAGAAGAATCATTGATGGTGGATGGAGACCATTGTTACAGGGCATTCCATAGATCAATTAAGCTTATAAGTGTAAGACACGCAAACTGGAAACAAAACTAAAACATATATTAATGAATCAATCTGAATGAATGATGTACAACGTATACATATTAATACATACAAGAAACTGTCGAATCAGTTTTCAAGTCTTCTTGGAATCTAATAACCAATCACCATAGCACAAACTAACCCAAACTTAATCTCAATTATTAAATATCTATCATTCCCCCTTAATCTGAAGGGATTTATCAAAGTCCAAGAATGAGAGCTCAAAATGAAAAAAATGCATCTCAACCAAGAGTTGATGTCTCTCAGAAATGGTTTCCAAGAATAACCTCAAATGATACCCATGTCTGGAACCTTCATAGTAGTTCTGAGACCAATAGAAAATGCCAAATATGGAACCATTAATGTAGTTACTCGAACAATTTTGAATCTGGACATGCTCATTCACAAACAACTCATTCAACAAAAACTGAAGTCTCTCTCGCTACAACTCTGGCTCTAACTAGTACAAGTTGTGGCTCATGTTGTGGATCTCTAACTGAGGCTCGCTTGAAAAATATCCAAACCTGTAAAATACCATCACAACTTTATCAATTCCCCCATTGTCGGATACGGGGTTGAAGCATTTTTCATCACTGCAAGGCTGGTCAACACTCTTGAACATATCCCGCGGTATGACTTGTATATCTTCTTGGTTGTTTTTGACCAATCCCAAGAAGCAATCCATCCAAAATTTAGTTTCTCTCTTGCATTATCCTTCTTTTTGGAACATTTGCTTAATTTGTGATTGTGCTTTCCACAATGCTAACTTGAGTGAAGATCAAAACACCGATCTTTCACGTGTTCAACTCTATTATATTGTTGACATCGACCAATTTATTCTGGAACAACACCATCTAGAAATATAGCACTACAAAATTATATAGTTTTAGAATAATCAGGAACATGAAAAGATATATAAAATACATATTTCTTATACCTCAAACCAATTCTTTGTTTGTTGTGTAAAATTTCTTCCCATGGTCTTCTAAATATTTTGGAACAACAAGCTTCACATATGTACGTGAATGACTCTTGCATACCCTTGTGTGAACATGAATTTCCTCAACATCCAAATTTTCTCTTGAAGAAATCTGATCCATCCCTGACTGTAGATTAGAATCAAGCTCAAACAAAGTGTTGTTCTGAGCAAACACCAGTTCAGAATCACATTTTTTCTTCTGAAGTTCATCTTGCGTAACTGCAACTTTCGCTCTAAGAATTCAATTTTTGTTTCAACATTTTGAAAACATGTTTGGATGTCATAGAGCATGCCCTTTCTGATTTGGACATTGTTATGGACAATAGAAAACATTATATTGCTTAATCACTGCAATAAATCATCAACTTTAGTCATTTTCTCCAATTAACTATTGGAAACGCTCGCAATAAAATTTGAAAATGTTGTTGGCTTCCACCAAAAATGCACCCATTTACAATGCAACTCAACAAATTTAGGATTCAAGCTTAAAGATCCAAGCTTTCCATTTGTCCTCCTATAATTTCAAGAAACCTTTTATGATGATTTCCTTTTTAAATACACTGGCCTAGATGGTTTAATGTAACTGTCAATAACAATTTCTTGTTAGTGTGAAGAAAACATCATAAGCAATTAATTAATGGTTTTCACTAGTATATACAACTTTCCTTTCTCTTTGACTTGGACGTAGAATAAAAAAAATCACAGAAGCTACATATCTGCTTTCTTCTTTATTGAAATAAAAGTTGAAATTAAAGTAATGTCACTCTAATTGAATCAACAAAAACACCATATTCCTCCTTGACCAAACAATGTGTTAACACTCCATAACTCCTCCAAGCTAAGGAGAGGAACCCAAAGGTAACCACAAATTGCCTTAAAAATGGAATCTAACCCTTCTAGCTTTAGAGAGGGCTCTTATTTTCCAAATTTTCAGTCACTTAGATCTTACGATGGGTATGTTTCTTAGAGGGGAACAAGTTTTAACAATTTGCTGGTAGGGTAAACGAAAGATTCATTGGGCAATACAGTCATATAAAGTTGATTGTTTTCCAGTGACCGAATGGAGGAATGAGGTATCTTTTGATAGGGGCAAGGTAGGAATTTTTCCTGGTGTTATCAGTTTAATTCATTGTATAAGGGTCAGTAGAAGAGTAGTACAAATGGCATATAAAACATAAAATAGTGGGATGAATTCTAAATTCCATTTAAGAAGAAAACACAATTTGTTTAGAAAACTATATCAGAGAACTTTTAAGGAAAATTATGAGATAAATCCTTATTTTTCAAAACATGAATACATACAATCAAAGCATGAAATGAAAATAGATAAACTTACAGCATAAGAAAACACATCACCATTAGGAGCCGACAAAGGAATGCCAGTAAAGACTTACCTCTGGCTTTTTCATTCACTAGAAAATATGAGAAAATACAATGCACACAGTGTCTTTTCTTGTAAAGCTGACCAAGTCTTTCCTTCACCACAATTACAACATAAATAGATCAAAACAAATCAGTTCCCACCTATAGGAGTGAAATTCCCTAAAGGGGGTTCTGTTTCTACCTAATGTAGTGAATATAAAATTGTTTTTTCTGAAAACTAGGAACTATTTGACCAAGTATTTTTCAAGAAAATTTACATCAAATACAAATTCTAAATTGAGTTTATAAGTTCTGATACACCTCAAAACATTAACCATGACCATAAAAATAAATTACATCAAATTTTGACATAGATTCCATGGTCAAAAGGCCAATTGTGTGAAAGTGTAGCACTGACGTTGCACAACCTCCTAGTCTAACAGAAACGCAACAAATAAGCGCAGTAAATTGATGGTTCAGATAACTCCCCTAAATCCATGAATTTATCAATGAATGATACATGTATGAAATGGCCTGGATATCATCTACTTCCCCTTTAGTAATCTCTTTTCATTATACAAATCTTCCAACTCTCAAAACTCCACCTACAACAAAAGTCCATCGCCTGTATGAAAGTGTAGGGAAACCTATCCTTCATGATTTTTACTAGTACTGATGTCTCAAAACAAGATACACAACTTACTAATGATGTTGACAATCATGATAACCCTTTTCAGTCTCCACTCACCAAAATATGATAAAATTTCTCATTTTCATCAAAACCCTAATGCTTTGCTAGAATGGAAAATTATTGTGTGACATGTTCCTTTTGAAAAAGTTACTTAAGAAATATGAATAAATGTGCTCCTATAAAGAATTTATGCAAAATATGACCTCTCAACTGCCTTATCTAACCCCATCCAGCTTCCATGCTTGGGCCAAAAACCAAACAACAAAATCTACTTTGATTTACCTATTCTAATATTCAGACTAGCTGCTTCAACCAACAAATCAAGATTACCTCAGTACTTCAAGGTGAGGTTTTGTCTACAGATGTTTTTGAGGTCCCTATGTAAAGGAAGAGTCCTTTTCAACATATACTTGGTGCTTTCCATTCCTGCCTCACACATGTTCAAATGATCATAAATATTTTGTTTATCCCTTTCATCCTGCTTCTTAAGCTCAGAAATTTCATTGTGGTATTTCTTCAACTGCATCCTCAACCTATTAAAAGTATGCTTCCCCTCATCTACCTCAAATTTTTTCTCTTCTTGTACTAACATTTCTTCTAGTATCTGCAATTTTCTTATTGCATACCTTGTGACTCTAGCTAATGGAGCTTCTACCTCTTGAATGTCTTATGTCACTATCTTTTTCTTACCTTTAGACTAGGTGACAGATGGATTTTCTTTTGTTACCGGTTTCGTTTCACTATTCCTATATTCCCTTTCTAAAACAATCTTCTTCAATTCCTCATTGTCATGTTGTATTTGACAAATAACCAAGTGTGCCTTCTTCAATTGCTCTTGTAGTGCAGAAATATCCTTGTCTTTATCATCAGGAGCATTATCCTCTAGTATGGTCTCTAAAGCTTCCAATGGATGCTCAAGTGTTTGTTCCAAGGTTATTTTCTTTGCAGTGTCTCTAGTGAGTGTCTTCTTAGGAACCTCCACTACTTCAGAAGAAAATTGAAACTTTTTACCCTTCTTCTTCTTTTACAAACACAAGCGCAGTGAGAAGTGTAGCGCATGAAAGAAATATCGGCTCTTGACCTTTGATGGAAGCAACAACCAAAAGTGAGATTTATAATTAGTTGAAACAAATGTTAGGATTTCAAAATATTAGTGGTAAACTGGGTCTGATGTATGATGGAGGTGTCAATATAAAATGCAGTTTCAGCTGAGGTGAAGCGCAGCGCATTTTCTAGGAAACGTAGTGAGCTTAAAAATTCAAAATTTGCAGGGTTTTTAATGCATTTTTCTCAACAGATAGAAACAAATCTAAAAACAAATAAGACCAATGATTCATGGAAATAATGAATTGGCACCTAAAAATATTGATTAGCCACTATTTTGAATGAGCGTAACAACTCTTTGTGAGCACAATGCCTCCCCTACAAACTTTGCACAACGAACCCTAAGCAATGTATAACAAGCTCTCAATGGAAGAATGAATGGCTCTGTGGTATTTTTGGGGGTTAAACAAACCTTTGAACTCCCAAGGTGTATAAATTTGTGTTTCAAGGGCGATGGTTGCAATTTTGAATCTCAATCATGAAAGTGCAACCCATATCTTAACCATTGTACTAGTGTCATGTCATGGAAAAATATGATTTGACACTCCAAATTACCATACTTACCCTACAAATTTGTGCCAATGATAATAAGACAATACACTATGACCTCACTCATTATTTTTTATGAGACATGAACTCAGAATCTCTTAACTCAACTTCTTATGGAATAAATCAATATTTACATGATCTTTCATACATTATGACATAATTACATCAATAATGAAACATTTATTCTACATTAATTCTATTAGGTCCATATAATACCAGTGATTCCCCCATTACTATTGTCATTGAAGCCCTTATTGTTATTGTTGTGCCCCTATTTCCGCCATATTGTTATTATTGTACCCCATAGAAGCCCACTATGGTTATTTTTGTGCCCTTGTATTATTATTGTTGTCTCCACTTTGATTATATTATGACCCCTCGGACTCCTATATATAGAAAGGAGGTTTTTTCATTTCTATCATCAAAGAATTATTCATTTAGTAATGTAAAGGAGGTTTCCCCCTTGAAGAGGCTAATCTCTAAGTCATTGATCTATCTTTTTTTATCTTTTTTTGCACTGATTTCATAACATTTGGTATCAGAGCTTTGGATTCTAGGGTTTCGCTGCTCCAAAACAGTTCATCATGGAATTTTCTCTATAAATTATTTTCTGCAATGTTTCGAAAGAAAAAAAACCCATTTGAGCCAAACTCGCGATGATTTGTGGGTCTAAACTTCCCATATTGTCTCACTATATTTTCAGAGATATGATCCCAGGATGTTAGGGTTTTTGCAGGCTCCCGAATCACATCCAAAATACATGATCTTGGGAGAATCATTATAACATTCTCTCTGAGTATCGGATTGAAATTTCGTAAGAAGTTGCAGAGAGAGGATCGAATGTAGTTTTATGTGCCTTGTTTTTAGGTCTGAAGTTTGAAACAATGACACGTGGTAGTTCATACAAGTTCGCTCTACTAAAAAAGTGTATAATCAAGTCATCTTTTAGATTAGGCTTAGCACTTTCTTGGAGAATCCAATTTCGAGCAGACTTGTGGCATTGCAAAGAGGACTCATAGGGATACTATATATTGCAATTTTAGACCTTAGAGATCTGAAATTTCAAAGATACATCAAATGCAATATCAAGATCCTACAAAGAGAAAAAAGGAGTGTAGTTTTTTTAAAATTTTGCATAAGTTTGGTTTGAAAAAAATAGTTTGAAGGAATTCAAAGGTGATAGTGAAGCATAATTATCATTAATTTATGCCTTGAAGAAAGAAAATGGAAACATCTAGTAAGCAACCTAAAAGCTCTAGCATGACTCATGAATAAGAGGAAGAAATTCAACATGATATATCAAAATTACGAGACCAAGTGCAACAAAATTAACTCTCACAAAACGTAACAAAATCTAAGATGGATGATTTAAAGAAATAAGTGGAAGCTAAGATGGATGGCATGGAAGCTAATATGGATGTTTAAATAAGGGCATAGAAGCTAAGATGAATAACATGGAATCTAAGATGGATGGCGTGGAAGCTAATATGGATGGTTTAAAGAAAGGCGTGCAAGCTAATATGGATGGTTTAGAAGAAAAACGTAAAGGCAACATGGAATATTTGAAGACAAATTTGACAAAGTTTCTACAAGAAATTCTTACTAATGGCGAAAGCGTAGTAAAGAGAACTCATGATGAGAAAAAAATAAATGTTAATCATGATTTCATAGACTCTAAGGTTGTATCTAAGACCCACCATGTTCCAAAGATCGATATGAGGAAGTTTGATGGAAAGGATCCTGTAATATGGATACTACAGATGCAACAATATTTCGATCTCCATAATATGCAAAACACATAAAAGGTATGCATTGCAACTTTATCTTTGGAACCAAATAAGTTTTTATGGTATGATAGCTTTTCTATTGTAAACAAATTGTCACTTGGGAAACTTTTATTGATGAAATGATAGCACCTTATGAGGATACAAAAAGAAACACTTTTTTTAGCCAATTGATAAATCTCAAACAAAAGGGTTCAATGATAGAGCACATTGAGGACTTCCAAAAATTGAATAGAAGGGAAAAAGATATTTCAGAGGATCATAGGATTGATGTGTTCATAGGGAATTTAGAGGATAACGTCCAACATGAGGTTCACCTCTAGGAACCTGATTGATTGGAGAAGTCATTCAGGTTGGCAAGAAAAATGGAAAGCAAAATTATGGCAACAAGGAAGCCTACCACTCACAATTATAAATATGGAAGTCTTGTTTCACCTAGCATTCCACAACCTACAAGGTTGACACCAAAACAATATGAAGAAAAAACGAAAAAGGGCTTTGTTACAGTTGTGATAGCAAATACACTAGAGGACATAAGTGTGTTGAGAATAAATTATTTTACATAGATTGGGAAGAGGAGGAAGAAAATGAACAAGAAATTTGGAAATAAGAGGATATACAATAGGAATAAACCCTAGAGAAAGAACAACTGAATCCGACCATATCTTGTAATGCATTGGCCATAATTACCACTCCTAACACTATCAAAATTAAAGGAAATATCAAGAAGAAAAAGGTAATAATGTTGATTGATTCGGGCGGTACCCATAATTTTATTCATTGTAAGATAGCCAAGGAATTCAATTGCTTCCTATATCCAGCACCAGAGTGTCAAGAAATGGTTGAAAGTGGAGGAACCATAAATTGCTTTGGAAAGTGCCATAAAATCAAGATATCCATGGGATAATATGTATTGAATAGCCCGATTCTTTCCATTCCAATGGGTGGTGCTGATGTCGTAATTGGAGACCAATGGATACAATCCTTGTGTACAATAGATTTTAATTTTAAAGAATTTTTCATGAAATTTTCTTCAGAAGGAAAGGAAGTTGAATTAAGGGGTATTGCAGGGAAACTCAAAAATATAATCAGCTCTAATAGAATGAAAAAGCTTCTAAAGAAAGAAAAACGAGGCATAATTGCACAATTATTTTCTCTAGAGGTTCCCACATCGAAATCGTCTATTTCTCGAGATCTCCAAAAATTAATGGAAAATCATTCCAAGTTATTTGAGACTCCGAAAGGCCTCTCACCTATTTGTGATCATGATCATGCTATTCATTTGATTCCAGTAAGTGTTCCTCCAAACATCGAGCCTTACAAATATCCCTATGCCCAAAAGAGTGAAATTGAATGTATGGTTGTAGAAATGCTAGAGGTGGGTATAATTCAACCTAGTCAAAGTTCTTTCTCTACTCGAGTAGTATTGGTTCACAAGAAGGATGGATCATGGCATATGTGTCTAGATTATAGGGAGCTCAATAAGCTCACTATTAAAGATAAATTTCCCATTCCTTCCATTGATGAATTATTGGATGAATTGCATGGATCAATTTACTTCACCAAGTTGGATCTTCATTCAGGATATCATCAAATCCAAATGAAGATTGAAGAGATTCCAAAAACACCATTTAGAACTCATGAGGGTCATTATGAATTTTTGGTCATTCCTTTTGGCCTTACCAATGCACCTTCTACATTTCAAGGTTTTATGAATTCCATTTTCAAACCCTTCCTTAGAAAATTTGTGTTAGTTTTTTTGATGATATACTAATCTACAGTAAGTCTTAGAAGGATCATGTTGAACATGTTGACAAGGTGCTAAAACTATTGGTGGAGAAACAATTATATGCAAAAAGCTCCAAACTTTTCTTTGGAGTACAAGAGGTGGAATATCTGGGTCATACTGTATCTCATGAAGGTGTTGAGGTAGACCCTAGAAAAATTAAAACCATTAACGAATGGAAAATCCCCACATCCATAAACCATCTGTGAGGAGTTCTCGGGTTGACAAGGTATTATCACAAGTTTGTTAAGAATTATGGGAGAATAGAAGCACCTCTAACAACATTATTGAAGAAAGATGCATTTTCATGGACTCCAGAAGCAACGAATGCCTTTGAACATCTTAAAGAGGCAATGTGACAAGCATCAATATTAACAACGTTGGATTTCACAAAAACCTTTATTGTGGAATGTGATGCCTCGGGAAATGGAATTGGTGTTGTTTCAATGCAAGAAGAAAGACCCATTCATTTCAAAATTCATCCAATCAAAGGAAAGTATTTACACAAAGATATTTCTGAGAAGGAAATGCTAGTAATACTACATGCAGTTAAGAAATGGCAAGCCTACCTAATGGGAAGACACTTCAAGGTCAAAATGGATCATGATAGCCTTAAATACTTTTTAGAAGAAAGATTATCTTCAAAAGAGCAACAAAAATGGGTCACAAAGATGTTGGGTTATGACTTTGAAATCATCTACAAAAAAGGGAAGCAAAATGTTGTGGCAGATGCACTCTCAAGAAAGGACGAGGATGTGGAAGCATTTATTTAAGCCATTTCTGTTATCCAACCATATTGGATAAACGAAGCAAGGGATGAATGGAAGAATGATGAAGAAGTGTGGGCACTCATTCAAAAGTTACAACATGATCCCAATACATCTGATACATTTAACTAGAAAAATGATTCCTTATGGTATAAATATCTCTTATACCTATATTATAATTCCCAACTCAAACAAAATATTCTTGTGGAATTGCACACCTCTACCTTAGGAGGTCACTCAGGATTTCTAAAAAATTACCACAGGGTTAAGAAGGAATTTTTTTGGGATGGCTGTAAATCGGATATTTAAAAGTTTGGGGCGGAATGTTTGGTTTGCCAACAAAATAAAGTTGAAACAATTAAGACCCCAAGTCTATTACAACCTTTATCCATTCCAGGTCAATGTTAGGAGGAGGTTTCAATGGATTTTATCATAGGTTTACCCAAGTCCGAAGGAAGGAGTGTTATCATGGTGGTAGTTGACATACTTACCAAGTATGCACACTTTTGTGAATTATCTCATCCATTTAATGCAAGTATATTTTCTACTATATTTATGGAAACAATCCAAAATCTACATGGAAACCCAAATATTATTGTAAGTGACAGAGATCCCATTTTCACTAGAAATTTTTGGACATAATTATTTTCTTGTCTTGGTACCTAGTTAGCTCATAGCTCATCTTGTGATCCTCAATCTGATGGGAAAAATGATATAATAAACCAATGTTCAGACGGATATCTTTGTTTCTTTATATCTAATAAACATACTCAATGGGCCAAATGGGTTCCTCTGGCTCATTGGTAATATAACATTTCCTTCCATATTGCCGCAAAAATGACCCCATTAATGGCACTTTATGGATATCATCCACTGTTTATCACATCATATTTAAGACAAAATTCTAAGGTTCAAGCAGTGGAGGATCACATTGAGCATCAACAACTAGTTCTCCAACTCTTAAAGGATAACCTCACTATGGCGCGGAATAAAATGAAACAACAGGAATATCAACATCATAGCGAAAGAAGTTTTGACGTAGGTGATTGGGTATTCCTACAGCTACAACCATATAAAAAAATGTCCCTCAAGCGAGCTAAGAAGGATAATCAATTATCACCGAAGTTTTATGGTTCGTACAAGGTGTTGCAAAAGATATGTACTATGACATACAAATTGGAGCTGCCTGCAGCTTCTGGAGTGCACCCAATTTTCCATGTTTCATGCTTAAAGAAGGTTATAGGTGAAAAGCTCCCAGTTCAAACTATATTGCCAGAACTTGATGAGGAAGGAAAAATCATATTGGAACGTGAAGCAGTCACAGAAACAAGAACTCAACAACAACAAAATCGATCAATTTTAGAGTATCTCATCATGTGGAAGAACTTACCCATTGAAGACTCCACATGGGAGGATGAGACTTTTATATAGAAGCATCTAGAACTACTCAAGTGTTGAGGAAAACACCTTTTTTAAGGTGATGGGCATGTTAGTTCCCTATAATACTAGTCATTCCCCTATTACTATTTTCATTTAGCCCTTATTGTTATTGTTGTGCACTTACTGTCCCCATATTGTTATTATTATGCCCCATAGAAGCCCACTATTGTTATTTTTGTGCCCTTATATTATTATTGTTATGCTGGCTTCGATTATATTGTGACCCATTAGACTCCTATATATAGAGAGGAGGTTTTTTCAATTGTATCATCCAAGAACTGTTCATTTATGTAATGTAAAGGAGGTTGCCCCCTCGAAGAGGCCGATTTCTAAGTCATTGATCTATATTTTCTATATTTTATTGAATTGGTTCCATAAAAAAGTCCAATAAATTGGTCTCTACAAGATCATAGCCTAACATTTACACATTTTCCAAAATAAGTTTAAAAGACAAAACTTATTTTTTGACTACTATAATATAGGGAACTAACATTAGCTCTGATGGGGATGGCATCCTCCCTGTGAGGTGCCAAGAACACCATAGACCATGTGCCTAACCATTGGGATTTATTGACTCTTTAACTCAACACAAAAATAACTCAAAACTAACTCGTGACTAACTCATTAATAACTCATGACTGGCTCATGAATTATTAAATTCTAAAAACTGGCAATAGTACATCAAAATATTAGGGCCTTCTCTTCAGGTTTCAAATTCAGATAGCAACTGCCCACACCTGCAATATTGAAAAATGGAAGGCTATATACAATGAAATGATCAAAACCATCTGATTTTAAGTAAATAATTCTTGAGAAAACTACCATTTACAGGCCCTCTAGAAAGAAATTCTCCTGTCAAATACTGCAGCAAGTATGCGTTGCTCCCATGGAATGCTCCAACGTTGAATGGTCGTTCCCAAAAAATTTCAAATTTTCCATGTTTACCCTTGTCTTCATTCCTAGAATCCTACTTCAAAACCAAGTAACTAGCCTAAAAGTATTTAGCCTTTGTCCTTCAATAAAAAATCTTTTTAAACTTATCCTGGATTGCTTGAGTATTGCTGTACATTTCCTCTATTTTTCGTTGCAATTGAATCATCTAATTTATCCTCTTTTGCAAGTCACTCGGTTCTACATCTACTTCTTGCAACAAATTCATTATTGTAATTCTCAACGAAGAAGGAAAAAAACATTTTTTCCATACACCAGTTGAAAATGTGACATATAAATTGACTTTTGAGTGATTACTCTATCAACCCGAAGTGCATAAAGCAACTTCTTGTGCCGCATTTTCTTATTTTCTTACAATAAATTCTTTATAATATTCACCACACTCTTGTTAGAAGATTCAGCTAAACCATTACCTTGTGGGTAATATGTAGTATAGTGAGTTAGTATAATATGCTTTTTATGACAGAATTGGATCATTTTCTTCGACTTGAAAGTGGAAACATTATTTGTTATTATTCTACTAGGACAACTAAATCTTGAGAGGATATTACCTTCTAGAAATTGAATGATGACTGTGTATGTTTCCTTCTTGGTTGGTATTACTTCTATCCACTTTGTGAAATAATTCGCGGTTGTCAGAATCCATTTGTGTTGGCCTGAAGATGATGGATGGATTTAACCAATGAAATATAGACCCCACTGCTATAAAAGTGCTTCAATTGCAATTTTTTTCAGGGGTAAGGGAAAAATATTCCTCTTTCCTTAAAAAATGTGACATTCATGGTAGCTTGATATGCTTTTATAAACATCAAAAAATAATGTTGGTCAGTAAAGACCAGCTATCATAATATTTTTATGTGTGGCTTTCCAAAAATGGTGGCCTCCATAATCTCCTTTGTGAAATTATTCCATAGCATTTTGTGCCACATCCTTCAATAAAAAAATTAATAACACGCCTATTGAATCTTTCTAGTGGGCTCCAGTATTGCAGCAATAATGCTGCAACTCCTGGGACTCCCTTCTTTACTTTATCAACCCGGTAGTTCGTAACAAACTTGGAAGCGACGGTGCTATATGCACAAGTACTAGCTCTTGCTGCAGGCTGTGACTTGATCAGCTGGCACAAGTCCGTTAGGAGCTTAAGACAACTTCTATGAGCTCTTAAAAGAAGCTTTTAACTGTGATAGATGAAAAATAACTCAACTAGAGGCTAATCTACTTGCAGAAAGAAGTTGAAAGCTAGAAAGGAACGCAAACCCTAACAAACCCTAGTTTTACCAACTAACCTTACTGGTGTGAGTAAAAGGATGAAAGCTATAGAAATGGATGCCATTGACTTCTAGAAAATTAAAATGCATTTGATTAAGCTACTTCTGAAGAGAAATATGAAGAAAACATCTTTTTGTATTTTCGAATAATATTTGTGGAATCACTTTGCAGGTGTTTTGACTATTTTGACTGTGCAGAGGTTGGTTGGCAAAAGGAAATGGAGTGGAGGCTTGCAGGAGGTTGGGAAGGTGAGAAGAGGGCCTAAGGGGGTCCCTAGCGCCCTTCTAGAGAGGTTCACAGTGATCGGATCTCAAGAAACCGCTTTCGTGAGCTTCTATAGGAAGTCTACAGGGGTTCTACAGGATGTTTTTGGCTTCTATAGGATGATTCTACGGGATATTCCTAAAGGGGATTTTGGAGGGTTGATGGTAGAAGAAAGATGAAGAATTGGGTACAGAGGTTGGATGATGATGTGGAGGGGTCCAGGACCTGGCGAACGAAGCGGGTGAGTGATAAGGATGGTTGGATTTGTTCAAGGAGGGGTAGAGCAATGTTGCACAAAAATATGGAAATTAGGTCAAAGGGAGGGAACGTAGCAAATGTGAGGCAAGAATTAGAGTTAGAGGATAGAGCAGGCGATATTGATGGATTAGGGTTAGGCAAAGAGGTATCACAGGTGCTCTGCAAGTTATTTTCCAAACTATTCAAGCAAAGACTCGGAAAACCAAAGACCTAGCTACTTTAAAATAATCTGACCTAAATATCAGCAAAGAAAATGAACAGAAGTTTATTGGCAACAAAATCATGCGAAATAGCTATGCAAACTAAGCAATCATGGACCTGAGCATGTAACTACAACTGGTGTCAACTTCCACAAATGAGAATCTAACACTAACAATTGCATGACGAAGCAAAGACAGTGTTTTTGGTGGTGGCAAGGATGCCTTGGTCCCAGCTCATGGTCCCACGAAGAGAGAGGTGAGATCAGGGTGCTTGATAGCCCTTTTCTGAAGATCTTCTCTGTTATCAACCTATCAAACCAATCTAAACATGAAAAGCCTTTTTAACCATCAACAATGACCTTGGTAACCAAGCAAGACTTTAATCTACTTAACAGAAATTATTTGATAAATACATCAACAACACATAACAGTACACAAAGGAAGCCTTGGCACTTGGGTTGGGCCCAACCCCAAGAGCTGCAAGCTCCTAAGAAGAAGCTTAGAACCGGTGCCAAATGAAATTGCTTTCCATTACTCAAAAATAACCATGTCACAAAAGAAGTTGTACAACAGAAGCTACAAAATGAGCTGAGAAACTAGCAACACTATAGTGCAGAATACAATTGTTCAAAAAGTAACCTACGAAGGCTGGAAGCCTTCCTATTTATGCACCATGAGGACCTCCAATAGTCCTCCTTGATTCGAGGGTCTTGACTACCCAAACTGCTAGTACTCAATCACTTCATAAAAGCTGCTTGGCTACCCCTGGGAATCAACGTTGGTGGGCTGCTGAACTCTGAGCTGATGGTGGAGAACTCAAGGAAGAGGCCATTTAGTGTAGGAGGCACCCTCCCTATGAATCCTCAGCCTTGTCCCCTTGCATTCGGCTATCAAATGGCTCATAAATACTTGACCTTGGTCCAAAAGCTGTCCAAAAATATGCAATAAACACATATTAGTCTTCATGGTCAAGTGACTATCCTCATTTGTTCAATCAACATAAATATACTCAAAAGAATGCATAAACTATGAAGAATGGTGGATTAATGGAGAACAATAGGCAAAATGAGTCCAATAAGTTACCCATTTTTGGGGCTCATTATCACCTCCCTACTAAATGGGTTGCTCATCCTCTGAGAAACTAATCTATCTCATCATCCTTGATAGCTTTGACTGCCTCTCTCACATCCCAGGCCTCCGAGGTGATGTCTTCATCCTAGTCATGAAATCCTGCTTTTCCACTTCCTCCCGTTGCTTGTTTTCCTCTTCTTCCTTAACTCCTTCTAGAAATACCAAAAGCAAGGGAGGATTGAACTTTAGGCCAATCCAATTGGCCTCCAGATTTTTCATTCACTGTTTATAGAAGGGTACGCTTACCAAGGCCTCCTTCATCCTGGTTGAAGAGTGGTATTCTCCTATCTTCAAACTATGGGGCAGTGTGTTCCACCTCCTTGTGCAGGCATGAAGGCAGTTATCCCCCAACAGTCTCTCCATGTCCTCAAAGTGGGCAATAGCTTGAGCTTCTCATTCAATGTAATATGGTAAATCCTGAGGGTTGTTGGCCAAGTGCTGGTGCGTGCTTATCAATGTTGAGGGATTCTCCGGCTCTGCTCTGATCATTAGTGGCTCACTGAGTTCCCTGTTCATAATATTTCAGACCTCTGCTGCCCTTTTTTCGTCATGATTCAACCAAGAGGCCATGGCCATAAGTTGCACATCTCCTACCACAGCATTGGGATCCCATGAATTCATGTTTGGAAGGGCCAAGTTGTGTAAATAAAACTTTGATAATTTAGCCTTGTCCTCTGATGAGCTACTGTCACATAAAGCCATGAATTGATGGTAGTTTTGAAATGGAGTAGTGCCCCTTTGTGCCAAGGTGTCAATATGGAACTGCAACCATTGATCTTTAAGGTACAAAGCGTATGACTTGGCAGGCTGCCTACACTGTATAGCCTCTATTGCCCAGTTGGCCATGCAGGATAGTTGGGCTTCCTTCTCATGTACCTGTTGCCTTAGAGACAGTATCTCCTCTGTTGCTTGCAACTCCTTCTCCTGTAGCTATTTTATTAGTGCCTCGATCTCAGCCTGCAGCCCATCCTTTCTTTGCTTTTCATTCAAGGTTTCTTTGTCTGTTGGAGGCTTTTCCCGTTGCTTCTGTTCTCCTAGAATGGAGGGCATGTCTTCCTTATGGATTCCCTGTAGCTGTAGCTGTTGTTTCAGTAGCTCGTTCTCTTCCTGTAGGTTGGCCCTCTGACTACTTTCCACATGCTTCACCATGGCCAATTCTTTCCTTGACTCCTTGAGTTGTTCTTCTAGGGGGCGTATTTATGCCACATCCTTGGACTTGGCAATCCTCATCCAAGTGTGAGTCCTAATTCTTTCTTCTTCTAGTGCAAAGAATAGTGGCACCGCAAATTTCTGGGGAATTATTTTCCCAGCTTCTAACAGGTTATAGTATGAGCCCAAACTGAGCTGAGGGCTTGGTTCCAATATTTCCTCTGTCCTTTCTTCTTCCTATGGTTGTTTGGCCACCTTTTCCTCCAATTTCTTGGTCTCTTTTAGCTTAGCTCAAGTTTCCTGTAGAGATTTCTCAACTTCCTGTAGAACTGTCTTTGAGTCCATTGTCTTCAGTCTTTCTCTCCAAGTGGAATTTTTGGGCTTCCCCATTCATAGGTGACGGATATCTTTGAAGGAGACCCTTCCTTTGGTTTAGGGGTTGTGTCCTCAATGATAATTGGCTCCTTTGACTGCGGCTGGGGTTTGCCTACTTTGATTCGTGTGCTCTTTCTTGCTTTAAAGTGCATGGAAGTTTGCCTCTTTCACTTCCCTTTTTGTTTTGGAGTTGTTTTTAAGGCAGAAAGCACAGCTACTGCCTCTCTTGCCAATATTTCTGGTGATTTCCCCCTTTGTTGTTCTATTTCCATGCTTCCTGTAGAAGTCTTTGTGTCAACTGTTTCTGCCTGTATTGTGGCCATTTAAGGATCTGTCTTTACCTTTTGTTTTGGTGTGACTGCTGTGGCTGTGCCAGCCTTTACTTGGGATGTTTTTGCCTTCTCTGCTCTCCTCTGTAGTCTCTTTTCTCTTGGTGTTTGTGCTGTTGTTCCTTGCTCTATTTTAGGCTCATCAATTTGGCCCTTTCCCTCTTCCTCTTTTTGTCCTTCTTGTGCTTGTTTGTCCTGTGTTTCTTTACCACTGGTTTTCTCTCCTACTTTAGTGTGTTCCCCTTCTTCAATGCTGGATGAGGTGAGCTCCTCGGCTAGAATTCTAATATCATCATCTTTGGACATGTTTTGGAAAATTTCCCAAGAGAGGGGGACAGTGTAGGTGATGAGGGAATCTTCCACTAAAATTTTGATGAGCCCATGATGGGCTAACTGATCCGATGTCCCTTCATTCAATTTTGTGCCACATTCACTTAATGACTGCAGAAGAAAATAAGGGATGCTCAACTTCTTTTCTGGAGGTAAATCCATTCCATGTCTTAGTTCACTCAGCAACTTGAAATGATAGTTGTAGACAATGCTGAACCTCCCTTCACAGGTAATGTATTTCATGATTTGGAAACTGACTTCGCTCCAGAGAGGAGGTAAGAAGGTTCTCCGAACCCCGTTCTTGTCTTCTACAGGATGTTCCTTAGGCAGGAAGAATTCTTTCTTGGCTGCCTGGCCCAATGACCTTTCTTCTTTGCTCCAAGGGAGCCCTAATGGGAGACGAGTAACATGACTGATGAGCTCAGGGGTAACTTCTAGAGTCAAACCCCTAAAATTCACTGTGGCGAGTGTCTTTGATTCAGGTTTTAGGGACATTAATAATTCCTCCGTTATCTCATCGTCATGAACCTGAATTTTGTCACAATAGGACATCCAATTGGTGCGGGTGAAGAGTTCCACCACCTCCGAATGCTCACGCAGCTTGCTGGGATCTGAAGGTTCTTTCCTGATAAACCCCCCTGGCATGGTGAGAGTGCCCTGTTTTATGCTCTGATCAGAGAAGTGAATTTTTTTTATGGATTTCTCCCTTGAACTTTGAGAAGGGATTTCAACTATCAATTAGCACCAATTCCCTAGCTTTAACATTGTTGCTGCCCAGAACTCAGCTGTCCATTTATGAAGGAAGAAATTGGCTTTCCACAGGCAGAGTACAGAGCTGAATGTTTATTCCCAGCATACATACAAACATGCAAATTCAAATTCTTCATACATAGGCTAGCCCTCATAGTTGCATATCATTCCTACAGGATAATTTTATTTTTTAATAGGAACTGTGGAGGAGAATTTTGATGAAAAAACGACTGAGAAATATCATGCACACATAGGAAAACTGCTATTTCCAACTCACAGGCAGATTTTTCTCAGACTCCCCAATTTGAGATAGTTCAATTCACCACCTTTTCGAAACATACCATGCATGGAAGAGTGTTTTCGAGCCTACCTCTCTCGAAACTCCAATTTTGACAAAGAAAAGTCCAGGCTTCCCTACTCCGGAAAGCTGTGCCGTACTTCATGTAGAGCTTCTTCCTGTAGAACTCTTGCCGGATTCTGTAGGATGTCACTACACCTCTGAACAAGCCCAGTATGCGTGAGATTTTTTTGAAATAGGCCGAAAAACTCAGTGGAGGATGATGGGTTAATAGATTTTGGAAGCAAAGGACACGTACTTCGGTCGAGGACGTTGCAAGTGCGAATAAACAGAGGGTGGTGAGAGTCTTTAGCCGAGCATCTTTTAACTGCGGCACAATTCATGGTGAGGGGATGAAGTGGCTGGACCGAACCATTGATACAACGTCATGGCCATCATTTCTCTGCGTGTCTCTGACCGCCATCACCTCCCCTCCTACCATTAACCGGCACCACCACTGCCAGTCCCGACGATTTTCCCCGATTGGACACTTCACACGTGTCAGTTGCATGTCTCTTCGGCAAATTTGAACGTAACTGAGCTTGTTCAAATCCCACGAAGCTATGTAACTGGTTGAGTCGATCCCATTCAATCCAAACCATTTTCACAGGCATGCAACTTTCGAAATATAGTTTATGCAATTGACAAATGGGTTTAGACACTTACCTGCATGGCCATGGACGCATTATGCAGACTTCGGGTCTCGGGACCATTCCTTCACTTCTTGTTTCTTCGTGCATGGGTGTTAGAACCCATTCCTTCATTCGTTGATGTTGTATGCATGGGTTTTGGAACTCGATCCTTCGATTGTTAACGCTGCATGTACAGGCTCTGTTTGGTTTCGACTGCTGAGGATGTTTTCATGTCTAAGAGGAGCCTTTTGCATGTTCCCTTTGTTGGTTTCAGCTATTCCTGCTTCCATAATATGTCTCCCAGAGGGATCAGTTGCTACAGGATTCCTGTAGGATGTCCTATAGCTGCTTATCCTCCTGGAATGCAAGCTAAACAAGTAGGGTTATATTGCTGACAAGGGATTTAGTTGATGAAGAGTCCAGATGGAGATTGACAAGTAGGGTGAGCTAGACATCATTTCTTGATTTGTCGTTGAAAGATTCTTGCTGGAAATCTGAGGAAAACAGGGTTTCTTGTATGACTGTGCAGGAACACATAACCAGGTGGGTGACAGAGGTGTAAAGAGATGGAACAGGGTGCCATATAGTGATGGGTGGAAACAGGGGTGGCTGCAGGCCTAACAAACAGATCCCAACCTTCAGATTCCCCTCCATGATTGATTTTGGCTTGCCCGAAGGTTCTACAAGATGTTTCCTGTAGAAGACATAGACTGCCTGTAAAATAGGCAGAACTTCCTGTAGAATAGGCAGAACTTCCTGTAGAAGGTGAAATCCGCTCCCGAATATGATCAAATCCTAGGAGAGGTGAGTGGTCATGGAAGAAGCGTCTGTGAGGGTGTCCTGTAGCCTGGTGTAGACCCATGTCCTTGTTTTACGCGACCTTCCTAACCTGCAATATATTCCCGGCAACCTGTAATTATTCCATAGAGATTAGGCTTGTTTTTCTTTTTTCCCTTTTTTTTTTCTTTGAGAGAGAGAGACAGCTCGGGCGCCTCCATGAGGTTTTCACCCTCACTATTTTCCCTAGGCGCCTCTAAGAAGTTTTTAGCGAGGGATCTTTTTATTTCATTTCTCTCTTTTTTTTTTTTTTTTTTCTGATGCTCAAGGTGTGGGTGGAGTAAAGACAGGGCCCTGCTCCACTACCAGCACTGATTTGTCCAAAGTTTCAATGAACTCTTGCCTCGAAAAGGGTTTCTTGTAGATTTTCAATCGATGCCCATTGACGAGCATGGGGATGGCTTCTTCATCAATTGTCCCGATAAGGATTGAACCATTGTCATTGCATTTCTCCACTGTATATGGTCCTAACCACCTTGTCCTCAGTTTCCCTTTGAAATCCTTGTATTTTGAGTCATACAGTAGCACCCAATCTCCTGGCTAGAATTGCTTTTCATTAAGGTGTCGGTCATGCCATATCTTCCTCTGGAGTTGAACTACTTCTGAGTGGAGGAGGGCCTGCATTCTTTTTTCATCTAATCCATCCAGCTGCAGTAATCTTTCCCATTGTGCATGGCTGAGATCTAGGTCTAGCTGAGCTGTCACCCTCAATGTGTTGTACTCGAATTCTATGGAAAACAGAGCCTTCTTCCCATAGACCAGCTCATAAGGTGTGAAACCTATTGTAGTTTTCCAAGTGGTGTTGTAGGCCTAGGTGGCCTCAACCAAGCGATCTACCCAATCCTTCCTACTGCTGCTCACCACTTTAGTCAAAATATCTTCCAACGATATATTAGTAACTTCCACCTACCCATTAGCTTGCGGATGATAAGGGGTGGAAGTTCTGTGCTTGATCTTGTGATGAGCCAGCAGGTCTTCAATCATGTTAGAGGTGAACTGACTTCCTTGATCGGTGACTAGCTCTCTTGGGTAGCCAAATTTGTAGAAGATATTATCCCTTAAAAACTCAGCCAATTTTCCTATTGTCGCTGCCTTCATTGCCTTGGTTTCTACCCACTTTGTCAGGTAGTCTGTGCACACAATGATGTAAGACCTTTGCTTTGAAGGAGGGTTGATAGGACCCACAAAATCCATGCCCCACTTCTCAAATGGCTCGAAGATCACTTGAGGTTGGAGGGGCATTTCATCCCTTGGAGTCGGTTTCCCCATCCTTTGACATCGGTCACATTGGCTGATGTATCTTCTGACATCTTGATGAAGAGTGGGCCATTAGTAGCCTGCCTGTAGAATTTTGAAGGCAGTTCTTTTTGCTGCAAAGTGACCTCCACAGGGCCCATTGTGATAGGTCAGGAGGATGTCGAAAACTTCCTCCTCCCTAACACAATGCCTCAAGATCTGATCTGGGCCAAGTTTAAATAGGTTGCCCCCAATCCAAGTGAATGGGGCACTTTTCCTCACAGTTTTGCTCTTCTCTCTTGACGATAGGTGTGGAGGGAACTGTGATGAGACCAAGTAATTTTCTATATCAGCAAACCATGAAGAGAATACTGAAATAGCAAACAGGTGTTCGTCTGGCATCTGGTCATCCACTGTCCCTTCTTCACCTGCAAGCAAATCCAATCTAGACAGAAATTCGGCAACAACATTTTCTTTCCCTGGCTTGTCCACAATGGTCAAATCAAATTAGTGCAACAAGAGTAACCATCTAATGATACAAGAATCTACATCAGGCTTATTCATTAAATATCTAATGGTAGCATTATCAGTGTGTACGAATGTTTGATAACCAGTGATGTAGAGTCTGAACTTGTTTAGGGAGTGGACTATAGCCAGGAACTCTTTTTCGGTTACAATATAGTTCATCTCTACCTCGGACAGGTTTTTGCTGACAAAGTATATGGCATATGGTAGTTTCTCCTCAACTTGTCCTAAGGCTACCCCTATGGCTTTGTTCGAGGCATCGGTGTGGATGTGGAAAGGTAGGACCCAGTTTGGACCTCTCAAGATCGGGGCAAACACCAGCTTATATTTCAACTCATCCAGAGCCCCTTAACAGTCGTTAGTCCATTTAGACTCAACATCTTTCCCTAAGAGGCCAAAAAATGGCGAGGCTAGCTTACTGAAATATTTAATGAATCTTCTATAATATCCTGCTAAGCCTAGAAAACTCTGAACATCTCTTACCTTTTGAGGAGGTGGAACCTTTTGGATGATAGAAATTTTGCTAGGATCCACCTGTAATCCTTGCTGAGAAACGGTATGACCTAACACGGTCCCTTCAGTCATCAGGAATTCACATTTTTCAGGACTAAGGGATAGGTTCATCTCAATACACTTGGTTAAAACTTTTCCTAGGTTAGATAATGCTTCTTGGAAGTTAGACCCATAAGGAGTAAAGTCATCCATATAGATTTCCACCGAATCGTGAACCAGCTCAGAAAATATGCTCAATACTGCTCTCTGGAAAGTGGTAGGAGCATTGCATAGCCCAAAGGGAAGAACCCGGTAGGCAAAGGTTCCCCAAGGACAAGTGAAGGTGGTCTTATCTTGGTCTTCCGGGCTGATTTGGATTTGATTATACCCGTTGAACCCATCTAGGAAAGAAAAGAACTTCTTACCTGCCAGCCCATCTAGCACTTGATCTATGAACGGCAAATGGAAATGGTCCTTCTTGGCGGCTTTGTTAAGTTCTCGATAATATACACAGATTCTCCACTTCCCATTTTTCTAGGGTACAAGCACCAAAGGAGAAACCCATTCGTTGTCCGAGATGGGGTAGATGAATCCTGCATCCAACAACTTTTTCAATTCTTCTTTAACAATGTCCTTAAAGGCTAGATTCATTCTCCTCTGAGGCCGCTTGACTAGTTTACAATCCTCTTTAATGTAAATGTGATGGGTACAGACCGACGGATGGACTCCTTTCATTTTCTTATAGCTCCAGGCAAAAGCCTCCAAACGGCGGTTCAATAGGCTACATAGCTCCTTATCCTGAGAGGAAGATAAGGATGAGCTGATCTTTAAGGTTCTTTCAGGGCCAAATTCCACATTTTTAACTCTGGGTGAGGTCGGGTCAGCCACACAGAGGTCCACTAAAGCACTGGCTTGGGTACCTTCCACTAACTCCTCTACGATAGTGCACTAGGAGGTGGATTTTGAATCAAATTCTCGATCAAGTCATCCTCGGTCAGAGGACCTCCCCTGGCAGCTTCTACTATGCACAATGGTGCAGAGCAGACTTCACCCTCATCTCCCTCCTCCAACCAGAGTGGTAAGTCATGTTCTAACAGTGGTTGGGTGGGAGGGTATAGGACTAGCTATTTGGACATAAGCCCATTCTTGATGGTCATGCTCCTAGCTTGACAACTGATGTAAGCATCCATAGTAGCTAACCAATGCCTTCCTAATATGAGGGGGTATCCAGTGAGTTTTTCCTTTGGCTGAAGGACCAAAAAGTCCACAGGGTACTCCCAAGAATCAACAGAGACCTGGAAATCCTCCACAATTCCTTTGAGAGTCACGAGGGAGCGGTCTACCAACTGCAGTACTGTCGAGGTCTTTCTTAAGGAACTCTGAAGGTTTAGTTTGAGCATAGTGTCCCTTGTCATCACATTAATGGTAGCCCCTAGATCGACCAAGGTGTGGGGGATTATGGTGCCATTGATGTGGACATCTACTACAGGACTCCCAGGATCCAAATATTTTGGACAGATTATTTGTCCCAACATCAGATCAAACAGTTGTCCTATGACATTGATATTCGGGGCATCTCTATTGTGCCTGTCTGGGTGCCTGAAACACTTCTCCTTGATCAATTTGTTGTAGATTGGTACATCTTTTATAGCCTGGAGAAGTGGGATTTTCACACACAACTATTTAAGTTCTCCTCAAAGTTCAGTCTCCTCTAGGTTTGGTTGCGTGGTTACCGTTATTCTCTCAATAAAGGGTGGAATGGATTTGGGTTCACTTTCCTGTTTCCCTTCCTCATCCTCCAGGGGAGGAGGTTGGCGATCTGGAAGGACCTTTCCAGACCGTAGGTTTATCTCCTAAATCTCCACAGCATAAGTAAGGCATGTCATCTCTCCAGTGTATACTTGCTGGAGGAGAAAGAGGTAATGGTTGTGGTTGAGTAGGAGGTGGAGGAAAAATAGCGGGAGGAGAGTTGTATTGGGGCCTCCAGCCCAGTTGAGGTGCATTCCAGTGATGTTGTGGCTGGACATGAGAGTGAAACGAATGAGCAGTAGGTTGAGAATGGTATTGAGATGGATAAGACCAAGGAGGAGGTGTGGACCAGGAAGGATGAGCAGGGGACCCCAAAGAAGGCATGTGAGCGGATTGGTTGGGGTTGTAATAAGTTTGATATGTTCCTTGCATCCCCTGCTGGTAAGGTCTAGACCGATGTGGCCTCCTTTGGTTAAGGAAGTAGAGTGGCTCAATGGCCCCTTCAGCCGCTTGGTACATGGCTTTAAGTCCAGGTAAGGTTGGGCACTGGTTCGTGGGGTGTTCTTCCTCACAAACGAAACATACGTCCACTGAGTGCAATGGAAACTCATTCTTAGGATGCTTCCTTGTACATCTGGGACAAAAAATGGCCAAAGCCCTCTCAGCTTCCTCTTTCTTCTGTTGGATTTGGAAAGTATCCAGTTGCATGGAAATGGTCTGTCTCATCTCACTTTTTAAGTCTTCCATCTGATTAGCAAACTCATGCTTGGAGAAGGTGGTACTAGCTAAGAGTTGATTCCCCCTACCTCACTTCCGGGCTGCCCTAGAGTGGTTTCTAAACACATTCTTTATGTCCTCATAAGGTAGTTGGTAGATGTCTCCTCTAGCTAGCAGATGGAGGGTATCTAGAAGGTCTTCAGGGACTCCTCGGAGCAGAACCAGCTTCAGATATTCAGGGTCAAGCGTGCACCTCGCCTGTTTATAGCTAAATTGGAACCTTTCCTCGTAGTCTTCTAAAGACTCATCACTTCCCATGGTCATGTGAAAGATCTCTCCCTTTGCTTCCTTTGACCTACAGTAGTCCTGGTATTTGTTGTTAAAGGCTTGTTGCATCTAAGCCCAAGTTGTGATACTATTTCTAGGTAACCCCATGAACCAGCGTAGTGCTGCATCCTTGAGGGTAGAGGGAAAGAGTTTCAACTTTTGCTCGTCTTCTGCATAGTCATAAGTTTGAAAAAGGAGAGCAAACTCAAACAAGAAGGTATCAGGGTCTTCAGTGGTCAATCCATGGAACTGAGGTAAGGCTGAGGGACTTATGTTTTTCATCTTCATGTCCCCGTTGGTCTCTCGGATGGGAAAGGCACCTTCTATTCTCTCCTCATATTCTCTCCCGTTTCTATTTTCAGCTATGGTCTCAAAAGGAATGTTTTCTTGCTCTTCTTCTGTTATAGGATCTTCGTATATCTTTGGAGGTTCACCTATAGGTTCTTCTGGATCACTACCACCAAAGAAGAGAGAAGGGTGACTCAGTGATGTGGTGGGGGTGTTGGGTAAGAATTTCCCTGTATTGTCTCTATTCCTATGAGGCATGAAATAGAATATTTTTGGTGGAGTTTTGGCATTTTTTTCTGCTTGTACCTGCAAAACTGAAATAGATTGAACTACAACTAACTAAAATCTATCTTGCTGAAATGAAAATGCGGAATTGAAATGAAAGTAGGAAAGGACTAATCTATTTTGTTGAAATGAAGTTGCAGGAATGAAATGATAATCTACACTTGCAGAATTGAAATTGTAGAATTGAAATGCTAATCTATGAAAGCAGGAAAGGTCTAATCTACTTTTGCAGAAATGAAATTTCAGAATGGAAATGAAATAAACTACTTAGCAGAAAGTTGTAGAAGAAAATAGAAGAAAAGCAGCAATCACAAATACTCTGACGCTTCCCCGGCAACGGCGCCAAAAAGAATGATGGGCTCCAGTATTGCAGCAATAATGCTGCAACTCCTGGGATCCATTCTTTACTTTTATCAACCCGGTAGTTCGTAACAAACTTGGAAGTGACGGTGCTATATACACAAGTACTAGCTCTTGCCGCAGGCTGTCATTTGATTAGCTGGAACAAGTCTGCTAGGAGCTTAAGCCAACTTCTATGAGCTCTTAGAAGAAGCTTTTAACTGTGATGGATAAAAACTAACTCAACCAGAGGATAATCTACTTGCAGAAAGAAGTTGAAAGCTAGAAAGGAACGCAAACCCTAACAAACCCTAGTTTTACCGACTAACCATACTGGTGCAAGTATAAGGATGAAAGCTACAGAAATGGATTCCATTAACTTCTAGAAAAGTAAAATGCATGTGACTAAGCTACTTTTGAAGATAAATATGAAGAAAACATCTTTTTGTATTTTCAAATGATATTTGTGGAATCACTTTGTAGGTGTTTTGACTATTTTGACTATGCAAAGGTGGAGGCTTGCAGGAGGTTGGGAAGGTGAGAAGAGGGCCTAAGGGGGTCCCTAGCACCCTTCCAAAGAAGTTCATAGTGATCAGATCTCAAGAAACCGCTTTCATGAGCTTCTACAGGAAGTCTGCAGGGGTTCTACAGGATGTTTTGTGGCTTCTACAGGATGTTTCTACAGGATATTCTGAAAGGGGATTTTGGAGGGTTGATGGTAGAAGAAAGGCGAAGAAGTGGGTACGGAGGTTGGATGATGATGTGGAGGGGTCCAGGACCTGGTGAATGAATCGGGTGAGTGATAAGGATGGTTGGATTTGTTCAAGGAGGGGTAGAGCAATGTTGCACAAAAATTAGAAATTAGGTCAAAGGGAGGGAACATAGAAAATGTGAGGCAAGAATTAGAGTTAGAGGATGGAGTAGGTGGTATTGATGGATTAGGGGTAGGCAAAGAGGTATCACAGGTGCTCTGCAAGTTATTTTCGAAACTATTCAAACAAAGACTCAGAAAACCAAAGACCTAGCTACTTTAACCTAATCTGACCTAAATATCAGCAATGAAAATGAACAGAAGTTTATTGGAAACAAAATCATGTGAAATAGCTATGCAAACTAAGCAATCATGGACCTAAGCATGTAACCGCAACTAGTATCAACTTTCACAAATGAGAATCTAACACTAACAATTGGATGACGAAGCAAAGACAGTGTTTTTGGTGGTGGCAAGGACGCCTTGGTCCCAGCTCATGGTCCCACAGAGCGAGGGGTGAGATTAGGGGTGATTGATAGCATTTTTCCGAATATCTTCTCTATTATCAACCTATCAAACCAATATGAACATGAAAAGCCTTTATAATCATCAACAATGACCTAGGTAACCAAGCAAGACTTTAATCTACTTAACAGAAATTATTTGATAAAGACATCAACAACACATAACAGTACAGAAAGAAAACCTTGACACTTGGGTTGGGCCCAACCCCAAGAGTTGCAGGCTCCTAAGAAGAAGCTCAGAACTGGTGCCAAATGAAACTACTTTCCATTACTCAAAAATAACCATGTCACAAAAGAAGTTGTACAACAAAAGCTACAAAATTAGCTGAGAAACTAGTAGCACTATAGTGCAGAATACAATTGTTCAAAAAGTAACCTACGAAGGCTAGAAGCCTTCCTATTTATGCACGATGAGGACCTCCAAGAGTCCTCCTTGATTCGAGGGGCTTGGATACCCAAACTGCTATTACTCAATCACTTCATAAAAGCTGCTCGGCTGCCATTGGGAATCAACGTTGGGGGGCTGCTGAACTCCGAGCTGATGGTGGAGAACTCGAGGAAGAGTCCACTTAGTGCAGGAGGCACCCTCCCTATGAATCATTAGCCTTGTCCCCTTGCATTCGGCTATCAAATGGCTCATAAACGCTTGACTTTGGTCCAAAAGCTGCCCAAAAATCTGCAATAAACACGTATTAGTCTTCATGGTCAAGTGACTATCCTCGTTCGTTCAATCAACATAAATATAATCACAAGCATGCATAAACTATGAAGAATGGTGGATTAATGGAGAACAATAGGAAAAATGAGCCCAATAAGTTACCCATTTCTGGGGTTCATCACTTTCCAATACATAAATTGATTCAAAATGTAGAATTTTATAGCCTTCAATTTCAAAAATCTTGCCTTTGTTTTTTTCATCCCTGGAGGAGCTTGTAAATGTTGTAAAACATAAACTATGTCAGCATACCATGGAGAGGAAAGAAACCTTTCAGATACCTGTTGAGAAGGTTCTGAACTATTATCATCAGACAAACCAACTATGAAATTTATGTCCAATACACTTAGATTTGAATCTGCCATCAATTTTTCCAATCCTTGACCCTTTATCAGCTTGGTAGGCTTGATCTCCACATCATACTCAAGAATAGTTGTTATCCATCTTCCTCTTCTACCTTCAGGATCAGGTTGGGTTAGAATGTCTTTCACAACAACATTCAGAACATAGGAAATCACATGTGAATGAAGCACATAAACTCTAAAATCTTTCAAAGCTTTAACCAATGCATATGCATACTTCTCCATAATATTATATTTAAGGGAAGAATATATCAAACCTCTACTAAATAAGGTTATTGGTTGTTTATTATCTTGGTAATTTTCTACATAAGGAATGTTGCAATTTTTTGTTCAAATGTGAAAGAGAAAATGATGAAATCTTTAGTATAATCTAGACTAGCTAAAATAGGAGCACTAGACAAGGCATGTTTTACCTCTTCAAAACAATTCTTGGTTTCAATAGTCCATTTGATTTCACTTTCCTTCATCAGCATGTTAGTCAAAAACCTTATAATTTTTGCTAAGTTAGGAATGAATCTTCCACAAAAAATTGACTCTGCCCAAAAATGACTGAACCTCCTTCTTATTCCTTTGGATGTCAATTTTATGAATTGCAACAACCCTGTTTGGATCAATTTTGATGCCATCCTTTGAAATGATATGTCCCAACAATTTTCCCTCCTCCATTGCAAAATGTGATTTCTTTGGATTTAGGGATATGCCAAACCTCTTGCACTTCTCAAAAACCTGTCTTAAATGTTGCAAATGATCAAAATCAGATTTTGAAAATATAGTGATATCATCAAGATAAACCATAATGAACTTATCCTTCTCATCGAAAAATGAAATATCCATGGCCCTTTGAAAGGTGGCCCCTACATTCATCATCCCAAAGGGAATTTTGGCATACATGAAGGTACCCCATGGAGTGATGAAAGCTATATTTTCCTGGTCATCAGGATGGACCAAGATCTAACTGTATCCTAAGAAACCATAAAGCGTGGACATCCTCTTTGAGCCAACTACCTTTTGTAGTATATGATCCATCTTACACAATGGGTAATTATCTTTTAAAGACACCTTGTAGATGTTTTTGAAATCAACACAAAGCCATATCTCATTAGTCTTCTTCCTCACATGGAACAAATTAGAATTCCATTTTGAAAACCTTAAAGGAATAATAATTTTTTCATCAAAAACTTTTCTCACTTCCTTTTCAATAAGAGGTAACAAAGGGGGATTGGTTCTTCTCAACCTTTGTTTCAAATGCTTTTGATCCTGCTTGATTGGAATTTTATGTTGAATGATGGTCTTATCATAAACTTTGAGGTCCTCATACCCCCATGCAAAAATATATGAGTATTATTTCATGAGATCAAGGTATTTATTTATGTCCTCAGGAGTTAAGGATATTTGAAGGTTTACAATATTAGGCTGTTGTTGTATCCCTATACTACATTCTTCTACTTCAGTTTCACTTGGAACAACCTTGGGATTCTTTGGTACATCCTTCTGGTCAAATAACTTTTGAATATGAACTAACCCTTTTAGGATTGTGTTGTTCTTCAATTGTATAACCTCCATATCTATCATTTGATTTTCAAAATCATCGAAATATGAACCCAAGGCCCGAGGTTCAACCTCACTAAAAAAAATGTGTCATCTATGCACAAATTGGAAAATTCCTTAATCGTTTACAAAAAATAAATCAATTTGTTTATCATCTTTGAAAACTTGCCAATATTCTACAATGTCTAGGACCGTTTGTCTATATTTGAATTATATTTCATACTTCTTATTGTGATAGATAGGAATCTTAAACACACTAGCTAACATGGCCAACGCATCAGCTATCATATTTTGTGCTTTAGGAATCACCGATAACTCATATTCTGAAAATATTTGTAGCATTTCTAGGATAACATTCCTATAGGCCCTCATCCTAGGGTGTTTAGTTTGATACACACATTTAATTTGACTAATAATCAACTTTGAATCCCCATGAACTGTAATCTTATTTTCTCCCAAGTCTTTCAAATTATTGAATCCCAAAATCAACGCTTCATACTGAGCCACATTGTTTGTATAGTCAAAGGATAATTTGTACAAAAATAACCTTGACTTTTCCACCTTTGGGTCACTATCCACACACCAGCTCTAGCCCCTTCTTTATTGACTACTCCATTAAAATACATGTTCTAAAGGCCATCATCATCTTATTTATGTTGTGATTTTGTTCCTGCAATTCACCTTCTTTCTCCTCTGATATGTTGTCCCTATTTTGACTGCCTTCCTCCAAACACAAATCAATATATAATATGAAATAATCCATATCATAATGAACTAAATAAATAGGATGGTTATTAGTCCTTTCCTTGCCACTTATCATGTACTTCATTAAGGTTTCTCAATACAATCTCCTTGGCTGTCCAAAAATAGGAATTGTGGCATAATACATGTAGATTTGTAGAGTACCCTTTAACTTTGCAGACCAGGGCCTTGATAAAAGCATGCCAAATTTTGGAGGAATATCAGCAACAACTATATCCACAACTAAGGATTTTCCTAGGATTTGAGTGAGAGAGCCCACCAAATCCGTGATCAAATGCAAACATTTCACCTTACTTGAATCAAAGGAAAATAGATCTTTATATGTTCTTGTGATGTCCAAACCAAGCTTGTCCATAATAAACTTTGGCACTAAGTTATGTGATGCACATGAGTCTAACATTTCATTATACAAAACAAATAATGCACATTCAAGCTGGCATAAAAATGTGGGACATCTCCACCTTGAGAATCTCCATCAAATTTTGGACCAAAAAGAAGTTTAGGATGATAAACATTCAAGTTAATAGTATATGAAACATCTCCTATCTTTAATTCTTTGAAAATTTGACTCTTGTATGTATCATTCCTGATCACTTCATTAAATGGAATAGAAATGTTACTTTTAGAGATTTCATTTTCTAATCTGAAACAAGATTAACCTTTCTCTACCTCTTTGATTGTTTTGTCTCTCTTCTAAGGAATCTCTTTTGCAAGATCAATTTTCATTTAGCTGAAAGTAGGTGCATTAGCTTGAATTTTCTTTGGAGGATTTATTGGAACCTTTCCATTTCTAAAATAATAAAGTGTTTGTACCTCCATGACTTCATTTTGATACCCCTCCTTATAATATTCTAATTCCATATGCATGATATCTTCTAATCATGATCTTTTGTTGTCTCTTCATCCTCTAATAAATTCTCTTAAAAAGGGGGTTTGATTTGTTGATGATTTCCAAGATTTCACTTCTCTTTGCTATATTTGCACTTGAGGCATCCAAAAATTTGGATTTCTTACTGGAGGAGAGGCCTACTGATCTCTACCAACAACTTTATTCTATAAGGACAATCTCTCCACCAACTTTTTCTTTGTTTTCACTAGGACATCCAGCTTTCCATATGATGAAGATGAAGCCTCCTATTTAACTCCTCTTTTCTCAGTTTCATTTTGGACCTTTTGTTCAAAAGAATAACTTCCACTGCAAAAACACTTTTCTTCGTATCCTCCTAAGTGGTTGGGTTCATTTATCTAAGATGATAGTCAATCTCAACATCAAAACCATCTCGGTAATGAAGTAAGGCCAACACAGGAGGGAGTATTATTTCAATCTTGTTGAATCTGGTATTGGATTATATACTTTATTAAATCTTGCTGAAAAATCCTACACTAATTCTCTTGGAGTTCTCTTCAAGAAGCCATACTCAGCCAAAATTTGTAGAGGGTTCTTCTTGAATTCCCATGTGGCAAGGAAACTTTGTTCGAGATCTTGGAAATTGGAAATACTTGTACGTGACAGACCTCTAAACTATTTCTTGACCTCTCCCGAAAAATTCTAAGCAAAAAGCCTCAACTTGTCATCCTTATGGTCCACCTTTTCGAAGTATATAAAATCATTCATCTTATCAAGATGTTGCTGTGCTATAATAACTCATGTACCAATGAATAAAGGAAATGTCTGACCATATTTTTGTGGCAAATCATGCACCAATGAATAAAGGAAATGTCTGACCATATTTTTGTGGCAAATCATGCAGTGGACCTTGTAGAATCAATTAAGCATAAAAAGCATCCATGACTGTATGATATGGACTAGTGCTAACCTTTGTGGTATGAAATTAGGATGAGGAAGGTAAGGGGATTTTTATTTGAACAACTGATGAGGAAGCAGGAGTAACAACAATAAGCATAGCAGGAGAAGAAGTCATTGGGCTGTTCAATGGAGCAGAAAATGTTGGGGCAAAAACAATTGGGACAAAATGTTGTAATTTGGAGGACTTAGTAGCAGCTTCCTACAGTTGATAGACAAGATGTTCTAACTTATGAAATTGTGTCCAAATATCCTTTTCTACTTCTAATGCACTCTCTCTCTGAAAATGAATAGAGTATTGTAGCTTTGCTTGATAAAAAATTGTTTCTACAAGACTATTTTATGATTTAGATCTAAATAGGATTTGTTCAAACTTCAAATCAAACTGAGTGTGGTCCATTGATTTAACTTTTTCAAGTAGGGACAAGGATATTTTTATGACACTAGTATATGTTTCTTTTGCATAATTCTTCTTTATAAACAACTTCTCTGGACTAGTCAAGATCTCAGGTGGATTAGGGTCTAGATGATGCCTAGTGTGTACTCTTCTTGAAGCCATATTTCCTATAGGAATTGATTGCAACTCATTCTAGAATAATTAAAAGTTGGGTAAATATTCAACCTATCAGTTTCTATTTCATTGTCACCATCATGAACCATATTTGTCTCTAATTGAAAAAATTTCTACTGAAGTTTTTAACTCTCGTTGTCCCCGACAACGATGCCACTATGTTAGCACTTCATAGTTCCTCCAGAATAAGGACAAGAACCCATAGTTAACCACAAACTTCTTTAAAATGGAATCTAGCCCTTCCATATTTAGACAGGGCCCTCTCCATCCAAATTTTTAGTCATTTAGATCTTAGGCGAGGTATGTTTCTCAGAAGGAAATAGGTTTTAACAATTTTTTGGTAGGGTAGAGGGAAAATCCATTGGGGAATACAACCATATAAATTTGATTATTTTCTCATGAGAGTATGAAGGAATGAGGGGTCTTTTGATAGGGGGAAGGTAGGAAGTTATGTTTGTGTTATCAATTTAATTCTCTATAGAAGGGTAAGTAGAATAATGGTGGAAATGACAAATAGAGAATCAAACTATGGAATGAATTATAAATTCCATTTAAGAAGAAAACACTAACTATTTAGCAAAATATTTCAGAGCACTTTTAAAGAAAATTCTGAGACAAATCCTTTTTTTTTTTAAACATGTAGACATGAATGAAAATAATGAAATGAAAAGAGACAAATTTAAAACATTAGAAAACACATCACCATCAGGGGCTGACACAGGAATCCCTGTAAAGTCACACCTCCGTCTTTTTCATTCATTGGAAAATATGAGAAAATACAATGCATAATGTCTCTTCTTCTAAAACCTGACGAACCCTTTTATTCATCACAATTACAAAATAAATAAATGAAAAACCCTTTGATTCATCACAATTACAAAATAAATAGACAAAAAAAAAATCAATTCCCACCTCTAGGAACCGAATTCCCTAAAGGGTTTTCTATTTCTACCTAATGCAACGAATATAAAACTATTTTTCTGAGAACTAGGGATTGTTTGACCAAGGTTTTTTCAAGAAAATTTACATTAAATAAAAATCTTAAATTGAGTCCTTAGACACCTCAAAACATTAACCATGACCATAAAAATAAATTACATTATGTTTTGACATAGATTCCATGTTCAAAAGGTTGATTGTGTGAAAGTGCAGCACTAGTGTTACACAACTTCCTAATCTAGCTAAAACACAACATAGAAGTGTAGAAAATTGATGGTTCATATATCTATGGTCACTCCCTAAATTTCTCAATTACTGATACACTTGTGAAATGGAATGGACATCATCAATTTCCCCTTTAGAAACCTCCTTTCATTATACAAATATTCCAACTCTCAAAACTCCACCTACAACAAAAGTGCAACACCTGTATGAAAGCGCAACACAACCTATCCTTCATGTTTTTCACCAGTACTCAGGTCTCTAAACAAGATATAAAACTTGTTGATGATGTTGACAACCCTGATAACCTTTTTCAAGTCTCCACTCACCAAAAGTTGACAAAAATTTTCATTTTCATCAAAATCCTAATTCTTTTCCAGAATACGAAATTGTTGTGTGAGTTGTTCCTTTTGAAAATCTTACTTAAGAACTTTAACAAAATGTTCTCCTAGAATGAATTTATGAAAAATATAACCTCTAAACCTCCTTATCCATCCCCATCCAACTAGCATACTTGGGAAAAAAACAAAAAAACCAAAACTGCTTTGATTTACCTATTCCAATACTCAGACTTTAGTTGCTTCATGCAACAAATCAAGCTTACCTCAATCCTCCCCTTGTATTTCACACAACTATTTCTTGGAAAGGCTTAGCTCCTCGCTCAATTTCAGGTTATTCATATGTTTTTGAGCTGCCTATGTAAAGGAAGAGTCATTTTCAACATATACTTGGACTTTTCCATTGTTGGTTCACACATGTTCAAATGATCATAAAACATTTGCCTGACCTTTTCATCCTGCTTCTTAACATTAGCGATTTCACTGTGGGATTTCTTCAACTACATCCTCAACCTATTAAAAGGATGCTTCCCCTCATATATCTCAACTTTATGATATTCATGTACCAAATTTTACTCTTGTATCTGCAATTTTCTTGTTGAAGACTTGGTGACTCTATCTGATGGAGCTTATACCTCTTTAATGTCTTTTGTCACTATATTCTTCTTACCTTTATACTTAGTGACAAATGGAGATACTTTTGTTACTGGTTCAGTTTGGCTAGTCTTATATGCGCTTTCTAAAGCAAACTTCTTTAGTTCCCTATTGTCATGTTGTAGTTGAGAAATAACTAAGTGTGCCTTCTTCAGCTACTCTTGTAGCTTGGAAATATCCTTGTCTATATCATCAGGAAGATTATCCACTAGTATGGTCTCTAAAGCTTCAAATGGTTACTAAGTGTTTGTTCTAAGCGTAGTTTCTTTGCAGTGGCTCTAGTGAGTGGCTTCTCAGTAATCTCCACTACTTCAGGAGAAAATTGCAGCTTTTTACCCTTCTTTTCTTTTAAAAACACAAGCACAGTGAGAAGCACATCGTATGAAAGAAATATCGTTTCTTGACCTTTTAAGGGGAGCCACAACAAGAAGTGAGGTTTCAAATCACTTGAAAGGAATGTCAAGATTTTAGAATATGAGTGATAAACTAGGTCTGATGTTTGATGGAGGTGTCAACATAAAATGCAACAGTTGAGGTAAAGCGTAGTGCATTTTCTAGGAAATGCATTGAGCAGAAAATTTCAAAATTTGCAGGGTTTTTAATGTGTTTTTCTTGACAAATAGAAAATAATATGACAACAAGAAGATCAATGATTCATGGAAATAAGGAATTGGCACCTAGAAATAGCGATTAACCACTACTTTGAATGAGCACAACAATTATTTGTGAGCGTAGCGCCTCTCCTACAGACTTTGCGCAACAATGTATAGCAAGCTCTCGATGGAAGAATTAATGGTTCTGTAGTATTCTGGGAATTTAAACAAGCCTTTGAAATTCCAAGGTGGCTAAATCCATGTTTCAAGACTAATGATTGCAATTTAGAATCTCAATCATGAAAGCGCAACAGCTATTAGAAGCGCAACGCATCTCTTAACCATTGTACCAATGTTATGTAATGGAAAAATATGATTTGACACTCTAACGGACCATAATTACCGTAAAAATATGTGTCAATGATAATAACAGAAGACATTATGCCCTCACTCATGATTTTTATGAGACATGACCTTAGACTCTCTTACCTCAACTTCTTATGGAATTAATAACTATTTACATGATCTTACACAAAATATGACATAATAACATCAATAATAATTTCTTTATTCTAGATTAAGACCAATAACTTGATCTCTACAAGATCATAGCCTAACATTCCACATTTTCGAAAATAAATTGAAAAGAAAAAACTTGTTTTTCTACTACTATAATATAGGGTACTAACACAACGTATTCTTCCTTTACCGTGCTTGAATTTGAATGGATTTTCTATGTCCTTACTACAGTCAAAATTTGTATAACAACTTCATAACAATTTACTCACCATAAAAAAAATGTTGCTTTAAAAATCCATCTTCAAACATAAAACTTCTCTGTAAGTCACGCAAACTGGAAACGAAACTCAAACATATATTAATGAATTGATCTCAAAAAATGATGTACAATGTGTATATATTAATACATACAAGAAATCGTTGAATAATCACGTCTCTGTCTCCCTATGTAGTTATTAACAGGACTGTTTTTATACATCCAAACTCAAATTGAGTAGTCGTCAATCACAGTTACACCTTAAACTAATAGATTTTGAGAACTAGAGAATTTCTGTTGTAACTAATTGTCACCATGCTAGATGGTGAGATCTAGATATGTATTGATAAGGTTGAATTCAATTAATGCAAGTGTATATTGCTAAGAAACCACAAAATAAAACAATATTAATGGCTGATAATGTTTTGGAAGAATGTTGGTTGCACTTATATGTGTTGATTTCTTATACTAATTGCATTTCCTGCTCGGAGGTGAGTTAATAAAGCTTGCTTTGTCAAATTTATAGTGAGCCCTTCCAATTTCATGCTTCTCTATTTTAGTTGTCTTATACTTCATAATATAATTCATATTTCATATATGAATTAATTAATAATTAATAATTTTTATTATTTAATAATGATATTAAATTTAATTAACAATAAAAATGATAATTATAACTAGTAATACTAATTGACAATAATAAATAATATGAACAATATTAATAAATTACTAGTAATAAGAATAATAATTTTAAAATAATAATAATAATTTATTAATGTTATAATTAATTATTAATATAAATTAATAATTATTATAATAGTAATTTTTTTTATTATAATACTTATTTTTTAATATTTTTAATATTTTTATTATTATATATTTATCATTATGTATATTAATTTTATGATTACTATTATATTTATAACATTAATACTTATTAACATTTTTCAACCACATTTTGTAACAGCCCTCGTGAAAATTCCATGTAAAAATATATAAATACCATGGATGATGGGACATGTATTCCAAGCTGAATGGTTGGCAAGACATCCTAGTGTGTGTTCATTTCGTTGTTTACGGCTAAGGAAATTGGCAAAGACAATGGCTAAGGCATTAAAGAGGAAAAAAGGTATTTTGGCACATTTATTTATAAAAATAATGGAAATTAGGAGAAAAGGAAGATGAAAGGTAACATGTTGCATATGAGGAGGAAATTGAAGGAAAATAAATGAAAATGAAGAAAATAGAGGCATCATTAATAAAAAGGCTTCTGAGGATTAGTGGGTAAGACTTGGTCAGTTTAGCTTTGAAGCTCTCTCATTATTATCTCTCTCTCATAATGTTGGACACTTAGATTTTTCTTGGAGCACTTTGGCATTGGAGCAAGAAACAAAAAGAAGGCAAAAGGAAGCAAAGATCAAGCAGGGAAAGGTAGGATCAAGCAGCTGCAACAAGCTTCATTGCTGGTATCAAATTGCATGTGTATTTTTCTTGCTAGATTGGTATGCATGGGATTGTATGTGTTTCTTTTCTACCATGGGATGGATTTTTCCAGGAGTGATAATATTTTCAGCGTAACCTTGCCATTTCCTAATAGCTTTGATGAGATGGGTTCTCTCATGTTGTTTGTGGGGTATGGTCGGATTGGATTCAAAGTTGAGCGGGGTGGATCTCCGAATTGACAAACACATGGTGGTAGTGGTCCCTGAACGAGACTGAGGATGTATGAAGCCACTGGCCTAGTAACCCCTGAACCGGACTATGGGTTGCGGTAAAGCCAGATTGTGTACCTCGATGGGCCTAGGAATCCTTACCGGTGAATGATGTGATATACGGTAAAGCCAAGAGGTGGATTTTCGCTCCGTTGGGCCTAGTAATTGAAGGATGGAATGCATGGTAAAGCCTCGAGAGTATGTCTCGGTGTAGGGCATAGTGATCCCTAGATTAGACTGCAGATGCATGGTAAATCCTAAGAGGCTAAGAGGCACTCAAATTCCTCACGGTGTAGGCATATAACTCTAGTGGCATCCACATTGATTTATCTTTTTTTGATGTGTTCTATGAATCCCAGATTCATGCTTGGAATATGGAATGGGGGTGACTGGCTAAAGAGGGACTTGCCTCAGCTAATTTATGGTTGGGTGGAATGTGGTAGTCCCATCACCGGTTGGTTCATTGCATTTATTAATTTAAAAATTCATTCCCTTGATTTCCATGTGCAAATGTATATATATATATATATATATATATATATATATATATATATATACATATATATATATATATATATACATATATATATATACATATATATATATATATATATATATACATATATATATATATATATACATATATATATATATATACATATATATATATATATATATATATATATATATATATATATACACACACATTTTGATGGCTTATATGTTTATTGTATTTATGTTCCTATTATGATGTTTATATGCACATTTATCCTGGAAGGTGTTACATATTGATATGAGAGCATGGTTCAAACACTTGGACTGGATGGGCTCTATCATAGGTGAAAAGAAGAAGAAAGGTTAAATTTTAGACTTTTCTTTCATATCTGTTATAAATTTTCTCTTGTGGAATATTAGAAGTTGAAATTTTTTCCATATTGAAGGTAAATCCCACTAATAATGTGGTAAAAATTTCATATATTGGTTCACAATACTTTAGGAATTATGATCTAAGGAAGATGACCTTCATAAATGCACCTTTAAACAGGTCATGTTGGAATTTCTGCAATAAATCATCTTTTATAGGCTTTCAGAAGCTGAAAAGTGACCACATTGAGGGGACATACCACTTATTATGTGTAGAACTTTTAGATATTGGGTTGCAATATTTTAGGATATATGAGTAGAGGAAATTGAGTCTTCTAAATGCTCCTAAAATCAGTCCTCAATTAGGTCATGTTGATAGTTTCGTTATAACTTTTCTTCTGGGAATTATCAGGAGCTGAAACTTTTTCTAAAATGAGGGGAACTCCCATGGATATTGTGATAAAAATTGTAGACATTTAGTCGCTACATTTTAGGATATATGACTAGTGGAACTCAAAATTTCCGGATACTCCTAGAATAGTTCACCAAATATGATTGTGTTGGTATTTTTGTTATAACTTTTCATCTATGAAATCTCAAAAGTTGAAACTTGAACAATAGTGAGGGATAATGCCACTAATCATATGGTTCAGTTTCCATAACTTGTACTACTACAATTTATGATATATGCATTGAATCATTCGCCATATTAGTTTGCATGAAAAGTGTTTGATGAAATGCTTAAATGGTTCAATGATTAATTGCATACAAACTATTTGATAAAATGCCCCAATGAGTATGTTGTTTGTGGTTGGGGATAGTATTGATGTGTAATAGTATTGTTGTAGTTGATCTATGCTTGTATTCAAATATTTTGCTATATTAGTTTGCATGTAAAGTGTTTCAAGAAATGCTTACATGCAAATGTAATAGTATAGTAGTTGTTTGAAGAAAATGTAAAAGTATGGTAATTGTATGAAGCAAATGTTTTTTTTATATGGGATAGTATTGTGGTAGGGTAATATGGATGTAGCTGATATATGCCTATTTTCATGTAAAAAATTTAAAGAGTTGCATGTAGGGTTTGAAAGGTTGCATGTAAGGAATTTGAAAAGTTGCATGTAAGGAAATGGAAAAGTGGCATGTTTTTAGTTATTATGTTACAAGTGGAATAACTGCAATGTTTTTGACTTAATCTCATATAAATTTATGAGAAATAAAAATCAATTTCTTTTCAAGTGCGGTTAAATTTGTTAGAGCTTTGGAGATCCCATTTACATAATTGGACACTGAAGATTGGGCCATTATAGCAGCTTCCTCCTTCTACCTTAATATGGACCATGGAGAGTAAGGGGGTATGCTTATAGGTTGTTAGTATTGGTAAAAGTTGATTTCAAATTAATAGACACGATGTCTTGCTTTTTGGAACGTGTGACTAACTGTGTATGGTTTATATGTCACTTACATGTTGATTTCATGATACCTACTTACATCCTTGTATGTTAGGTTACATTTTTGAATATTTTGATTACATGCATCAGCCTTGTAGGCTGATTACAAGAACTGTTTGATTATGTTCGTATACATGCGGTCATGCGTATTGGTAGTTGGTTTGACATTTCTTATGCATACTATTGGCTGCATGTGGAAATGTGAACAATGGAGTAATGGTTGTTGTCATGCATGAGGTCATGGTTTGTGTAGTTGATATGGTCATGCATTGATGACTAGAATCTAGCTAGAATGGTGAGTGTATAGTTTTTCACTCATGTGCTATATATCTATATGCAGTTGTTATTCATGTATGGTCTTGGTTATAGTTTGAACAATTGTTATTCATGTATGCTAATGAACTAGTTGAGATAGAGCAAGGGATGGTGATCATCATAATGAGGTTGTAGCATTATAATTGGGATAAGTGAAAATTGTCATACAGGTAGTGTATGTTTGGCATGCAAGTATGTACACTAAGTATTTTTATATGCATTAGGTTTATGTACGTCGTTTGATGTTATGGTTACATTCATGAGAGATGTTAGTTGATTAGTGTAGTTATATGCACATGGGTCAGATCGTCAAGAATGATAGTAGCTTGTGGTTGTATGCATTGCTTATGTTATTTATGTTAGATAAATTTATGATTAGGTTATATGTTGTTGATGAGCATGATATATAGCTTATTTTCGTTATTTGCTATTAAATTGATGATTAGAGTTATTTCATTGAGATCTTGATGTTGTAATTTGGATTGGTCATATGTGTGATGGTTATGTTCATTGCATTGAAGATCTTGATGTTATATGTATTGTGTTAACCTAATTTGACCTATGTAGATGGCTATGGTTACGATATTCAGATATGAGCCGACATATTTTTGATATGGTGTCGTACTAATCTAGATTGATCATACATATGTGATTATTATGCATGAACAACAAATGCTTATGAGCTTATGAGGTGAACATGTTAGTTAGTTATTGTTAGGGATATCATGATTTATGTTTGAGTTGATGTGTTGTGAAGTTGTATCATGCTAACCTAGCTTTATTGTGTACACAACATAGCCTCCCCTGATCTACATTAAGGTATGAGTTTCCTTATGTCGTATATTTGGTGCTTGGTTATTTGACCACGATGTCTATTTGGTGTTTGAGTGTTGGCACCTAGTTGATTTCTTTAACATGGTATGATTTCAAGTGGTTGAATAATTGATGAATTTCTTAATATGAGTATGCGTTCAAATGATCTTTCTTTAAGATGATTGGACTAAAATATATGTCTTGGCACAATTGATAAGTACTTGAGTCTAGTAGGTGATAGTTGTAGTATTATGACTGATGACTATGAGTTGACTATGGATTATGACATGATTATTAGTCTTGGTAATGGCTGAATCCAAATTAATAGATATGATTGTCCTGATATTTTGAACATGTGGTCGACATGTGTCAGTAGTTGCAGGGTAATATGCTTGGTATTAGCATGACAAGGTGATAGTTGATGTGCCTATATAACTAACAGTTGGGTAGTGTGACAACACATAGTAAGCTTTGATTCCAATAAGGTAAAAAGGTAAAAGAAAGGAATTGGGAAAGAATTCCTTTGGCTATGTTTGGAAACCCTAATTTCAAAAGAATGAGTGCTTTGCACATAGGAAGTCTTCTTAACCTTGATTTTGTCTGACATTATGTGGATATGTGCTATATTCATGAACATGTACTTGACATGTATATTAGCTAGTCTTTAGCTACAGGTGGATCGGTTAAAGATTGGAGTCCCTTGAGAGATGTCGTGGACGTGCTCAATTGCATGTAGCGTGCTTGACACAATAAGATGAGGTAACTAGTGTATTATTATGCTTAATTATACATTGGCAGTGTTTACGACAACATGATGCCATGAAATCTTGAAGATGGCTTAGGTTGCACTTTCCTTGGGAAACATGGGGATTGAGTCATGGTGTTAGTATTGTGATTTTGGTATTTTATGCATTGTTGAGCTTGATTTGTGGCTTTGTTTATGTCTAGTGTATGGCCATACCACCTTTTTTGCAGATTCATGTTGTTATTGGTTTTATGGTCTTCTTCTTGTTTGTTTCTTGTCTTGCCTTTTTTATGTTTTGAGTCTTGGGAATTGGTTAGGAAAGAGGAAAGTTGATGGAAATCAAGAGAGATGTGTGGTACCCAACTGATGATATAAGACCCAGATGAAACTATGCGCATGAGTAAGCATAACGGAAGGTAAAAAACTATGACAGTCGGTTGGACTGGTTGGGTCCATTGTGGTAAATGGACAGTAGCAGTGCAGACACAAGAAATGTAACCAGAAAAGGTAAAGGAAATGAATCAGAGGTTTCATATGCTTGGCTATGTTGGGAACTATTGTTCTCAATGTTGCACATGTGTTTCATGAATAAAGGAATTTCTCTTAACCTAGACATTATGTTATCTGGTAATTATGTTATGATCATGATTATGCTGATTTTTATATATATATGAATGTATGTATGTCATTGTCTGACAGTTTGATGATTATTTTATGCTAATGATTATATATGTATGTATGTATGTATGAACCTATGTCACTATTTGATAGGGTTGTCAGGGATCATTCTTGCAGAGGAATGGTTGCTTATGTAGGAGAACAACATGAAGAGTTTCCTGGTCTTACAAGGAATCAATTGGGAAGAGTAGTCATGACAAATATACGAGGTCAATATCATGTGGATATGATTTGATATTATATACTTGTATTATGCCTATGTTTATGGTAAGACATGTAATGTTGAAGGATACATCAACAAAGTGAAAGCAATGTGGTATAGGACATGCTAGGATAATCATGAATAAGACACTGGAAGCAAGGTTTCTTGGTAAGGACAGTGTGATCCTAGTTGTGTGGTACTATTGTTGTGCATACATTGTATATGTTGTACATGTTGCATCTATGATATGTGCACTTGTGGTGTTGTGTATACATAGCATGTGTACATGTTATTTATGCAATGTTATGTACAGGATGGTACAAATAGGGTTGTGTGAATATTGCATATGGGGTGTTGTATACATATTGTACTGTCTTCATGATGTATATGCGGCATGTATGCATATGGTGCTCTGTGCATGTTGGATATGTAGTGTTGTGTATAGATAATGCTATGTACATGTTGGAAATGTAGTGCTATGTACACTTGGTGTTGCTTGCATGTTGTATATGTGGTGATATGTACATATGGTGTGGTGTGGATTATTATACTAGTGGCGTTGTGTGCATGTGGTGTTATGTAAATGTTGTACAAGTGTCATTGTGTGCAAGTGGTGATGTGTGTGCATGCGATGTTATGTACATATGGTGTCGCATACACATCATGCATGTGGTACTGTGTACCTGTGGTATTATCTACACATTGTACAGTGGTGTGGTGTACATGTGGCGTTGTGTACACATTGTTCAGGTGGCTCCATGTACATGTGGTTTTGTGCACACATTATGCATGCGGTGGTGCATTGTACAGGTGGTACTGTGTACCTGTTTTACGTATGGTATTGGTGCACGTGTGGTATTGTGTACATGTCATACATGTTGTGATGAGGGCATGTGGTATTATGAATGTGCATCATGTAGTCATGGTATTATGGCATGTGTACTCGTTGTGCTGTACTCTGTGTAGGTACATGTATTGGGTGGTATTTCACATCAGGTATAGATGGATGCATTTTATTGTATACACTGGGTGTAGGTGGATGTCGTGTATCTTAGGTGTAGATGCATGTATTGCATGGTGTGGTATGCTGTGTGGTTGTATGTGTGTGATGCACACTATGTGTTTATGCACCTGGTTTAGGAGAAGGCACTAGATGTTTGTCGAATGTAGCAACCGATGTAGAGTGCGTACGAAATAAAGATGAAGGAAGAAGTTAAGGATTGATCAAAGGAAAAGTATAAACATTTTTTTTTCAGTCTTGTTATGCATGTGATTTATGAAAATGGTATATGATGATTATATTTGATCGATGATTTTGGTTTATGATGGTTACATGTGATTTTTTATTTCGATCTATGATGGTTGTGTTTGAGCTAAGTTGATGTGATATCTTTATATATGTTGATTTGGTCAAATATCTGTTGGGTGTGGAGCCTAATTATCTTCTATATTCAAAGGTTTCAGCCAGATCTATACCCCAGGAAGACTGTACACCCCTCCACGCGGGGGTCCCCCCGGCTAGGGGGTCTGGGGGCCAGCGGTCCCCCGGTGGGGGTTCGGGGGGTAGTTCCCCTGAAGCTAAAAATAGATGTAAAATTACCTTGTAAAAGTCTAGTAATTTCTAGTCAATCTGGGTCGTTCATTAGGCGGATGATCTGACGGTAGAAGTTATGTTTAATTTAGGGTTTTTTCCCTAAAAGGCAACCCCTCACTATATATGAGGGAATTGTATTGCATTTATATATGTCTGTATTCTGAGTGAGGAGGAGAGAGGAGATTGAGAGTGAAGAGGGTGTTACAATGGATCTACTATAAGTTGTTTCTCTTCAGTTTGTTGGATAATATAATAAAAGAAGAACTGGTTATTTCTCCATGGATGTAACCCAAACTGGGTGAACCACGTATATCTATGTCTCTCTTGTTTTATGTGTTTTCTGTGTTTATATTTTTACAATATTTTATGTGTTCCATTGCTCCGTAATATATAATTTTCTAACAACTGGTATCAGAGCCGAAGGTCTATTTGGCTAATAAAATCGTAGGAGAGAAGGGTTCCTGGTTCGAGTGGGAGCAATGGCAGAAGATGATGGGTTTAAGGTCAAAAAATTCAATGGCCAAAACTACCACATGTGGAAGATGTAGATGGAAGATTATCTGTATCAGAGAGATCTGTACCTACCATTGAGTCGAAGGACAAAGAAGCTGACAAGTATGACAAACACGGAATGGGATATTCTCGACATAAAGGCACTTGGAACAATATGGCTGTTCCTAGCGGCATCGGTAGCGTTTAATATTTCAAAAGAAACGAAAACAAAGGGTTTAATGTCAGCATTGGCCAAACTATATGAAAAAACCTCAGCCTCAAATAAGGTATTTCTTATGAAGCGTTTATTTAATATAAAGATGTTAAAAGGTGGATTTGTCGCTAATCATTTAAATGATTTTAATATAGTTACAAGGAAGTTAAGTTCTGTGGGGGTAAATCCAGATCGGGGATAGTGTGCTGGAAATGCAAAAAGAAAGGACACCTAAAGAAAGACTGTAGATCTCAGAAGGGAAAAGAAGGAGATGCATAGCAAGAAAACAATCGTGAAGAAAATGTGACAGGTGAGGTGTTACAAGATGCTTTGATTCTTTCTTTTGAAAATATTACTGATTCCTGGGTGGTAGATTAAGGGGCCTCATTCCATGCCACACCTGATAAGAAATATTTTCATGACTATGTTCAAGGAGATTTTGGACAAGTCTGTTTGGGTGATGATAAACCCTATAAGCTTGTTGGAATGGGTAAGGTTCTTGTAAAATAGCAAAATGGAAACCAATGGCTACTAAAGGAGGTAAGGCATGTTCCAGATATAAAGAAAAATCTGATTTCAACAAGGCAGTTAGGTGGTGAAGGTTGTGTGACAACTTTCACAGATAAAGCTTAGAAGGTCACTAAAGGAGCCCTGGTAATAGCAAAAGGTGAAAATGTTGGTACATTGTATTTATGCAATGATATTTCTAACTCTGTTGATGCTTTAACTTCCAAAGGAGCAGATGCAGCATTATGGCATCATAGGCTCGGACACATGAGTGAGAAGCGGATCAAGATTCTTCACTCAAGGAATTTGTTATTGTGTTTGAAGAATGTTGATTTGGACTTTTGTGAGAATCGTGTTTATGGAAAACAGAAGAGAGTCAGATTCCTTAGAGTTGGGAAAGAAAAGAAGATCGAAAAGTTAGAGCTTGTGCATACATATGTATGGGGACCTGCTCAGGTATCATCTCTTGCTGGCTCTTATTATTATGTTACTTTTATTGATGATGCAACCAGAAAAACCTGGATTTATTATATTCAAAATAAATCTGATGTATTTGATACTTTCAAGAAATGGAAAGCTTTGGTTGAAAATGAGACAGGAAAAAGGTTGAAGTGTCTGAGATCAGATAATGGAGGTGAATATTTCAGCAAAGAGTTTGATAAATACTGTTCAGAGAATGGAATTTGCAAAGAGAAGATAATTCCAGGAACACCACAAGAAAATGGTGTGTCAGAAAGGATGAATAGGACAATCATGGAGCATGCAAGGTGCATGAGATTGCATGCAGGATTGCCTTTAGAATTTTGGGCAGATGCTGTAGATACTATTGATTATCTAATAAACAGAGGGCCTTCAAGTTCCTTGGATGGTGGTATTCCAGAGGAGGGATGGACAAGTAAAAAGGTAAACTACTCATTTTTAAAGACTTTTGGTTGTGAAGCCTTTGTCCACATTAATAAAGAAAATATGTTATATACCTAGGGGGGGATAATATGGGGTACCAAGGGAGGTACCCAAGGTAATAATGTAATAATGGGATGGGCCATAGTAATAAATAAGGTGGTTAACCCATATCATGTAAGGGACCACAAGTAGTTAGTAATAATGTAATGGGCCCATGGTATTAGTTTGATGGTATGAAGGAACCATGGTAATGACCCATGGTATTATATGTATGAGGCTTATATAGAGGCTAAAGACTCCATGTGAAGGAATATTTCCAAGGATTATTGTATGAACAGGCATATGTCTTGTGGACTGTTCTCTTTCCTTAAGGAGTGAATGTATGGTGTTGCCCTACCTTAAGGATTTGATCAATAAAGAATCATTTCATATTATTTCTGGGTTTATTTGAATTGTCTTATATTTTAATATTAGATCTATAATATTTAGGGGTTAGATCTATAACAAGTGGTATCAGAGCACTTTCTTGGGCAAAAGTGGATAAATTTTTATTTTTATTTTTTGCAAGATTTCGGGGGCGCCGAGTTTGTAGATCAGATATGTAAGTTTTGATGCAAGACCTACAAAATATAATTGCAGATATGGATTCTATGTGAAAAATACCCGATTTCAAAAAAAAAATCGGTTGAATCGGAGTCCGGATGAAGGAGATATCACTGATCTAAAAATCAGTGGTCTTGCTGACAATTTTTCGGGGTAGCGAATTTGCAGCACAGATCTGGAAGTCCTGGCATAAGATCTGCAAAATATAATTGCATATCTGAATTCTTTGTGAAAAAATACCCAATTTCAAAAAAAAATCAGTCGAATCGGAGTCCGGATGAGGGAGATATAGCTGATTTAAAATCAACTCTTTTTGTAGAAATTTTGGTGACGATGGGAGAGTTGCAGCACAGATCTGAAATTCCAGTGCCTGGATCAAGATTTCTATCACATGGGTAGATGCAGAATGATTGTTCCATTTCTGAAAACAGGTCATAATAGGGATTCTGAGCAATATTGACTAAACTGTGACAATTTCAAATTTTCGCCAAGTAAGGAAATTGTATCAAAACCCTCTTCATGGCAAGTCTAGGTTTTACAGGAAAAGATAATGGTCCTACTATTGAAGAATACATAAAAAAAATAGAAATCATTATGGAAAAACAATTGGAAATGGTGGGTAGTGGAGCTATTTAGAGAGGAGGCAACCACATGGTGGGGATTACTTAACAAAACAAAGTGTTACAACCTGCCCGATGAAGAATTTGAAAAATTACTTTTAGACAAATGGTCTCATGCCAGAAAACAAGATAAGGAAAAACATGTGGGGCTATTTCATACTGGTATATCCTTATTGCAGGTTCATAGATTGATTCAGAAGGAGAAGATCATTGTTTCTATAAATCCTAGTTGCAAGCATAATTTTATCAATGTTAATTTGGCAAAAAATTGCAAGTTCCAGCAAAACACATTGAAAACACATAGGTGGATGATGAGGATGTTCAAGTGTATAAGGATTTGAAGTTTTCTATGGATAAGTATGTGTTGCATGGTGATTTTTATACTTCAGAGATGGATAATATGGATGTTGTTTTGGGATATCCTTGGATGGAATCAGTGACTACTATCAATATTAATGTACATAAGAAATTCCTGAAGCTCTGGTATAAAAAGAAGAAAATTATATTACAAGATATTTCCATTAATAAACAGGTAGAGTCCAAGGAGGCTGAAGGAGAAGATGTTCCAGGGTCTGACATATTAGATGATGAGCCAGTGATGATAGACAATCAAGCACAAATAGAGGCTGAAGCAGAAAAGATTACAGGTGCTGATACATCAGATGAGGGCTCAATGGTGGAAGTCATATTGGAAAAGAAGACACCACAACAGGCACCACAGCAGGGTGAATTAAAGAAAAAACCATCGTGGGTTAAAACTTCAACATATCATCACCCACATCACCCCGCAAGACAACCATCAAGAGGGAAACCAATTAGCCACAGGGACAACAACCCCCGCACGAAAAATAGAGAGGAGCGAAGATCCACCTACTACACATCAACATAGAAGAGCTACCACTGTCAACTTCCATCTCAAGCGAGCGAGGCACCAACGAGATCGAGGGTTCACCTTTCTCTTGGATGGCTAGATTCACGTGCATGGTACCAGTGGACTACTCTTTTGAGTAGATGTTAACAATGTAAAATTTGAAACAGGAACTATAAACTCAAAACGGGAACTCTGGCCAAAAAAACCCAAAAAAAACATCAAAAATAATGCTAAACACGAAAAGTGATGATGCTGGAATAACACTTTTTTTTTTCTTGGGTAAATTTTCAACATGTTTTAAAAATGGTGGTGAAAACCATTTTTTTGCGCAAAAATTATCCAAAAAACACTCTCAAAAACGAATAGTGTTAATTCTGGAAGAACACCTTTTTTTTTCAAAAATAAAATATCAACATTTCAAAATACTGACGTAAAATATTTTATCATGACCCCGAAAAACATTAAATTTTAAAAAAGATAATGAAAACATAAAATAAATAAAAAAATAATTAAAACAATGAAAAAACACAAAACAAAACAAAGTAGATGAGGATACTTTAGCCTTAGCCTAGATAGAACTACATAATAGATTACAAATTGAAACAGTGTGTCTCATAGAGGCAACAAGGTTGGGGAAATTAACCGAGAATAAAGGAAGACTAATCTGCATAAAGGTGAGCTCCACTGATCATAAGCACAACATACTTAGTAAAACCTCAAGTCTAAAAGGAACAGGAATATTCATAAATGAAGATCTCATTCCAGAAGATCAAGCAGAATTAAGAAAGGAGGTTCAAAAGGTAAAAGAAGCTAGAAATGAAGGAAAATGGGCAATAATCAGAAATAGAAAAGCCTTTATTCGAGATAGAAACCAAAAAGATAGTAATCAATAGCAATTAAACATGCTCTGAATCCTTTCTTGGAATTGTCGGGGCTTCCCATGGAACAAAGGCCCCAAGCTAAGTTGGATTTCAAATGACGTTGATATTATTTTGCTTGTTGAAACTTGGGAGCATGAAGAATCTAAGGTCCCTAACATAGATGGCTTTATGCTATGGTCTATCTCGAACAAGCGATCCTCCTGTAGAGGCATTGGGGGAATAGCTTGTTACATTAAGAAGAACATGTTCCCCCATGTTAGGATTTATAAAAACGACCCTCACAACCAATATTGTTGGATAGAGATCAAAGACATTAATAATAAAAAGTCCTACATAGCAATATGTTATTTTCCGCCCATCAATTCTAACTTCTATAAGAAGAAGAATCTAGATAAAACTAACCCTTACAATGGTTTAGAGAATGATATTTCTAGCCTAAGGAATGATGGTAATATCCTTTTAATAGGTGACTTTAATGCTCGAACTTCAAACAACCAAGCTATTATTCTAAGCAATCATTCCAACCCTAATCCTCCTTGGTTAGACGAAGACCCTACTCTGGCTAGCAGGTACAAAAGGAGCTCTGAAGACCTTGGGGAAAATTTGTTTGGGTCAGAGCTAGTCAAGCTCTGTAGTGCTCAGGATCTCATAATTTGCAACGGTCTAAAGAAGTGGCCCAATTCCAACAAGATGACTTGCATCCATGGACTTGGTAGCAGCGTGGTAGACTATGTTATTTCCGATCTCCCGTTATACAACGAAATAATAAACTTTAACATCTTAAACGCCCACAAACCTGACTCTGATCATAGGCCTTTACTTATAACTCTCAATTTTGTCATGCATAGAGTTCCCATTGAAAATAATAATTACAGCCAAAAGAACTTAATATTTGATAGAAATAAAAATGATCTCTTTCTAAATGAATTAAAAACTAATTTGCTTCCTTTATCTAGTAAAGACAACATAGAAGACCTCTATCATAATTTTACTACAACCCTCTCATATTCTATTAACAAGTTCTCAATTGAAGTTTCAAATAATAAAGGAAATAGAAAAACCAATCCATGGTATGACAAAGATTGTAAAAGTGCGAGGCGAGCAATTAATGAAGTTGTTGATGAATCTCTTAAAATGGACAAGATAAAAATATATGAAGCCCTAACTAAAAGGAAAAAGAGGCAGTACATTCGTCAAAGACAGGAGAATCTCTTACACCTCTCTAAGGTAGCTCCTAAGAAATTTTAGAGGCAGATTCTAACTAGGAAGACTAAGGATAATAATAAAATTGCTCTTCACGATTGGAATTCCTATCTTAAAAAGCTTTATGAATCTCCAAATGTCATGGATAATTTGGAAACCCTTCTCACAACAAAAGAAGTTTTATCTTTAGAAGACATTAAGTTTGGGGTTAATCGCCTCGATAATGGGAAAGCTAAGGACATTGAAGGTTACCAGGTGGAAATCTTAAAAGTTGGAGGCCCCGTCCTCATCCCCCACATCCACAAGCTTTTCAATCAAGCAGTCAAGCAAGGGTTCCCTAGACCTTGGACTGAGAGCCTGATTATCCCTATTTTTAAAAGTGGGGATACAAATAACCCCTCTAATTATCGAACAATTATGATCAACCCTCTCTTAGCCAAGTTATATGGTAGTATTTTGGAAAAGAAGTTAAGCATATGGCTTGAAAGTGAAGGTAAGCGGGATAAAGGCCAAGCAGGTTTCAGAAAGCATCACTCAACAATAGACCACCTTGTTACACTTAGGATCATTGCAGAGGAATGTTGTAATGATAAATCCAATTTATTTTGTTACTTTGTGGACTTTCGAAAGGCTTTCGATACAGTTCCTAGATACAACCTTTGGAATAGATTAGAAGAGCTAGAGGTTCCTCTCGAGTTGAGAGCCGCCGCTATAAGGTTATACGAGAATGTAATTGCCAAGCTAAAGAGCAATGAGGGGTGGTCGAAAGATATTAAGTGTAACATCAGAGTTAAACAAGGTTGCCCCCTCTCCCCTACCCTATTTGGAATTTACATCGATAAGCTCGAAGGCTATTTAGAGGAAGCAAGATGTGATGGCACAATCTTAGCTGGGATAGTCGTCATCCTTCTTCTTTATGCTGACGATATTGTTCTTTTGGCAAGGTGCCCATTTAATCTTGATAAGCAACTCAGGCTTCTTAAGGATTTTTGCTCTACCATGGCTATGACTGTTAACACTGAAAAAACAAAAGTTATGATTATCAAATCCAAGAAGGACACTTACGCTAATTTTATGTATGACAATAATAACTTGGAGGAAGTGTATTCTTACAAGTACCTGGGAATTGATATTCATCACAAGCTCAACTGGAACCATAGCATTGAGAAAAGGATTAATGGGGGGTGGAAAGCTTATTATGGTCTTGAAAATAATTGTAAAATAGCAAACCTCGTAATGTGGGATAAAAAGAAGTTCCTCTTTGAAACTTTATTCATTCCTGTTATCTTATATGGCTGTGAGGTTTGGGGTTGCAACATCTCCAGAGAATCATGGAGAAAGATTGAACAAATCCAGAAGCGTTTTATAACTTATAACCTGAAAATTAAAAGTAATACACCCTATCCTATTCTCCTTATAGAAGCAGGTCTTTCCCCTATTGAGAACCTAGCTATGCTTAGGTTTCTGTTGTACAAGCACAAACTTAATAACATAGATGATCATAGACTTCCTAAGCTAGCTTTAAATTCCAACCAAAACCACCTAAGGCTCAATCGAGGGTGACATAAAGACACAAGGGCCTGGTTAAACTATTGGGAGATCAACAAAAATGATGCTTTGCAAAACATAAATAACATTAAAGATATTGTTACTTCTAAGTTCAAAGAAAAAATGTGGTGTGAGAAAGATTTAGCGGCTAAAAGAAAATTAAGTTATTATAAGAAGGTCATCAACCCTACCCTAGAAGATCAAAAGTATCTCTCTATTTTAACTAGCTCAAAGAAGAAAATTAATATAGCAATGATTAGAACAAATTCTCATGAGCTCCATAGTGGAACAGGTCGTTGGGCAGTTCCTAAAACGCCATGGATGGAAAGGATCTGCCATATATGTGAGAATAGGAACATCGAGGATGAAAACCACTTCCTCTTAGAGTGCCCCGCGTACAATCACATTAGATTTCAGTTTCACAATCTTTGTTACAATACTGACCTTCCTAGCCTTTTACAATGCCAAGATTATAGTGAGCTCGGGAGGCTTCTCTCCAAGTTTTTTGAGCATAGGAATAAAATCTTAAATCAAAATAAATAATTTGTTTCTTTAGGTCCGATAGACCATTGTTTGATCTCAGCGGACATTAAACATCATCATCATCATCATCATCAAAACATAAATTAAAATATATAATAAAAACAAAACATAAAAAAAATCAAATAAAAATATATATATATATATATATATATATATATATATATCAATTATAAAAATGTAAAAAAAAAAAAAATTAATCGTAAAAATTAAAAAAACTAAAAAAAATTATAAATTATAAACAAATAAATAGCAAAAAATAAAAAATTAATTTTGTAAACCATCAAAAAATTGGCAAAAGAAAAAAAATATGGAAAAGAAAAAAAACATTTAAAATAAACTAAAAATTAAGTAGGTAAAAATAGAAAATAAAAAAAAAAAAAAAAAAACAAAAAACAAAAAAAATTAAAAACAAACTAAATTGAGAAAAATAGAGAATTAACCAAAAAAAATAAAAAATACTAAAATTAAGATTAAAATGTTGATTACTTAAAAAAACAAATATAAAAATATATATAAAAGACAAAAATAAAAAATAAAAAAAGTTGAAAAAACAAATATTTCAGAAATCAAAAAAGAATTTGGAAAAAAAAGAAAAAAAAAAAAAATATATATATATATATATATATATATATATATATATAATTAAGTAAGTAAAAACAGAGAAATTAAAAAAAAACATTATCAAAAACCGGAAAAAAAAAAAAAAAAAAAAAAAAGAAATAAAAAAACAAACTAGTTTTTTAAAAAAAATAGAAAATTAACGAAAAAAATTAAAAAACTAGTGAAATTAATATTAAAAAAAAAATGCATATTTTTTATTAAAAAAAGAAAAAAATCTAATTATTTTTTTATTAAACCTACAATTTTTATTTAAAAAAAAAAAAATGAATTTAGTTTTTTTTTTTAAACAATATTTTTTCTTAAACATTTTTTTTTAATTGGAAAATACAATAAAAAAAAAAAAACATTTTAATTTTTTTCCAAAAAAAAATAATTTTTAATTTCAAATTTAAAAAATTATTACAAAAAAAATTTAAATTTAATTTTTTTTATTTTAATGGATTATTTTTTTTATTAAAAAAAAAAATTGCGGCACTCTGCCCACTGGCCGCCCGTTGTGGCGCGGCCGTGCGCGAAGGGCCTACTGGCAGGCACCTCCGCCCACGGCCACGCCACCACGGGCGGCCGTGGAGCTGGAGGGCGATTCCCTCCGCCCATGGCTGCGCCACCACAGGCGGCCGAGGGGCGGGAGGGCGATTCCGAGAATTGCCCTCCCACCCCCCGGCTGCCCATGGTGGCACGGCCGTGAATGGAGGGCCGGCTAGCAGGCACCTCCACCCACGGCCGCGCCACCACGGGCAGCCGGGGAGCGAAGGGCCGCAATTTTTTTTTTTTTGAATAAAAAAAAATCCGTTTAAAAAAAAAAATTAAATTTTTTTTTGTAATAATTTGTTTAATTTGAAATTAAAGAAATAATTTTTTATGAAAAAAAATCAAAATGTTTTTTATTTATTGTATTTTTAAATTAAAAAAAAAATGTTTAAAAAAAATTAGAAATTTTTTTAATAAAAAAAGTAGTTTGTTTAAAAAAAATGTAATTTTAATCCTAATTTTTTTTAAATAAAGATGTTAGGTTTAATAAAAATAATTATTATTAACTTCTTCTTTTTTTTTAAATCAAAAATATGCATTTTTTGGGGTTTTTTTTATATAATTTTAATTTTAATTTTAATTTTTAAATTTTTTTTTTTTTTTTTTAATTCGATTTTTTTTAAACAAAAAATAGGTATTTTTTAATAAATTGTAAATGTTTTTTTATTTTTTTATTTATTTTTTCGTTTGAAAAGACATATTTTTTGCGATTTTCATATTTTTTTGCACTTTTTTTTATAATTTAATTTTATTTTTGTTTTTTTAACATTAATTTTACTAACTTTTTAATTTTTTTCGTTAATTTTCTATTTATTTTTTTAAACTAGTTTGTTTTTATTTTTATTTTTTTCCTAGTTTTTGCTAATATTTTTTCTTAAGTTGTCTATTTTTACTTATATATATATATATATATATATATAATTTTTTTTTTCCAAATTCTTTTATGGTTTATGAGATAATTTTTTTTAACATTTTTTTTTTGTCTTTTTTATATTTGTTTTTTAGAGACAATTATTTCATTTGGATTGAAAATTTAATTAGCAATGTATAAATATGTAGAATATCGAAAATGAAAAATATCGACCTTCTTCTTTAAATATGCAAAACAATAAAAACCTCACTACAAAAAAAAAAATAAAAAAATAAAAATAAAAACAAGATAATATGAAGAAGAAGACTACTTCCAAAATTATTAAATTTAGAAAATAATTATTTACATTTCATACAATAAAAATATTTAAAGTTAAAAAATAGGTCTTTTAAAAAAAGGGTCTGATGCAGAATAACCACTTTTTTAAATCAGCATGAAAATCACTACCATTCTAAAACGAAATGTACATAAAAAAAATTAAAGTGCCAAAAACTATGCTATAAAAAAAACGTGTGTGTTCTGCATCACCTCTTTTCAAAATCGGGTCACTTTTTTGCTATCTTTACAAAACAGGTAACAGTATCAGTTCCCGTTTCAAAGTTTACATTGTTTCTTATTATTTGTATTCTTCCCATGTTTCGGGGACGAAACACGCTAAGGGGGGTGGAATGTTATATACCTAGGGGGGTAATATGGGGTACCAAGGGAGGTACCCAAGGTAATAATGTAATAATGTAATGGGCCCATGGTATTAGTTTAATGGTATGAGGGAATCATGGTAATGACCCATGGTATTGTATGTATCAGGCCTATATAGAGGCTAATGTTATATACCTAGGGGGGATAATATGGGGTACCAAGGGTGGTACCCAAGGTAATAATGAAATAATGGGATGGGCCATAGTAATAAATATGGTAGTTAACCCATGTCATGTAAGGAACCACAAGTAGTTAATAATAATGTAATGGGCCCATGGTATTAGTTGATGGTATGAGAGAACCATGGTAATGATGCATGGTATTGTATGTATGAGACCTATATAAAGGCTAGAGACTCCACATGGAGAGATATGAAGAGAAGTGAAGTATTATTGTATGAACAGGCATATGGCTTGTGGAGTGTTCTCCTTCCTTAAGGAGTGAATGTATGGTGTTGCCCTACCATAAGGGTTTTGATCAATAAAGAGAAGCATTTATATCTATTTCTCTCTTATTGTTTATGGGTTTATTGCTATTACCTATAATATTTCTGGGTTAGATCTACAACAAGTGGTATCAGAGCTACAACAAGTGGTATCTTGTTGTAGATCTAACCCAAAAATATTATAGGTAATAGCAATAAACCCATAAACAATAAGATAGAAATAGATAGAAATGCTTCTCTTTATTGATCAAAACCCTTATGGTAGGGCAACACCATACATTCGAATACTCATTAAGGAAGGAGAACACTCCACAAGCCATATGTCTGTTCATACAATAATACTTCACTTCATCTTCCTATCTCTCCATGTGGAGTCTCTAGCCTCTATATAGGCCTCATACATACAATACCATGGGTCATTACCATGGTTCCCTCATACCATCAACTAATACCATGGGCCCATTACATTATTATTAACTACTTGTGGTCCCTTACATGACATGGGTTAACCACCTTATTTATTACTATGGCCCATCCCATTATTACATTATTACCTTGGGTACCTCACTTGGTACCCCATATTATCCCCCCAGGTATATAACAGCTAAAGACTCCATGTAAAGGAATATTGTCAAGGATTATTGTATGAACAGGCATATGGCTTGTGGAGTGTTCTCCTTCCTTAAGGAGTGAATGTATGGTGTTGCGCTACCTTAAGGATTTGATCAATAAAGAATCATTTCATATTATTTCTGAGTTTATTTGCATTGTCTTATATTTTCGTGTCAGATCTATAATATTTTCGGGTTAGATCTATAACAAAATAGAACAAAGCTTGAGGCAAAATCAAAGAAATGTACCTTTATTGGATATGCTGTTAATGATTTTGGTTATCGCTTATATGATTATGAAAATCACAAAATCATTAGGAACAGAGATGTAACATTCAATGAAAATGTCTTATATAAGAATCAGTTGTAGAAAAAGAAACAGGAAAAATAAAATAGAGAATACACAGTGCTTGACGATATCATAGGAAAAGTGATGGTGCCTAAAAATCATAATGATCAACAACCAGAACAACAATGACAACAGCAACAAGCACTTCAAACACCTAAAAGTGGTGTTAGAAGATCTACCAGGATAAGTAGACCCCCTGAATGATACTCTCCTTCATTATATTATGTATTATTGAGTGATTCTGGTGAACCAAAATTTTGTGAAGAAGCAGTGCAAGTAGAAACCAGAAGAAGTGGGAGCAAGCCATGAAAGAAGAGATGGACTCCTTAGCACATAACGAGACTTGGGACTTAGTCAGGTTGCCTGGAGGTAAAACAGCATTGCAGAATAAATGGGTTTATAGGCTGAAGGAAGAAAATGGAGGAAAACAGAGGTACAAAGCTAGACTTGTGGTGAAGGGGTTTGCACACAAGAAAGGTATTGATTTTGATGAAATATTTTCTCATGTTATTAAAATGACTTCAATCAGAACTATTTTAAGTCTAGTAGCAATTGAAGATTTGCATCTTGAGCAGTTAGATGTAAAGACAGCCTTTCTCCATGGGGATTTTGAGGTAGAGATATATATGCACTAGCCATAAGGATATGAGGTAAAAGGGAAGGAGGAACAAGTTTATACTAGATGTCACTCTGATCATTGTGTTTATCTCAAAAGGCAAAATGATGGCAGCTATATCATATTGTTATTGTGTGTAGATGATATGCTTGTTGCAGGTTCTAACATATAGGAAATAAATGTGCTCAAAAGGAAATTGGCAAACTCATTTGCAATGAAGGATTTGGGTGCTACAAAACAAATCCTTGGTATGAGAATAACTAGTGACAGGAAGAATCGCAAACTAACATTGTCTCAAAATGAGTACATAGAAAAGGTGTTGAAAAGGTTTAATATTCAGAATGCAAAACCAGTTAGTATACCTTTAGCTAGCCATTTCAAATTAAGTAAGGAGGCGTGTCCCAATACTCAGGAAGAAATGGCTCGTATGTCTAAAGTTCCATATGCATCAGCAGTTGGAAGTTTAATATATGCAATGGTCTGCACAAGGCCTGATATTGCACATGCAGTTGAAGTTGTAAGCGGGTACATGAACAATATAGGAAAAGAACATAGGGTGGCGGTGAAGTGGATTCTCAGGTATTTGAGAGGTACCACAAATCAAGAATTATGCTTTGGTGGTTCAAACATTGCTCTACAGGGATATGTTGATGCAGATATGGTAGGTGATAGAGATAATAGGAGGAGCAGAATAGGGTATGTGTTTACTGTAGGTGGAACAACTACCAGTTGGGTATAAAAAATCGAAAGTGTTGTTGCACTTTCACCAATAGAAGCAGAGTATGTTGCCACTACAGAGGCTAATAGAGAAATGATTTGGTTACAAAGGTTTCTGAATGAATTGGGTAAGAAGTAGGAGTTGGGCAGGTTATACACTGACAGCCACAGTGCCATACATCTTGCAAAGAATTCTGCATTGCATTCCAAGTCTAAACATATATAGCTCAAATACCATTTCATACGGTCAGCATTGGAAGATGGACAGTTGAAGCTGGAAAAGATACACACTAGCCAGAATCCTACAGATATGTTAACAAAAGTTGTAACCAGGGAGAAACTGAGAATCTACTCAGTTTCAATTGGTCTTCAAGTATGATGAAGAAGATGAAAAACAGCCAGGTCCAAAGTGGAACCATTGTCCAGCAAATGAAGTAGCGGTGGAGTTGTTATAATCAGTATCCAAGTGGGAGATTATTGGGTGTGGAGCCTAATTATCTTTTGTATTCAAAGGTTTCAGCTAGATGTATACCCCAAGAAGACTGTACACCCCTCCACGAAGGGGGGTGCGGGGGGGTAAATCCCCCTCGGCTGGGGGGTCTGGGGGCCAGCAGTCCCCCGGCGGGGGTTCTGGGGCAGCGCCCCTGAAGCTAAAAATAGATGTAAAATTACCTTGTAAAAGTCTAGTAATTTCTGGTCAATCTAGGTCGTTCATTAGGCGGATGATATGACAATATAAGTTATGTTTAATTTAGGGTTTTTCTCCCTAGAAGGCAACCCCTCACTATATACGAGGGAATTGTATTGCATCTATATATATCTGTATTCTGAGTGAGGAAGAGAGAGGAGATTGAGAGCGAAGAGGGTGTTACAACAGATCTGCTGTAAGTTGCATCTCTTCAGTTTGATGGATAATATAATAAAAGAAGGACTAGTTGTTTCTCTGTGGATGTAGCACAAACTGGGTGAACCACGTATATATGTGTCTCTCTTGTTTTATGCGTTTTCTGTGTTTATATTTCTGCAATATTTTATGTGTTCCATTGCTCCGTAATATATAATTTTCTAACAATGTGCTAGTTTGAATTGTTGTTACAGGAAGTGAACAGGATTGCAAGTTACCTTATTGATGAAATACCAATGAGGTATGATTTGAAGTTATTTCAATTTATTTCAAATCTAATGGAAGTTATGTCTTTAGTACAGGAATGCATGGAATGGCCAGTTGGGTGGTTGAAATCGACTGCAATAATTAGCAAGAACAGCAAAGGAATTGAAACATGCAACAATATGCTGGTAAAGCACTTCAAGAGCAGGGCCATTATGGGGCACTGGTACCGAGTAGTGTCCATTGATTTACATGAGCATGCTATTACTGATATGATGTGTTGAGTCAGGTATATGCCTTGGTTTTTATATCTTCCTATGCGAGGAAGCCTTGCCAAGGGATGGACTACCTGAGATGGGGGTGCCAGTGGAACTTGGAAGGCGAGTGACTACACGGAAGGGGTGACCAGATTCTCGAGGGATTGTGTAGTAGAGAAGGGAAGGTCACTGATGGATTTGTTTTGGTCATTAGCATTGCCAGATGGAATCAAATGCACATTGGGCGTGCACCCTAGAACAATGAGCCAGTAATTGTTCAGTGAGAGGTCAAGTGGCATGGGATTATAGCAGTGGACATTAGATACAGATTTGAATTTGCAGTGGATTTTGCAATTCCTTGGAAGGAGGTGAATCTTGGTATTACTTTGAGGGTGGAGATGTGAGCCTCTGGATTCCCTTATTGATTGATATGGGCATCATATTCTCTTATTTGCTAGTTTAGAAGATGTGCATATGTGTATATGTTGTTATTGTAAGTACCGTAATGAGATGTGTTATAAAGCTCCAGTGTGCAATATCATTGCTATTTGGTCATGTTGTCATGATGTTTTGCTTTTGAGTATGTCATTCATTGTAAATACTAAACAAGATATGTTATAAAGCTCCGTGGGTAGTATGTTTTGTTTTCAACAGTTTTATGGTTATAGGTGTTGTTGAACACCGAGGACAATGTTCCCCCAGGGGGGGTTCTGTAACAGCCCTGATGAAAATTCCATGTAAAAATATATAAATACCATGGATGATGGGACACGTATATCAAGCTGAACGGTGAGAAAGACATCCTAGTGTGTGTTCATTTGGTTGTTTATGGCTAAGAAAATTGGCAAAAGCAATGACTAAGCCATTAAAGAGGAAAAAAGGTATTTTGGCACATTTATTTATGAAAATAATGGAAATTAGGAGAATAGGAAGGTGAAAGGTCACATGTTGCATGTGAGGAGCAAATTGAAGGAAAATAATGGAAAATGAAGAAAATAGAGGCCTCATTAATAAGAGAGCTTCTGAGGATCAGTGGGCAAGACTTGGTCAATATAGCCTTGGAGCTCTCTCATTATTCTTTCTCTCTCTCATACTCTTGGACACAGAGTTTTCTTGGAGCACTTTGGCATTGGAGAAAGAAAGGTAAAGAAGGAAAGAGGAATCAAAGCTCAAGTAGGGAAATTTAAGATCAAGTAGCTACAATAGGCTTCATTGCAGGCATCAACTTGCATGTGTATCTTTCCTACCATGGCATATGTTTTGTTAGGTGTGACAATATTTTTAGCCTAGCCTTACCATTTTTTAATAAGTTTGATGAGATGGGTTCTCTCATATGGTTTGTAGGGGATGGCCAGATTGGATTCAAAGCTAAGTGCGATGGATCTCCGAATTGAAAAACACATGGTGGTAGTGGTCCCTGAACTGAACTAAGGATGCACAAAGCTAGTGGCCTAGTAACCCCTGAACTAGACTGTGGGTTGCAATAAACCCAGATTGTGTGTCTCAGTGGTCCTAGGAATCCTTGCCGGTCAGTGATGGGATATACAGTAAAGCCAAGAGGTGGATTTTCTCTCCCTTGGTCATAGTGATTTTGGCATGGAATGCATGGTAAAGCCTAGAGAGTATGTATCAGTGTAGGGCCTAGTGATCCCTAGATCAGACTGTAGATGCACGGTAAATCCTGAGAGACTAGGAGGCACTTAAATTCCTCACGGTGTAGGCAGAGAACTCCAGCGGCATCCACATTCATTTGTGATTTTTTTATGTGTTCTATGATTCCCACATTCATGCTTGGAATATGGAACAAGGGTGATTAGCTGAAGGGAGACTTGGCTTAGCCAATCTATGGTCAAGTGGAACATGGTAGTCCAATTACTGGTTGGTTGATTGCATTTATTAACGAAAAAATTCATTCCCTTGATTTTCATGTGAAAATGTACTCATGTATATATATAGATTTTGATCACTGATATGTTTATTGTATTTTTGTTCCTATTATGTTCTTTATATGCACATTTAGCCTGGAAGGTGTTACACATTTACTAATGTGGTTGGGTTTATAATATTAACAATCCATATGGTTTATTAACCCCTTAGGATTATAATATTAATAATCATGTGGGTTTATCAATCCATTAGATTTAAAAATATCAATTCCTTGGGACTAAAATATTAATTCATGGGTTTATTAATCCCTTGTGTTTTCAATATCGATCCCTTGGGCTTGTCCATCGCTTAGGCTTATAATATTTATCGCTTGGGTTTACTAATACCTTGGGTTTATAATATTAAACTTTTGAGTTTATTAGTCCCCTAGGTTTATAATATTAATAATTCGTTTGGTTTATAATTTAATCTCTTGGGTTTATAATATTAATAACCCTTTGAGTTTAAAATATTAATTCCTAGATTTAATTAATCCCTTAGCTTTAAAATGTTAATTGTTAGGGTTTATTAATCCCATGTGATTTTAATGTTGATTATTGTTTTTTTTATGGTTTAAATTTATAATATTTATCCCTTGGGTTTACTAATTCATTGAGTTTATAATATTAAACCATTGGGTTTATCAGTAACCTCACTTTATAATATTAATAATTCCTTGAGTTTATAATTTAACCCATCGTGTTTAAAAGATTAATTCCTAGGGATTATTAATATCTTAGGATCATTATTTAAAAGACAAGGGATTAATAAACCTCATGAATTAATAAACCATAGAGTTTAATATATGAATGTTTAAACCCTAAAGTTTTTAATACTAAACCCTAGTGATTTAGATTTTATAATATATTATTATTACATATTGTATTATTAAATAATATACTATTTTATATATATTATTATGTTAAAATGTTATATATATATATATATATATATATATATATATATATATATATATCTTCTAAGTAATATTATAATATATTTTAGTTTAATATATAGTCTACATATAGTTAATATTATTAATATACTTCAAGTAAATATTTAAAATATAATGATAATTATATTAATAAATATATAATAATTATTCATAATGACATAATGATAGAGATAAATACACATTATTAATAGTAACTCAATGTTATTATTATGTTATATGTGAATTATATATAGTGCTAAATATATCTATTAATATATTAGCAACATTTTATGTAATAACTAATATTATATTAATATGAAAAATAATGTTAATATAATAAATATAACTATATAAAGAAAAAATAATATCACTATTATTATTTGTATAATTATTATTTGTGAGAAATAGTTATCATTTAACAAAATACACTTAACAATTATTAATGTGGTGGGTGGTGGATATATGTCTATCCGATTATATCAACGACATTGGTAAATGTGGTTGTGCTAGTTCTAACCTAAAGTGATGTGTCTTTAGATTTCTATTTAGAATGATCTCAATAATTTACTTGATTTGAATTCAAAAAAAACTTTCAAATTGAAGTATCATAATCAAAAGATATTATTTTATGGTTAAGTACCAAACACACATAAACTAGTGTGTGTATCTATATATATATATATCATTTCCATTTGTATGTGGATAATAAGTTGTACTGAAGATCAATTTTGTACCCAAAGCTACAAACAAATCCTTCCAGGATCAATTTTGTACCCAAAGCTACAAACAAATCCTTCCAAAACCTGGAAGTGAACTTGACATCTCAAACTAATATGATCTTCTTAAAAATGCCATGCAATCTCTCTAATAAAGACTTATGGTATTTGTTTCTATATATATGTACGTATTAGGGTAAATATTATAATTTTTTTAATGTATATATATATGTTTTAGGGTTTTATTAATGTGTATATATATTTTAATTATTAACTTATTGTTTAATTAATTATTAAATATAATTTTTATTTTTTAATAAAATACATAATTAATTAATATAATCAATATTTTTAACATCAATTTATAAAAATACAAATATTAACTTATTATAAGTTAATAATCCAATTGTTTTTTTTTATTTTATTTAAGAGTTATAAAATTATAATGATTTATTGTTTTATTTCATATATTTTTAAAAATTATACATTCTTTTTAACATATTCATGATCTTGAATACGATCACATCTTTCACCTAAAATCTTAATTCGTATATATAAATAATTATTTTTATATTTATCTAAAAAAATTCCTTCCTTTGCATCAATCCTTCCATTGCATAAGTATATCTTATTCCACAAAAATAAAAAGTCAAAGAGGAAAGAGAAGATATGTCAATCTCTGGCCAATCTCATCTTTGAGAGTTAAGGTGTAGTAATCGGACATTTTCCTTCGATAATAGTTGTAAGAGAAAAGAAGATTGAAGCTTAAGAAGTTGGGTGGAGACAAATTTGAACTATAGTGATCAATGATTTGCGAAAAAAATATCTACTAAACTAGTGTTGTTGATGGAACCACTAGGTAATGAAATTGTTGCATTTTTTTCTAAAAAAGTTCGAAACATAACCATGTTGTTAGTTCTTACATGAAGGGCATATAAAGATTCGAATAAAATTCGAAAAATAACCTTTTTTTAGTGGAATGATTTCCTATTGGTTCATAAATTTGTGGATATATATATATATATATATATATATATATGAAAGTAATATATAATATCTATCCCTTCTCTAAATTTTAAAAATATAAATATAAAAGTTACAATTCTCTATAAAACAACATTAATTATAAATTAATCTTATCAATAATAATATAAATTCAATATAAAACTAATTAATTTATATATTCTTTCAATTTAAAAATTTTAAAAACTAATTATAATTAAATATCTAAATATATTATTTAATAATATAGATAATATATTATTATGAATGAAGAGAAATTCATAATGGTTAATTATTATAGTCAATTAAGGTCATTTTTAATGGGTCATTGTCAAAATTTAAAATTGTTTAATAATATTAATATTAATAAAATTGTGTGACAATAATAATAGTATTGTGATGTTAGAATGGTATAGAAATTTATCAAACATTTTAATGTGACAAACATTTTCGTAATATTACACTAAATTTGTGATTTATCCATCACATTACCACATTACAAAATTAGACAACCATATTGATTAATGTGGTTGATTATGTTTAATAGTCAACACTCTTAAAGTTAAATCAAACATAATTTCCTATTATTATTATTGATTAATATTTATAGTCAAACATAGTGAACCACATTAACCATAGTTAAACAAAGTCAACCTTTATACTCAATGCTTAAATAGTTGACCATGATCAAACTTGGTCAACTATATGTTTACCATACTTGACAATACTCAACCTTGTTCACTGATAATCATTCTCAATCAACATTTACTAATGTGAAATGATTGAAAGTCTTGTTTAAGCATGAGAAACCTAGGCCAACCATGGTCAATCATGGTCATATTTGGTCAACCTATTCACCATAATCAACCTTTGAAAACCATAGTCAACCCATGCTCAACATCTCCAACAATGGTTGATATGGTCAAACATGGTCAACCTAGGTCACCATAGTAAAACATGGTCAACTGTAGACATTCGTTATCAATATACCATAATCTATCATAGAGATCTATGGTCCACAATGGTCAAATTAGTAAAACCATGTTAATGAATGGTTAAGCCATGCTCACCCATAGTCAATGTTTAAATTTTTTGTTTTAATATTAACAATAATATGGCTTAAAATACACTGGTTTACTAATGTTGTTCACTATGTTTGACTATGATCACCTATTTTTAATTGTGTTTGACAATTAATACTCTTCAACTCTAGTCAAACATAAAAAACTATTATTATTATTATTAGTTATTATTAATAATCAAATATAGTCAAAGACATTGCTCAAAAGTAGTCAGACAAAGTCAACTTTTATTGTTAATGTTTAAATAGTTGATCATGATCAAAATTCGTGAACCCTATTTTTACAATAATTAACAATAGTCAATGTTGTTCACTCATAGTCGTCCTTAGTCAATGTAACTCAACCATATTCAATTATAGTCAACCATGTTTAATCAAAATCAAACATTGTCAACCTTAGTCAAAAAAGGTCATTAAAGGTCAATCACAATCAAGATTTAAAAATGTTTAATAATAAAAATAATATTAATGAGGATGAGTAGTAGTAGTACTAATAATAATAATAATAATAAAGATAATAATATCAATATTAATTTTGTGATGTGGGAATGGTATATAAATCTAACGAGCATCGCAATGTGGCAAATATTGTTGCAGTGTGACAAACATTGTTGCAGTGTTACATTACATCACAATTTATCCATCGTCGCAATGTGACAATACAAAATTAGTCAACCACCTTAAATAATGTGGTTTACTATGTTCGATCGTGTTTGAAAATCAACACTCCTCAACTTCAATCAAACATAATTGCATATTAATATTATTGATTAATGTTAATAATCAAACATGTGTGCGACGTTAGAATGGTACATAAATCTATTCAACATCACAATGCTACATTGCATATCAATTTATCAAACATCATGTTCTGATAACATTGTTGCAGTGTGACATTAGATTGAAATTTATCTAACATTATAATGGGACATTATAGAAGTAGTCAATGGCATTTTCTAATGTTGTTGACTATGTTCGACTATGTTTACTATGTTTGTTAGTCAAGACTCTTCAACTTGAGTCAAGTATTATCACATCTTAATATTATTGATTAATATTAGTAATCACACACACTAAACCAAACTAGTTAAACATAAAAAAACATAGTTAAACAAAGTCAACCATTACTCAAACATAGTCAACAATAATGGTAAGTCAAGGTATCTATGGTCAACCATGATCAACCACAACCAACCATAACCAACCATGCTCAACGACGAACAACCATAATCAACCAAGATAAACCATGGCCAACCATGATCAACCATGGTCAATCATGGTCAACCATGGTCAAGCATGCTCAACAAAGCTCATCCAACATGAGAATAGTTAGAATGCCCAACCAAGGTTGACCATGATTTACCACGATAAACCATGGTCAACAATATTAAGGTTGACTATATTATTATTATTATATGATTGAATATATTATTAGTAATTTAGGATGATCTATGTTGGTCAAGCCTATGTTTACCATAATCAATAATAGTAAACCTTTTTCATTCAATGTCATTTTTAGTCCATGTGACTAGACCATATTCAATTATAATCAACCATGATTGACTAAAGTCAATGTAAACAAACAAATTCAACGTTGATTGTTTATAAGTAAGTTTTAAAAATGGTTAATAATAATAAGAAAAATAATAATAAAATTCACTATTAAAAATATTAATAATAATTATCTACTATTTCTTTCTATGCATATGAGTTTTCAATTAATATAATCACATTTACAATCACATTAATAATATATAATTGTACTAATATCTATATAAATGAAAAAAATAGATATAAAAAAAAATTAAAAAAAAAAAAAAAAAAAAACTAAAACTAAAACCATTAAAAAAATAGAAATTAAAAAATTATTGATAAAATTCTCAATATATGTACTTTATGTTAAACACATTTTTTTTAAATATATGTACTTTTATGTTAAACACATATTTTTTAAAATATTATAATTTTAAATTATCTATAAACAAAATTATATATATATATATATATAATCTTAAAAAAATATGTTAAACACATTTTTTTTAATATCATAATTTTAAATTATCTCTTTTTTATTTATTTATATATATATATATATAAACGCATCTTAGAAAATGTTTTAGCAAATACACATACCCACTTAACAACATGAAGAAAATGTTAAACTTATATTAAAGGGGAAAATCAACTCTTAACCTTCACAATCATCGTAAAATTATATGAGGAAGTCAGCAATACTCACGGTTGAAAATTTTATCAGTAACTTTGAAATGACAAATAATTTGAATAGCTATAATGTGATCATCCTTCAAAACTCCAGACCTAGAATTCAGATCAAATTTCTGAAAATTGCACTAATTTGGAATGAGAAGCAAAGAGAATGGCATAATTCAAGATTTCAGACTAAGTTTTTTTTCCATAAAGAAAACCTTTGTCTTAGGTGCTGGTGTTTACAAATCTCAACTCCTGGAATTCGGACAAAGGATTACCACGACCTCGTTGGCTGTAAATCTTTGTCTCGACAGACGATGGGGCTGGATAGACCACTATCTTCCTTTTGGTCTGGTCGTTATCTGTATATACATTCGTTATTAACCTTGAAGGATGAGGGCCTTGGCTTGATTGAACCTAAAGGTAAGGTTTTTCAACAGCAGTCCGCATAACGTGCGCATGATGGTGATGGGAAATCTGGAGACATAGGACGCACTAGAAATGGCGAACATTGCGGACCCTGTGATCCGAACTCGCCACCGAGCCTCCCTCCGTATCAATCCCCACTTTTTTCCCTACCACATATACTCGTCCTCTCGTACACAAATCTCATTCTCGGGGTACCCTATTCTATCACTTCTGCTAAACATAAGAAGCCATAGATTCTTAGAGATTTCATTCGCGGCCCTGCCAAATAATTCTCTGTGTATTTAGCATTCTTTAATGGGTAATTGTATGCCATCTCGTGGATCTGGAAGGGTCTCTGCAGAGTTTATGGACCCCAAGGAATTTTCTGTCAAGTGTGTCAATGATGGCAGCGGTACTATGAGGGTTAAGATGGTCATCTCGAAACGAGAACTGGAAGCCTTTCTTTCGGATCGTCGTATAAGGGACAAATCACTTTTGCTTCAGCTTCCTTGTCAGGTAGTTAAAGAAGATTATGGGGCCACAAGAAGACGCAGCGGCAGTGGATGGACACCATCGTTAGAGGGCATCGCAGAGTTGAATTAAGCTTATAAGCCCTTCTATCTGTCTCTGTAGTTAGTAACAGTATTGCTGTTATTCTTCCCGGCTGAAACAGAATAGTCGGCAATCATAGTTGCACCTCAACCTAATTGATTTTCAGAACCGGAGAATTTTGGTTCTCATTAATTATCACCATTAGATGGTGAGATATATGTATTTTGAGAAGGTTGAATTCAATTAATGGTTGAGCATATTTTTGAGAAAGCAGAGTAAAATGCTATTGATGGCTGATAATGTTTTGGACGAACGTTGGTCGTACTTATCATGTGTCGATTTCTTATAATAATTGCGTTGCCGGTCAGAAAGTGAGGTAGTAAAGCTTGTTTTTGTCAAATCTGTAGCTGGCCATTCCAGTTTCATGCTTCTCTCAAATTTGGCTGTGTGCTCCTTAATGATATAATTCATAATTGGTGTGCCACGGCTTCGAATTTCTATTGGAGTGATCTCAATATTTTACTTAGTTTGAGCTCATAAGGAGCTTTCAAATTGAAGTATCGTATTCAAAAGAGAGTATATAATAAAATATCAAACACGTGTACGGTGTAAACTGTATATATTCTAATTAAAAGAAAATTATATATTTAAATTAAAATTATATATATATATATAGATATATAACACACTTGTTCGGGTTTGGGGTACATTTCCACCTTTTTAGTATGATATATGGTTCGTACTTTACATTTCCACTTCCTATAGTTTAGGTTAGAGTTTTGACTAATATGTGTCCAAGCTATTTGTTTCTAGGTATATATAGAGTTTATTATTAATTAATTTTTAATCATAAATTATAAATATTTATTTTAAATAAATAAAGTAATTACAAAAATACAAATTCAATTTATATAATTTATTTTTTAACAATAACTTATAAATTTAAATATTAAACTATAATATTTCACTATTATATTTTATTTATTTTTAAATTATAATGATTTATTATTATATTTCATTTTCATGATCTTGAATATAATTACCCAATTTCATCTAAAATCCTAATTCATCTCTAAAAAAAGGGAATATCTGAAATTTATTAAAAACAAAAAAATGGGAAAAAAACTGAATTTGAGATATTAATTATGTAGTTTTTCTTTTACATTTACATAGAAAAATTTTCTTTGTCTGAGAGTTATTTTATTATTAAAAGGTAAGAGATAAGAAGGGATATCGATATTTAGAAGTATGCTTCCAAATATCATCTCTGAAAGTTAAGGGTAGGATTTGAACATTTGAGTTTGAACTGAATTTAAGATATCATTTATATAGGTTTTTTTTTATTTAGCTAGAAAATCTTTCTTTCTGTCAGAGTTATTTTATTATAAAAAGTTAACAGGTAAGAGAAGGGACATCCATCATTAGTAGTATGCTTCCAAATCTCATGTTTGAGAGTTAAGGGATAGGATTTGAACATTTGAGTTTGAGAGTTAAGTTGTAGGATTTGAATATTTGAGATAGGATAAAAACCTAAGAAATTGAGTGAAAATAAGTTTGAACTTGGGAAATTAATGATTTCAAACAAAATATTTCTATAAAAACTTTAGTTGGATGAAATTACTAAATTATGAAGTTGTTATTTCTTTCCTTAAATAAATTTGAATTCTTACAAAAGTTAAAAGAATAATCTCCCCAATTGGTATTGCATCATAATTTTGTTAAAATAAATTAAAAAAATAATATATAATTTCTATTTTAAAATATAAAAAACAAAATTAAAAAAAAAAAGAAAATCTATCTTCTTAATCATTCAAACAAAACATTTATTGAAATAAAAAAATATATATACTGAATAAACTTAAAAAAAAATTACATATTCTTTCACGATTTAAAATTGCAAAATTTCACATTTCTCCAATATCATTTTATTCTAATCTTCAAAATTAAAAAATTATCCAATAAAATTATACATGGACATTTCAAATGATTACCACCCTGCTTATATTAATAGTAAATATAACAAATATATTTAAAATAATATAACATGGTAAGAAGTGCCACATATATAAGATATTTACATAAATTTAATCCAAATTTATATTTATTTCAAGAAAATGTTATTATATAGATTTATTTTAGTGAATTAAGTGGTATTTCAAGAATTACTTTATGTTAGTTTAATTTAATTTCTTAATTTGGTAGACAATTCATTTTTTTTATTATTATATTTGTTGCTAGCAACATGAAATATGAGAAAATACATTTGAAAGATGTTTGAATATCTCCAAAAATATATAATACTTTGAACAAATTCTCTTGGTTCACCTAAATGGGATCATTCTATGCAAAACCCATGTTTTAGTTTGTTGAGATTTATCTTAGTTTGTCCAAAAACTATGTCAAAAGTTGAATGCTCAAAAATAAAACTATGTCAAAAGTTAACGGCTCGAAAATTGATGCTATTCTAAATCACCATCTTTGATCCGGTGCTAAAGGACCACACTTGCAACACTAAGAAAAGTGTTACTATTGTTCTATAAAAGAAACTAATTTAAAACATAAGAAAACTAATATAAACTGCATATATCATAAAACTAAATGAACTATAAAATTACATATTACAAAAAAACCAGAATATGATATAAGTTAAATAGCACAATAACCTATAATTGTGTTTTATCCCATCATATTTGCAATTATGATACAAGAGTTCATCTCTTTGAATGGAGAAGGCACTTCTATTTATTCAAAAACTAAGATAACTAATTAATAAATTTAGATCCACAAATCTCTCGTAGATCTACAAGTATCTCAAGTGCTGAGAACCATATGATAATATCTAGCAAGTAATATCTCTATATATTCTCTTACAAATCTCTAAAATATTTGGCAAGAAATCTAATCAAAACTGCGATGTTTCTTCTCCACCAAATGTGTTTGAATAATTATCTCAAATCTTCCTCAAATCTTCATGGGTTGAAGATGAAATTTGAATTCGAGACTAAATTGTCAAATATGACATTGTTAGAGTCTTCAAAAATGCATACAAGCATCACAAAACTCATCCAAATTTTAGAGGTAAGTGAAAAGATGTTATTATTATAATATTTAATTATAAATTCACACAAAATACTAAAATAAATACTTTGGAAATTAATAATTCTAAACACATATATAATAATAAATATGGTCTTAATATAAGGTTATAAGATATTAGAATATGGTTAAAAGTGAATTAAAAGAGGATGGAAAAGATGACATTTTGTAGACCCAACGATGGCTTTAGAGTCCCCTTCTTCAAGCATTGTTGGAAATTCCTGCATCAAGAAGTCATAGACCTCATGGAGGAATCTGGCACTGCGAGGAGCATTCTGACAACCCTCAATGCGACCTTCTTAACTCTAATTCCCAACGAAGCCAATGTAGCCACCCCAAGTAAATTTCCCCCCCTAGCCCTTTGAAATATAATCCACACTCTTTTTACCAAAGTCATTGCCAAAAAATTAAAACCCATTCTCCCCATCCTAATATCACTGGACAAAACTCACTATGTTGAAGGGTGCTAAATCCTTAATGGGATAATTCTTTCCCATGAGACATTCCACTCTCTAGAAGTCTTAAAGAAACCTAGTATGTTGCTCAAACTGGACATTGACATACCCTTTGGCAGGTTAAACTAGTCCAACATTGAAAACATCCTAAGGTCCTTTGGCTTGTGTGAGGTTTAGATTGTTAGGATCTCTTGTCTTATCTCCTCAACCTTCTTCTCAATTCTGTTCAATGGCTCCCCCATCCACTCACTTCTCTCCTTCTTGAGGCATCATAAAAGGTGATCTGATCTCTCCCTTTCTCTTCTTTCTAATGATGGGAGGTCTAGGTTGATGCCTAAAATCAACATACAACAATAGCCTCCTTTGAGGTCTCAATCTCTGTGACAACTCTCCCCTTACTCACCAACAATTGAAGGATGAAACCTTGCTCATGATTCACCCGTCTATCAAAGAGTCAAAAGCCATTAAAGATATCTTAGATCTCTTATTTGAAGACTCATGCATGTTTTTCACATGAGAATAACAGCAAGGTTGAGACACTGGGTTTGGGCACAAGGGGCCAACAAGGCTCCAATGTAGTCTTGAGCAACACTGATATTTTCACCTTACCCAGAGAGGGTAAGGAGTCTCACCCGAGGCGTGTCGCGAGTGAAGTTAGATGAGTGTGGAATTAGGTGCTAGAGGAGTCATATCAAATAGAAAATACCAAAATATAATAGCTTAACATCTATATTATCCCAATCACACTGATCTACTCATGCCATATCAAGAAATTGTATAACTAAATGCATTCATTAAAAATTTTAAAGAGTCAACACAGAGCTTAAGAACACAAGGTGTATTTGAACCATCTCTTCCATTAACATAACATAAAGCAATACATTAGGCTCAAGGCCTGATCATCAATAACATGAACAACATAACCAACATAAACAAATACATACATGACCATGGAGATGTTCACATTCCTCTACAACATAGGAAGACTATAACTATCACGCACTCACTTGACTGACCAACAACAACCCTCCTTCTCTCTTTCTTTTGCCATTTTATTCTCTTTCAATTATCCCTTCCTTCTGCTCGGCTGCCTTCATTCTCAGATGCCTTTGTTCTCCCATTTCTCAGCTCTCTTTGTTCCTTCCCATCACCTTTCCGAGACTACTATTCATTTTCCAATTTTTATTTTGCCCTCATTTGTCACCTCCGCAACTCCAATAGTCATCCCGCCGCTTGTCATCGACTTATTTTTCCACAAAATCTCAAAATGAAGGTCCCAACAGGCTTCAACCACAAATCATTGACTCGTCCCCGAGTCAATTTTACCTTGGTGTTGTCGGTGCTGTGGGTGTAGTTGACCGCTTTGTCGATGCTTTTGCTAGCGTTGTTGTTGCCATAGGTGCTTTTTCTAGCACTACTGCTACTTCTTGTTGTGATTCTACCGATTCTTATTATCTTGTTGCTGCTTCTTCTAGCTTGCCATATTTTCCAAATGAAGGCCCCAACAATAGTACAGTCACAATGGTGTCTTGGAAAAATCGTTTGTAGTCCTCAAGCGTTGCTTGCCAAGGTCTAGTGATTTCCTCAGCCTGTTTGATGAACTCCATTACTATGCTAGAAGTGGGATGGGTTGATTGATTTCTCAATAGGGAAGCCCACTACTCCTCCATTTCATCACTCATCTCTCATAGGGAGATGACATGAGTGTCAACTAGGGGTCATAGATCCTAGATTTTTTGTTTTGTTTTCATTGACTCGTCCTTGGTTTTCTTGACCTAGACTTCTAGAGAGGCTACCTCTTCTTCGAACTTCTTCCATTCATATTTATCCTTGGGGATCATGATGTCTATGAGGAGTTGTTGAATTCACTATCGAAGCGAGTAGACTCGTTGATTTTTCTTTGCCAAACTGTCGAACCAGTCATGGACTTAATCCATCAATATGTACGCATCATTCAGAGCATTAGGAATGGAGGCTTTGAGAACAGAAATGAAAATGATATTTTGTTCAATCTCATCAATATAGGTCATGGAAGGATCAGGAAGTCCCTTACTTGCATTGTCAAGGCTCTATCAGAGTTCTCTATTGGTGGAGAACAACCCCATACATGCATCTTGAATGTGGTCAAAACATTCGACCAAGGTGCAAGTGGCAAAGTCCTCAGAGCTTCAATTACTACATCAGCAATGGATGACAAAAGCATCTAGAACTGCGAAGTTATATTATCAACCTGTGTCTGCAGTTGTTGATTGATTTTCCAAAGTTGGTCTCTTTCGGCTGTAAGGGCGGTGATTTGTTGCTTTTGTTGCTCGTGGTCAGCGACAAGGTAGTTGTGAATTTATTCCACCTGCTACATGGCTTGTTGTTTGAAAATAAATGACTATGTTGACGACCAAGTCTGAAGGCTATCTTTCTACATAGTTGATGGTTATGGGAATCTTCCCTACAAAGGTTGCACACTAGCAACAAACTTATCAGAATGGCCTTGGGGCAAGGTTTCTTATTGTGAGGGTTCTACAAACTAGGGTGTTGCAGGGATAGAAACTATATTTGGAATAAAAAGGAAATTTAAATAAAAAGGGGCCACAAAGGGCTCGATAGTTGTAACCAGTGGTTCTGAGGTGGCGGGTATTACGCTCAATAGTGGGCTTGACTCTAATAGTAGTGATATAATGGAAGTGGTGATATTTTCTCCACTTGGGGATGTCATGGAAAACTAAACAATAGATTCAACCTCCATATCTTCTATGCCTAGTCCCACCTAAGAGGGAATGGTATCTGGCAGGGTTGCGTGAGTGGATGTTGTATGTAGGGATGGATCTCACGATATCGGTGAAACGGTGGAGGTGGAGGGTGAATTTTCTTCCAAAATTGTGGAGGATGTTGCATTTTGGGGTCCTTCGATGGTGAGGTCGACTATAGGCACTACTGGGTCTATATTTTTCTTCTTGGATACAGCTACAGTTTTGGCGCTCTTTGGTTTTCTGGGTTTGGGAATAACCGGCTTGGATTGTGAATGAGGTCCTACATGTGGCATGGTAACAACAAGGGGCATAGTGACCAGGGGGTTATGCATAAAACCTTGCAATTCAACATAGTTAGGACCTGAACCTAACGAGCTACCCCTGGCGATGACCCTACTTCCACATGGAATGCTTCAGCTGGTAATGCAAATTTCTACGCCTGCATCTGGAAGGTATGTGGGTGAATGTAGTGTGGCCTGATGTAGGTATTCCCATGAGTGACCTCGAACTAGATTTATGTTGAGTACTCATCCAAGAACGACTTGGGGATTCTTTCAATGGCCCTTATTACAACAAGAATTTTAACATATCATCCCCCCAAAAAAGCTTCATTGATTTCCTTGCTACTTGGGTCTCCTAACGTCCTCCATGGTGTATACCAGAGATCTAAGGGTTGGTAATCTATGATTTGCACCAGTTCCATGCCCGTTAGTGGGCACCACTTCCACATCGCTAGAGTCATCAGCAAATAACCGTAGATAAAGTTAGTGCTTCGCTTATAAACATCTTCGCAAGCCTCAAATATATCATTCAATAGAAATTTTCCCCAGTTGAGTTGGGCACCCTCTACATAATGCTCTGCAATTGATATTGTGTCCAGCGTGCATTCATTCCTTGAAAAATGTCGTATAAAATTACTTGTGATTATGTAGCAGGAAAATTTAATATGTTCTTTATTGATGAGGTCAATTTTGGCTCCCTTCTCTCCTCTCTTTGTGTTGTACTTTCCATAGTAGTCTGCATCTCCTTCCTTCTTCACTCTTTTTGAGTTTGTCTGGAAAGCCCTCGAGACTGCATCCCCTATTGTTGATAAACCTGTAAGCCACTAAATGTCAACTGCATGAATCATGCACTACATGTACATCCAAAGCGACCCAACTTGCATCTTGCTGACAAAACGTTTAGTGCACTGCATTGCAACAAGAGTCATTTCAAACACGAGAAAAATCCTCAAATTTAATAATTTTGAATGCATAATTCCCTTGTGTGCCACCTTGGCTTTGACTGTTGTTGTCCTGTCTTCTTTTGTGATTGTTTCTATTTATAATTTCCACTTCGAGGCCGAGAAATTAAAGGAATCTCAAAATTCATTGTCAAATAGCGTGGCCTTATCATATTTTCCATACAATGGCTTTGTAATTGAAATTCTATCATACAACCCATCTTCAGGAATAAAAAAATTATATGTTTCATCTTGGAATGTCGTTGGTAGACTAAAATTACGAGAAGCTGATAATGAATTATTGGGTGACAACACTAAGAGCCTGACTGCAACTTGGATGACTCTATCACCTTCGCTCCAAACCTAGAGAACTTTAACATATCCATGCAGAATTAGTAAACCACCTTGACACGACGTTTCTGATGAGACTTGCTAGCTAATTACTACAACAACTTTCCCTATGTAGACTTGAACGTGTTTATCGCTTGTCGGTAGAGTTGGACTTGACTTGGTTGACTTACTTCTAGAAAATACAAGATGGAACAGATGGGTAATTATTCTAGCGTAATGGTAGACATTTAGGAATTAATTTTTTCTATAATGGGAAATATTCTATGAAAATCTAGGCTGACAATGATATTATTGTCTAATTATTACAGAAAAGACTCCTAGCATGTGTGACTTACCCCCCCCCCTCCTCCCCCGACCACAATCAGTTGCGGTGTGGTGACATGGAAGCTGCAACTGAACTTGACGTCCCAAATTTGTTTATTGAAAATAATTTGACAACTGGCTAACTAACTAACTAAACTCATTCTAAATTGACTAACTAACTCCTACTGAATTTTCCTAATCCTACCTACGGTCTCTTTTTAGAGACCCAATCAATTTTGAATGTCAATATTTGATTTGTGGAAGGGCTTTAGTCGTGCGCCATTCACCCAACTTGGTAGTAGTACTCCATCCAGTTGTGCGAGCTTGACAACTCCAGACTCCCTGGTCTCCACAACTATAAGTGGTCCTATCTAGTGCATCTGTAGATTACCCAAAAACTTCTGGAACTTGTTGTCATATAACAAAACTTGCGACCCAACTATGAAGGTGTTTTTATTGATGTGTCTATCATACCATTCTTTTTATCTTTTCTACTCAACCCACAGGTGAAAATCTGTTAGAAACCTTACTTCATCCACTTCCAATAGCTCCTCCAAGTGCTTTTATAGTTATTATTCTTCTGTCATTTGTGTGGCCTGGGTAATTAAGATGCTTGTGATTGTGAACTATGCTAGCACAGGAGCTTCTCGTCCATTGACTAATTGGAATGGCATATGTTTGTGAAGTCTCTTCACTGTTGTGCAGTATACCCATAGCATGGTTGGCACCCATTCATCCCAATCATCCATATTTCCCAAGCACACCTTAGTTAATCCCCTTTCAAGTATCTTGTTGAATTCTTCTATACTTCCATTGGCCTCCAGGTGATATGGGCTACTCTTGTGATGTTTTGTCATGAAGTTATGAGATAGAGAAGTAATTATTTCATTGATGAAGTGAGTTCCTTGATTTCTTGTGAGGCTCCTAGGGAACCTGAACCTTCAGATGATATTTTCAAGTATAAACCTTCTAGGTGTGTCTATTGTGCAGTCCTTCACTAATGTTGCCTCAACCCATCTTGTGAGATACTCGGTCACTATGATTATGTACCTGGCTTGAGTGTGACATGTCAGTGGATTCATCAGACCTATGAAATAAATTGCCCACTTTTCAAATATATGTAATTCACGTATGAGTTGTAGTGGTAGCTCATCGCGATGTGATGGTTTCTCAACTCTCTACCACACATCACATCCCTTAACATAATCTTTTGAATCCTTATACACTGTTGGACACCATAACCCTGCATACAAAACCTTCCGCGTCATGCATTTGCCCCTACGTGGCCACCTGCAACTCTTGAGTGGAATTCCCATAAGACATCATGTCGCTCATGTTGGAGGACACAACATCACAACACCTAATCTAACCCTAATTTGTATAGGTATCTTGTAATAAGCTGGTAATTGGGTGCTCTCATGACCATATATCTTATTTGCATTGTCGTGTACTCTTCCAGCAATTTCCCTATGGATAGGAAGGTTGCGATCTCTTCTAAATAATCTGGTATTGCTTCTACTCTGAATAATTTGGCATTGGGGAGCTGGTCACCTAGGGAACCCCCACCTTCTCCCGATTCCAACCTTGAAACGTGATCAGGCCCAATGTTCAACCAACCTAGTTTGACGATTACTTCAAAAGTAAATTCCTAAAACAATAGCAACCATCTACAAATTCTCCCCTCTAGTACAGGCTTGTTGACCAGGTATTTCAATGTGGAGTGGTCTGTAAAGAACTTAAATGGTCCCCCAAGTAAGTAGTGTCTAAAATTTTGAAGAGAGTAGACCATAGCTAGTGCTTCCCTCTCTGTTGTGGTGTAATTTTTTTTCTGTAGTTGACAATTTACTACTGCCAAAATAGATTGGATGGTCCAAGCTTCCTTCTCCCGGTTGTTCCAACACTGCTCGCATAACCATACCGGAAGCATCAAAATGTACATGGAATTGTTTATTCCAATCAGGAGAGACTAAAATCAGAGCACTTACCAACCTCTCCTTTAATATGTTTAGTGCAGCTTGACACTCTTCAGACCATGCAAAAGCTTCTTAATTTCTTAATAACTTCTCCATAGGCACAATGATGGAGGCGTAGTTGCAGATGAATCTTCGGTAGTATCCAATGTGTCCTAATGTCAATCTGAGCTTCTTAACATTGGGCGATGGGTCCATATTGATAATTGATGCAACCTTGTTGAGATCTATGCATACCCAATCCTTACACGCAATATGGACCAAAAGTGTGCCGAATGGAATCGCAAATATGCATTTCTTTAAATTCAAGCATATTTGTAATTTCCTGCAATGATCAAACATTATCTTGAGTAGGCTTGAGTGTTTCTTCAGTAGGTTGTATATTGTCCATTCATCCATGTATACCTCCAAGAACCTGTGGATGTAGTCTTTGAATGTTGCAATGACAATTCTAGAGAATACTGTAGGCACATTCTTAAGACTGAATGGCATCACATGGTAGGCATACGACCCCCACTCTATAGTAAAGGTGGTTTTCTTCTTGTCTTCTTCAACTATTCTGACCTGATGGTAACCTGAGAACCCATCTGTGAAGGAATATGCCTCATTCCCCACGACATTGTCTAGGACCTCATCGCTGAATGGTGTGGGGAATGGGTCGTGCACACAAGAATTATTAAGGTTGCGATAATCTACACAAACTCTTATCTCCGTGGCATCCTTTTTGTTCTGTATTACTATCAGATTGACCCATTCTACCTCGTCCACTGGGAAAATAAGTCTTGCCTCCAACATTTTGTCTATTTCTTTCTTTACCTTCTCTTTGACTCTTGGGTTCAGCCTGTATGGCTTGTGTTTCATCGAATTTGCATTGGGCTTCAACACAATTTTCATTTCTCCTATGTCTCCCTTAATCCCTTTTAGGTCCACAACTAATGAGGGAAATAGATCTTCATACTCCCTTAGAAGATCGAAGATTTATTTTGTTGTCTGTTCATCCCAATAGTCTTTGATTGATGCTAGCTTAGGTTTATCCTTTGTTCCAATGTTGTGCTTTCGCATCTTCACTCGGAGCAAGTGTGGAGCATTCGCTACAAGTCCCTCCTGTATATCCCTCTCCCTTTTGGTTTTATGAAATGTGAGGTGTTGCAACCATTCTAGGTCATCCTCATCTGGTTCTTTGTCCACCTTCTAACAAGTTATCGCTTAGGGATATTCATAGTCATAGAAATCCTATAAGATTCTTTGTTTTATGCATTCATCCCAGAGTTTTCATGATCTAAGGAGGACCTATTTGATAGCCTACAATGCTTCAGTTAGCCTTCTATCATTGTCCCTAAAAGAGAAACTAGCAATTAATTGTTCTTCCAGGGCGTCCCACTCTCTTGTTTGCCTCCTTATTTATTCTTGTATGTACCAGGATTTAGGAAATCTACCCAATGTGTATATAATCCCAGACACCCAAAGCTCCTCCTAAAACCCCTCTCGGTTCTATTTATTCTTACAGTTTTCTATGTGTTGTCAAGGATCAGACTCCCCCGTATATTTTGAAAATCCCTGTGGGTATTTCCCTACTTGTTTGAATCTTTCCTTCATAGCTCTCTTAATTCTTTCTAATTCCTGGATATAGTTGCGAAGGACCCTCCACCATCGTGTTGGGGTCACTTGTAGTGCAACATCTAACAATGGTATTTTATGTTCCTCCCTTACGTTTACATCAATTTTATTAAGGAATATATCCACTAAGTCTATACCATTGAAAATGGGAAAGTCTCTTACCTCTATTCCGATCCAATTTACACAGCACACCGTAGCACAATGTTTGGTGTCAACCTCATATCCGCCTTGCTGCCAAGCATCCTATGCATCTTTCGAACCAACCTTAAAGCTCTGGATACTCCTGCAGCTCACTAATCCTTCAACTGTTGTGTTGATTTAGTCTTCTCTCTTACCCTCTTTTACACTGTAGAGTTGATCTAACATCCCTAGATCTTCTCTGTCGTCTATAGGTTCTGTGAATCTGGGCCCTTGATATGGGTCTAGTGGTTGGATGACTCTTACTCCCTCTACTTCAAAGATCATCAACTCCTTCTTCATATCTATAATGGCATAATTTTCATAGGCCCAATCAATACCTAGCAGTGTCAGGTAAGGATATTTGTCCCCCATTATATCAATTACTTCAAAATTACATGTGTTTTTACTCCTGCTACATCCACCTCCACACCCTCTAGTCTCCCAATCGGAAGTATACAATATTGATTGGCCATTCACAACTGTATTGGTGAGAATGTTAGTTGAGGTTTCCCCATTTCCTCCCACATCTTTCTTGGCAGGATGTTGACGTCGAAACCTAGGTCTAACATAGTGTCCTTGATTTGGAATCCAACAATCTAGGAATCAATCTTGAACTACTTGCCTGTTCTCTTCTTATTTCTCCTTACTCTCCTGGTGTTCCTTTTGGGCAAGTTGGCAAAGATTTCCCCCCCTTCATTTTCTTATTTTGGTATGGCTGCAGCAAGGATTTTCCGTAGTTTCCCCAACATCTCCTCATCGTTGACAATCTACAAGAATAACCTAAACCACTCCTTAATAGGTTTGGTATTGGTAGATTTTGGAAGATCTGAATGCTTGTCCTTACGAGACTCTGCTTGTTCTCTTGATGGCCCTTTGCTTTCAGTCAGACTGTTAAACAATTTGGGTGCTTCTTTGTAGTACTTCTCTTTCTACTTAGATTTATATGGTCGTTTTGACGAGGCTAATCGGACGATTGTAGGCTGGTCTGGAGTGACCTATTCGGCCCCAATATTTTTGCCGCCATGGGTTACTATGTTTATATTTAACAATGGGGCTACCTCTATAACCCTCAGTTTTTCATTGATCATATTCATCCCCTGTTTCCTATTTCGCTCCTCCCATCTTGCGATCAGCTCTAGGAAATCATCTGTCACGTTTGAATTAACCATGCATTGTGAGCACCAAGATCTCCTTGGTAGGGGGAAGTACTGTGTGACATGTCCCTCTTGGTCACAATTGTAGCAGTGGACAGGTCCCCTACCTCCTGCCCTTGCTCCTCTCGTTCCTCCTCCCCCTTGCCCACCACGAGCAGTCTCGTTGATCCTAAAGGTCAAACGGTCTAGCCGATCTACTAGAACATCCAACGCTTGAAACTAGTCCCTGTGGTGGGTTGTGGATGTGCATAACTCACAATAGTTGTTATTCATGACATTCAAATACATCTGCAAAATCAAGAATAAGTGTGGTGGGTGTCCATACCCCATACACATTTCGCAATACTCTGGTTGGTTGGGCTAGGAAATGCTCATTATGACCCTACCTCTGTGACTCCAGCTTTAGGCGAGGCCACCGATGGTCCCCCAGGTCGTGATCCAGCACTCACGCCCCTCAGCCTCATTCACTTTGTGGTGACATGACCCTCTACTAGGTAGTTGGTACACCAAACATTCGGTTTGGATGGGCGGGCTAGTTCTAGATATTTCAGCTGCTCCATTAAACTTATAATTTGGTGCTAGAGATGCAAGATAGAGGTGTTGTGTGAAGTATCTCCCCCCTGATATTCGTACATATTCCCTGCCATCACCTCTATTTGGGTGGCTATATCTAGGGAATCCTAGAGTGTCTCGATCTTCTATTGTGTTAGTGGTGTCCAGGTGAGGTAACATGATTTTGATGAAATAATCCCTATGGTATTTTGGGTCTATGGTATATTTGAGCTTACCAATCATGTCTTTAAACCTTTTCATTAGCTCCCAGGTGGTGTCCCCCTCCCGCTTCTTAATCTCCCAGAGTTTCGAAAACCCTTATTGATCCATCTCAGGAAGTTTCAATTCTTGCACAAACTCTTTCTTAATCTCATCTATCGTTAGGTTCTGGTGTAACTCCAACCATTTGATAAGCCACCTCAGGGCCCTTTCCCTGAGAGTGGTCTAGAATTCTATCAACTTTACATTGTCAGGCATCTGGCGAGCCCTCCAGATAGCCTCACATAGGTACCAGTGTTGCTCCATGTCTTCATTCCCTCTACCAGAGAATTCTAGATATCTTGTAAATGACCCTGCCATTATAGATTGGGTTCATTCTAGAAGCACAAAACCTTGTGATCCTGGCTATTGAGATCCTTGTAATCCCAAATTACTATTACTACTATTTCCACTACTACTAGCAGTACTAGTCTTATAGTTAATATGCACATTATGCACTCTTATCGTCTTAAGAAACTTAGAAATAAATTTACCAGGGTTGTTGTAGAGTACTAGGGGAAGGTCGGGGGGAACACTACCTAAGCTTCGAGGGGTTTTATCGTTTATTCTTTCAGATGCATCATCCTCCATGAATAATCTCCTTATCACAAAACACATCTCGTCCTGCACACCATCCTTCGAGTCAACTTGACCAATTCCATTGGACCCCTCCTCTGGAACTCGAGATGGAGGGATATTATCTCCCTCTGGACATCCAGTAGTCCTTGTTTTCTCTATCCCTTTCACCAAGGCATCCTCCATCCTGTATTACTCTTTTGGGCTCCTCAACACCACTCTTGCTTGGTGTAGTTCCTTCGGCTACCTTTTAATCACCTACTTGGCATTTTCCTACCATTTCTCCGCTATCTGCGCACCCCTTTACGCTCTCACTTCCCTGGCCCTTCATGAATCCTCTGAATCCATCCTTCTAATGGCCTCATGATCACCCTCCTGGTAGAATTTCTCTCCTTAGGTCATTCCCCCAGCACTAGGAGTTTACGGTGCCATGCCTAAACCTTGGAATACAAGCAGGCCTTCTTCGGCCATTAAGACTTTAATCCAGAGAGGTACTTCGTTCAAAAACTTCTCTCTTACCCCGCTCAAAACACAACGTAAACTTTTGAAAAGGACTGGTAGCTTTATGTTGCAAACTCAAAAATGTACCCCTTCAATGTCCTTTACACCCAGAAATCTACTCCTCCTATGAGATTTGTGTCAAGACGGTAGAGTGCTACGAGATCCACTAGCATTCAGTCGCAGCGAGAAAATGTTTGTCCTCCTAATATACACTTCACTTGCAACGTAACTAGTTGTACATCTCCTCTGTAAACTTACACGAGAAGATCTCGAACTAATCACCTGCAGCCTCCGATTATATAACCTCATCTTTTACTTTCACAACATCTCGGTTACGAAATAGAGCTTTCTGTGATACGAACAAATCCAGTTGGTCGTCCCACTAGTTTTGTATTTCCTTCTTAAAAATCCTCGATACCATATTCCAAACCCTCCTTTTTTATTTCAAGTCTAGCAATGGAACCATTTTTTGGCATGATAATGATAGCATGGTTGAGACCCTAGGTTCGAGCATAAGGGGCCAACGAGGCTCTGCTTTAGTCTAGAGTAACACCGACATTTTCACCTTATCTAGAGAGGGTAAGGAGTCTCACCCAAGGCATACCACTACTAAATTTAAATGACGGTGGAATTAGGCACCAAAGGAGTCATATCAAATAGAAAAGGAAAAAGATATAACATCTTAACATCTATATTATCCCAATCCAACTGACCTACTCATACCATATTAGGAAATTGTATAATCAGATACATTCATTACATTTTTTAAAGAGTCAACACAGAGCTTGAGAACAAAAGGTGGATCTGAACCATCTCTTCCATTAACATAATGTAAAGGAGTACACTAGGCTGAAGGTCTAATCATCAATAACATGAACAACATAACCAGCATAAATAGATGGGACCATGGAGATGTTCACATTCCTCCGCAACACAAGAAGGCTCTAACTCTTAGGCACTCACTTCACTGACCAACAATAACCATCCTTCACTCTTTCTGCTACCTTTCTATCCTCTACCATGTGCTTGGATTGCAGTTCTTCCTTCCTTCTGCTTGATTGCCTTCATTCTCAATTGTCTTTGTTCTCCCCTTGCTCGGTTGTCTCTGCTCCTTCCTGCCACCTTTCTATGAATGCCAGTCATCTGCCAGTTTCTATTATGCCCTCAGTTGTCACCTTCACAACTCCAATGGTTTTCCCCGCCACTTTTCATTGACTTCTTTGTCCACAAAATATCAAAACAAATACCCCAACAGATGCTCACTAACAAAGATAAATCCTCCAGGTGCTCCAATAAATGACTCCTCGCAAGACCTCCTTGATAAACTTCTTCAATTCCTAGATAGCTGGACCCACTGCCCCCTCAATATTTTCGGTAGACTTGTCCTTCTTAATTTTTTCTCCAATCCCTACCTATATGCCTATTCTTTTTGTAATGACTCCAGACCCCAGTAAATTTTTTTTGTGGCATTAACCTTATCGAAATTACACGATTCATTTACATCACTAAATACATCAATGGAAAACCTTAATATTATACCTTTTGCACACATTTGTATGTGGCACTGGATTTTTATTTTTCCAACATAAAAGTTATAAAGTTCATTTATCTCGCCGCTTGGGTGACATTCATGTGTTTTCCAAGCGACATGAGAACATATGGTAACTTTCCGTCATCACATGGCTTGGCTTAAAGTGTCATTAACATTGTCTACCCGTTTTGTACGTGGCTAGCAGAATGAACAGGTCCCATTGCCGCTTGGTAATCTCACTTCAATCTACGGTGGGGATCATTCCATGTTATCCAACGATGGTAGCAGTTTCGCGGTTTCCAACCTATACTACTAGGTTCCAGGATGGCGGAGTTCATTTGGATGGGCAGCTCCTTGCGGAGCTCGCTCTGGTTAGGTTTATCCATTGCAGCTCTATGAGCCGACTTATCAGTCCTTGGCTCCGATGCTAGCGAGTTTGGGTCTGCAATTTTCTATAGGTAAGCAATTATTGCGGAGATAACATTCTGATTTATTTTAAATTGAGCACGACCCTTGTTTACTGTGTGAACTCTTGACTCATTCATGGCTTCCACTGTTTGCAATTTTGGTTTTGTATTTGATATTTTCTTGCAGCACTGAAATGGGTTGGTCTTACACATGGCAGCTCAACCCCTCTCAGGTAAACCCTTTGTCTAAATGCAATTTTTTTCCTCCTAATATGCTGCCGCGACTTATATTCACACCACTGAGTCCTGTCTTTGCATTTTTCTTGGCTGGTTTGCATACAGGTTGGACGCTGATTCCTTACCCAAGGAAACCCTCCTTGTGCATGCTCAGGGGTTCCAAGTATGAATATTTCCTCTGGCTGAGGCCATCGAATGAAGAGTTTTCATTTATAGTTTGAAGTCAGCGAAGGGTATTCCCTTCAGGCTTGGACCCTGTTGAGATTTGGGTTGGAGGACATGAGCTCCGAGTTCTAGATTTATATGTATAACTGTGTCTTTTTTGTGTGTTAATTAGATTTGGGCATACAGTTGTAATCCTTATTACATGGCTCAGCCCTTGTGGTGTTTTTTCTTCTTATATATATATATATATATATATATATATATATATATATATATATATATATATATATACATATATACATATATATATATATATATATATGTATATACATATATATATATATATATATATATGTATATACATATATATATATAGATATATATATGTATATATATATATATATATATATATATCTATATATATATATATCTATATATATATATATATATATATATATATATATATATATATATATATATATATATATATATATATATATATATAGCACTATTGTGTGTAGTTATGCCGCGGCATGATTCTCTCTTGCCGTCAAAATTTAAAACTGTGAAGGTTCGGTGGATCAATTCAAATAACAGTCATTTTATTTATTTGATGTTCTTGGACCATTCGCTCCACGGACATGTTTGTGATGGATATGATGTGTAATCTCTTCCATGGATCCTTAGTCCGGCTAGCTGTTGACTCTGTAATGTAATTTATTCACCATTTATATAATGCACAGTCTTTTGTTGGGTACACTATGTATTTGGTATTTGGTTTGGACCTGCTCACTGTCACATGCATTCTGATGGAAAAAATCGTGACCCTGCCCTCGGGTTCAACCTTAAATCTTTCCCGATAGTCTTGATGCTCTATTTGATTCTTTACTCGTTTTGTTTGATTCTTTTTTTTTTAAATATAACATTAGAGGGTTGCAATGCCAAAGGTTTATGGTCTAGAACCACCCGATGGTTACAGTCTTGCCTATTCTAGGCTCAAACCCTTCTCTTACTCTGCCAACCCACGACACTACAGCTCTGTCAATGACTACAGTGCACGGTAGGCTCTATCCCCATTTTGTTAATGTTAAGGGAGGCAGGCTGCGCAGCATACTCTGTTACTTTATTTCTAGAAACTGCTTCTAGTCCTGAAATGCGGCAAATGTCGTCCTGTATTAGCGTGTGAATGATTCTTAAACAAGAATAGTTTGCTAGACTCACAGGTCTGTCTGTATTGTGCACAATTTTCCTACATCATTGGTTTACTATAGTTTATTATTTCAGACAGTCTTATTTCATTTGCTTCTTATTGCATGGTATTGTTTCTAAACAGTTGTATACTCTCCTTTATCATAGAGTTATTCTGCGTGTTCCCTACACTTGTTGATAACACAATGTTGGCTAATGTAAATCTCGTTTTCCAATCCAAAATAGATTAAGAAACAAACTGTTATTATTATAATTCTATACTGAGATAAACCCTCAACCTTAGCAACTCGTCCCTACTATTAAGCTTCCATAGTCTAATGATCCTAAATATGTGTAGAATCATCAAGTTCACTATGACTCCAATTGAATGTAATCTGAAGAGACTGGCTCATAGAAAATAAATCCTTCAGTTCAATACAAATATTAATGCAATCTCGGTTAATACTTCATACCTAGCTTTTTCGTCCAATAAGTAATTCCAAGAAATAAGTCACCTCTGATCTTTGCAACTAGCCATCTGCCCGACCATGAGATTGTCTTTTGAGACCAAATCTCACCCCTAGCTCACTCAAAGTCAATCAGTCTTTGACAAGTTGCTTGCGCTCTGCGCCCTTACCATCTGGTCATCCCCAGACTTGGTAAGCTCTTTTCCCTTTATTTTACTATCTGTCCTCTACAGCACAGTTTTCCCCCTTTGCATTCCTTTTCCTGGAAGCCACCCACGATGGGAGGGGCAGTTAGGGTTTGCAACTATTTTTTTTTTTAAACATAACTTCCCTCCTCAGAAATTACATGATATCCTTGTGATTAGGAAATCATTTCTCCTTTTTTATTCACTAATAATAAAATGTCAATTTATACAGCAGATAATAACCATCATCCATCAGTTTGTTTTTCTTTTTAACTATGGTATATAAAATATTTACAATATTCTGGGGGTATCACATCTCCCCCCTGAAGTTGGACATCGTCCCGATGTCCTTCAGTTATAAACAGCTCTAGGTAAGCCTGTTTCATGAATTCTTCATCCTCCCAAGTGGCCTCATCAGGACCAAAGTGCTGCCACTGCACTTTAAATTGGGTAATAGCTCACTTCTACAGCAGTGCTTCTCTCTGGTCAAGAATGTTCAGCGGCTCGACCAAGATTTCTCCTTCTAGTTCGACCTGCAACATGCAACATCCTAAATCAGTTTCTTTAAAAGAAAACTTTTAGACTGATCTACTAGAAATAATTCTCACCTATACATCCTGCCATTTGATTACATGTTTAGGATCATAAACATATTTTTTTAATACAAAGACATGGAAGACATTGTGGACTCGTATGTGATTTGGCAGGGCGAGCTGGTAAGCCACTGACCCAATTCTTGCTAAGACCTGGAATGGTCCACAATATCGAGGTGCCAACTTGGTACACCTGCTCCATTGCAATGTGCTCATTTTTTGTTGAATCCTCACATACACATGGTCAGCGACTTGGTATTCTTTAACCCTCCTCTTCCAGTCAGCAAAGTTCTTTTACCTATCCTGAGTAGCTTTTAAATTAGATTGTACTTTCTTGACCATTTACTCCATTTCCTTAAGCATTTCCGGCCCTAACATTAATTTGTCTTCGGGTCCACCCCAACTTGACGGTGTCTGACACTTCCGCCTGTACAAAACCTCAAAGGGGCTCATTTGTAATGAAGTACGATAGCCGTTATTGTATGAAAACTCAATCAAGTGCAAATACTCCTCACACTTAGTTGGTTGTTGGATTACATATGCGCTTAACATGTCTTCCACCACCTAGTTTACCCATTCTATTTGTCCATCAGTCTGGGGGTGATACGTTGTACTGAAATTCAGCTGTCCCTAACTCTGCAAATAATGTTTTCCAAAAGACCGATGTGAATTTCACATCACGGTTCGAAATTATTGTCCTTGGTAGCCCATGCAATCTAAATATGTTTTGCATAAAAATATGGGCAATCTGTACAGCTCTGTAGGTGGATTGCACAGGTATAAAATGTGTTGCTTTGCTCAATTTATCTACCACCACCATGATAGAATCATTATTCTTCCTTGTCTTAGGCAACCCTGTTATAAAATCCATATAAATGGTTTCCCACTTCCATTCTGGAATGGATAATGGTTGCAATAACCCCGCTGGGTGTTGATGTTTTGCCTTAATTTGTTGGCACTCCAAACACCGTGCTAAATACTCAGCCACATTCTTCTTCATACCCAGCCAGTAGTATTCTTTTCGAAGTGCAATGATCATTTTTTGATACCCTGGGTGCCCAGCATAATGACTTCTATGAAATTCATCCAAAATCAGTCTCTTAATGCTATTTTTATTAGGCACATACAGCCTTTCCTTGTAATACAACATTCTAGTAGCATCCACAGTATAATCCTCCAGGTTTTCTTTGCTGGTGGCGTACTGTACTTGTTGTTTTATTTTCTAATATACCATATCTTGCTTTGCCGCCCTTTGAACTATCTCTACAAAGGGGCTTTTCCATTTGCTAGAAGAAATCTCATATAAACATTGTAATTTCCGACTTAAAGCGTCTGCCACCCGGTTCTCTTTTCCTTTTAAATGTTTGATCTCGAAATCAAAACCACTTAGAAAATCCACCCACCGTGCTTGCCTAGCATTTAAAGTGGGCTAGCTAAAATAATTAGTTAGACTGTGGTGGTCTGTCAATAGTAAAAACTTCCTTCCCATAAGGTAATGTCACCACATTTTCAAGTCGTGAATGACGGCTGCCAATTCTAAATCATAAGAAGAATATTTCTGCTCATGTTCTTTCAGTTTCCTAGATTCATAAGCGATTACCTTCCCTTATCGCATCAACACGCCTCCTACAACTTCTTTGCTTGCGTAAGTGCACACCACATAATCTTTGTTAGGATCAGCTATGCTTAAATGGGTGCAGCGGTGAGCAGATGCTTAAGTTGTTCAAAACTTTTTTGACATTACAGGGTCCATCTGAAAGCTCTTCCTTTTTTTGTAAGGAAGTGATAGGATACACTATTCTTGAGAATCCTTCTACAAATCATCTGTAATAGCCAGCTAATCCCATGAATGATTTGATGTCCACCACATCCTTATGTACTGGCCACTCCATTATTGTCCTTATCTTTTTGGGATCCACCGCGATCCCTTCCTTTGTGATTATATGCCCCAAATATTGGATTGCTGATCCTGGCATATAACTGGTGTTCTCAGAGGGTTTGTAGCACCAATATGAGGTGCTCCTTGTGCTCTTCCATAGTTCGGGAATATATCAATATATCATCAATAAAAATCAGCACAAATCTATCCAAATATTAATGAAATATGTTGTTCATTAAGCACATAAAAGTCGTGGGGGCGTTAGTTAACCCTAAGTGTAGCACCACAAACTCGTAATGTCCATACCTTGTTCTAAAGGCTTTTTTAGCTATGTCTTCTTCCTTAATCCTAATTTGGTGATACCCTGATCACAAATCGTTCTTGGAAAATACTGTTTCACCTTTCACTTGATCGAAAAGTTCATCAATCCGGGGTAGAGGATACTTATTTTTGATTGTCAATTTATTCAAATAACGATAATCTATACACATGCGAAGGGTCCTGTCCTTTTTCTTAACGAACAATACCGGAGCTCCCTAGGGTGACACGCTGGGGTGAATGTAGGATTTGTCTAATAATTCATGTAACTGTATTTTCAATTCTGTCAACTCCAATGTGCTCATTCTATAAGGTGCTCGGGATACCGGGGCTTCCCCTGGCATTAATTTAATAGTAAAGTCTATGTCCCTTTTAGGTGGTAGCCCGGGAATCTCTTCCGGAAACACATCAGCAAATTCTTGAATCACCAGAATGTTTTCCAATAGGGCTATTTTATTTTTCGAGTCAGCATAACCCACCTGGATGGCATAAATATGACATCCCTTTCTAATGCATTTCGCTAGCTGAGAGGCAGTTATTGTTCGAATTTGCATTGGTCGCTTAATCCCCTGCATCTCTTGTCTTGCTCCAAGCTCATCCTTGTAATAGATAGTCTTTGTTTTACAGTTGACTATGGACCAGTGTTTTTCTAACTAGTCCATACCAATTAAGACATCATATGAGCCAAGAGGAAGCACATTTAAATCTGCCTTCACTGGCTATCCTGCTATATTTAAGGGGCAGTTGTTGACCTTGGCAATTACTCGTCTTTTTGCCCCTGTAGCCAACTGTACTAACCATGGGTTTTTAAATTTAACAGGTTGCAATTTACAATGCTCCACAATCCTAGGACTAATATAACTTAATGTGGCTCCAGGGTCAATTAAAATAGTTATAGTAAGGTCTGAAATTTTACCTTCGAATTCCACCATGGCCAGCTGGTACTCCGCCTGACAATCTTCCAGGGCCGCATTAATTCTTGGTAGACTACGTGTTACATCACCGACTGTAGATGCTTCATGGATTTGGGAACCCTTTTCGGTTCCTTTTCGCTGCGGGTAGTTTTTAATGTAATGAGTCCCACCGCAGCCCCAACATTGCACCAGAGGTGTTGTTGTCCCTTCACTATCCATTTTTCCCGGCTGTTCGTTGATTCTAGACTCATTAGTAGGCTTTGATCTAAGCGAATTCTTTTATAAATTTCTGCTATTCTATCCCTTGGCGAAACTCTTGTTACCACTACCCCGATTCCATTTATTATTTACAGTCATTTTGCTACTTCTCTTATCATTCCATTTCTTACCTGGGATTTCTCCCTTTTGTTTACTTTGCTGGTAACAAATCCTGGCTTTACATATTACTTCATCCATGGTCTTTGGATTGTCAAACTCGATTCTTTCCCTCATGCTCAAAGGTAAACTACTGACGAACCTCTGTACTTTTTCCTTTTCCTCTCGAATATAAGGCACGTAATGCAGTAATGAAGTAAAGCGAGTAATAAATTCATCCATGGTTTGCTGTCCCAACCGCAAGTCATGGAATTCCCTAGCCTTCTCGTCATAGAAACGCTCGGTCAAGTATCTTTCCTTAAAGTACCTCTGAAATTTTTCCCAAGTAATATTCTGTTCGCTTACTCCTCTTACAATTTTAACTTCTTCCCACCACAGGGTGGCTTTTCCCTGCAATTGGAAAATGGCCAACCGTGCTTTGAGGTTGTGGTCATACTCATATAGCTAGAAATATTTATTCATATTAATCAACCATGCCTCAATGGCTTCCTCCAATTCCCCATCAAAGTGCGGCGGTTTGATCTTGCGAAATTCCCCTTGCAACTCTATATGTTTCCTTTTTGAGATGTGCTACTTGGAAGCATTATTAGATCGTTCCTCCTCCCTTCCCTCTGTCTCCTCGGGTCCTGTATGGTGATTTCGCTCCTCAGACTCCCTTTGCTACTCCGTGCTAGGATTTAATTGCTGTTGATTTTACTTGTCAGATAGGCTCTTTATAATCCTTTCCTGCTCCAGAGTTAACCTTGTATTTTCTTCTCGCAATCGGGCCATTTCATTTTTCAACTCCTGCATAGTCTCAAGTATTGCGAGATTCGTATTGCGAGCCTCTTCTCCAAGCTGTACCCATAATTCTGGGTTATTTTCAAGACCTGTTACAGGCCCTTGACCCACCGTAAACCTATGTGAGACACTGTCTGCCGTCCTCATTTGGCAGTCTTCTATTTTCCTGTACTTAACCTAAGGAAAAATGACAGAAGGGGGATTAATGCTTTAACTGTTTTCTTTCTTTTCTTTTTTTTTAAAACGTAACTCATAAAATTGAACTGGAAATAAAATGATTTTACTTTTATCTGTCTCTACTTTCTCTTTTTTTTTTTTTAGTATAAATATATATTTCCCAGAGGCCACAGTTTTTTAAACTTGGCTCTGATACTAATTGTAATGGCTCCAGACCCAGATAAATTTTCTTTGTGGCATTAACCTTATCGGAATTACATGATTCATTTACATCACTAAATACATCGATGGAAAACCTTAATATTATACCTTTTGCACACATTTGTATGCGGCACTGGATTTTTATTTTTCCAACGTAAAAGTTATAACGTTCATTTATCTCGTCACTTGGGTGACATGCATGTGTTGTCCACGCGGCATGAGAACATATGGTAACTTTCCATCATCACATGGCTTGGCTACGGGTGTCATTAACATCATCCACTTGTTCTGTACGTGGCTAGCAGAATGAACAGGTCCCATCGCCGCTTGGTAATCCCGCTTCAATCTACGGTGGGGATCACTCCTTACTATCCAACGGTGGTAGCAGTTTCGTGGTTTCCAACCTATACTATCAGGTTCCAGGATGGCAGAGTTCATTTGGATGGGCGGCTCCTTACAGAGCCTACTCTGGTTAGGTTTATTCATTGCAGCTCTATAAGTCGACTTATCAGTCCTTGGCTCCGATGCTGGCGAGTTTGGGTCTGCAATTTTCTATAGGTAAGCAATTATTGTGGAGATAACGTTCTGATTTATTTGAAACTGAGCATGAACCTTTTTTACTGTGTGAACTCTTGACTCGTTCATGGCTTCCACTGTTTGCAGTTTTGGTTTTGTATCTGATATTTTCTTGCAGCGCTGAAATGGGCTGGTCTTACACATGGAGGATCAACCCCTCTCAGGTAAACCCTTTGTCTAAATGCAGTTGTTTTCCTCCTACTATGCTGCTGCAATTTATGTTCACACCACTAAGTCCTATCTTTGTGTTTTTCTTGGCTGGTTTGCATATAGGTTGGACGCTGATTCCTTACCCAAGGAAACCCTCCTTGTGCATGGTCAAGGGTTCCAGGTATGAATATTTCCTCTGGCCGAGGCCCTCGAATGAAGAGTTTTCGTTTATAGTTTGAAGTCAGCGAAGGGTATTCCCTTCAGGCTTGGACCCTGTTGAGATTTGGGTTGGAGGACATGAGCTCTGAGTTCTGGATTTATATGTATAGCTGTGTCTTTTTCTTGTGTTAATGGGATTTGGGCGTCCAGCCATAATCCTTATTACATGGCTCAGCCCTTGTGGTGTTTTTTTCCTTGTATATATATATATATATATATATAGCACTGTTGTGCGTAGTTATTCCACGGCATGATTCTCTCTTGCCGTCGAAATGTAAAACTGTGAAGGTTTAGTGGATCAATTCATATAACAGTCATTTTATTTATTTGATGTTCTTGGACCGTTCGCTCCACGGACATGTTTGTGATGGATATGATGTGTAATCTCTTCCATGGATCCTTAGTCCAGCCAGCTCTTGACTCTATAATGTAATTTATTCACCATTTATATAATGCACAGTCTTTTTTTGGGTACACTATGTATTTGGTATTTGGTTTGGACCTACTCACTGTCGCATGCATTCTGATGGAAAAATTTCGTGACCCTGCCCTCGAGTTCAACCTTAAATCTTTCCTGATAGTCTTGATGCTCTATTTGATTCTTTACTCATTTTGTTTCTATTTTTTTTAATACAACATTAGAGGGTTGCAATGCGAGAGGTTTATGGTCTGGAACCACCCGATGGTTACAGTCTTGCCTATTCTAGGCTCAAACCCTACTCTTAAACTGCCAACCCACAACACTATAGCTCTTTCAATGACTACATCGCACGGTAGGCTCTATCCCCATTTTTTTAATGTTAAGGGAGGCAGGCTAGGCAGCATACTATGTTACTTTATTTTTAGAAATTGCTTCTAGTCCTGAAATGCGGCAAATGTCGTCCAGTATTAGCGTGTGAATGATTTTTAAACAAGAATAGTTTGCTAGACTCATAGGTCTATCTGTATCATGTACAATTTTCCTACAACATTGGTTTACTATAGTTTATTATTTCAGACAGTCTTATTTCATTTGCTTCCTATTGCATGCTATTGTTTCTAAATAGCTGTATACTCTCCTTTATCACAGAGTTATTTTGCATGTTCCCTACACTTGTTGATAACACAATGTTGGCTAATGTAAGTCTCATTTTCCAATATAAAATAGATTAAGAAACAAAGAGTTATTTTTATAATTCTATACTGAGATAAACCCTCAACCTTAGCGACTCGTCCCTACTATTAAACTTCCATAGTCTGATGATCCTAAAAATATGTATAGAATCATCAAGTTCACTACGAGTCCAATTGAATGTAATCTGATGAGACTGGCTCACAGAGAATAAATCCTTCAGTTCAATACAAATATTAATGCAATCCCTGTTAATACTTCATAGCTTGGTTTTTCATCCAATAAGTAATTCCAAGAAATAAGTCACCTCTGCTCTCTGCAGCTAGCCATCCACCCGACCATGAGATTGTCTTTCGAGACCAAATCTCCCCCCTAGCTCACTCAAAGACAATCAGTCTTTGAAAAGTTGCTTGCGCTCTGCACCCTTACCATCTGGTCATCACCAGACTTGGTAAGCTCTTTCCCCTTTCTTTTACTGTTTGTCCTCTACAACACAGTTTTCCCCCTTTTCTTTCCTTTTCCTGGAAGCCACCCACGATGGGGGCAGCAGTTAAGGTTTGCAACTTTTTTTTTTAGCATAACTTCCCTCCTCAAAAGTTACATGATATCCTCGTGATTAGGAAATCATTTCTCCTTTTTTATTCAATAATAATAAAATTTCAATTTATACAGCAGATAATAACCATCATCCATCAGTTTGTTTTTCTTTTTGACTATGGTAAATAAAATATTTACAATATTCTGGGGGTATTACACTTTTTGTTGTCTCTAACAAGTGGGTCCTCAAGAATATCAAAGCCCTCCAAATAACATTCATGTGGAGCGACAATGGCCCCAAGAAAAAATCTTCCTTAGTCAAATAGGACACACTCAATCACAAAGTCGGAAGGGGGCCTAAGAATTCATGATATTGATCTAGTCAACAAAGTCATGGGATTCAGGATTTGGTGGAAACGGGTCACACACACCAGAGAACCATGGCGCTATCTTTGGAACATATGATAAGCTAGGGACCTTAAAAAGCACAAACTGATTCACATCGCTTCCACTAAGAAAGGCTCTTTAATATGGAACCTAGCGAGCTCTAATAAATATATCATAAGAGGCCGTAACTTCTAGGAGATCACTAATGGTATATCAACATGGTTTTGGGAAGACTCCTAGAAATAACTTCTTAGCCTATACTCCTCCCTTCAACTCCCATCTATCAAAGTTAAGGCTCAATAAGAAGGTTGCACCAATGTAAATCATTACTGGAAAGAGGATGACATAGGTATACACAGAAAATGGATTCATCCCAACACTTATGCACCGAACTCAATGGAAGGCTCATAAGGAAGACATAATGCCCAAACATCCACAGGTGGGCTATAAATTGTGAGACCCATTTTTCAGTCAAAGATGTTGACCTTCTAGTGAAATCCACTACACTAATTGACCAAGATCCGACTTGGAAGGAGTTATGGTCCACATGTCATTGGCCCAAAGTCAATACCTTTATTTGGCTTTTTATAAGAAGAAGAATCCTTACTGGGTGAACCTTCTCAAGAAGTGATTTGTTGGCCCCTCATGGTGTGCTATTTGCAAGCAACAACAAGAAACAATTGACCACCTACTAGGTTATTGTGTCCATGCCTTCGATCTCTATACCAAAATCTCCTTTGGCTTCAACAAACCTATCCTCAATACTAGTGATGTTGTCACCTCTCTCAAAACATGGCTAAAGATCCATTCCAAAGCCCCTCCCTTAACAAATTTTGGCACCTAACTCCCGATCTTCTTGTCTATGCCATCTGGAAAGGATGCAACCAATGTATTTTTTCCAATCAGCGTAGAGACTACCACAACATATGGATCATGCTTCATAAATAACTAGAGGAAATTGTCTTCCTTTCCAATTGGGATGTCGAGGTCCTCCTCACTCTTCCACACAAGTAATTAATCTTTCTCTCATGGAAATTCCCTCACCCCAAACACCCATTCATCCTCCTCCTCTAACTACCTGCCATGATTTCTGGTCCACCCCCTTGCTTAGCATTAAAACTGAACTATGATGGTGCGTCAAATGACAACGCAAATCAGGGATGGATTCAGGGTGCTTTAAGGGAACACAACAGTGCGCTCATTAGTATTTACTATGGCTACAATGGAAACAACACCAACAATGTTGCGAGATTGGATGTATTATACATTAGGCACAACACCAACAAATGTTGTGGGGTTAGATGCTTTAATACAGGGAATCATCATAGCCCCACACAAACACATGAACACTCTCTCTCTTAGTATAAGGAGACTCTCAATTGGTAATTTGGATGGCCAAAAAAATATAGGCAGGCACCTAGTCAGCAAATGCCTCTAGGATGGAGATTGGAATTCCAAGCTCAATATCTACTTCAACTCCTCCCAAGAGGCTATCATATTTTCGCATGTTAGATGCAAATCCAACTCACTAGCAGAATTTGTTTTTTTGCCTAACAACGTCATCAAGGAGCACTCGCCAGTGAAGGACATATACTATAACCCCCCGTCCTCCCCAAACTAGATCTCTTAGTCTCATTCCCTGGCATTTCGAGACCTGCAGCCCCCTAATCTGACCAAATGATAATCAGCAAGTAGAAAGAAGGGATGTCTTGCACCCCTAGTTCTGAGGTAGAATCTCGTCATATGATCTGACGGTTCGCAAAAGCACTGGCCAAATCAACGAGATGCAGGAGCTCAATTGATAATCAACACGACGAAGGAGGGAGGTACCACATTCATTGTTCCAATACGTGGGTCCACTGTAACAATCTAATGGCTCTCGCCGATGTCATTGAATCGACGGTTTACGAGGGTTCAAGTGAGAAGGAGGGAGGTCATGTGTTCATTGTTCCATTTTGTGGTTCCTCTACACTAATCCAATGACTCTCATTGAATCGATGTTTTCTGGGGGTCTTGCCTCGCTGTGGTACATAAAAGGAGGGGAGGACCCGCCTTTGGATCTCCGTTGTTCGTTGGGCGACGAACCATTATCATTGACCTCTGCATGTCACGAGGGACAAGCCCTTCACCCTGAGCTCAATGTTGCGCACTATAATTGTAGTGGCTTAACATTCTGCTTGGGTTTGGTGCTTAGGCACTAATCCCCTTCTTCCGGGTCATATAAATTTCATGCATCTGAGAGCAAAGTCACAAGGAGCTAACCTAGGACAAGCGGTACTCTGACTTTTCAGTTCACAACAAAATGGCTTCTAAGGAGAGTCTACTTGAAGTTAATTCTTCTGCGAGACTTAAGATGGTTCCTATTGAGCTTTAAAAATCAGATGATTTTAATTTCTGTAATTATCTTGTAATACTAAAGCTATTTACCTAAAAAAAAGAAAAAGAAAGATATTGAAGTTATAAAGATAAAGGTTCCCATCTTAAACACTATGCCTATGGTCTTCACGTCATATGTTTCTAGCGTTGATGAACTTATGAAACGACGATGTGTAGAGAGAGATCTAGATTTGGCTCGTTGTTGTCATCTATGCTCGCTTTCCTAATCTAATAGACTAAATTATATAAGGATGTTGGATATCTTATTAACATGCTTGCATATCAACAGAGCCAACGCTTCCACGATTGTTAAGAAGGTCGCAATAATTATGTTAATGGAGGTGACACAAGGTACAATTATGTCATTATTGTAATTGCATGATAAGTTATTTCTTTGCGTAACCATGAATGGTTCATTCTTATTTTTCCTTTTACATAATAAAAAATATAATAAGTTATTAGATAGAGGAGGAATGACCTATTATAGAGTTTTGTGAATCCAACATTTCAGACTACTAATTGAGTCCATCATCAGAGGATGCGCCAATAGATATTCTAAAGATATTAATGATGTATCCATGAGCTATATTTTAGTCAGTTTTACTCTAGATAATCTTAATTTCTCGAATTCTGATGCAGTGTCCATCATGTCCTTTCCATAGTAAGACTTGATGTAATAAATTATAATAATAATTAATAATAACATTTATTTTAAAATCATACTTTTCTTATATTAACTAAGGATAAATATGACTTTTTATTACTTTTTATAAAGAATATACATAATTGTGACCATTCCCTCTTATTTAAATTAGAAGGAAATATTGCTATTAATTATATATTGTTTTTTAAATATTTTACTTATATTAAAATTCAATTTAATAAAATAGTCTATAACAAAAATTTTAAATATCAATTGTTTTGAAGATAAAGTAGTAGGAAAGGAAGTTAGCCCTTTACTTGTAACTTTTTCTTTGGAAGAAAATAAAAGTAATAAGAGTGGAGTGTAATAAGAGAGTTTTTATATCATTTTATGGGTTATAATAAGGATATTTTGAAAATTTAATACTAGCATAAAAAATTTAATCTTAAATATATTTCAAAAAATTTATTGTTAACTTAAATATATTTTATAAAATAATTATTGAAATTTTCGGAAAACATATTTTTATTATTTTTAATAAATTTTAAATATATATATATATATAATTTTTTTTAAATTTATTTATTAAATGTGTATTATAAAATATTGTTATCAAAAATTTAATCATTTTATTATTATATTGTTTTAACCTATAGAGAAGAACAAAAATAATATGATGTTAATAATAATATATTGATAATTTAATTTAAGAAGGGATAAGAGTATGTATATTCAAAATATTATTATTGTGACAATAGGAACAATAGAAGAAAATAGTTTCAGATTGATTGCAATGAAGATTATTTGTAATTGACTATATTCTTAGTATTCACATCAAATTTTGTATCACCGCACACCAGTGAAACTAGCCTAGATCCATTTTAACACCAGATCTATCAAGCACCGAGAGCAATCAAATCTCTCGAGGTGCGAACATTTCCTCAAGTTTTACACTCAAAAAATAGGTTTTCACATCTAGAGATTTGATCCCTCTTGAGGCTTGATAAATCCACCATTAAGATGGATTTATGCTAGTATGAATTATTTTCATATTAAAACTAAGATATAGATGCTATCACATATTAAAAATGCCAAAAAAAAATTAATAGATAATGATATAATAATTATTTAAATATTCAAATCAAAGCATGTGTTACCAAAAAAATTAGTATACGAAAATTTCCAATGTGTATGCAAACATTATTAAGATAAATAAAAAAATAATAATTATTTACATATTAAAACACTTAATGAAAATTTTGCCAAAACAATGACATGACATGTTCTTCAATGCTATAATTATTTTTACAAATAGTAATATTTATACTTTTATAATATCTAATACATTTAGAAATATATATATATTTAATAATATTTATCTAAAATTTTATAATTTAAAATAAAATAATATTAATATATATTTATATATAATTTATATATATATATATATATATATATATATATATATATAATTTTTTAATTAAATATATAACCTTATATTTATATGTATAAATTAAAATAAATAAATTATAAAATAAGTCCTAACTCATCTTCCCGAAATTGAGTTTGAGCAGGGAGAATATGAATTATTTCTCCTAACCACTCGAGAATACTACTTATTTATCCTAACCACTGGCCCCAAACCCAATTAACTTATTAAATTTTTAAAACATACCTTTGTTTATTTATTTTTATGTTCATATAAAACTTATTAAACTTTAAAACATACATTTCCAAAAGGACATCATCCATATAACATCAAAATATACCTTTGAATTTCAAAAATTATAATATTTTTTAAACTTACATTTCAAAGTATTGAAATATATTTTAAACATCTAGTGTCGTCGGGAGATGGGAGATGTCCCCGTACTGTTACCAAGAATTACTACAAAGATATTGAATGCCCCTTATGGAATTTCCTATATCTCCACTCTATTTTTATATTTAAGAAAAATATAAAAAATATTATATATATAATTTATTAATTAAATATATAACATTTATATTTATAAATTAGAATAATGTAAAAGTCATTATACTAGAAATTGAGTTTGAGTGCGGAAAATACTATTCTATTATATCTCCAGATATACATTTTGAATTTCAAAATTATAATATTTTGAAATATATTTCAAAGGATTGTAATATATTTTAAATATCTAATGTGGTGGGGACATGGGAGATGTCCCTCTCCTGTTAGCAAGAATTACTACAAAGACATTGAATGACCCTGATGGAGTTTCCTTTATCTCCACTCTATTCAATTACTACCCAGGCAGCGGTTGGCGCCGAGGGTTACAAATCTGAACCCTACGCATTCCCAGAAACGGTTACTCTATGTGTGTTTCTTTGCCTTTGTCTTCACTTCACAAAGGCTACATACTCCTTATTTTGTTAGGTTGTTGTACTGCATATTCATTACCTTGAAAGATAATGAAACCGGTTTCATTGAAATGAAATTTTTTTGAACGGTGGTCCACATGAAGTGCGCTTGACGACGACGGGAAACCTCTTACCGTACGCATGACAGATGGCAACATTAGGGACCCTCGCAATAGGACAGACTTAGCATCCATATCTGTATTAGTCATCAAAACCACTCTTTACACTCTACTATACTCTAGTATTAAAAGTAATTTTGATGCCTAATTTGCTAGGGTTATTAATAATTTATCATGAAATTTTAATATAACATATTTTACTGTACAATATATTATGTTATTTTTTAAATTTATTATTTTATAATAATCAGTTTAATATATTATTTATAGTATATTAAGATTTAAACAGGGTAAAGGGTAACCATATGTTTTCCAACCACTAAAAGTACGTCTAGTTGAAAAACACAATTATTGTTATATTGAATGACACTTTATCTACAAAGATAACTTCTAAGAAACTAATTGTTATGTCAATAGACGCTTTATTTAGATATATAATTATTTATTATTATGTTTACCATAAATAGTATATCATTCTTCTGTATCTTTTAAATATACAAACAAGGGGAGCTGCGACGCAGCGAGTCCCTGCGTGAAGTTGAGCCTGTCTATTACGCAGAGGAAAACACATATCAATATATAGTCAATGGCATAAAACAATGAACTGAGTTTTTAAGAAGCAAGTTGAGCCTGTCTATTACGCACTACAAAGTAGAGGAAAACACATATCAATATATAGTCAATGGCATAAAACAATGAACTGAGTTTTTAAGAAGCAAAATGCAGCTTCTGTATACAGCATCGTTGAAATCAGAGATAGCAAATTTATAATTTCAGTTATGCCACACTTGCACCAAGTGATGCTACTGCTAAGAAATTTTATACTGTGCATCCGAAAGTGAAACTTTTAGAGTATTGGAAGGAACTGAGTTTTTAAGAAGCAAAATGCAGCTTCTGTATACCAGAAGTGTCACCCATTAACAAAAGCATCGTTGAAATCAGAGATAGCAAATTGACATTGATTTTGGCTGCATCGAGTTGCTTTCCTAAGAGCAAAAGGTAGGCAAAAGCCTTAATGACAAAACTATTACACACTGCAGTCGATCTGATTCAAGTTCTTATCTAACTTATGAAGTTATTAGGACACGGACATTGACTGTAGGCCGAGAGATACATGCTGTCTGCAGTTGAGCAGAGCCGGTGATGGCGTACCCAAATGCATATTTGAAGCATCCGTTGTACACCTGTATCAGAGATATAAATCATACATGGTAAGCATTCTTTGGACATGGGATGTCGTAGGCTTCAGTTTTTAAGAAGTGGTAGTAAGAGCTAAGAGCAAATTTAAACTTGCTAACATTTGACAATTAGATCATAACCCAAAGCCATGACAAATGAATATATTGTTTCAGTGATAGCAAACTGACATTGATTTTTGCTGCATCGAGTTGCTTTTCTTTGTTTTTCAGATTAATTCACAACAGGGCTTAATAAAAATAGCTAAGAGAAAAAGGTAGGCAAAGCCTTAATGACAAAACTATTTCACATTGCAGTCGAGCAGAGACGATAGACGCATAAAAAATGCGAGGTGCAGCGCCATGGCGGACCGAAATGCATATTTGAAGCCTGCGTTGTACACCTGTAACAGAGAAGGAAGCGGGGAAATAAGACAATGCGTAAGATAATGCAAAAGAGATTCTAACTCACAAATGAATATATTGTTTCAGTGATAGCAAACTGACATTGATTTTTGCTGCATCGAGTTGCTTTTCTTTGTTTTTCAGATTAATTCACAACACGGCTTAATAAAAAGAGCTAAGAGCAAAAGGTAGGCAAAGCCTTAATGACAAAACTATTTCACATTGCAGTCGAGCAGAGACGATAGACGCATAAAAAATGCGAGGTGCAACGCCATGGCGGACCCAAATGCATATTTGAAGCCTGCGTTGTACATCTGTAATAGAGAAGGAAGCGGGGAAATAAGACAATGCGTAAGATAATGCAAAAGAGATGTTAATTTTTTTTTGGTTTCTTTTTTCTTTGTCTTTCGACTTTTGTGATGTCAATAATCAGAAGAGTCATGAGAATAAGTGCTAAGAGAAACAATGCTGTGAGTTCAGTAAGTTGGCCTATGCTAATGGATTCCATGTTATGTGAAGCGGGCAGGTGTATGTGAATATCCAGGTGCAGAGGAGGCCAATTTATACAAAAGTTCAATGTGTTTGTAAGGTGGTTTTAAGTGTGAATGGAGCTAAAATACTTGAGGTGCAATGAAGTGGTCGATAAGACATGGGGAGCGAATGGCATGTGGAATGATGTATTTGGCGGCAGAAGTGATGTATCTGACATCGGGCAATCTTGGTGGTAGATTGGTATCTAAGTGCAGAAATAATCTTGAAGATCAGATTGGATGAGGCCAGTATTTAATGATGGGCATATCGATCTGACATGGGGAGCATCTATGTCAATATCTAAGTGCAGAAATAATCTTGAAGATCAGATTGGATCAGGCCAGTATTTAATGATGGGCATATCGATCTGACATGGGGAGCAAATGGCATATGGAATGATGGATGTGGCGGCAGTAGTAAATGCGAAATTAGGTGCCCAGGGTAGCTTAGAAAGGCTTCTTGTTCCAACAATGTGATTTCATCGCAAAATGCTACATAGCACACTTGAATTTCATCCACTTAAATCAGAACTACTCTGATTTAATAGCAAATCAGAATAACTTGAGAGTTATAAATACAAACCTTTTTTAATGATGTTTGTAACATGCCAATAGGTTGGTAAAGATCATCTCCTCCACCAAATGTGCAGGTTGACACAACAACTTTACAATTGTTCATAAATCTTTTATCTTCAAGATCAATATCAAAGCCTCCACGTTCACTATAGAAACCACAGTGTACAGTTGTTGTCTCCTGTACCTAAACAGAAAACCAGTCCACAAAATTTAAATACAAGTGTTGAGATTAGGCACCACAAAAAAATTGTAAGTGTATTTAGTTATGCATATGACAAACCATGTAACAGTTTAGAACATCAGACTCACAATCAGTTAAAGTGTCATGCATCCAGCCAAGCATACGGAACAAATTGTTCACGTAACATACTGTTGAATCAAAAGCAATATTTGGCCAAAGTTCAAACATTTGGGCCCCCACAAAAATCTCAGAAATATCTGGTATCTGGAGGCAGCTTATAACCTTGAAACTTTCTTGTCTCTCTTGGAACAGCATAGAGCACACTTCTAACAGGACTATCACTGGCCTGTTCTTACCAAACAAATTGCCATGTGCACGACACAATAATAGCAAGTTGAGAAGCAGGGTAGCTTCAGGATTATTTAATCAAGTACAATCATGATAATAAATGTGTGTGGAAACAGAGCAGTGAGACTCCTACGTATTTCTATGGTTGAGCTGTTGACATTCTCTCTGTCCCTGGATGAAGTTGGTGTACTTCTTGAACAAGCTTGGAGTAATTGAGAATGTTTCCCTTGGTTAATGGAAGTGTTGGTGCTGTAGCAGCTATGGGCCTGGATTGCTCCCTTGTTCATGGGGTTTGATCTGGAAGCCATAGAGTTGGCAGGAGAATATTGGCTTCGTAAGCATCAAAGCCTGGATTGCTCCCTTGGTCATGGGTTTTGTTGAAGAGATCACTATAGATCCACTGTCCTCCTATAATATCAAAAAAAATAAAACCAGAATATAGAAGAAATACAATAATTTTACCATTCAGTCTCTGATCACTGAAAGGCAGATTGCGAACAACAATGACACGGCAGTCCCATTGACTTACTTTAGCGGTCATTTGTTGGACATGAATAAAATTATCTTATGTTGGATGGAGAAATGGTATATGAACATCCTTATTCTCATCTATATTAAGTGGTGTTATAAATCTGCTTGTTTGATAACTGGATTAGCGTTTGTTGAAGAGATCAAAATAGATCCATTGTCCTCTTATGATCTCAACAAGATTAAACCCCAAATATGGAATAAATACAAAAATTTTAACAGCAAACCTTGTGACTGACCTTTGGAATTTTACCATTCAGTCTCTCACCAAGTTTCTTTCCTTCTGCTTCTTGTTCCAACAATGTGATTTCATCCCAAAATGCTACATAGCACACCTGAATTTCATCCACTTAAATCAGAACTACTCTGATTTAATAGCAAATCAGAATAACTTGAGAGTTATAAATGTTGACACAACAACTTTAAAATTGTTCATAAATCTTTTATCTTCAAGATCAATATCAAAGCCTCCACGTTCACTATAGAAACCACAGTGTACAGTTATTGTCTCCTGTACCTAAACAGAAAACCAGTCCACAAAATTTAAATACAAGTGTTGAGATTAGGCACCGCAGACACAGGGTAATTCTGAAAAGCAGTTTCTACATGTCTAGTTCATTGAGAGATGACATCTGATAAGGTGGAGTTAAAATCTGATTGACTGTAAGAAATAGTGATGAAAGTATTTTTGTGCTTTCAGATTCTGAATTGTGACATTTTTAAACTCAGTTTCTTCCCTGTAACAATGTGTGACCATAACTGCCCTTCGATGCCAAGAAGAGGCTCACGAACATGAAATTGGATTTAATTGTTGCAATTCCAATACTGGAGGAATGGATTAAGCGTATAACCAATTGATTGAACACTGCCGTGAAACTATTGGGTGTTAAATAAAAGATACATTCATTTCATCTATTCACAATGATGCTAATTGCACTATTTATGCTCAGTGAGCAGTTAAGGTGCAATCACAGAGTTGACACCTCGGAATTAGTCATCTTCATTCATGCTAGTGTGGAATCGTGGATTGTGAGGTCAAAGTATGACGGGTCACCTTATTTACGTTTTGGAACCATTTGTTGTTGTCACAAATTCTGTTGAGGGAAGGGCTCTGTGTTGTTTTTGTTTTTGCTTTGAGATAAAAATGGATGTTTTCCCATTTTGTTTTCTCTGTGAACTAAAGCTCTTCTATTTTATAACCATATTTGGTGATTTCATTCATAAAGTGTAGTTGGAACTTCAAGTCGGAAACCTGTTAATAAAGAGAAAAACCTTTGTTGTACATTATTTGATGTTGACTAGCTTTATTAGCCTACCATTCGAAAGCCTGTTAATAAAGAGCAAAACCTTTGTTGTACATTATTTGATGTTGACTAGCTTTATTAGCCTACCATTCGAAAGCACTCTCCTACAGGCATGACAATATCGAATTAAGGGTTGTATCTTTGTTAAGCCTGAAGTTGGGTAAGGTATACTGGCCTTAACGATAATTAACCTTCCAACACTATTTGATTCATACAATTCTAGCTTGCCAAGTTGATTTGTAATGATCCTTCCCGATGTGAGTGAAACTCGAGACCTTTGTGAGCGAAGTCGAGTGGTTGAAAAAGATTTGCAGAAGCATATGGCGAGAACCTCATTACCCACCCGTCAATACCAGCACACCGATGCGATGCAGCACAACACCTGTTAACCCTGCGACCTTAGGATATAGTTTACGAAATCAGGATATAGTTTAGGAAATAACGAAACCTGTAAGGAAGTAATGCTAGCATTAAGGCTAACAGTTAACGGTCAGGCACACTGAAATTAGCGATAACTTGCAAATTAACCTAAGTTCGGGCCTCTTCCGCCTCGGGAAGAGGCCAAATAAGATGGCGAAGGATGGCTAACAGTTAACGGCTTTAGAAACTTAGGACATCCGCGCTCTAACCGCCGTATAACAGAGAAGCAAAGGGGTCAACTAATGCTAAGTCGGGGTCCCTGCGATTACTATAGTCCCTGCCGGATGCCAGATGGCAGGGACTAATAAGATAATTTTATTTTTGGTCAATAAATGTTTTGTATTTTTCTGATTTAATGGAGATATTTTAATGTGTAAATCCTTGAAAGTTTAACACACATAGTGTCCGAGAGAAATTTGTCAGGGTTAAAACATTTTAATCCTATGTTGTTAAGTTTGAGATATGTGTATATTTTTCTATACACAATATTGAATTATACATGACATCGAGGGAAAAATATTTATCACAAAATTATATTTTGAATTTAATATGGAGTTGAACAATGACATTTTAGAAATGTTATAAGATTTTTATTTTTAATTTAATAGGGAGTTCAACAATGACATTTTAGAAATGTTATAAGATTTTTATTTTTATTTTTATTTATGAAGAATCATTTGAAAGGTTTCAAGATTTTTATTTTTATTTTAATTTATGAAGAATCATTTGAAAGGTTTCATTTTAAATAATTTGGTCATTTTTAAAATATGATAGATGTATAATTAAGATGAATTTATATTATTATACATCTCCAATTTCATTAACAATAAGTGTTGAAAAAAAAAGTTACATAAAAAAATAAAACACAATATTGCCTCAATTAAAAAAAACATTCATTTTTTTGTTACATGTTTTTATTAATGAAATTACAAACAATTTTTTTGGAAAAAAATACATATTACACTAAAATAAATTTAAATAATAGCGATTGATGTTTATAATCATAAGATTTTAAAATTTCGTATTTAAATTTAATTAATAAACAAATGATTAAAAATAAAAATATTTCTATCTACAAAGATATATATATCTATTTTAGGACACAATTAAAATAATGATTCAAATATTCTAAGATGTAAACTATTTTTGTATATAAAATATGAAGAAAAAAAATTGTTTACACCTAGAGATACTTGAGTCCTCTCAATTTATAGTAGATAAACTTGGAAACTATAATTCCTACTTGTTTTAGTTGTGATGGTTTCTAAGTAAAAGAGCTTGTTCCTATTGTTTAGGAGTTGTTGAGATGTAGATGTTCTTAAATAAGTATGTGGTTAAGTATTTCCTCAATTAGGTTATTGTATGGTTAACATAAAATTTCTATCTTAAATCGATACTTGTATATATATGTGATGTTTAATAGAATATATATATGATGATGATGATGACGATGATGGTGGTTAACGTCCACTGAGACCAAACTTTGGTCTAGGACCTAAAGAAACCAATTATTAAGTTTGGCTTAAGATTTTATTCCTATGCTCAAAAAGCTTGGAGAGAAGCCTCCCGAGCTCACTATAATTTTGACATCGTAAAAGGCTAGGAAGGTGAGTATTGCAACAAAGATTATGAAACTAAGATCTAATGTGGTTGTAAGTGGGACACTATAAGAGGAAGTGATTTTCATCCTCGAGGTTCATATTCTCACAGAGATGGCAGATCCTTTCCAACCATGGTGTTTTAGAAACTGCCCAATGATCCGTTTCACGATGGAGCTCATGAAAGTTCGTTCTAATCTTGGCTATATTAATTTTCTTCTTTGAACTAGTTAAAACAAAGAGGTACTTTTAATCTTCTAGGGTGGGTTTGATGACCTCCTTATAATATCTTAATTTTCTTTTAGTTGCTAAATCTTTCTCATGCCACATTTTTTCTTTGAACTTAGAAGTAACAATATTTTTAATGTTATTAATGTGAAAGGAATAAACTTTTTTACTTAAAAACCAGCACAACTAAAACAAATAGAAAATATATATAATATTTAATAAAATAGATCGTAAAATTTTGGTGTGTAAACAAATTTCTCAGCAAGTATGAGTATGGACTTGGCCCTAACCCAAGGGCATAGGGAGATTGTAGTTTGTCGCTGCGTATTTTGCAGCAGTGTGTTGGGTTTGCGATGTGTGATATGTTAGTTAGTAGATTCGGTTGATTCAGCAATTGGTTAAGCCGTTGATGAAGCGCTCTGTGTGGTAATCTCAGGCTTGTTGATCTTATTTCTGCATTCGAGGTCTATTGTCAAGTGTTCTATCTGGAGTTTTAATTGTTGGCATTTCATGCGATCGTATGATTTCCTGGTGGCGATATAGAGAACCGAGATCTCATTGCTAGACTTGAACTTCGACAGGAGTCGAGTTTGGAATTTGATGGAGATACAAGCATAGTTGACAAGTACGAAGAATGTGTTCTCCATGCAATGTTGTTTTTTATTTATTAAGCTCATGACCTGTGTGTCGGCTATCAACGAGAGGGGCCATATAGTGGAGAGTTGTGGCACTTGTTCCTACGAGAGACATTAGAAATTATCTGTTTAATGGCATAGTTTTGTCAAGTACGAAGAATGTGTTCTCCATGCAATGTTGTTTTTTATTAATTAAGCTCATGACCTGCGTGCCGGCTATGTGCAAGAGGGGCCATATAGTGGAGAGTTGAAGCACTTGTTCCTACTAGAGACATTAGAAAACCTCTGTTAATGGCATAGTTTTGAGTTCTGTGAAGAAATTTCCCATTATATCAAGTTGTGAAAGATTCCATGTTGTTTTGTACCATCTTGAGATTCGAAATTTTTTTCTATCCATATTTTCTGAATCATATTTCCCAAGATTTGACACGATATAGTTTCTACATCATATTTCCCAAGAATTGATACGATATAGCTAGTGTAGCAATGAATGGAGGCTATTAACCACGGTAAAGACAAACGTGAGGTTCTACCATAAGCCTAGGAATTGGCCATCGGTATGGCAACAAGCCTGTTCTGAACCATGTTCAGAAAATTCAGTTTATGCAAAGATTGCGCTAACTATACCATAGAATTCAAGAGGTAGGGCTATGGCGTTGTGTCTAATGAAGACTGACAAATGGTGTTTCCGTAACCAGTTCTTTCAATAAGCATTAAGATATTGGTGGTGTCGCTAAATTAATTTTAGTATAATAATTTGTTTGTTGCTTTAGATTAGTAGTGGATCCGGGAAGGATTTCTCGTTTGTTGAACACGTGAGAGTGGTCTTTTGGTGAGTTTATGTAACAACTTCAGATGTTGTTCAGTAATTGAATTAAGGAGATCCGTGATTTAGGAGTTTGATAGTGAAATTTGGGAATCTAATTTGTCAACTACACCTTTAACAGGGTTAAGGGACAACTTGATAGAGCTAGTAACCTAGAAGATTTTGAATTGATAATGATTGATAATTGATTTAGAATAGTGGTTATAGCGATTAGGCACCCAGCAATTTCAATGGATGGTTGTTCATTTATATGGACATCGACATATTCTTATTTATGTTTATAAACATAAGACCACAACTAGACTTTGTTGATTGAGATTGAGACAAGTAGTCATTAATGGGAGACTTGGGAAATATAATTCCTACTTGTGTTAGTTGTGATGGTTTCTACGTAAAAGAGATTTTTCCTATTGTTTATGAGCTATTAAGATCTAGATGTTCTTAGATAAGTATATGATTGAGATATTTCCTCAACTAGTTTATTCTATGGTTAAGATAGAATTTATATCCTAAACCAATCCCTGGTATATATATATATATATATATATATATGTAATGTTTAATAAAATAGATGGTGAAGTTTTTGTGTGTCAATAAATTTCTCAAATGATAAAAAGTTAACATAGATCTATCTCAATTCTTAAAGATATTATGTATATTATATAAATTTCACACATTTGAATCCTTTGAATATGAAAGATAGTACATAGAAAGTTAACATATATTTATATTGATTCTTAATGACAGATTTGATCCTTCTGGGTACTGGGTAGATCCATAATTAAGATGGATCTAGGCAGTTTTATTAATAATTGATCATTAGAATTATTAATTTTATTTTATTTTTAATTTTATGTAATGTAATTTTATTTTATGTTTTATTTAATAATTATAATTATAATTATATTATTTTTTGTTTTTATTGTAAACATAACATCATATAACATAACTTAAACTTACAACATCTCTTTTATAGTGGGCTGAAAAAAATTCTTATTACTAATTTTACTAAAATCTTAATAATACATCTACTTTTTGAGTTTTCCTTTAACTTTTTTTATAATTTCTTAAATAAGATATACATACATGCTAAAAAATTTCCAAATCATATATATATATATATGAGTTTGATGAAAATATTAAGTTTTTATATGTTTATTAATTACATTTAAATATCAAGTTTTTATATATCATGATTATGAATATGAATCATCATTAGTTTAATTTAGATTGCAAAATGGATCTTAATTTATAATTAGTATATATTTCACTAAACAGAATTTTTTTTTAATTTTTAATTATAGGTTTATTAATTAAATTTAAAGACAAAATTATGAAATATCATGCTTACAAATATTAATCATTATTTTTGAAATTTGCTGATATCAATATTATGATTTTTTTCAGTAGAAAATTATTAAAATTTATATTAATAAAAATAAAATTAAAATATAATAAATTAAATGGCTAATAAATTGTGATAGGTATCAATCCATAATAAAAACAAGAACACATTTTTCATGACACATATCATATTACCAAGATTTAGAGAAACATAAAAATAAACTAAGTTATAACATTAATTTACATCATCTTCTTCATCATTATTATTTACAAAAAGAGTTAACATATAAGTTAAACATATATACATTTAAAAAAATATATATAGCAATATTTTTAACTATGTAGATTGACCCTACTTTACCATGAATATTTTTAATTTATAAATAATCTTTATTACAATGCTAAGTTACCACATGCCTAAATAACCATAACTCATTTCATATGACACTTATTTATATAACATTTTTCTTAATTAATGAATTGAATTGAATTTAAGGGTAAATCTCAATCTTTGTTTTGTGATTATTACTAAGAGTATTCTATAATATTATTTTTAAGTTAAGTCCCTACCATCCACCTAATAATTATTGATAATCAAATTCAATTGATACGTATAAAAGGTAAATCTTGATCTTTGATTTGTGATTATTACTAAGAGTATTCTATAATATTTTTTGGTAAATTAAATCCCTACCATCCACCTAATACTCATTGATAATCAAATTAATGTTCTTGAATAGCTATTCTAAAATAAATATATTTATCAATATCAATCCCTACTTTTATAACTACCAAATATTAAAAAGAATAAAAGTATAATAAATAAAAACTTTCCTTAAATTAAAAATAAAAAATAAATAAATAAAAAATAAAAAATATTGCATTTTGAAAAAATTAATTCATTCAAATATTCAATAAATTAATTCTTTCAAATATTCAATAAATCCAAAATTAAAATTACATATACACTTAAAACAATAAAATTTAAAAATCTATTATATTTATATATATATATATATATATATATCTTAAAATTAATTATCTTAATCAAAATCCAAACTAAAGTTAAACAAATAAGAAATGTGTTAGTGAAATTCAAATTCAGACCATTTCGCGCATGTCACATATATTCTCACCTTATAATGTTCAAGATGTAAATAATTTCTCGGTGCTCACGACATGCACACTAGCTAAAGCTCAAACATGAACACGTTATAAAAAGTTAAAAAGTTTTATGATGGTCAACATGTAATATTCAAGATGTAAATAATTTCTCGGTGCTCACGACAGCTAAAGCTCAAACATGAACACGTTATAAAAAGTTAAAAAGTTTTATGATGGTCAACATGAGAGTGCATTTTATGTTACTATACATCATTCATGCTCCACCTCCACAAGACTAAGTTTAGGGCGTCCGCCTCATCGCTATAAGTTTTGGACCTTCATATATATATATATATTCATTTTCGTAACCAATTTTTTAACCATAAAATTATAATTAAAAAAAAATCCAAATAATATGTAACATATGTATTTATTCTTTTCTGTTTGTAATATAATTAAGGTATGTATGTTTAAAGGGTTGGTTAAGATTTTTCTTTTTCTAGTCATCTAGTTATTTTGAGTAGTATTAATGTAATATGTGGTTTTTACCCAATACACAAAGTAGGAGGTGGTAACTATGCAAACACAATCTTCACGACACTGTTATGAAATGGCGTATAAAATTTTTAGTTTTTATCAATTTCTCTAAGATTATAATAACCATCACAATCTCATTCATCTTGTCAAAGGTGAATCTGGTGATATAAAATTTCACCTCAATATGACCTTCAGATTGAGAGATATTGCCTCTCAAAGAATTGGCCCTACCACATCATCTAACTGCTACATGGAAATCCACCATTGGCCCCCTAGCAGTCAAACCCATAAGCTAGTCAAGGTAGGCCTTCTCCGCAATGCTTAATTTCACTTTTTTCCCGGGTCTGACCCTTGACTCCTGCCTAGTCAAGGTTTGATCTCATAGCGTATTAGCCGAGTTCGATGATTTTCAGAAGTGAAGGGAGTTCAACGACCCACATTAGATTGAATCAGACTGGCATGCTAATCTATTATTAAGGCAAAGGGTAGCACAATTCAAGGTTGTGTCCCATTGTTTTGGTGCCTTCATTGGATGGTTGTCGTGAACTTTGCTCCCGATGGCCGATATTCATTGTGCCACCCTCTCCCTTCATCCTTTCGTTGACTCCCAAAGGGGTGTCACAATTCCTCACAGTCATCCAATCTCTATTGATCTCCACCATTCATGGCCACGGTGGTCCCCATGCAAAGTCATCCTGGTTCTTTCCCTCCCAGTTCTCTTCTTGTTGGACTTTCCTAAACTCACAAGGTCTCTCTCACGGTTGACGCGTCAAGTGGGACCGTCTTCCCATAAAAGTGGTATCTACACCAGTGCAGGCCCTGTCGCACACCCACCTTACATCATCCCGCTTCTCCCATCCTTACGACTTCCTAAGACCTCTCCATCGTTAAACATTAGGGCCTCACTACTGGGCTTATATGTGTAGTGGGGTTACATGGCTTGCCTTCCATTTGTCTGCTACTCTGACCTTGAATTCTAGTAGGATTTGCACCACATCACCTCGATCCTTATATCCCAGTGCTTTCCCTTATGCATCGCTTGACACCTCCAAGGTGAGGCCTCCAGTGTGAGGCCTTCGAGCCTTGGTGGACTGGTGGGTCTCACCTTGCACATTCCTAACTTCTGGTTGGCCTAAAGGGGTTAAAACACCACACTATCCTGCAAACTTTGTCTCGTCGTACATTTTTCTACCCCAGTGCACACATCCGGGATGGAACCTCTGGGCCACATAGAGGTTATTCCATGGGTTTTGCTCTCAGCTAATGGGGATGAACTCTACCTCTAAGTTGTAGGCCTATTTAGCCAAACACCTTGTCAGCCTGTCTACTCCATTATGCCATTGCTTAATGCACATCCTCTACGACGCATCCTTACTAGGCTGCTCCATTGCATGACCCACACTCCTGTTTAAGACACATGGAGGCATTGCCATATCATCCTACATTTGTTACCCTGCTCCCTTCTTTGTGCACCCTTGCAAATGTTCTAGAGTTAACCCAACACTAACATGTCAAGTGGGTCTACCCCGTCCAATAGTGTAGCTATTTGAGTTACATGGAGGCTAACCTACCCTAACCCCACGTCATCCCATGCCCCACTACAATTCCCTTTTTAAACTTTACAAGACCTTAGACCTACATGATGAGTTAGATGTTGGTTTGTTCTTTGACCAATAGAAAGACCATCGGGCTCACTTGCCATCCAACTCATCCCAGCTGATGTCATCCTAGTTGATCCCACTATTATGCAAAAAAAAACTCTAGGTTCTAATTCTGCACCACAACATCTTCCCTTCATCGAATAACAAAAGGGGTATATTTGGGTGCACTTATGATAACCTCCCATGGCTAGTGTTGCACCCAGTTAATGGATAAGGCTTGCTCGATTGTATTAAAAGTTTAAGGATTTTCCCTCTTGCATCGCATCAAAGATTGCACTTGAACTCTTCCATGGACCTAACAAGGGAACCTTGTCAAGCTTTATGTGATTATCTTAATTTGTATTTCAATAGTTATCATGAGATATTACCCTAACTCGTCACTCGTCACTTATCGTTGGTCATTTCGACCATGACTCTATCGCAGGGGTTCTGTAAACGTCAAGATCAAGACTAGAATTCGGTACTAGCAGTGGTGGCTTGCTAAAACACCCCACGGTGCTACCTATGTTGTGATCAACACCCTACAAAATTTTATTGCGCTTTAGTTTTGGAGCCTACTTAGGATCTTACAATCTATAATTCTATAGTCACTTCATGGTCGATACTTTGGACGGGGCTCCTACTCCAAATAGCGTGAGGTCTAATTGGGACTACACATCGGGAAAACCCCCTTTATGTTGGAAGTGTCCAACAACATCAACATTATGATGCTAGAAGGAGGGCCAGATGACAAGTTGTCATAATTGAATTTGTTTTAAACCTCTTATCTTAAATTTATCTTCCTTAGATCATACTCCTAGGGCATTTTACCAATAGATCCAATAGTCCATTTTTATTCCCTAATGAACCTCTTTATCACTTGTCTCAATTAAAGTTTGATGGTGAAGGTAAAGTATCCATAACATAGCATATATATAATTTTCTCCGTTTCTATGAATTTTATAAAATCAATTATGAATATGTTTCTTGTGTGTTTTTCATCCTCACACTTGAAGGTCTATTTAACCGATGGTGTCATACCCTACCATCTTCTTCCAACCATTCATTTGATCAAATCGTCAAGAAGATTCATCAAGCCTTTGATAGGTATGATTACATAGATGTTCTTAAAAGGATTAATCAACTAATAATGAAGCTTGACAAATCAATAGAGGATTTTTCCAATAGATTTCTTCACCTGTGTTATGAATTTCCTAAAGAAGATGTGGACTAGGATTTGTTCAAAGGAACGTTTCAGCGTTTGTTTCAAATTTATTTGAAGAAATCCAAATATGAATCCCTGGTTAATATTTCTCCACAAAATTTCATTAATCATGACATGCCTGTAATTTTATAGGAAGAACCTACTATTCCTTTCTTTCCTTAACCTCCTCATTTTCTAGTACCAATTGGGGTGCCTCTTGGTGATGATGCTGAAGTTGGAAAAACTAGGAATCAAATTGTTGATCTAACTGTTCAGCCTTCTTCCACTTCCCATGATCTATATCCAATGGAAGAAAGTTTGGAATGGTTCATCAAGCCTAGGCTAAGTACTAGTCCCCCCCATTTCTTAAGATGGTATTAACACTCACAATCTAAATATCGAATCTAATCTAATTGACCACATGACCTCTTCAAAGGATGTTTTTCCTCCTCTATTATCTCATTCTCACAGTCCCTTTCTCCTTGATCTGCTTCATTCGTCTCTTAGAAATCCAAATAGCGATTAGGTGCAAGGTAGTCACATTTCATAAGTAGAGGAGAAGAAAGTTGAAGATTTTTTCGATCTTTCTTCTATTTTTTAAAGTCCTCCATGTGAAGACGGTGTTTCTCCATTCTTGGTTGTTATTGAATCTAGTAATATTGGTAGTCAATCAAATGAAATCAATTTACTTAATCAATCAAGTAAAGTCTTTGGAAACCATCATTCAGATGATGGTGATTCCATTTATGTATGTCGTGATGAATGCCCAAGTGTACTAGCTAATCTTGCAGTTTCTCAAGAATATTTTTATTTGAAATATTTAGATCTGGAATTTGATTTGGTCAAAGAATGTCTTCTTATGGAAACTTCCTCTTCATCTCACTATCCCTTGTTCCCTATTACTTGTAGTGAAAAAAATTGTGATGAATAAATTCCATCCTCTTCAAGTTCATCATCTAATAAGCACATCTTTGAATTCAAATAAGGTAGCCAATTTATCCATGAGGGAGAAGAAAGTGATAAAATCATTGAGCACTCTTTCCATTCCTTATCATTTCCAGTATTGTATGAAGAAAATTATTTTGTTTATGTTACTCATGAGATTTTTCCAATCTATCTATATTTACATGTGCATTTAGAAGAACATTGTGACTTGGTTAATCTCCTTGTTGGAGTTGACAAATCTAAAAAAATCAATGATGTAGGTGGTTACCATCTTGATAATAGTGATCTTGTTGCAATTACCAGCAGTAACTGTCCACACACCATGCATGATCTGATTCAATCTTCAAAATGTGATTTTATAATCCTTGAAAGTTCTAGGACTTGTTAGGAAGTCTAGGAACTTCAACTTATGTTGATGATTATGTTAGGTTCTGTTGTGGCCACCAACAACCCCCCTCCTTCTTTAGTATTAGCAATAACACTAAACAAGTGGGGACCCTTAGTAAAAAATTCAAAAAAAATTATAAAAATTTTTGTATTATACTCCTTAAAAATACATCGCACGGAGAAGAGTAAAACATTTCTTTATGAGCAGAATAAAAAACTACGAAGAAGCGACGCGAAATTCATCGCATCGCATACATTAAGAAGCGCCCATAAATGAAGATCTTAATAAATCTCCGATGGCCAATATGCGACATCGCATATCGCAACATCGCATAAACAACACACAATAACTTAACAAATTGCAACACACAATATTAATTTATATTTATTTTATTTAATAAATACATAAATATAAATTATTATATTTTATATTTATATATTTATTTAAATAATTCATTATTATTTTATTTATATATTTATATATTTATTTAGTTATCTCACACCTAATTTAACTAAATTGATATATATTTATTTATTTTTTATTTATTTATTATTATATTATAATTTTATCATTGATATATTTAATTATTTCTTACCTATTTTAACTAAATTTGACCTTGATCCTTAAGTCAACCTTTGACCAGGTAACCGTTGGTGTCTCTGCTCTAGCTATTTAAACAGGCTAAGCTGGATCTGTTCTTCAACTTGTCCTGACGATGAACCACACTGGTTGGTTCGAAACGCGTCGACAAAATATTGATCATGTGATTTTGCTGAAGATTATCTATACAAAATTGCAACAATCTGCGATCTGCGATCTTGCGATAAACACGATGCTGCGATCTTGCGATAACGCGATTCTGTGATAAACTGATCAGGAAACTCTGCGATGACACATCTTGATAATGCGATCCGCGATGCTGTGATGCGAGTCATAGAAATCACCCATCGCAAATTTTCCTTGGCTCAGCATTCAAGAAAAGCTGTCCCTAAACCAAAATTGGGTGCGCGCCTTAAAGGAAATTAATGAATGTATGTCAAAGTATTCATGAAGGACAGTTTTGTGTTTTTCAAAGAGTCAGTTCACTATGGGTGTCATGATTTTATACATTCGTAGAGCTTAGAGCTTTCGTGTCAAAATTTATTATCATTACTCTTTTCCTTTGCGTGAACTACAGGAATGAAAAACAGGAAACAACATGAAGCAATGTGCAGGAAACATCTAAGGAAAAAGGGAAAGCCTCAATGCTCGAAGAACAGAGAAGAGATGTCCTCATAAACGGATACCGCATGCAACAAAAACGCAGATTTCAGAATATTGCTGAACAGATGCTGATATCAATAGGCAATTCGACACTCAAGGTCAAAAGCTCACAAAAGTAGCATGTTTACAAAATTCTGAAGCTTATGCCCGGTAAAGGAAAAAGCGTTAAAGGCGGAAAACGCACCAGAAAGGCCCGGATCGAAGAACGGAGGCAGTTTTCGATGCGCGATTAGCGCCTAGCACTAATCGCGCATCTCTAAGAAAATTGTTCAAAAAGAAAAGTCCCTAACTTTCTTAGTCATCCACGAGTCCGGAAACCAAGATAGAAAAAGCAGAAGCAATTTGAGAGAAATTTGGGTTGTTACCAAGTATATACGTAGTCAATTCACCCAGCGAGAGGATGATTCCCAAAAATATCTTCTAGTTTACTAAAAAAGTGGTGCCAACGCTTGCCATTTCTATTTGCATAGCTCAAGCAAAAGCAGAAAACAACCAGCCAACTCTTCCCAGGCAAATGTTGAATGCTCGCAACATTAAGGAGCAAATGTAGAAATAGTTAGGAATTAGATTCAATTTTTAGAAATAAGTTTGCTTAGATAAAGGGCGGTCATTTAAACCGTATCCTAAATTTTTGTAATTAAGTTATTTAGTTAGCAGTATTTAAACCCTTCTCATGCATTTAGAAAAGGGTCCAGAAATTTGTCAAAAACTTGTCCTCAGAACATGCACTTTTGCACCCTCAGAGGAGGTTTTTGTGAATGAATGGATCAAGGTTTATTGATGTTTGCATTTGATATCTGCTACTGATGTTGCACTTCTGTACTCTTGGTAGATATTAGAACAAGGAGAGATAAATCATTGTTGCTTGAAGCTTATGAGTAGGACCAGTCATAAATGGCACTTTTATCTCTTGACCATTTCTGCTTATATTCTTAAAGTGATATGCAGTTTTTAGTTGTTTATATGTTATTGCATGAATGTTTGAGTTACCATTTGGCACTTTTGTACGGTGGAGCCATTTATTTATGTTTGATATATGAATAACGTATTATGCAATATGCTGTTCACAACTGTTTTGCCTAAATTTTTATGCAAAGTGGTTCATCTTAATTGATTTCCATTCTTATGATAACTGAATGATCTTTATTACCAGTTATTGTTTGAAATCTCTTTAGATCGCATAATATAAGAAATACATCCCGGGTCAGCATAGATTAGATGTGTTGTTTTCATTAGATTACAATAGCATAGAATTAGATTATAGTAGCTTAGATTAGAACTCTTAGATCAGCATCATCCAACTATGCACACACACACACCCTTAGATTGGGAAACTGGTCCCATTATCCCCAGTCGGACCCGCTATACCAAACGGATAAGGAGCTGCCAACCAAGGTCCGGACCGGGCGGGTATACCCCTTGTTGTCGACCCGATTTTTGGGGCATCAACAGGTTCTCACAATCCTTGCAAGATCCTCGAACTAAGTCAGATTGCGAGTTTCTCGAAAAACTCTTTTATTTGCATGGTTTCATTGGATGCACGCTCTTCAAAGATTTGTGCTATTTCAAATATAACTCTTTCAACTTTCAAGATTTAGCTTCTGATCGGATTGAATATTTTGTTTCAGTTATTCCATATCCAAGAAAATATCTTGTATCAAAATTGGCTTTGGAGTGTATATCTTCCATGGATACACAATGTTATTAAACTGATCATTTTAAAGATTGTCACTTGCCGAAGGACTCATACCTATCAAATATTTTTCAAAATATTCAAGTCCTAGTCCTTAATGTGAATGTTATGATGCTAATACTTTTTATTTTAGCACTAAATGTCATCTTAGGTGTTAATGAATTCTTTATTTATATGGTGAATCAAATTTCTCTTTTTCATCCATTACGTCTTTGACTGGTTTCAGGTATTTGCTATGCTACCATTCATTTTCAATTCTTTCAATGACTGTGGTGCTGATTGAATTTGTAACCAAGTACAAGAGAGTGTTTTGTCACATTCTTCATACAAGGATGATGATTCTACTATTCAGATAATTTGAAAAGTTGTTCAAACTAGCCCATATTTGTTTCCTACTAGCTAAGAATCTTATGCATTAATCAGTCCATCTAATCATAATGTTGGTTCTAGTAACTGCCATTCAACTAATCATTTTGCATCAATTTATATTTATGGTTTATCATCTCACTATTTGGATACTTGTCAAGAAGTTGAGAAACTTTAGCCTTCACTGATGGTTATGTCAGGTACTCACTATCTTAACAAGCTCTCTGAATATGATCAGATTCATTTTCCCTTGCAAGATTCTCATCTTGATTCCATTCCATTAATTGAAAATTCATCTTCCCAAGGATTTCAGGGTTTTTAATAGGATGTTTCTTAATTCTAGGATCCAGTCTATGATTTCCTAGAAGCATTTTTCTTAGAAAGCCCGTTTGATAATAATAAGCTTCGATTTTTTCTTATGCCTCTTAAGCAAGACAACATAGATGGAAGTACATTCACAAGAATTTTTCGAGTTTTGTTTGATTTTTTTTCTAATTAAAAGGTAAGGTGGTAGGTTGGTTAAAGTCAGTTGTCATGACACATATTTCTTCTTCTAGAGAAGACCTTATATCTTTTGTACAAGTTATTCAAGATCTAATCTTTTATTTTTCACATTGTTTATATATGTTTTAATTAATCACTCATATCTTTGTATTTGCAGGTCGTGAGAAGTCATGGTGGTTACATTGGAAATTTCATTACACTTCGCCTTGAACTTCTGGCTAGTTAGGTTAGAAGTAGGTCTACTTTCATTTTAGTTTTCTTTCCAATGATCCTACACTTTCTCTCTATCAATCTTGCCATGGATTTCTTATTTTTGTCTCACATAATTGTTTTAGTTTAGTCCTCCATTTTCTTTGATCTTTAGATTTTTTTTCATGGTTTTTTTATGTATTTTCTTCCATGTTTTGTTTAATAATCATTTGCATGAAAATTGATGTCTTTTGGCTCAAAAGGCAATGCGGAAAAGCTTGAAAAGGGTAGTTGTGATGACGAACAATTCTTGGCTAATTCATTACCTTTTCTCTATTTGGGTTTACATATCTTTAAACTCAATGATATCTGGACATAAAATACAATTTGTTGAGGATGTAAAGCCTTTGTTCGAACTACGAGCCCTGTATCTCTATTAGTATTCTCATTCATGACTCGGCCTTGTATTGAATGGTGTTTTGACTTGTTGCCACAACTGAGTAGAGAAGGGAAATGAGGAAAACTTAAAATGATCATATTAACTTCAGACATCATTAAAATCCCTCAAGACAAGGAACAACCTCTCTTGCAAAGTAAATAACACAATATCCCTCTTCCATATTCAAAATAAATAAATCCATTTGCACATTCTATTAGTAAGTAAATAAAGAGGTGAAGAAGAGAAAGGGTCATGCGTAGATAGGTGAAACAAGCAACTTCGTTGGGTACTAAACAGGCCTACTGGTAATAAAGAAATGCTTGTGATTCCTTGAGATGACTCCACTGTGGTATTGAATAGGCTCTCTTGAATTAGATAAATACTAGGTAATGTGCTTATGAAAAGCTCAACATAATTATTATCTTTCTCCCCTACCAAAACAATTGAGGTATGACTAGTATTGTAAATGTGTTTGAAGCTGAGAAAGGAAATGAAGACATTATATCTTTAACGAGAATAAGTAGCAAAGTCAGGGTAACCTACATGGTAAATCAATATTTTCTAAACTAGCACTTAAGCATTAAACATAAATTGAGAAGCTAGAGCTCTACCAGTGTGTCGCTAAGTGTTCACTCTGCAGTCAGCACCCTCCAAACATTTTTCTACACTTGAATTTTGGAGCCTACTGAGGATCTTATGATCTATCATTCCATAGTAACTTCATGGTTGATTGACGTTATTCTAATAATTCAAGTCTTATTGGTTGGAATCATGGTGTGAATGTATCTAGCTAGCTGAGGTTGGCATTGGTTCATGATGACAACTAGCTCATGTTGGCATTGATGTCAACCCTTGTAGCCTAGCTAATGTTTGAATCCCATTCATTGTAGCATGGTTGTAGCTTTTTTTTTCTGACATTGGGATGATTGTGTTCACATTGATTTCAACAATATTATGGCACACTCATGATGGTCATATGATGGCATTGGTATGGTTGATGATGCTGCTATAGGTGGATGATGGGGATCTAAAAGCCATGGAGATGATGATTCACACACTAGTTGAATTGGAAAATAGGAATTCATTTAAGTCGTCATGCTTATGCTCATGGAGAGGACTTGGTGCATTTTTATGGCCTTATTATTGATTATGGATATGGGCTAGAGAGTATTCTCGGCCCTTTTAGTTCAACTTGGAAATGACACTTTGGAGACATGTTTGATCCACTTACAGATGTGTTAAAGGCTATGTTAGAGTTTTGGAGGCATGTACAAGAGATGAATAAGAGCATCCATGGGTGGCAAAGGTTTTGAGTTGAAGGCTTGGTGTTTTTCTTCATACTCAGCCCCAGTCGCAAGGAGGCAAGCCCATGGGAGCGACAAAAATTCTCCAGACATTGGAAGATAGGCCTATGGGAGTGACTAAAGGTTTTGGTCAAGTTCAAATAGTGTTATGCATGTGACTAATGATTTTCACGATATTTTCTTTGCATTCCTCACACAAATAAAATAATAATAATAATAAATAAATAAAATTTAAAAAAATAAATCAATAAATGAATAAATAAAATAAAATAAAATTATAAAAATAAATAAATAAAGAAATAAAATAAAAATAAAAATAAATAAATAAAAAAGAAAATCATAGAGTCTTATAGAATAAGTTGTAAAGGTCAAAAATAATTTGTAAAGGTCCTCCAATGATGTGAACTCATTTAGTTCAGAAGTAGTGGCCTTACTAGATTCATTTGGTCCAATTTCTTCACCCTTGATCCTAGCCCCAAGCTCCATTTTTACCTACATGTTTTATATTCATCACTTGGGAATTATGTGATTGTAGATGTGGAGTGTATTTGTGTAAGAGAAGGTTGCATAGGTTTAAGATTCTTTATACCTATTAGAGAGAATATATGATTTAGTGAGTGAGTATTAATGGAAGAGAATGGAGCATAACTAAATCATGTTGCAGAATAGATCAAATTTGAAGTTGCTGGAGCACACATTGTTTGGAGAGTTTTTGGATATTGTTGGAGTATGTTTTGTTGGTGTCTCTCACATGATTTTGTAGGTGCTGATAATAAATTTGGCACACAAACATAGTGTCTTATGTTGTTGATTGTATTATGTAGAATATATTTTGTAGTCAGGGTTTGATATTGTGCTAGTGATATTGTTTAGTTGTTCTACTGGATGGATTATTGCAACTATTTTACTTGTGTCAGAGCATATGATTGTGGTTTCTTTTACTGATTTGATGATATTTTCTTGCTAATAGAGGTTGTATTGTAGAGATAAATCGAGTTCAGCAGAAACTCTTCGGACCCAATTTGAAAATAGATAAACGGTTGTCAACATAGAGGAGAGGAGCAGTGACTTTATGGATGTGGAGTAGTGATCGAAAAGTTTTAGCGAAAGGAAAAATTTCGCAATCCAATGGTAGTTGGATATTCTAATCAGATTTGGGTGAGGATAGATTGATCGTGGTGGATTTCAGCAGATGGTAGTCAGTAGTTCCATGGAGAATACATCTTCCAAGCTGATCAGTAAAATAGAGTCTCCAGGCTAATCAAAGTCAATTGATTGTATATGAGGTTGATTCTCTTGAGTTATGGGAGCCAGTCATCTATTTAAAAAGTATAATTTTCTTAATAGAAGATTAAGAGCAACACAACAGAAGCAAGTGTGGTTTTTTTCCTGATTGAGGGTTTTCCATCAGATATCTTGTGTCTCATGTGTTGATTCTTTCTTCTGTTCTTGTTCATGGTTATGTTGCAGATATGTTTTATTAGTTGCTTATGATTTATGCATAGATTTACAAATGTTAATGAGTTGATTCTAATTAGTGTGTGTGATTCAGGAAAGTAAATAATTGGAAAAAATAATAAGAATATCACACTACTAATTCACCCCACCTGTTAGTAGTGCTCAAAGGTTTCCAACAACTAGTATTAGAGCAGGGCTCTTGGTTGCAGCTTGATTTCCAGAGAGTGGTAGGCCTCAAATATATAGTGTACATGATGCATCAGATATTAGGGATGTTGGTCAAAGCGTTCCTCGTATTTATTCAGCATTGGATAAAAACAAGAAGACCATCAGGCATATATCATTAATATGGATGGTAAGCTTTGTGATCAATTTATTTCTATTTTGATTGTCCATGGATCTAATTATAGCTATGTTATTCCTGGTGTGGTGGATAAGTGTGGTTGGAGTAAGGAATTGCATGTAGAGTATTGGTTAGTGTAGTTGGCTATAGGTACCAAGAAGCGAGTTCATCATTGGGTAGGAGCTTGTGCATTTGATTTGAATGGTATGCCTACCACAACACATTTGAATGTATTACCATTGCGACCATACAGAATGTTGTTGGGCATGGATTGGTTATATCTTCATAGAACCAAGGTGGATTTTTATGACAAGGCTATTGAGTGCTTGGATGACAATGGGGAACAAAAAAATCTTGTAAGGAAAGAATAAAGCCACATTAGTTAGAATGGTGAGATCTATGCAAGCAAAGAACAATTACAAAAAAGGGTGTGTTATTTGCATTACACATTTCCAGTGATAAAGGGATGGCAGTTCAGGATGCAGATGTTTTGATCAGGTACCCATCTCTATAGGAGTTAAAGGATGTGTTTCCTGAGGATATTTCAAAGTTTCCACCTCACAGGGAGGTAGAAATTTCTATTGAGTTGGTGCCAAAGGAAACTCTGGAATCAAAATCACCTTATAGGATGATCACACCTAATTTAGTGGAGTTGAAGCTACATGTTATCACCAAAAAATTGATCATCTAGCCTAATTTACTAGATTGATCGAAGTACACCATGTAAAGCCAATTTTACCATAGTAAAATTGCTTTCACTGCGATAAATTACTTAATAAACCACTTTGTTAAGTAATTTATAGTTAAACCCATGAAGAATAAGTGATTTATTTGATTTTCTTCGAGGAATAATTAATTAAACCATTGTTCAATTATTATTCCTTGTCATATTTGACCCAATCATGCAAAATAAACAAATAAATCATTAATTATATTATTTTTCTCTAAGGGTAATTAATTAATCACTAACTAATTATTATTCTTTGTCAAATTTAACTAAATCCCTTAGGAATAGTAAAATAAATCATTATTTGTTTATTATTCCTTAACTAATTCCTTGAGATGATAAATAAATCATTTATTTATTATTTCTAAATAAAAGTTTAAATATTTTTTCCCTCCTAAAGAAATATAATAAAATATTCCAGGTGGTTATTCCAAGAACGAGATCAATAATATTTTATTATTGCTCATTATTGCTCATTATTCGAGGATAACTCAATATTTTGTTATAAATAGAAGGGTTTTCCATTCATTATTTACTTTTGATTATTTTCATTGTTGCACTCATTGTTGTAACTTTGATTATTTTCATTGTCGCACACCGTATTTTTGTTGGGTCTATACTTCATAGAGAAGAGAGACGCTACATAAGATGAAGATGTTTGATGATAGCCAACAACCCATCCCATAGAGGGGGACTGGTAACATTTATTTGTTCCCTTCATAGGTGTTATAATAAAACTATTCTTTGTATATCTAGTTTCCATTGGATGATTGGAGTTATTACTCTTTCTTTTTGTTGTTTAACTATGATTGTGGCATAGATTCGGACTTTGGCATGTTTTGTTTCTATTAGTTCCTGCAAATCTACAATGTTTAACGACCATTTATATTGTTGATATTGATTTTCATCCACAATATTAAGTGGGTTATTTTTGTACATCTTTGAGAAAAAAACACTACAACAAAATTGGTAACTCCCCTAGGTTTTATACTTCAAATCTAGAAACCTAGGTGACCTTCGGTTTTCAGCTTAGGGTTTCTTCTTTTTTCAATTCTATTAATTTTTCCTAGTTTTTTAACCCTAGATCTGTTAAATTTCTGACTTCTGCAAGCTTTCTGGTCTTTTCAGCAGGTCACGGGAACTAGCCGCGACAAAGGTAGTACTTTTTCCTGAGATTTGCCGATCGGGATCCATGGAGCAACAATCACACTTTTTTTCCCAAAAAGGGTGATATGGAGGCCATATTACACTTATCAGACAAAAAAGTATGATCCCTACAAGAAAATAGGTCTGTACCTACGATTTCTAGGTTTAGGGTTTTTCTGAAATCTGTTTCTGGGTTTTGCAGAGAATTTTCTACTGGGTTGTCTGACCTCTGTCTCATCCCACTTAGGCCTTGATCCACTCTGATTTACTTAGCAAATTTGAATTTCACCTCCCATAGGGATCCTAGTACACTTCAACCTTTCTAGGAGGATTTTAGAGTGAGTAGTCTGGATTTCTACAACACTTTCAACCAAATTTTCAAGATTTGTCCCTTATGTTTTGGATTTGTTAATGATAGGTTGTGAACATCTATAGTTTCACATTTAAGCTTGTTTGGTCATTGGTCTCAGGGTCCCATCAGTTGCCCTACGTGTTTCACCCATCTCCCTATCTTTTTGTAGCAATCTTCCCACATGGTTTTTTGTTGTTGTTGCACCTCTTTCCAGCACCTTAGTGTCACTTGATCCCAGTCACATCGAAATTCAGATCTCTTAACTTTTTGATTGTATTTTCCGTCGATTTGGCCACCAACCAGCACAATGTCTGCAAACCCAATTTGGGTGGGGTTTAGTTAATTGTTTTGTTGTTCATTCTTCGTTATTAATTTCAGTTTATTTTCATCAAGCTTTCTTCTTTTTTACAAACATGATTTGGGCTTAATCAATAAATACACTTGCACACACAAGCACACCTTAAGAAAAGGGCACTTGGTTTACACTACCAAGCCAAAAATTAACATAATAAATTTATCTCCCCTCATCGAGACTAAGGCATATTGTTGATCTCCCTTCACCATTTCCGTTTCACGTGTGCCTTCTCACCATTGCGCCACCAAGGTGTTTATCACAGAGACTATTAGGATTTCACCCCCAGTTTCCCTTTGGGCATATTACCCCTCCCCGTCGGGTTCGATTTCATAGCCCTCTGAGTCGCCATAAGGACTCTTCTCCTAGTTCATCTGATTTTGATCCTCCTTCACCATATATCGTCACCATGTCTAGACCCATAGTTGGTGCAGGAACCCAACCTAGTGTTGGCTCTGGTTCCATCCCGGTGGTCACAACAAGCAGAACAGTCTCAGGAACCATTCCAGCAACCCCCATGATCCACTTTATGGCTGAGTTAAGTCTACTAGATTTTAACCAGTTGATAAATGACCTTATACACCATGATTCTTGTTGGCCTTCTATGTCAACTAAGCTTCCCTCAGACATCCCAAAGTTTGAAGGTAATTATAGAGAGGATCCTACCAACCATGTCTGATCCTTCCATATCTGGTGTTCGTCCAAATCCATAACCGATGACTCCATTCATCTTCGGCTATTCCAACGCACACTCATAGGAGATGCTACAAAATTATATGTAGAATAGCCTTTTGTATCTCATTCCATTTTCACGATGCTCGCTAAAGCTTTCCTTTCATATTTCCAGTTACCTATCTGGTATGACACTGGTACGGATCTATTGTCCTTCCATCAGTCCTCTGCTACTCGTCTATCTAACCATGTTCACGAGTGGCGTCGACGGAAGAGCACATGTCGTGCCCCACCTTTCGAAGACCATGTCTATCTAGATTGGTTTCTTAGGAGAATTTTAGCACCCATTGGAAAATATGTCGTGTCCCATTTTCCTTAGACTAAGGAAGAAGCTCTCCAAATGGCTCTGAGATATGACCTGATTCATGCGCAATCTGATTATGTCTATACCGTCATTCCATACCTCCCTTGTCCTAGAAGTGCCAATGCACCAGGGCATCTCACACTGCCGACAGCATTTCTGGATCCATTTCACACTCTTTGCCATATACTCAGCAAAGTTATGGCTACCCACAGGGGGGAAACAACTCCTCCAACACTTATGCCCCTCTTGATAGAAACATGTTTCCAAGGCCCCAACCCGTCTACCAAACTATTGCTCCTCCTTGTACACAGCTTAGTGCTCCTGCCCCTTAAGCATTAGCACCATAGCCTCCCATGCATCCTTAACCCCAACAACCACCGCCCCCTCAAGGTCAAGCGTTTGGACAACAGAGTGCGACCAATCCCAAAAATTTGAAGAAAAATAATAAGGGGAAGGGTAATCAAGGTAACCAGCCCAGTGAACCCCAGGGGAACCAGCCTAACACCAACAACCAACAACAAGGCATCAAGCCCAAGCAGAGAAAGGCTATTTGTACAAAAAAGCCTTGTGCATGTTATGGTTTACATGGCCATTATACACATGAGTGTCCTCTCTTAACCTAGTTGCACCAAATGTGGGAAGCTTAAGCAGCTTCTAGGGGTCAACAATTGCCTCAGAATCCTCTGCCATCTCAGCTAGCAATGCTCACAAATCCTTTCCCTCAACAATGATTTGTTGTTGCTCAAACTTAGCAGGGTCAAGCAGACTATCCCCCCAACCTTCTAGTCCTAGTGACTACCAGATACTCATGATGGATTCTGAGGAGGTCAATACCTCTGACCAACAACCAGCTCCTCAGCACCCTGTTCTTACCATCTCATTCGAGCTATATGGATCCACCCACCCAAGACCTCCTCTGTTAGTGGATGCCTCTCCTATGTTTCCACTAGGAATCATTCCTCTAGGTCTCAACCATTCAGGAGCTATTCCACCAGGACATTACCCTATAGGCTAGATACCTTTCTTATTTCTCCCTCTGAGAGTATTTTTTACCCATGTCATGGCTTTGCTGGTCCTCCATAATATGACTTTGGGAATTCCAATCTCGTAAATTGATCCCCCATAAAACACTCCGCATGGTAAGCTCAAACCTTATCATGCTTTGAGCTCGGTTCAATTGGTACCCATGACCCCTCTCACTGCTTCAGTTCCATCACAACCTCAACAGGAACTAGCTCCTATTGTGAAAGCATCCGGACAGGGAAGCAAAGCTAAGAGGAAAGAACCTAAGGACAAGGCTCCCCAATATTCCATTCATATTTTCATATTGTTCATCCTGTGTTGCTCATTTTTGGCTCTAGTCATACTATCCCCATCCCTTCCGGAGTTGAGTCAGTCATTGCCACATCAACCATGCACTTTATGCTCTGAAAAGGGAAGTTGAATGTTTGTCCCTCAATAAAACTTTCCCCATTATTCCTGGTGTTATTCCATCAGTCATATTACTATTTTCCCTCGTGCCTTAGTTGAGGATCCTCATTGCCTCACCTATCGTGGGCCCTATTCTATCCAAATCAACTCATTTATTCTAGAAGAACAGCCTAGAGGGTGGTGTATCTTGGTTCCATCTTTCATTCTTGTTTGGCACCTCAGATTTAGCAGACGGACTAATTATTCTCCTTTGTCTTGATTATTTCATGTTCATGATTCATACACTTGATGGTCCAGTGATGCAGTAGATTGTACAAGTGATTCCCAGGTGTATGTGAGATGTTTTAGACCTCATAATGGAGTGGCCATTCAGGTAGACCCCCACATACCCAGATGCATTCCTATGATGCTACAGCCTCAGATGCAGTTCCACATAGTTGATGGGTTTGGCTCCTACTGATTGTAGTGTTCATAGCATGCATGTCTCCTTCAGATGATCCGTTAAGTTTTGCAAAGCCCTTCCCTATTTAGTAGGGCTTATCTGGTTGTTCTACCCTCCCGCCCATCCATTTTTGAGGGCATGGCCTTTGTATCTCATGTACTCAAATATTATTTTATTTTATCCTAGCTCATGTTTTCTCCAGGTGCATTATGCATATGGGACACATTGTATTATTTTTTGCCAGCATGTAATGTACCATTCATCATGTACTTCATTGCTCATTTTTATATTTCTGGGCAAACAATTATTTTTTTACTAAATTATCTTGGCGAGTATGGGTATGCCTCCCCCACCTCATTAAGGTCTGCTGCCACAACATAAAAGGAGACTTGCATTAGTCGTGCCCCCTCTGTCCCTATCCTCTTTCAATTCAACTTCATTGGTCTCTCTCTCTCTGACTCCTTTGTCTTGTCTAGTTATTGTGTCTTTACAACGTACTCCAGACATACATTTTTCTCTTAACACTCGTACGTTGTGGAGCAATCTATTATCACAAAAAAGTTGATCATCTAGCCTAATTTACTAGATGGATCAAAGTACACCATGTAAAGCCAATTTTACCATAGTATTAAAATTACTTTCACTGCGAGAATTTTTTTAATAAACCACCTTTGTTAAGTAATTTATAGTTAAAGCCATGAGGAATAAGTGATTTATTTGATAAATCATTAATTATCTTATTTTTATCTAAGGGTAATTAATTAATCACTAATTAATTATTATTCTTTGTCAAATTTGACTAAATCCCTTAGGAATAATTAAGTAAATCATTATTTGTTTATTATTCCTTCACTAATTCCTTGAGATGATAAATAAATCATTTATTTATTTATTATTTCTAAATAAAAGTTTAAATATTTTTTCCCTCCTAAACAAATATAATAAAATATTCTAGGTGGTTATTCCAAGAATGGGATCAATAATATTTTATTATTGCTAATTATTTGAGGATAACTCAATAGTTTGTTATAAATGGAAGGGTTTTCCATTCATTATTCACTTTTGATTATTTTCCTTGTTGCACTCATTGTGGTAACTCTGATTATTTTCATTGTTGCACACCATATTTTGCTACGTTTATACATTATAGAGGAGAGAGATTCTACAGAAGCTGAAGACGTTTGAGGATAGCCAAGAACCCATCCTATAGACGGGGACTGTTAACATTTATTTGTTCCCTTCACAGGTGTTATAATAAAACTATTCCTTCTATATATGGTTTCCATTGGATGATTGGAGTTATTACTCTTTATTTTTTATGTTTAACTATGATTGTGGCATAGATCCAGAATTTGGCAATTTTTATTTCTATCAATTGATGCAAATCTGAGATTGTTTGTCATCTACAATCTTAAGTGGGTTCTTTTCGTACATCTTTGAGAAGAAAACACTACAACACTACAGTTGAACGAAATGTTGAGAAGGGTTACATTAGGCCAAGTGTATCACCATGGGGCACACCAGCATTGTTTTTGAAGAAGAAATATGGTACTCATAGATTATGCATTGACTATAGGCAGTTGAACAAAGTGACCATCAAGAATAGGTATTTGTTATCAAGGATTGATGACTTGTTCGATCAGTTGAAGGGAGCAACAACATTCCGAGGATTGATCCACTACTACACCAAGGGCACTTTTGAGACATTTTTTTAAGACAAAAGAAATCTTTTGTCTCAAAAACTCATTTTTTATTTTAGTTATTTTACATTAAAAATTAATATCAGTTGATTTGTCTTAAATATAGACCTTAAGACAAAAATAGGTTGAGACAAAAATATTTCAAGACAAAACTTTATATTTAAGACAAAAATAGTTTAAGACAAAAATATTTTAAGACAAAAGTAATTTGAGACAAAAATATTTTAAAACAAAAATAATTTAAGACGAAAATATTTTGAGACAAAATTTTATATTTAAGACAAAAGTAGTTTGAGACAAAAATTTAAAGACAAAACTTTATATTTAAGACAAAAATAGTTTAAGACAAAATTATTTTAAGAGAAAAACAATTTAAGACAAAATTATTTTAAGACAAAACTTTATATTTAAGACAAAAGCATTTTGAGACAAAAATATTTTAAGACAAAACTTTATATTTAATACAATGACCACTTTAGATCAAACCTATGTTTAATAGGATATTTCACTTCGAATGAAAATGGAGGGCAGTGTGATTTTCGATAGAGGAGTATTGCTAGCTGGAGTCCATGGAACCCTAGCTGCGTTTTGGTGCCTGCGCCCTTGCTGCTCTGCAGCCCGAGGCTTTGGGCCCTCTGCCCTCTTCTTCTGCGTTCCCCTTTGTCTTTCTGCGGATTCTCAATGCTCAGCCTCTGCTGGGTAGGACGTTTAAGTCATGCCCGCCCTCATGGAGGCCCAAACCTCGGCCCAGGCAGGCCTGCCTTCAGCTGTCGAGTCTTTCTCTCAGCTCTTGGCTGGCTTGCCGCAGAAGAAGAAGAGTGAAGCTACCAAGTTTGTCGAGAGGCTGCTGACATTCCTGAAATCTCCCTGCCGCCAGAGACACCGATTCAAGTTGCCCTCTCCTTAGCTAAGCGGGCTCTCGTGGGCTAGTTCATAGGTCTTTGGCCTTCTCCTAAGACCACGGAGTCCTGGGTAAACAGGAATTGGGCTCCTCTGATCAAGGGCAACGTCACTTCAATATACTTCTTAGGAAGAGGGTTTTTCCTCTTCGAATTCTCCTCAAAGGAAGATAAGGATCTGATATTTTAGAATGGCCCCTATTTCATGGGCCCCTAGGGTTTGTACCTCAACAGATGGACGTCGAATTTCGACCCTATAGTGGATGTCCCCTCAGCTGTCCCTGTTTGGGTCAGACTCCCTAATCTCCCAGTCCATTGCTGGAACTAGGATTTGTTGAAACACATCGGAAACACCCTTGGGAAATTCATAGATAGGACAAACAGAAAAGATCAATATGACTGTGCTCATATCTGCGTAGAAGTAGACCTAGAGGTGGGTCTCCCGGAAGCCATCAAAATCAAGGTAGGAAACTGGATCCATTTGCAGAAGCTGGATTACAAGCAGTTGCCTTTCAAATGCCAAAAATGTCATGTCTACGGCCACTTCGCCAAAGGATGCCCAACCAATGAGGAACCAGATAAGGGGAAAGAAGAAGGTTGGAACCAGGTCAAGCGCACCAGGAAAACTCAAAAGCAGGTCGGTCCAATCGAAAAAGGTACTCATGGCCCCTCTCAGCAACCCCCGCCCAAAATGGTTCAAGAAAACAAATTCGCCTCTCTAAGCTTGCAAGTAGAGGAAACTCAGGAACCAGAAAATCAAAAATCACCCTCTGAAGGCACCCCCAAAGGTTTTGGAAATGGAGTTGAGCAAGCTGGAAATGGTGTTCCAGCAATAGAGGTAATGGCTGAAAGTGGTGTTCCAGCAATGGCAATGGCTGGGAGTTCCAAAGGAAACACTGTTGAAGAAGAGGAAGACGAGCATGAATCGGAGTGCTCAGAGGAAGAGGGGGAAATAGGAGAATCTTAAGCAACAATAAGGAGATCCGCAAGAGGCCGCAAATCAGATCGGGTAAAAAGAGAGCGGGAAACTTTCAAGGATAAGCTTCAGGGCAACCAGCCAACCCTTGAGAAGGTACTAGCATCAAAAGCAAAGATGACGAGAAACTAGCCCCAAGGCTCCAAATGAGCCAATCAGAAATTCAAATGATGAAGGTAGTCTCCTGGAACTGTAGAGGTATGGGGAGTAGAATCAAAGAAGAAGCCATCAGAAGTTTAATAAGAACAGAAACTCCTGACATACTTCTCATCCAGGAGACCAAACTGGAAGAATCTGTCTTCCTTCAGGCAAGTAAGAAACTCTGGAACAAATGTGAGGTGAAATAAATCGCAACCCGAGGGGCTTCCGAAGGGTTGGGCTCTCTTTTGAATGCTACCAAATTCACATTCGTCTCTGAAACCCTCAATTCTCATTGGCTGCTCTTAAAATTGCAGCACATAGATTCAAAAGAAATAATCAACCTCTTCAATGTGTATGCCCCCGTGAACATTGTGGAAAAAAAGGACTGTTGGGACTCCATAAGAACCCAAGCAGAACTAGTTAATCTTGAGAGTATCATCATAGCAGGAGATCTCAATCTCACTCTCTTATCAGCAGACAAGAGAGGAGGCAGCATTGTTCGAGATCCGACAAGGGAAAGGGCACTGGTAAGTACACTTGGACTAATAAAAGAATTGGTCTTGGCCACATTGCTGCTAGATTGGATAGATTCTTAATTCAAAGCTCTTTTCTCCTGCTTGGATTAGAGGCTAGAGTGCATATTCTCCCATGCAGCACTTCAGATCATAAACCCATCAAGCTGGAACTCGTGTCTCATCTTGACCTTGGACCTATACCTTTCAAATTTAGCCCACTCTGGGCTAAGGAATCGGACTTCATGCAAGTAGTTAAGGACACTTGGTTGCAACCGGTCAAGGGCTCTCCCTTCTTCGTTTGGGAAGAAAAGCTCAGAAGAGTGAAAAGGGCTTTGAAACTATGGGCCAAAACTCTACCAAATCCAGCCAACGAAAGGAAAAAAATACAGCATATGCTAGAAGTCCATCAGCTCCAAGCCAAAACAACTAACATAACAAAAGAGATCCTAGATAAAGAACCTCTGTTTCAGCAAAGTTATCACAAGGCATGTCTAGCTGAGGAAGAATACTGGAGACTTAAGTCTCGCAATCTTTGGCTCAAAGCAGGGGACAGGAATTCTTCCTTCTTTCACAAGCAAGCCCAGGCCAGGAAATGTACCACTTCCATCTCTGAAATCAAAGATGGCATCATCATTCACAAGGATAATGAAAACATCAAAAAAGCAGCTTCTCTTCATTTTGAAAGTTTGTATGGCGAAGAGGTAATTCTGGAAGAAAACTCAAAGATGTTGGACAGGATCCCTTCGCTGATTTCTTCTGATATGAACCACCTCCTTGAAGCTAAAGTCACCAAGAATGAAGTCAAGGCTACCTTATTTTCCATGAACCCAGACAAAGCCCCAGGGCCAGATGGATTCTCAGCCAGATTCCTCCAAATTTGCTAGTCCATTGTGGAAAAGGATCTTTACAAAATTGGTCTAAAATCCCAAGTTTGCAAGAAAATCAGAGGAAGCACGAACTCTACTTTTCTTGCTCTCATCCCCAAAGAGAAGGGAGCTAACTCCTTCAATAGGTTTCGTCCGATTTCGCTTTGTAATATAGGTTACAAATTGATCACCAAAGTCATCACTAACAGACTGAAGCCCATCCTCCCCAAAATCATTCCAGATAGCCAAGGAGGCTTCATTCAAGGTAGACGGATTATGGACAACTTTATTTTGGTCCAGGAGGCAATCCATTCAAGCTTGATTCGCAACGAAAAAGGTATGGTTGTCAAACTTGATCTAGCTAATGCTTTTAACAGAGTTAGACATTGTTTTCTGCTAAAAGTCTTACATAAACTTGGATTTGGTGAGAATTTTATCAATTGGATTCGAGCTTGCATCTCGGAGCCTTGGATTGCCCCATTAATTAATGGCAGAGCTACTGACATTTTCAAAGCCACAAGAGGGCTTAGGTAGGGGTGCCCTCTCTCACCTCTTTTATTTGTTCTTCAAGCCTCTGTTCTCAGTTTTTATCTAGAAAAAAAAAGAGCAGATCAGGATATTGTTGGACTTTGTATTGCGAGGGGTGTGAAAACCATTAATCACGCTCTTTTCGCGGATGACACACTGCTATTGGGAGCAGCTTCTGGGATTATTGCCTCCAGATTTAAAAAAGCTTTGGATGAGTTTTGTTTGGTATCGGGAAGCAGTCTAAACAAAGGAAAATGCCATATCTATTGCTAGAACACCACTTCCAGCTTGCTCAACTCCATATCCAGAATCTTTGGTTTTGCAGCATCCTCAAATTGGACTTCCTTCAAGTATTTGGGCCTCCTGGTTTTTCTCAAAAAATCTTACAGCAGAGATGGCTCCCCAATTGGAGAAATTCAAGAACAAACTACTTGCCTGGGGATATTCCTGGCTCAACATTGTTGGTAAGTCAGTCCTCATCAAATCTGTTCTTTCCAATCTTCCCCTATTCCAGTTTTTTGTCCTTCTCGCTCCATCTAGCATTCTCAAAAAAATGGAGGAGACCATTCGAAAATTCTTTGGTAAGGGAAGTAAACAGAACGAGAAAAAGATTCTGCTAGTCAACTGGGAATGTATCGCCAAACCGCTATTGGAAGGAGGCTTGAATTTCAAGAATCTTGGCTACCATAATGTAGCAATGGGAGCTAAATTAATCTGTAGAATTATTGGCCCTAAACCTGGCTGGGCACAATTAGCTCTCTGGAAAAAATACTTCAAAAGCCATTGTTCTCGCTACCTAGATCATCCTAAGAAGCATTCAAATACTCCCTTCCTAAAGTTTTGTAGCAAATCTTGCTCTCTAATCAAAGATCATGCGTTCTGTGTTCCTGGTAATGGAAAAAGGATCATCCTTTGGACAGATAAAATTTTGAATAACGAGCCTCTGGGAGACTGTCGTTCACTCCAAACATTGCGCAGATGGATGAATGAGGCTGGTTTGCGAACTCTATGGGACATTTCAACTTGGCAGAACTCTCGCTGGGCTAGCTGGAATCTTCAAACACCCCTAGAACTTTCTATGCAGCGTGAGATCCTGATTTCCAAGCTCCACAACGTGTCTCCTTTGCTGGCTTGAAAAAGGGATATAAGAGGATGGGGTACGCAGACTGGCGGATACTCTGTTGCTCAAGGTTACGCCAAGCTATGTGAGTGTCCCCATGTGGCCACAAACCCTAAGCCTTGGAAAGGGATATGGCATTATCCCACCTTGCCTAAAATTCACTTCTTCAGCTGGCTACTTTGTCACTCCAAAATTTTGACAGATGATAACCTCCAGAAACGTGGTTTTCACAATCCTTCAAGGTGTCGTCTTTGTAAGGTAAACCAGGAAAGCGTAGTTCATATGATGCTCGAATGCACCTTTACTTTGAAAATTTGGATAGAATTGTTGTGAACTCTGAGTTTCAACATCGTGTTGCCTTCCTCCATCCCTGATATTTTTACTAAATGGCTGCAAAGGTATCCTGGGACTCCCCCAAAAAAAAAATCATCAGAGCTGCTTAGACTGCTCTCCCAAAAATAATCTGTTGGTAGGTTTGGCTTGAGAGAAATAAAAGGATTTTTAGAAGCTATGAACAAGAGGCCAAGCTTGTGGCAGTCAAAATTAAAAGCCAACTTAAAGAGAATCTGAGAGATATTAAAGATGATTTAAATCTCAGTCAGCAAGATATAAATTGGGGCTCCTATCTTGAACTCCAGTTCCAAAAAAGTGCAAACAGTATCTCCCTCCTCAAAGATTGGCAAATAAGACTTTCAGCAAATGAATTCAAAGACTGGGCCACAAATCAGTAGAGATTCTCCCTCTTTTTTGATGGGGCTGCAAAGGCCAATCCTGGAAGAGCTGGAGCTGGAGGCATCATTTTGAATCTCGATGGCATAAGGATACACAGTTTCGCCTGGGGTCTGGGCATAGCTTCTAGCATTCAAGCTGAGGCTTTGGCTCTTTTCCAAGGTCTCAAGATTATGAAAATGTTGAACATCAGGGAGGCAAATGTAATAGGGGACTCCCAAGTAATAATTAATACTATGGTGACTCATTCTAAGCCAACGGATCTAAGGCTTGCAAGGCTACTTTTCAGAGTAACAGATCTTAGAGACTCCTTCCAGAAGTTGAATTTTTATCATGTGTTGAGAGCTAACAATAAGGAGGCAGACATCGAAGCCAACAAAGCTACCCTCCTTATGGCTGGAGCCTTGCTCAGAGGAGGACAAGAATCATGGGAACCAATTCCTTAATTTAGATAGCTGTCATATTTTACTGCATTTTGTTAAACCAGTTTGTATGTATCCATAAAGTTGGGAAAATCTCAGAAATAGACTACATAGTAGCAAGCAAAAAGAGATGTGAGCTAAGCATAAACATCATGACCTTGCATGGTTGTGCGGTTCTTGTGGAATCAGACTCACCTTATGTAAACCGGTTTTTGGCATTAAGGCCAAGTATTTAATAAATTCACTATCCTTTTCTGTAAAGAAAAAAGAAAATGGAGGGCAGCGCTGATTTTTAGGGTGATCTGCGCATGCGTTTTGAACTGGAGCTCTCGCGCCCCTGCTTCCTCAGCCCCTGTGGCCCTCCGCAGGCCCCCTGCCTGGCAACCCTTGCTGCTGGGCTCTCAATCCTTCCTGGAATCCCCGCAATCGGGCTCTGCCTCCCTCCTCCGGCCAGTGCTGCTGCTGGCACAGCATCCACGTCTGGGTTTTGCGATCGCAGAGAAACATAGCTGCCGCCATGAGTACACCTGGGGGTCGGGAGCCTTCTCCCACACCACCAATCTCTTCAGAAGATTCATTCAGAAGATTGCTCTCGCAGAAAGGGAAGAAACATTTGATTCTAGAAGTCCCGAAATTCATCAAAAAACTAGAGGAAATTCCTGAGATCGCCCTGCCAGAAGACCAACCGATAAAAATCGCCCTGGCCTTGGCTGACAAAGGGTTGGTAGGAAAATTTATGGAATAATGGCCCTCTACAAAAACAACAGATGACTGGATCCACACAACTGGAGGCCCCAGTTGGAAAACAATGTGATATGCTATGTTGTCAGAAGAGGGTATTTCATTTTCTAGTTCACCTTCAAAGAAGATCGATATTTGGTTTTCAGAAATGGTCCATATTTTATGGGAAATCAGGGTCTGTATCTTAATAAGTGGACCCCTGACTTCGATCCCTTAATTGATACCCCTAAAGAGGTCCCAGTCTGGGTCCGACTTCTCAATCTTCCAATCTATTGCTGGAGCTATCAACCTTGCAGAAGATTGGAAATGGCCTAGGTCGTTTCATTGACAAAGAAGATAACAAGGATCAATATACCTACATAAGAATCTTTGTGGAAGTCGATCTAGAGGCTGGACTACCCGAAACGGTAAAATGTACAGTCAGAGAATGGCATCACTATCAAAAATTGGATTACGAGCAACTACCTTTCAAATGCAGAACCTCTCACGAACATGGACACTTCCAACGAAATTGCCCAAAAGCTCCAACTGGGGACAAAGTGGACAAAGAAGGATGGAAAGAAATCAAAAAGGGCAAGGCAGTCCCAAAACCAAATGAGAAGAAAAATTCAGGGTCATTGGTGAAGCCCAGGCTAAACCAAAAGCCAAAGAAGTTCCAAAAGAGGGTTCTTCCTCTGGGGTAAAGACAGATGCCATTGGAACCCAAGAGGAACCAGAAGACCCGTCGAAGAAAGTGAAAGAAGTAGAGGCAAAGTCAACTCTTCCTCCATCAAAGGATGAACAAGGGGAAAAAAATAAAATGAGGAGCGCATCAGTTTGGGCTCCGATTCTAAGGGAGATTCAGAACATGGAGTCTCAGATTCAGACAGCTCGCAAGTCACTCCTATCAAGTCGGCCAGGGGTTGAAGGTCCAAGAAGAAACAGAGAGAGGAACAAACTTATCTGGATGTTCTCCAAGGCTCTCAGAAAACTCTCAAAGGAATGATGAATACCAGATCTAGGCGCAAGCATGGTCAGGCTCCAAAAGGAGTCATAACCTTCCAAGCCAGTGAATAATGAAATATGTCTCCTGGAATTGCAGAAGGTTAGGCAGCAGGTTGAAAGAAGAAGCTCTAAAAGGCATTGTAAGGATGTACTCACCTGAAATATTTCTCATCTAGGAGACAAAACTGGAGGACCTTCTACTCCTCCAAGCAAGCAAATCATTCTGGCATAAAGGCCAAGGGAGAGCAGTCAGCGCTAGAGGCGCCTCTGGAGGGATTGCCTCCTTTTGGGAAAGCTCCAAATATTATCTAATTCATGAAGAATGTTGCCCCCATTCGCTATTCACTAAGCTCCTCCATAAAGAATCTGGCCACCAAGTAAGTATGTTCAATCTTTATGCTTCGGTCTTACCATCTAAGAAAAAAAACTGTTGGGACTCACTCTAGTCCTATCTTTTCTTGCACAACCCAGAAAATATTTTATTGCAGGTGATCTGAATGCTACGCTAGCCGCAGAAGAGAAAAAAGGGGGGCTTGTTGGTCAGGGACCCAGCTAGAGAATGGGTTGAAGACCTCATTTTAGATTGGGAATTGGAGGATATCAAGCCCACATCTGGGAAATTCACCTGGTCAAACAAAAGGATAGGCCCTTGCCACATTGCTACTCATCTAGACAGATTTCTAGTCCAATCCTCCTTCTTGACTTGTGGTCTAATGGCCACCTCTAAAATTCTGCCGAACTACACCTCTGACCATAAACCCATTCTGCTTGAGCTCTCCTTGGATGGAAATCTTGGCCCCATTCCCTTTAGATTCAGTTCTCTATGGATTCATCAAGAAGGATTCCTGGAGGTGGTCTTCGAGGCCTGGAACCGGCAAGTTCATGAAGGATCCCCTTTCTTTGTGTGGGAAGAAAAAATGAGGAGACTTAAAAGGGAGCTCAAGGAGTGGGCTAAAAGGTTGAAAATGCCCATCGCCAAAAGAAAGGAGATGCATGACAGTTTAGCAGGCCATCAATTAACAATGGAGAATTTCGATGTAACTCAAATCCTTCTTCAAAAAGAAGTAGAGCTGCAAAAAGATCTCCATAGAGAAAGTAGGGATGAAGAAGAGTTCTGGAGACAGAAGTCCAGAAATCTTTGGTTACAGGCCGGAGACAAAAATACAAGCTACTTCCATAAGCAAGCTGAAGCACGCAAGCACTTCAAAATAGTAAATGAAATTCACTATCAAAAAACTGTGGTTAAAGATTCTAAAGGAATAAAGCGAGCAGCCACTCCTTCTTCAAAGATCTTTACTCTGCCCTGGAAGACCCTCCTATCGATTCTCAAGCCTATCCGATTGATCTTATTCCTCACTGTGTTCAAGATTCTAACAATATTATGCTAACTGCTCCGATCAGTATGAATGAGATTAAAGAAGCTTTGGATTGCATGGATTCGGATAAAGCCTCGAGCCCTGATGGGTTCACTGCAAGGTTCTACCCAACTTCTTGGCCTACAATTAAAAAATACCTTCTGAGAATGATCCATAAATCTCATACCTACACCAAGATTGGAGGCAATACCAACTCGACCTTCGTTGCCTTGATTCTGAAAGACAAAGGCGCCACCGATTTCAGCAGATTCAGGCCCATCTCTTTGTGTAATACAATTTATAAGCTGATTACAAAAATAATAGCCAACCGTATTAAGAAAATTCTACCGGTCATCATCCCTGAAAACCAAGGAGGATTCATAAAAGGGAGAAAGATTCTTGACAATATTGTGCTGTTGCAAGAAGCAATTCATTCAAGCTGTCATCGAAAAGAGAAAGGCATGGTGATTAAGCTAGATTTGACAAATGCCTTTGATAAGGTGAGACATGATTTCCTGTTTTCTGTGATGGAGAAATTTGGCTTCTCAAAAGTTCGCATAACTTGGGTGAAATCCTGCATTACCTCCCCTTGGATAGCACCTCTGGTTAATGGTCGTTCAACAGAATTTTTCCAGGCCTCGAGGGGGCTAAGACAAGGTTTCCCTTTGTCCCTGCTTCTTTACGCCATTCAAGCTTCGGTGCTCAGCTTCCAGCTAGACTACTGTCAACAGATCCAAACTCTGCCAGGCCTGAGAATGGCTCACAATGTTAAAGACATAAATCATGCCCAGTTTGCTGATGATACATTATTTCTTGGAGGAGCTAGCATAAATTCTGCTAGAACCTTCAAGAAGGAGCTGGACATTTATAGGGAGGTTTCGGGCAGCAAGATTAACTATCTAAAAAGCACGTTGTATGGCTGGAATTACTCGATCAAAGATTTGACAGACATAGCAAGGCTATTAGAAATGGAAAGAACCCTGACCTGGGAGTCTTTTAAGTATCTTGGGATCCCAATCTTCAAATCAAATCCTAAGGTAGCTCATTGGATGCCCCTACTAGACAAGCTAAAACTCAGAATACAAGATTGGGGAGCCTCATGGTTGAATAATGCTGGGAAGGTAATCCTTATGAAATCTGTTCTCATAAGTCTCCCAGTTTATTAGAACTCCATTCTACTAGCCCCTAAAACCTTTATTAGTAAAGTGGATGGTCTCCTGAGAAGATTTCTGTGGGAGGGAGGGAAAAATAATGAAAGAAGGCTCCATTTAGTTAATTGGGACACTATTAAGATGCCATTCTTGGAAGGAGGTCTTCGAATGCGGGATCTGGCAGCCCAAAATCTTGCTCTAGGATCCAAGCTCCTTTGGAACATTGTTTCTGGGAATCCTAGTTGGAGCAAGAGAGTTCTGTGGAAAAAATATTTTCATGGGCAGCGTTTGAGGTGCTTGGACCAGCCTCCTAGAATTTCCAAAGGATCACCAGTTTTCAAACTCTGTCTCACAGCTTTGAAACTTTTCAGTCATAAGCTTTATTAGATCCCAGGTAATGGGAAAAAATAAAAATTTGGGAAGATTCGATTCTTGGATATCAGCCCTTGAATCAGATGGACAAACTGGAAAATATCAAAGCTTGGCTTCAGGCCAGAAATTTGGAAACCCTTTGGGACATCTCCAATTGGACAAATGATGCAGAAAGTCTATGGGATGGTTGGAATTTGGGGGAGGTCCCTCATTGTTTGGATGGTGAAGCCAATTTATTGTTGGATTTGCTCCAAGGAAAATCTCCCTTAAAGGCCTCTTCTAAGGACAAAAGAGGGTGGGGTTATCTTTCAAGCTCTTACTCAGCAGTAGAAGGATACAAAAGTATGATGGATGTCCCTAGCGTCCCCCAAGAGCCAACTCAATGGAAATTTATTTGGTCTTTTCCTGCTCTCCCTAAAATTGACTTCTTTTGTTGGACTCTGGTGCATAAAAGTATCCTCACTTTACGAGCATGTACCATTCCGCTGTCGAAAATGCCACACCCTGGGTAATTTATTCCGAGACTGTCCCTCCAATATGAAATCCACGACCACCCATTCAATGGACCGAGAACCGAAGGTATGGGAGAATATCACTACTGCATGAAGAATCCATCTGATGCATAATCCTTTGGAGGCTAGGTATGGAAAACAAAGCACATCTTTTGAAATACACCTCTTAGTGTAGCTTAAAATGTTTCTTATCATTGTCGAATCATTCTGTCTTCAATGACATGCATGGTTGAAAGAACTGAAAGTCATTCCATGTGTTTCCTCTTCATGTCTTGCTCCCTTTCACTTGTTTATTACATAACTTAGAAGATGAAGAGTATTACCATTTGTTTATTTAAGCTACGGAGGTTGTGACCAACATGATCTTATGACTAACCAGGCATGATGCAAGGAATCCTAAGTGGGATGAAATATGTTTGATGATATGTATATAGTCAGTACACTCCTTTTCATTAATCCTTGCTTTATATCTTACATGTACCCTCACTACTTGTCAGATTTGGCTACCTGCTGTCAGCAGTCTCTTAGCTCTTTCCTGAAAAAGCAGGGGAAGGGATTTCCTTCAACCTAATTTATTCAAGGATCTTCATAGAAAGTATAAAGCTAAGAGAAGGAGATGTATAATCTCACTATAAAACTCTTGAAAATACTTTGCGTGTTCAAATATGTCCAAACGATTACACTACCACTCAACAACATTGTCAATCTTGGAAGACTCAAGAAAGATCACATCTCTAGATATTATAAACTCCTTATTCACTTTATCATAGAGATGGTATTCTTTGGAGGTATGAGTATCCAAAGAAGATACATTTGTGACTCCTTGAACTATGTTTTTTTATATCTTCCTTAGGTATCAAGGCATAACAGGAGGAACCAAAAGCCCTGAGATGCCTCACTGAAGGAATGTGGCCATACCACATTTCATAGGGAGCCTTGTTTCTAATAGCATGAGATGGGCACCTATTATTTATATACACAACACATAGAACCACATCAGCCCAAAACCTTATGAACTTAACATGTGAACTTTGCCAAGTTCATAGTGAAAGTAATACATTCTAGTGAACTATATGTTGAAAAATGCAGCAAGAAATTCTCAATTTGATTTTTCCTTGATTAAATTGAAAAAATTCAAATTTCCACATCAACAGACAACTTGAATGATGTTAACTTGTGTGACATGGCTTGTGTCACGTATTTTACTCAGTAAACTCGAGTTGGAGGAGTTAGAGTTCAGTTCTCCATATGTGATTGCTAGTTTGTAGCAATAAAGGTCAATTATCTCAGGTTGTTGTCAGTTAAACTAGTTCTGACTTTTGGAGGAACTAGTGGAAGGTCATTTAAGCAGTGGGACTACAGTCAAACTCAGTCATCATCCAGTTAACTGATCAATCTACCCAAGATAGTTAGGGCATGCAGAGAAGTTGAGTTCCCTAAGGTTGGTGGAGATTCCGACGAAGTTTTAATTTCTTGTAGCTCACACAGTTGCAAAAACTTACCATAACCATAGTGGAGCAGGTAGCTTGAGTAGGAGCTTCTTGTGAAATTGGAGAGGGAATGATTGTTGGTAGAATTAATAGCCTACCAGCAGTTTGTTTTGCACCACACTTCAATGTTTTGGGCAAGGTTTTTGAGGGTGGATAATTTTTTTTATACTTTTTGGTCATGCACGTCCTCACTAACTATCTTGGGAGGTCTATAATAGTTCCTTGCATGCACGTCCTCACTAAATATGTTTTGGGATGTCTATACTAGTTCCTTGAAAATTCATGTTTGTCAAGGCTTAACTACTTATGATCTTAGGTGCTCACAATAGTCCGACAGTTTATGGCACTCTCCAAATCACCATTCTTGGAAGGATCCAACAAAATGACTTGAGAGGAAGATGAGAAGGGCACACTCTTATTGGAACTAACCTAGAACTAGTGGAATTGGTTGGTCCCAATGGTTTTAGAGTTGTTCTAGTCTAATTTGGTGGTTCAGATTGGCTAAGGTTGGTCTTGTATTGAACTGACCTTAAAACACCAAAGTGACTAGTTCTCTACTAAACTGACTGATTCTAAAGAATGTAGTTGTGCATATTAATCCAAATTTTTTATGAACTTTACCATGTTCATAAACTTATTGTTGTTCTCAACCTATCAATTTATCAATTTAACTTTGAGGACCAATAAGATAATTGATGGTCTTATTTGGCTTCTTCCCAAGGTAGACAAACCATATCATTGTTATTATTCATACAATATCTTTTTTCCATTCATTTATTTGATTCATATTTCCAAGATTTGAAACTAATGCTAGCATTAGTTTATAAACATTAGTTTAATGCTAGCATTAGTTTATAAACATTAGTCTTCTTATTCTTCTCCTAAGAAAAATCAGCGACTACCTTCAGATTTAGTTGCAACTTCAGACTTCTTAGCAGGGTGCACAACCTCTCCTCTACTTTAGCTTGACAACCCAACTTCAACCATGTATGCTGAGAAAATGTCATATTTTGATTCTTGTAACACTTATCCATTAATTAGAGCACTTACTGGAACAAAATAACATTATGGGGATATTCCATTCTAGTTCAACAAGTTATATGATGTGGAACTGTCCAAATAGAGAAAACAAAATCTTTTTCACACTTATCAACTCTCCAGTTTTATTAACCCTTCAATCTTGTCTTCATGAAATCAAGCTTTAAAACGAAGCTAGACCTAATCCACTCCCATAAGGCATCATAGCCTATATGGGAATCTCTAAACCCACCCCATTGGAGGTGTCAATCCTGATTTCATGCATCTATTGGACTCAAGACTAGCTCACATATTGATTAGTCCATTGATATATCGAACTTATCCTCACGCAAGCGAATTGGAATAGACTAGAGGTCATGCAAATGTTGAAATGAAGGTGTCTTGGATGGTGGATTCCATGCACCAATCCTATCTCATGTTGTTGTTTTTGGTACTTGCAATATCATTTTAATGGAATGAAACACTAACCTTCAAATAATCAAAATAACCATTTGCGATGTCAACTTTGTCAATATTATAACTTCATTTGTACTCTTATCACATGCTTATGTCTTTTCTTCATTGTTGTAATGCAATCAATTTAGTGTTTAGTTAGAAGTCATCACCATAACAAAAACCATAGCAAATTTTAACCTTTAAACCTAATTATTTCCAACACTAGGATAATGTTGTAATTTGCTCTAATCATCTGTAACAAACCCAACACCTTGAGTGTTATCCAAGCGATGGGGTCAACTTCTTTGGAAACACACAAAGGGAGAGAGAGATATTATCACTTTAAAAGTTAACTTCCTTACGATAATGGCTACAGGTATCACTTGAGATGAACCCAACACCTTGAGTGTTATCGAAGCAATATGGTCAACTTATCTCAAAACACACAAAAAGAGAGCGATATTATCACTTTAAAAGTTAACTTCCCTGCAATAATGGCTATAGGTATCACTTGAAGTGTCATTTATGTAGTGATGTAGGGTATAGTTTCACATAGACCAAGTGATGTAGGATAGGGTTGAAAGGCGACGTTAACTCAAGGGTTGGGCGCCGAGACTAGTGGATTGGTTCCTGGGGGTCTTGTAGCACCTGAGGGAGGTCTGTAAAGAGTTGGTTAGTCGGTTCCACTTCCTTAACTGCACTTAGGGAGTTTAATCATATCATAGTAACTCTTCATCACATGTTTACCCTGGTGGACCAATTATCACAGGTAAATGTGGGAGGAGGGCATTACATAATATAAATCATTTATTCAAGTAGAAGCTTGTGTATTTATTTGTCTTATTTTTGCATGCTTATAATTTCCTCTAACTAATAAGAACTTATCTCCACTTTGTCATGTAAGAAAATTGTGTCTTGATTTGTGCAATTTCCCACTCAATCATGCTAGACATAGGGTCATGACTTGTCTTACAAATGCTTGTTTACAAAGGGAGACCCCTCTCGACTCCTTTAATGCAATTTCTACTCACAAGTCTATGAAATATATTGGATGACTATCAAATTATCGCAATAGATTAACTTGATTGTGTGGATATTTGTCTTCCACACTATGTTATTTGTCTTTACTGGATGTATTATTTATATGCAAGATGGATATTTTATTTCCCCATGGTATGTTGGTTTCTCTTGGATGTACTTTCAATGGTAGTTTTGGTGCCATTGACAAAAAGTGTGGTCCTTGGTGCTCCTCCAATTAACCAACGTACTTCACTGGTTCCTTCTTTCTGAGTACAACCAAAAGACCCAATTACCAAGTTGTCGAACGATGTTGGTATTGGTACTATATTGTTCACTAAAATAACCTTTATTGCTACTATATCGTTGCAATTTTTTTACTCTTGGCTAATTCAATTTCTTTATTTCCTCTTGCCCCAACTTAGATACATATGTGTCACGTTTTCTTGTGAGATTTCAGTTATGAGATGAAGTAACAAACATACATGTTTGTGAACACTAGGAAATCTACTACATTTTGAAACTTTTTAGGTTGCAATTGTGATCAAACAATGTTGTGCCCAAACTTTATTTAATTTTCCCAAGATATCATATGCATGATTTAAAAGTAAAGACATATAGATAAACTAACTATAATATTCTAATATACTGTCAAATGTTCTGTGATGGTCTGTCTCCAGGGCCGATGAATAGTTTGAATGTTAAACATGCAACTTCAGTAGTGGTTGAACTTCTTTTATAGTTTTTTGCACTTGAATTTAATTGGTGGCAAGGAAGGACATGGATTGCAAAGGCTTCCTTTTGAATGTGTGATCTGGGTTTAATTGGATGTGATCCAATGGCTAGGAATTTGTTTTTGGTTGATCCATGTGCTTTGATCTATTTTAATGGGAAATAGAATGGGTTGGGTGTCATTTATTGAAGTTATTGAGTTGGGTGTCATTTATTGAACACAATGGGTTTAAATGCTATTGGGTTGGGTGTAATTTATTGAACACAATGAGTTTAAATGTTGAACAACACAGGAATTATGGTTGACATAAATTCACTTTTATTATGTGCAGGTATGGACATTTATTTGGGATACATAGCTTCGGTTCTCATGAGTGGGGGTTGATGTGATTGCTACTTTGTACATCTAGAATAGACCATTTTGGAAGGATTTATGGTTTTATCTATTTTCTAGTTCGGTCAATATGATTTGTACTCTTAAGTATCAAGATACTATTTATGGATAGTTGTGCGCCCAGTCAATGTTTGGGGAAATTTTGGACATAAATTAAAACATATTTGCACTTAATATTATTTACTTTTGTTTAAATATTGGCGGCACAAGTCTCAACTTGTGGTTTGGTCGAACTAGTACTATATCAATTACTGGTCCCTACACAACATTAGACATCTCTCCCTTAGATGTGGGATACAAGATGGTTTTTCATGTGAAAAGAAAAACAATATGCTAGCCTACCAGATACTCATGTTCATGTGAAAAGAAAAACACTATGCTAGCCTACCGAATACCCATGTTGATGTGTCACATTGTTGATCATGTGGATGTATGGGCAATGAGTTGTTTCATTGTTGAAGACGCAAAGGGTGCATATTTTCCACATTATATGTAAATGTAAAAAACATGTATTTAAATGTGTTACATACAAATGCTAAATTTTTATATATTAGTATCTATCTATCATTTTAATAATGTTTTCCCATTAAAGATTCGGAAAATTATATTTATACATTTTTTTAAAAGTAAAAATTCCTAGTGTTGTCGTGAAGTAACTAACACCAAACGTGTTTCAAAATTTACAATATATTTTTACGTGTTTCATTTGGTGATGCATTCCTTACCGTGACAAGAGACCTCATATTTTTCAGCCAAATCCCTAGCCATCATGATTTTTCACCCAAATCCCTAGCCCGTTTTTCCATTGATACCTAATTATGCCATTTCTCTCTCACTCAAGACTAATTATACCAGAATAGATCCATCTTAACCACAAATCTAACTTGAGAAGAGAAGGATCAAATTTCATATGACTAATTATACTAGCACAGATCCATCCTGACCACAGAACCTGAGTAGATAAGGATCAAATTTCATATTGTGTAAACTTATTTGCGAGTGCAAAAAGCAACCTAATTCATCTTTTGTTATTGATATATTTTTAAATATATATCAATGTTAATTAATATTAAAATATTTTATTGATAACCTACATTGGATATTTCATTCTATAAAACATTAACAAATTTTCTTTTAACAAATTTTTTTCTATATATAGATATATATGAAGTTGATATCACATATTAAATATCTTGCATTTTTTTTGTACTTCTAATTACTTTACATGAAATTATATTAGGTTATATGGACAATTAATTAAATAATCATAACAGTTTTTTCATTTTTATTATAGTCGACATTGTTTTTCTATTTAGGAATGGATATACTTATACATTGCCTTCACATTGGATATTGGACTATCGAATGAGCATATAGACTCAACAATTTTTTATTTATTAAATATTAAATATTATAAATTTCAAAGAGAAAATTAGATATATAATTTTGAATTTTCCACACAAATATTTTAACTTTTTTTCTTTTTGGTTTATTAATTTTTCCCTTTTCATGATAATTATTCTTCTTCTCATGGTTTTTTTTGAAGGTCATAAATAAATAAAAATTAAAAAAAAAAAAACTCATAAATAAATATTAATATCATTTTTTCTTTAACTATGGAGAGTCTTTCATTATTCTTTTTTCTCATAATAATAAAGAAATAATATTTTTTAAGTATTATTTTGCTAATATATGAAAGTTGTTAAATAAAAAAATGATAATGAAAATAGTTAATTAAAAATATAAAGGTTAAATAACTTATCATCGATTGAATTGTGTTTTATTGGTCCCGAGTCATTGTACCATGCGAACAATCCCGATCCAGATCCAAATTCAAATTCTGGTTTGGTATACAATCATTATATGTATGGTTAAAAGATATTATATCCACCACAAATCGTTTCACGGATCCCATGTTCCTGATATCACTCCTTGAACAATGCATATTGATGCAATACACACCAGCATTGTATCACAAATATACCTCACCAATTTTGAGTGTATTTGGGCTCTGAAATGTACACCTCAAAATTAACGTTGGTTATTATCACATCTTTTAAAATGCGTAATGGGTTCTCAACCAAATACATTTTTCAATTATCATGGTATATCTAAATACTCACAACCAATACTATTTCGTACAGGTTCCATATTAATATTTGCTTCGGGTAAAAATCCTTAGTCATTTATGGGTGCATTGGAAAATATTCCATGGAGGACAGAGAGCTATCTGTTAGACTTAAACGTTGTTATTGTTGTTCTTACACCTGGCTATGGCATTAACTCCCGCCAACTCGATCACGTGATGAGGGTGTGGTCGTTGCACCCTATACCACTAGACCTCGGCTCTTCCCCAGATCGACGATGCAGAGTCTTGGAAGCCCACCCGAGGTGAGGCTTGCTCGATACGACACTCAGCTAGTCGCAACATTTTGGTTTGCCAAGGCATTGTGTCCCGGCCTTGCTACAGCTTCACTCTCCTACCTGGTGCCGAGCACTCGCAGAACTTTGTTGGGATGACGAACGGCTAGAGCCCTGAAGCGTAGCCAGGCTCCAGATCAACTCAGACCAGTTCATTTCTAAACGATGGTTGCCCTAAGGTAATTGTTCACTATGTTGTTTGCTAAAGTGTTTGATGTTCTTGATTTCTGTTCGGCCGAGCTCCTAACGTGCCTCGGCTTGTCTCTGTTTGCTAGGGACGAGGTTTGCAGTTTCCTCTAGCAAGTCGTGCAAGGGCGCAGGAGTGGCTGCCCAGCTTTCAGGGTCTCCTCCGCTAAGAGCTCAGTGAACCAGTATGTACCCATGGTTTCCCGCAACTTCCTCTAGTTATCTAATTGCCCTACAATAAGTAGTGCAGGCTTCATAGCATGAAGAGAACATTTTCTTGTTATTATTATATTTTTTTTCCTTAATCGAGATGGCACTGTGACCCAGCCCTTACAATTGTCTTATTTGTCGAATGCATAGAGGGTTTGGCTGATGTTGGGCCTAGCAGTCCTGCCAACTTCGGTATGGTTTGGGAAATTTAGCCCTTGCAAGGGTTTGAACAGTCAACTATGTTTTTATGAGCCTCGAGCTCTCTTGCAACTTGATATGTGAATCATTGTTAAATAATGTTGGTTTCAAGTTAATTTTCCTTGAGGCATTTTGATGGCTTCCTAGTTCACAAACTAGCCATGCCTGTTATGATTATTTGAATGCTCCAGTTCATGCGAATTTATGTTTATTTATATGCCAGTTTTTGAATTGTTGAATGGTCTTTACGGCCGGAGTTCTGTGGCAGGGGATGAGCGCTTTCCTTATAGCGTCTCACCATAACCTAGACAGTCTTAATGTATGCACCCACATCAGGGTTTCTGAACTGTTAAAATTATGATATTTCCAAGACTACAACAAAGCATTTTATAACTGTTTATATGTATTATGATTTTAAGCATCCCTGGGTTTGGTCAGCAGGGTTTTCATTTCATAATGCTTCTCATAATGTTTAGCATTGCATACATCATTTTATAATGTTTGAACGAACGGCATAGTGCTCACCACATGATGACAAGGGTTTATGCTTCACAGGGTTTGGGATTTTAGTTAATTCTTGCTCGTAAATTTACAGAATTAGCTCCTAAATTTTGCATTCAGAGTCAGTTTACTCTTTAGTACATACTCTTGGATTTATATATTTAGCATGTATATTTGGTGGGTACCGTACAATCTTATGGGTTTTACTGCTTGCTCGAGAGAGCGGCTAAACTCTAGCCACAAAGTTCGCATACCCTCGTGGTGGTGACTACATTACATAGTTTTCTGTAAATGCTAAAGTTTATTTTCATCCCAACGGAACTAGGCTCACTGCAAGCATGAACAACATGTCATTCGTATTGCCCAGTGTCGCCCTCCTCCAAGCTTATTATTTTGGTATTAATGGCGTGTTTTTGAGGGATTTTCCATCAAAACCTCCCCTTAGATTCAACTATACAGGGGACAATATTCCCAAAAGAATTTAGGCTCCTGAACTAGAGACAAAGGTGAGAGTTGTCACCTACAACTCAATAGTACAACTGGTGTATCAGATAACAAACATCTTAGTGGCAGAGAACCATCTGATGCATCTCCATGGTTACGATTTTTACGTGGTGGGACAAGGTTTCGGGAACTATAACCCAATAACAAACCCGCTTAAGTTTAATATGGTTGATCCTCCACAGCGCAAAACCATCATCGCTCCAATAAGCAGGTTGGTTGCCATAAGATTCAAGGCTGACAATCCAGGTATATACATACATAAACTCATTTGCTCTTCAATTTGATTATTATCCTGCTGATTTTATTCCCAAATTACAACTCACTTGATATTAAATGTAAATTATCTTCATTCTTTGGACAGGAGTGTGGTTTCTGCACTGCCATTTAGATGACCATTTAGCATGGGGATTGAATATGGTGTTCCTAGTGAAGAATGGTCATGGTAGCAATACCAACTCCAAGGCATGAGGCGTCCAAATGTAGCTAGCCATGGTATGCCAGGTTTTGGTATGAACTGTGCTCTATGTGGTGGTTTGAATGGTGATTTTAAGAGGACTACTGATGGCCAGTGAGTTCATGTATTTATCACTGAGGTAAAAATCACTGATTTAATGGTGTTCACTTCAATAAAATACAAGTTAATTATGCAAAATCGTATTGTTGATTTTAGCTTGTGTGTTAATGATTTGTTGAGGAGCAATATATTTTCTCCCTTATGGTATCTTCATTTCCTTTGTGAACCTGCAGTGGATGTTGGATAATACGTTCAGGAGGGGTCAAATGGAGCTTGTTAAAGGGCTGGTATGTTTAAATTGAGATGTTGCTTCACTACTAGTGATGCATATAAGTTTGAGCATGCTGAACTGTTTTGTTTTACTTTTTTTGTGCATGATTGTTGCATTTGGATTCTGTCTAGTGAGATGTTGTTAAAGACCTCTATTATCATCCCCAAAGCCCAACCAGTCTTTCTGAGAAGACACGGGTAATGAAAAATTGTATTTGCTTGGTAGTGCCAACCTTGGTGTTGGCAAGAAATATTGTTATCTAGTTTGATGCCCCACTGTTCTCTTTTATTTCTAGTATCTTGTTACCTGGAGATGGAGGACACAATTACCATTATAGAAGAAAGTTTTTCCTAAAAAAAAATTCTTCTTTCTCTTTGACGAAAGGAGGGTCATCAACAAGCAGCAACGGGAACCACCAGAAAGCTCTCGAATACGTAAACTCCATTTCGGAACGATTCCGTGAGAAGAGTGAAGATAGAAAGACTAGCCAAGAAAACCAGCCCTCAAGGCATTGCGTTGTAGAACGAGGAGATCTTCTCCTAAAATGGGGCCAAAACAAGAGGCCTCATGGTTATAGAGCAGAATAAAGAAGCGTGGTTGAAGAATATTCTATTCAGGCTAAGAAAATTATTTGGATCGATAGACATAATTGGTAATTAAAAGTATTAAAGGAATTAAAAACTTAATTTTATGAATCTTGGTTTAATAAGCAAAATATTAAAAGAAATAGAGATGTTTAAAAAAAATATAATATTATCATAATTTTGATTTATTTATTATTATTATGTTTCTGTTTATAATTCTATGTTTCCCTAATATTATAAATCTCTTCCATCTAGTAAACTGCAAATGCACCTAACTACACTTTATATAATCAATAGAAAAAATCATTTTTTTTGTGAAGGATGGTGGGTTTATAATCAGTTCCTATAGGAAACCCAGTCCATCATGTTGTTCAGTTTGTAGTTTGCTTATACAAATGATTATGTCTTTGCAAATTTCAGTTTTGCTAGATAAATTGGTATTATGTTGAGAAAGAAAAGGTACACCTTGCATTGAAATTGAGTATCTGAGAACTAATTTTTTCTATATTGTGCTGGAATGAAAAAAATAATTCTTAAATTGTTGGTGATGTTTATAACAGGAAATGCAACATCTCTAGCACTCTACTTATCCCCTATGTAAGTATAGGGCACCCTTTGCTACTAGTGCTATTGTTTCTTTTCTTTGTTTTTTCTTGTGGCAGGCTACTTCCTTTTTGAATGTTTACTTTATTTCTGAGTGAAATTCTATGCAGTTTTGATTGATCTGATAGGCCTAATACTGAAATTCGGAATTGCAGGTCAACATTGTGGAGAATATACAAGTTCAAGTCCACGAAAGAGTACTTTGGCCTCCCTTATGTGTTCACCCTATTCAATTGTTGTGTTGGGCTGCTCTATGGGATCCCCTTCGTCAAACCCCACAGTACCATGATCCTCACAATCAACAGTGCAAGCTTTGTTCTGGAAACATTTTATCTCACGTCCTTTCTAACTTTCGCTCTGCCAAAGAGGAAGGTATAATTTTTTTTTAGCGCACATTCTTTGTTTCCTAAAATTTAAGTCTTTGGAAATTGCAAAAATGTATTATAAATGTAAGTCCCAACTCTAGCCTGAATTTTAATGTTTGGAATAGATTTGCAAATATTCTCACCTTTGTTTTATACTTCCCCTTTAAAGATCATTAATGGGGAACTGAAATTATATGTATGTATTGTGTGGAAGATTCCTACTTATTATCTTACAAATCTGTTCCAGGTGAGAACAATACGGGCCAGCAGACATTCAAAATGATTTTATTTATTTTTTTAAAATAATTTTTTATATTCTCTAGAGAGACAATAGTTTGAATTATGGACATTTATTTTTTTTAAATAATTTTTTATATTGTCTCTAGAGAGACAATAGTTTGAATTATGGACATTTATTTTTTTTAAATAATTTTTTATATTGTCTCTAGAGAGACAATAGTTTGAATTATGGACATTTTTTTTTAAATAATTTTTTATATTGTCTCTAGAGAGACAATAGTTTGAATTATGGACATTTATTTTTTTTAAATAATTTTTTATATTCTCTCTAGGGAGACAATAGTTTGAATTATGGACATTTATTTTTTTTAAATAATTTTTTATATTGTCTCTAGAGAGACAATAGTTTGAATTATGGACATTTATTTTTTTTTAAATAATTTTTTATATTGTCTCTAGAGAGACAATAGTTTGAATTATGGACATTTTTTTTTTTAAATAATCTTTTATATTGTCTCTAGAGAGACAATAGTTTGAATTATGGACATATTGTCTCTATAGAGACAATATGTTTTTAATCTTAGCTATTTTCTCTAAAAAGACAATAATTCTTGTCTTTATAGAGACAATAATAATATGTGTTCTATATTGTCTTTATAGAGACAAATTTTTGAGACATTATATTTTGAGACACCCGCTTAGAGACAATATTTGAGACAATACACAACTTTCTTTTTGTCTTAAGTTAAGACAATTGACTCAAATATTGTCTTAAATATTGTAGTAGTGATCTAAGATCTGGAAATCACCAAATACGCATCAAAGAGGAAGACATTTGCAAGACAACCTTCCAGACCAGGTATGGGAGTTATGAGTTTTTTGTAGTTCCATTTGGTTTAACTAATGCTCCAACTACATTTATGTGCTTTATGAATAGTGTGTTGTGTCTGTACTTGGATAAGTTTGATATTGTGTTCATTGATGATATACTGGTACATTCTAAAAATGAGGAAGAACATGTCGAGCATTTAGCAACAGTCTTCAGGTTGTTGAGAGAGCATTAGCTCTATGTTAAGCTCAGCAAGTGTAGTTTCTTTCAAGCTGAGGTACACTACTTGGTACACTACTTAGGTCATTGCAATAGATCTAGAAAAGATAAGAGCCATCATGGAGTAGGTAGCTCCCAGGAATGTAGATGAGGTGAGATCTTTTATGTGGTTGGTAGGCTATTATAGGAGGTTCATCAGGAGATTCTCACAGATTTCTTATCCTATTACATTGTTGCAGAAAAAAGGTAAGAATTTTTAATGGACAGAGGAGTGTGAGGCTAGTTTTGAGTAGCTAGCGAACTTTCAAACACATTCACCAACATTAAAGATTTCAGATCTGGACAAAGAGTTTTTAGTATGCATGGATGTTTGCGAGAAAGGACTTCTTGGTGTCCTTATGCAAGATGGAAAGGTTGAAATGAGCATGGGCATAACTACCCCAGACATGATCTTTAATCGGTATCGATTATAAATGCGCTGAAGATGTGGAGACACTATCTTCTGGCAGGAGGTTTACATTGATGAGTGATCACAGTGGTTTGTGGTATCTATTTTACCAACTGAATCTAAAAGGTAGGTAGGCTCAGTGGTTTGCTACAATCACTGAGCTCGATTTCGAGATTGGATATATCAAAGGTAAAGATAATAAGGTGGTAGATGCTCTTAGCAGACAGATACAAGTAAATCACTTAGCAGCTATGAGCTCTTATGGGACAGACTTACATGATAGGATCTTGCAGGCAGGTCAACAAGATGTCAGATATATGGAGATTATGCACAGGTTGTAGCAGAGTACTTTTACAGGTATAGATGATAGTATAGGTGTAGGTACAAGTGATAGTATAGGTATAGGTATAGGTAAAATTGATAGTACAAGTGATAGTATAGGTACAGATACATGTATAGATAGTGGTACAGGTATAGGTGCAGGTGCGCGAGCTATGGATTATTGTATTATAGAGAATGGATTGGTTAGGTTCAAAGACAAGATATATGTGTCAAATAGTAGTTAGATGAAGAAGGTAATCTTGAGGGAGTTTCATGCAAAACCATATTCAGGTCACCCAAGTTATTAGAATACACTGATAGCAATGAATATATTTTATTATTGGCCGAACTTGAAGAAGGATGTAACCAAGTTTGTGGCTAGGTGTTTTGGTTTTCAGCATGTGAAGGTAGAGTGTAAACATCCTGGTGGACTTCTATAGCCGATTTTGATTCTAGAGTGGAAGTGGGAAGTCATTTCCATGGGCTTCATCACAGGTTTTCCGAGGAAAGTGAGACAACATGATTCCATCATTGTTATTTTTGACAGATTGACAAAGGTTGTGCACTTCATTTCAGTGAAGTCTACATTCTCAGCTAGTGATGTAGCATAGGTATTCATCAGAGACGTGGTCATATTACATCGTGTTCTGAAGAAGATATTGACAGACATGGACATAAATTTCACTTCCAAGTTTTCGAAGGAGTTGTTTGTAGGTTTGGGCACATAGTTGGCCTTCAGTACAACTTATCATTTGCAGACAGATGGACAGATAGAGAGGGTCAATAAGATAATGGAGGACATGTTGCGATGTATGTGATGCATCAACGACGAAAGTTGGAAGAGTATCTTCCACTGGTATAGTTCGCTTACAACAATGGGTATCAAGAATCTTTGAGGATGAGTCTGTTTGAGGCACTATATGCATGGGGTTGCAATACTCCTGTCCTTTGGAGTGATCCTTCTAATAGGGTATTGATTGAACCAAACATGTTGGTAGACATGGAATAGGAAATGCAAGTTATAAAGAAAAATATAAAGGTAGCAATGAATAGGAAAAAGAGCTATGCAGATCGAAACAGGTTGTTAAAGGAGTTCTAGGTTGGGGAATAGGTGTACTTGCGCATCAAACTGAAAAAGAGCTCCTTACGAAGTGGATCATGTGCCAAGATGCAACCATGGTTTTGTGGACCCTTCAGCATTATTGAGAGGATTGGTCCAGTGTCCTATCGACTTTCACTACCTCCGATAGTGAAATTCCATGATTTTCTCCATGTTTCATTGCTTAAGAAGTATGTTAGGGATGATGATCATGTGATTGACTAATTTGTATTGCAGGTGGAATCGGATGAAGAATTCCGGTTGGAGGCTCAATGTATATTGCAAAAAATGTGCTCATGCCCAGGAACCAAGCAATCGAGAAAGTTAAAGTGAAATGGAAGCACTTTGGGCCCAATGAAGCTACATGGGAGACGATGGATCAAATGTGGGTTGTGTATCCTTCCTTGTTTTCCAGTTGAGATAAAGCAGTTTTGGTATGGTGTTTCGGTATATGTCTTGGTATATGTCTTGGTATATGTCTTGGTATATGTTTTGGTATATGTTTTGGTGATGTTTCTATATGTACGTATGTATATGGATGTAAATACCTCCATGAGCTATGTTATAAATCTATAATAAGCGGTATGGTTTTCATGTCATTATGATGTTATGTTTGTTATGTTTTCATGTTCATTTCCTTCTTAGTAGGTCGATCATTGTAAATATTGCATCGAGCTAAGTTATAAATATCCATTGGAAATATATTTTTCTTACAACAGTCTTGTGGTTATAGGTGTTGTTAAACACTGAGGACAGTGTTCCCCCAAGGGGAAGGGTTCTATAATAGCCCTGGTGAAAATTCCATGTAATTAAAGTTGATACAGGAAAAAATAATAACCACAGTTGATGGAAAACTTATTCCAAGTCGAATGTTGGGAAATACATCCTAGTATGGGTGTTCATTTGGTTATTAATGGCTAAGGAAATTGTCATAGGAAATGGCTAAGGATTTGGAAAGCTAAATGGCATTTTGGAAAATTTATTTATGAAAATAATGGAAATTAGGAGAAAATGGAGGTGAAAGGTCACAGGTTGCATGTGAGGAAGAAATTGAAGGAAAATAATCGAAAATGGAGAAAATTGAGGCCTCATTCATAAAAAGGCTTCTGAGGATTAGTTGGTAACCTTTTGTCAGCTCATTTTTGGAGCTCTCTCATTATTCTCTCCCTCTCTCATACTCTTGGATACTTAGACTTTTCTTGGAGCACTCTTCGACAATGTCATGTACTTGAATTTTTGGAGCAAGAGGGCAAAGGAACAACAAGAAAGCACACGAGGACATCGGGATCAACAGCTACAGACGATTTTTCTTATAGGTACCAAGTTGCATGTATCTTTTCCTCACTAGTGTTGGCATGTATGGCATATGTATGTGGTTTGTTGGCTGTGATCTGTCATTGGCATGGAGGATGGTCGGGATTGACAATGTATTTCATAGTCTTTACAATTCTTAGATAGCCATGGTGATTATGGATTTGTTTTCCTTGTTTTTTTTTTTGTTTTCTTGTTTCCTTACGTTTGGTTGAGTTATTAGTCCTAGAAGCCCTGGTTGGACAAACACTCTAGAAGCCCTGTAACAGCTTGGGTTGAGTTACTAGTACTGGAAGCCTTGGTTGTACAAACACTTTGGAAGCCCTTGGTGGGTTGATCTACTAGTCCTAGAAGCCCTGGTTGGATGAATGCTCTGGAAGCCCGGTAAAATTTGTGGGTTGGGTAACTAGTCCTAGAAGCCTTGGTTGGGAAAGTGCTCTGGAAGCCCTAGAAGGCTTGGATAGAGACCAATATGATTATGGTTTTGTGTTGTCTGGTCATGAGGTGGAATCAACGTTTAATGGGGTGGATGGCCCATCAAAGCCCTCCATGGTTTTAGATTGATGTGTTCTATGAGAGCCCACATTCATGCTTGGAATATGACACGAGGGTAAATTTCTAAAGACAGATTTGGCTCGGCCATTCTATGGTGGGTTGGAAGGTGGAAGTCCCATCCATGGTTTGGATTTTGAATCATCAATATGAGGTTATTTATCCTTGTATTTCTATGAGTATTATACTAGATTATATGTGGTTTAGATTGATGTGATTTCATTGGTATTTATGTTGCTATTATGTTGGTTATATATGTGTTTTATGACAATACCTATGGATGGCTCTCATCATGTTTTTAATTGTAAATCAATGATCGATGTATCTATGATGTAATGGATGAAATGGAAATTAATATGTGGAGGAATCAATGTCCCTTATCAATTTTCATCTAAGTATATGACCTTCTGCTCATATATATTATTTATACCTATAGATTACATATTCGTGATATGTTTGACGAAATTGTTGTCATGGATAGTAGGGGTCCAGTCAAGGTCTCATTCAAGTGATTGAATTTATATTGTCATTTCCTTGTTATTTTACTTTTCTGAATATGTGATTCAATTCTAAGCAGTGACCTGGGCTCTAGGCCTGAAAAGGTGGCTCGAATTCCTCGGACGACTGTACACAACATTTTTTCACTATCCCTGTACTCCCTATTCCTTGATCTTAGAGGACCTCTACAGTGAACCCTACATGCTTTCCCTTCATGAAGAAACTCCCATTGTGTCCTTCTTCATGGGCAGAACAATTCCCTTTTCCATAATTTCCCATAAATCTTTTGTTTTTCCCAGTTTACAAGACTGGTGCTAATGACCAGTGTCCTCCTCGCGCTGATATGCAGGGACTAAAATTGTCCCTAGGGCCAACCGGAGCGACTGAGCCTTGTTCCAGTCACACTGATCCTCTTTTGGAAAGTTTTTAAATAAAGAGCTGAAGCTTCCATCTCTAGAAGCTTCATAACGGAAATGTGGTAAATGGTTGGGCCGGATGGAGTCGAGGATGTCAATTTGGGCTCCTTTCCCCTATTAGGATGGAACTACCTCAAGAGATAATACCTTCTTCCATGAGAAGAGGAACCATCTCCCGTCCATTCATGCTATATAAACCTCCCTTTTTCCCAAGCACAAGCTAGTGTTAATGTTGGTGTGCTAGTGGTAATTAAGTTGGGAGTAATCAGTAAGTTATTCATAGTTGCAACTCTCTAGTTGGGTGTGAGGAAGAAGTGTGAACTTTTTTTACTCTGAAGACTTAAGGGAAGAGATTAAAACTATCATGGTTGAGGCCACCATGGAATTCTAACAGAAGTGTGTGGGAACCTGGTTTTGTCAGAGGAGAACAACAACATAAATACAATGGTTGTAATCTCTTCTTGATTTAATATATATGCAACAATCGATTGATTTCCTACATAATCTGTCATCTCACATGTTTATGGCTTAATGCTTCTTGACTTGTTAAGTAGGTTGAATTACAATTTCTCTATTATCATGGTTGTTGTTTGCTATTATTTACTTGTTTGAGTTGTTCGAAGAAGGAAACGAGAGATAGTTGGATCGAGCAAGCAAGGTCATCACCAAATAGGATAAGCGTACTAAGAGGCATGCCCTCTTAATTGGTTCTAACGTAAGGAAATCTTCCATAGAATGTCTTGTTTGTGGCTAGACCCGCCATCGGGCTAGAGGAATTGTTTGTGTCCAAACTTAGAATTTTACTTCACCACAAATGGTGACCATACTGGGGAGCCAATCCTTTTGTTTGTTTGCTTGGAATTTCATGGTTTTGTGTGAACTTTTCTAGTTTCACCATTTCCCTTTAGTTCTGTCTACTTTTCTTTGTTTATTACTCTGGGTCTGAAATTCACAATAGCAAGTCTGGTCTCAAATTTTGAAAATTTTTATTTTTTTCTTTGCATCCTCTCTCAGCGCGTTTATTTCATAGATAGCCATGCCGATCAGCACGGTATGCTGAGGAATAGTCACGCTGAACCTATTCTAGTGCTTGTTGTCAGTTAGGCAATCACGCCAATCCCTATAAGTGAAGATTAAGGTTCACCCCAGATCTTGGCCAATGTGTCTTTCTCTCTTGGTTTGTTCCTTATAAGCTGTTTATACCATCTTCTCCCTAACTAGAAAGCTTCATTTAGCTTGGTTTGTGTGCTGGCTTGGTTTATCCCACCCTCTGATGTGTTAAGTCTGGCCCTATGTGAAGTTCTTTTTTATTTTTTCTTTAAATCCCTCGATCAACGCTAGTTTTCAATTAGGTAGTCGCGTTGATCAGGCCATCAGCGCTAGTTGTAGTACTAGTCAGTCGTGTCGGTTGTGCTTATTGGCGCTAGTTTTCAGTTAGGTAGTCACTCTGATCTCTGAGTTAAGAAAAAATATGAATTCCATTCCTGTGCCAGTGTGTCTTAACCTTCAGATTCCATTCTTCAGACTCCCATCTTCATTGCTTCATTTTCAATTGAATGAGTGAAAGAGTCTTGTTTGTTCTCTTAGTTCGAGTGTCTCTTTTCTCTTTCCAAGAATAGATTGCATTGCTTGGTTTCTCGATTGAAGCATTTATGTGTTTGGTTTGTTTGATTTAGGGAAGAATTTGTTTTCAGTTTCATTTATCATGCTTTGGATTTGATTAATGCTTGTTTGTTCGGATTTGGAAAAATTTTCATTAAAGTGATTTATGTGAAAGATTAATTTTTGTGTTTTATGAAAAGAAGAACATCATTCTAGTTTACTTAAGCGAAAATATTGCATTAGTAGCGTTATTGAGAAGCTATAATTGCATCATCATAGGCATGGAAATGAAATGAAACTTATTTTGTTGTTAAGGGAAGATTAAGTGCATTTAGGACATATCTTAGTGAAAGATTTCATTCTTTGATTATTGCATTGATTGTGTGCTATCTGTCCCTCAATTAGTGTTGATTTCCATCGAAGAAAAAGATCTCTTTTCTCATAAAGCTACATGTAGGAGCTTTTTCAGATGACAGCAGTAGGGCCTTGTAATTGAAACCTAATTCGAGATCATCCGTTAAAGTTTATTGAATTGGCCTAAGGAAGCATTGAAACTTAATGCTTACATTTAGTGGTCTAGGTTAGATACGTGTTCCGACATCTTTAAACCTAGCATCTGTCGTTAGCTTCGACACTAGACAGTGCTAATATGGACTTGTGCTCCCGTACCATTGATTATATAAAGGAAGACCCCACTAGGTCTGCAATCCTTTATTGATAGGAAGTCAAGTCTGCAACCTTATAAACGTGATACACTGAACACAACACGCAGGGAGATTTCCTGCCCGTACTTCTCGGTTCGCCGAGAGGTATTCTGTAGTTCATGGTTACCTGGTAATCCTTTTGCCTAGATCATCTAGAGCAGTAATTTTTGCATTTTTGACTCTTTAAATATAAAATATCACCGAGTACTTGTCCTTTTGGCCTCATTAAATCTAAAAGCGACTAGAGTCACTTCCTTTTCTTGACTCTTAAAATATGAAAAGGAAAAGTTTTGTTTCAATGTCTTAAAATTAACTACCCACAGAATATTTCTGGTTAAGTTTATCTTCCTTAGTAACTATTTAGGGCCTTTTCCAATGGCAACATTTCCAGAGTCCACCAGTTAAGGATTCCCCTCGGATGGGAATCCCGGTCCTTTTCCTTTTTTTGGAAACATTGGTGCTCCTTATATGGCAATGTTGTCTCTCCTTGGGTTAACCATTAGTTTACCTATCTGGTTATTTTCGACCTTGGTGGTCCCAGCCATCCCAACTCTTGTCCAAACGTCTCCTTCATTCGAATCACATCACAATGATTCTAAGATTGAACCCTCTCCTTATTCCCCCATTTCTTCACCCTCCTCTTCTACCTCCCCTGATGAAAGTTTCAAATCTAGTAACTAGGAGGCTAAGAAGAAGAAGAAGAAGTCAGATAAGTGAGAGGCCAACCATGCAACTATAATTTTCTCTAAATACACTTCCTGTCGACAAACTTTTCGATTCTCCATGGAAGGTTAGGTTCCCTTGCAAGCTGCGTAAGGGTGACCATCTCCTTTGAGACTTTCCTGGCATTCCCAGAGTCTTAGAGGTATGGTCTCAAAATCTGGATCAACCATCCCCATCGACCTCTCCAGATCATGTCGATGCTACACTCTCGGCTAGCGATGGTAAGAAGAAAGAAAATATTAGATTCCCTTGTAGGTTATGTGAAGGAGAGCATCTTCTTCACCTTTGTCCTCTTATGGATAAAGCTTCCAAAGTTTTGGAAAACCTTGCAGCTCCTCAACCCCAACTTCCTGTTGGTTATCAAATTCTTTCTTCTAAACCTCTCCTAGTTGGTAAAGACATTCACATGGATTCATCTCTTGCCCATGCTACTCTTCCTGAGCATGACTCTCTTGTGTCTGTTCCTGACCAACCATTGGTCGAAAAGAGTCTCGACTTGGCTCCACCTCCAGTTATTCACTCTGTTCCTGAATAGATTAGTGATCATACTACTCATGTTTTTCTTATCTCCTCAAATTCTCATGAATCGAAGAGTGACCCTCCCATCCCAGTTCTTTAGGAGATTTCTTCTCCTTCTTCTGCAGGGCATGGTGGAAATCATATGATGCCCCCACCAAGTAGTTCTATCATTTCTTTCGATTGGAGTCACTTGACTGCTTTCTGTCTCCCATATTATGTGCCTTTACAGATCAGAGTACAAGCCTATAATATGATAGTACATGGCACTATATTGGATGAAGGGGCGTCTGTTAGCATAATGTATTCTACTACTCGAAAAGCTTTGGGTTCCCCACAGCTTGTTACTGTCACCCAGAATCTTTTTGCTTTCAACAGAGGAAACAATCAGCCCTTAGGTATCCTTCCGAAGTTCCCTATCACTTTGGGAGGAAAGACCGTCTATATAGATGTGATGGTAGTCCAAGGTACCTTAGATTTCAATCTCCTCCTTGGACACGACGATTTCTATGTCATGGGAGCTCTTGTTTCTTCACTTTTCCATGTGGTTCATTTTCCACACAAAGGAAGAATAGTGACCATTGATCAATTGCCATTCATTGGTCACCAAGTGCCTCCTATGCAACCATCATCCCTTATTGGTTCTTCTTTGCAAGAAATACCCTTGCCACCACAGGTAAATTATCTGGCTACCCGTTCTGTCTCCACAATTGTTGATGATCATATAGATGGTATAGTACATTGTGTACTGGGGGCATTGCAACCCAATCTGTCTTCGGTACCAAATGACATGTATTCTTCCCAGAGCGTGGTTCTTCCATCTAGTGAAGACCTCTTGGGAGCCATGTTCTCGTATGGTCCATGATCATATTAACAAGGATCGTTCTTTTTCTTGTGTCAACCTCATTAAAGAATGAAACAACTTGCGAGGATAGTTTGTTCCTATATCAACCTCATTAAAAAATGAAACAACTTGCAAGGATAGCTTGTTCCCATATCAACCTCATTAAATAAAAAAAAAATTGAAACAAGAGATATGAGCATATTTCATTGTCTTGTGTCAAGCTCATTAAAAAATGAAACAAGGGTCATGAGGATAGTTCCTGGTCTTGTGTCAACCTCGTGAAAAAATGAAACAAAGGGTGTGAGCATATTTCTTTGCCTTATGTCTAGCTCATTAAACAATGAAACAAGGGTCTCGAGGATAGTTCTTTTACTCTGTCAATCTCATTAAAAAATGAAGCAACTCCCTTTTCCAAATCAATTATTTGATTAAGATCTCGTAAAGTCCCAGTAGGGTCTTTCCAAGATCTCGAAAGTGAACCTTCATTTCATCTACCTAGTTGACTGAAATGAAGCTTGGGGGGCATGTACCTCGATTGAGTCATTGTGATGGGGGCATGCAAACATATAGCAAGAATAGTTTTTCATTTCAAGCTTCTATAAACATGAAATCGAATCTAGCCAGAGTTCTCCATGGTTCAAGCTTGTGTAAAAATGAACCCATGCCCAATTTGCATCTCATGATTGTCATTTTTATCAACTAATTTCTGCTAGATGAGCCTTGGTTGTTTCATTCCATCTCCACCATCTCTTTGGCTGATCATATCTTTTCACTTGGTTGTTTTTCCTTTCCTAAGGTACCGCAACGATGAGTGGTTTTATTAGCCAGCCTCTTGACCATTACATGTTTTGAGGAGTTCCTCCATTTCTAAAACTAGTTGCTACCCTTTATACCACTCGTTCCTTCAGGATGAGTCACCTTTAAGCTCTTTTCTCAACTCTTAAAACTTAGATGAAAAGATTGCCAACTATTTTTCCCTTATGACTTGTTAAAGAGAATAAAATGGGGGGTCCACTTCTAAGCTCTTTTCCGACCCTTTAAACATGAAATGATTTCCGAGCTCTTGTAGTTTTGAACTCATTAAAGGTTGTGAAACGTCATTTACCCAGTATACGTTTACCCCTTTTTCGGGCTGGGATGAACTATTTATGAAAAAGGTATTCCTTGTGTCAAATGGACAAGTGGTTCTCTCAAGTATTATTTTCTACCTATTCAGGCTTGAGAGACACAAATGCATGAAAAGGGACCATGTGGAGTTTTCTTTTCCATGTCTTTTTCAAACTCTATAAACATGAAAAAGATACCAAGTTGAACCTTTGTTGGATTCATTAAAATATTAAACAACATTGGATTCATCACCATGACGAACATGAGCTTCTCCTTCCTAGGGCTCTTAAACTTACTAGGTCAGATTCATCCAAAGGATGAACTTACAGTGATAGCATATGCTATCCCCTTCAAGCTTGCAATTAAAAAATAATTGGGGTACCTGCCAGGAATGGTGGGGAAAAATTTGGAAATCCAATCAATTGTGTCGGTGGCTCACTCTTGAACATGACACTTTCTGCTTCGTGTCGGGTTGGGAAATCCTTCTTTTTATCATTGACCTTCCCTGGTTGGGTCATTTATTTTTGCCTTCCATTTTATCTCTGCCATGTCATCATGACCACCAATCCTATGGACCCAAAAGCTGCCAAACTTCTAGTCATGTCGCCCATATGTTCAATAGTTGTCCTTCTGTAGTTATGCTTACCCCTAATTCTATCTATCATCCAAAATGATTTTGCATCCCTTTGTCTCATGTCAATGATGTGGGATACATTATGGCCCTCCTTCGACATGATCTCTTCTTGTTGATTTCAACTCATTATCTAGGAGGTTGACTGAGAGACTCCCTTTCAGTACCTTAGAGCTTGCATGCCCTAATGGCAAGTTCTTCGCACTCAATGACAAGTTCACATCATTGGCTTTCGATCTGGTGATTTCACAAGTGTTCGACTACAGTTCCTTCATTCACATTCCATGAATTGTGCTGATAGTACCTTGAGGACCATTGTCATTATTGGTGATTTCTCTCGTGCTTGTTAATAATTTACATCATCGACTAGTAATCGAGCGATTTTCTAGCATGTTCAACGTTAACACCTCTATTCACATGTTACAATTTGTACTTTGATCAAGTAGTATTGGAGCACAAGACCCTGGGATCAGATTACAAAATTCTAGGTTGTGAGGTGATGTGACATGATCATGTTGGTATACATGTCTCTTTCAAATGGGTGGTTGCGACCATACCATGAGTTGTCATATGTGATCCTTCTCATAATTGGGTGGCTGTGACCATACCTTGGTTTTGATATGATCCTTTTTATTGGATGGCTGCTCCCATACTTGGATCCATTTGCATGATATTTCTCTGGATGGTTGCATCCATACCATGATTCATGTATCATTTAACAAAGTTTTTCAATTATTTATATGTATCTGTACTTGCCTGCAGGTTTTTTGACGAAAGACTCTGGTTTCCCACACTGATTCATAAAGCATTTCATCCCTCACGCTAGTTTGGCCTTCACGCTTTAGGGGTCCTCTGTTACTCATCATTTTGTTACTGTTCCTATACTCCCTATTCCTTGATCCTGGAGGACCTCTAAAGTGAACCCTAGATGCTTTCCCTTCATGAAGAAACTCCCATTGTGTCCTTCTTCATGAGCAGAACAATTCCCTTTTGCATCGTTTACCAAAAATCTTCTGTTTTTCCAAGTTTACAAGACCGCTTCTAATGACCAGTGTCCTCCTCACACCAATATGTAGGGATTAAAATTGTCCCTAGCATCTACCGGAGCGACAACCTTGTTCCAATTGCGTCGATCCTCTTTTGGAAATTTTTTAAATAAGGAGTCGAAGCTTCCAGCTGTAGAAGCTTCGTAACGGAAATCTGGTAAATGGTTGGGCTGGATGGAGTCAAGGATGTCAGTTTGGGCTCATTTCCCCTATTAGTATGGGACTACCTCGAGAGATAAGACCTTCTCCCAAGATAATAGGAACCATCTCCCATCCATTCATGCTATATAAACCTCCCTTTTTCCCAAGCACAATCTAGTGTTAATGTTAGTGTGCTAGTGCTAATTAAGTTTGGAGTAATCAGCAAGTTATTCATAGTTGTAGCTCTCTAGTTGTGTGTGAGGGAGAAGTGTGAATTTGGTTTAGTGTGAAGACTAAAGGAAGAGATTAAAACTATCATTGTTGAGGCCACCATGGAATGCTAACAGAAGTGTGTGGGACCCTAGTTTTGTCAGAGAACAACAACGTCAAGACAACGGTTGTAATCTCTTCCTGATTTAATATATATGCAACCATCAATTGATTTCCTACATAATGTGTCATCTCACATGTTTATGGATTATTTCTTCTTGACTTTTTAAGTAGGTTAAACTACAATTTGTCTATTATCACGGTTGTTGTTTGATGTTGTCTACTTGTTTGAGGTGTTCGAAGAAGGAAAGGAGAGATCGTTGGAGTGAGAAAGCAAGGTTATCACCAAATGAGATAAGTGTACTAAGAGGTAGGCCCTCTTAATTGGTTCTAACCTAAGGAAATCTTCCATAGAATGTCTTGTTTGTGACTAGAACTGCTATCGAGATAGAGGAATTGTTTGTGTCTGCACTTAGAATTTTACTTCACCACAACGTTGGCACAACATTGTCCAAAAGAGTCACTGTACACTACCTTGTAGGCCTGTGAGAGCGTCTAGAGGTCAAGCTGTCCAAAATCTCAATGGGACCCAAGGGCGGTTGGTAGAAAGATTGAATTGGTTCCCAAAGGTCCTAATTCTAATGTTGAATGTCTCTATGGTGTGATTTTATCGGTTCTACTTCCTTAACATGACTTAGGAGGTTGAATCATATAATAGTGGCCTCTCATCACATGTTTACCCCGACTGGTCAGTTGCTTGGGTATATGTGGGAGGAGGGTGTTATAGTGGACCCTATTTCCGTAATAGCAATTTGGAGTTCACATCATGTCATAGTAATTCTTAGGTCATGTTTACCCTGGAGAGCTTGTAAAAGGGGGAAAATGTGTAATGGGGTGGTTAGATAGTGGTATCACAATGAGGTTGTAACACTGGATGTTGGAGTACATGTAGATGGTTATGGTTATCATGCCTATAGTTATTTTTGTAGTTTGTACTATTATGTATCCATTATTATGTTGACATGTGTTGTTTTATCTATATACATATATACATTGTGCTAATGTGGATTTAGCTGTGCAAATTGATAGCATCCCCTGAGATACAATAAGGTATGATTTTGATTATGTATTCTCTTTGGTTTATCTAATAGGGTATGTTTGTAGCAAAAAAAAGATCCTAGATGAAGAGTAGAGTAGTGGACTATAGCTCACATGAGCAGCAAGGAGAAGAGTATTCTCTTGATCTACCAAATACAAAGAATCATCTTACAGAAGAGATCAGAAGCTATAAGGAAAATAATAATGGTTCATTGAAGTCAAAAGACTTGTAAAGGCTTTCGAAATGAAAGCAGAAGTCAATGCAATGATTCTTTAGAAACATACAAATTTGTAGAAGCAGGGACCGCTAGTGAAAAGTCATGGAGAGAGACAAGAGGAGAAGACCAATGGTTCATATGGTGGTAGGTCTCAAAGAAACACATCATGGATAGAGATGATACAACTAGAGGGGGAAGATATTTGGATACACCTGGCAGGGTGACTAACACTCATGTATTTTATTCTAGCTTCGGTTCTGAGAGGCATCATCATTATTCTCTCCAACATCGTTATAAGAGGAGTGACAGGGGGTACTTTCTATATTATTTTTAGAAATCTAAGCCTCGTAATTTTGATGGGGAACTGAAGAAATAGAAGATGTAGAAACATGACTGCTTGGGATGAAGGAATTCTTCAGATCACATGATTATTCAGAGAACATGAAAGACAAGAGAATTATTTTTAGTCTCAAGGGAAAAGAAGATATATGTTTGGAATATGTTAATTGTATCAAAGGCATCAAGGAAGACGAGATGAGTTTACATGATTTTAAAATACTCTTTTTAAAGTATCTGCCTAAGAGATATTATGATGGGAAGGCCACGAAATTATATGAGCTCAAGATGGGTTCCATAAAAGATGAAGAGCACATGACCACGTTTCTAAATTTATCGTGGTATGTGCCCTACCTCAAGGATGAGAACGAAAAGGTTTAAAGGTTCATTAGTGGATTTCATTTAGCACTTACGAATTGGATTTAATATGATGATCATCGATCATTAGAGGAAGTCGTCATGAAGATGAAGCATTGTTATGATCAGTCTAAGTGCAAGCCTGAGTTCAAGCGTGACTGGAAAGGTAATGAAAAGACAAAAGGAAAATGATCTAAGAAGCTAGGAAAATGATTAAAGGTCCATCACAATAAATATTTGTTGTTCATATGAAATGGTGACGGTCACTATCCATCATCGTAATCGTTATTCGTGATAGACCTTGAATGTCACCATAACACCTATATTTTTGGCAACACCAACTTTGGTGACGTTCAATTTTTTGGTGACGGATGCTAAGGTCTATCACCATTTGTTATATGGCATTTATACCTATGGATAAGTACATCTTCCCTAAGTGGGTAGTGATCCAGGTTCGGGTGTGACAAAGGACCCTTCCAAGACCTTTTAATTTTGGGATGTGTTAAATTGGATTTTAAAAGAACAACAATGAATACATCTGCATGCAGAAAAGAAGAGGAACATAACAATCATCAGCACATGAAAACATAAGCATTGATAATGGAGTTTGTCCAGGAGGGACTACGTCTCTGGACCCCGGTGTCAAGATGGTGTAGGCCGCTGCATTAAGTGTTGTCAATAATGATGATGTACAGAAGAGATGATGTCATGATCATACAAGGAAAAATGCCCTCACGGAGGAGAGGCTCTAAGAGATGTTCCACTACAGGAACTCTCAGTCAAAAGACTCCTATAAGTATGACACAAAAACATGCACGATGAGCATCCCGCCAACATGGCATAAAAGGGATCTCAATGCAAAAACATGCATGATGACAACAAGAGTATCCCAGCAACATACAAAAATGGATCTTGAAACATAACCTGATGAGTTATGACAACAAGTACATCACATAAAAGATTCCGCATCAAATCAAGCAAGGAATCATGAAAACATGTAATAAACAAGATTTTACATCAACATCAACCAAGGATCTGTGCAACATAATGAATAAAGAAGAAGTACATGAACACATCATATACCTCACAACCAAGGACCATATGAAGAAGTGGATGTCACAGTGCTGAAGCTATTCGGACCATCGATCTCACGACATCGATTGTATGAAAAAGACTGCTCGAACATGAATGTGGACATCTGCACTGGCACTTAGAAAAGTGACGAGAAGAATAAATGAGAGAAAGACAAATCTAAACACATCATCAAATTTGTGGCATCGAGTAGTGCTGAATTGACTATCCAAAATCCGAATTCTGAGAAGTTGAGAATTTTGGGCTCAAGGAATCTTTTAGATTCCTCTAGTATTCCTCAAAGATTCTATTCCATGGATGGATTGGAAATATACAACTCATATGGAAAATCTGATCTCGCCATTGCAATCCCTACAGAAAACCATGAAAAACAAGTATAAACTTGACTGTATTCTAACATGGCAAAATTTTATCTCCTTGGGAAAATTTCAAGGCTCATGGTTCCACTCTCTATTTTTGTTGAAATCATGGTTCCATGTGCATTTTGAAAATGACCAAAAAAATGTAGAACTCTAATGAATAAACGGACAACACCGTTGCACTTGTGGTGACGAGAGGTGTAAAAACCATATAAAATATGTCGAAATCTAACAAAGTGAAAATTTTGCCCTCTTGCAAAATTCATGGTTCCTGCATTAAAATATTAATTAACTACCTTGAAATATGTGCCCACCTGTAGCCTCCTCGAACTGCGTGCACTAGTGAAAATGCTAGGTTTATATAAAAGTATAGGCGGAAATACCAATGAGTTAGTTTGGCTCAATGGTAAAAATGTAAATTGGTTGAAGAGGGGTCGAGGGATCAAATCCCACCCCTCTATATATATTTTATATCAAACCGCAATGATATATTAATGGGGGTCAGGTCCACATTAGGCAGCCCGCCCCTTAAACCCCGCACTAACAACATTATTGACACATTACACAATTGGCGATCAACAATGATCGGCGCCTATTAAATCGGCGATCGACAGTGATTGGTGCCTATTAAATCGGTGATCAGCGTTTTAGGATGGTCGTTGGCGCATATATATCAGCGCGATTGAAGGTTTCGGGGCAATATACATTATGGCTTCGGGGTGTGGGCCGGTCCACCACTGATGGCCCACACCCTCCCCTTAATACAATAGTATATATATGCGGCATACATATAGTTTGGAAGGTTCAGTGGGGGTTATGGCCGCCGATCGTAAACATATATGATTTGTTCCAATCGCGATGGTTATTAAATAGTTCGATGGGGGTTATGGCCACTCACCCGAAATCATTGATTTTGATTGCGATTGAGATTTGGTCGACGAGAGGTTGTGGACCGTCGGCCTTATAATAATTATGTTTAATAATATGCGATCGATGTTCAAAGGGGCTGGGGCGATTAGGTCGGCGGGGATTATGGCCATCGGCCTTATAATAAATCTTGGTTATGAATAGTTGGGGTGCCGGGGGTGGTGGCCCGCCACCTCATAACCAATTATATTTGATTTTTATAAAGAGGGGTTATTGTTAAACTTATTAAAAATAAGGGTCATTGGGAAAATTAACGAGGCAACAATTTCGACCGATTTCAGGAGCTAGGTTTATGCCTCATGGTCACTCAAATTGTAGGACACTTAAACCTAGCCCACAACCCAACTTTGACCAAACTTTGACTGCATTATCCCTCATAAAAGCTCGGTTTGACAAACCGTTCACACCTCCACGATCAGGACGACAAGATCTACACTGTGGTCCTAGTTCGAAGTCATTCTGAGCACTTTGATTTTTGAGCCCTCTCTATCCTGTGTGTCTCTTTGGAGCCACCTGGATCAATCCTCCCTACTGAGGAGCTTTTTGACCTCCAAAAACATGAAAAATAATCTGCAACTTTCTCTATACCATGTCTGCATCACAAGCGTCCTGAAAATGTCTCGCTTCCATCTCCTTCATCTTTGTTCTTCAGAGCCTTAAGCGACGAGCCAACACCTACTACCTCTGCAACCTGTAGTACATTGTTTGCAAATTACATGCTTGAATGACATGACCAACTAATGAACCAAACGTCCCATACTTGCCACGATTTTATAACACATACTCGATGGTCAATTTTACAACAAGATGGACGCAATACCCTAGCTATAACAACAAGGCCAACATATCATTGTTGCTTCAAAAAGTGATGGAAAACACATCATCACTGCAACACAGGATTTACAATCATAAGGCAAAACACTATTGTTTTGACAAGTGATGGAAACATAACATCACTTTCAGAGTGTAAAATACGACTCAAAACATGACCGGACATCATTGTTGCTGAACAAGTGATGGAAAACACATCATCACCTTTACATTTTAAAATGCAACAAATGATTTACAAAAGAATGACCATGAAATGAAAACATGTCTAGAAACCATTTTTCACTTATCACAGTGAATGGATCACCTCCTTGAGGTGGTTTTGCTTGTCGAACAACTACTTTTCCTGATTCACACACTGACACTTTGTCTCTAAGGCACTACTCTGGATGGAGCTTCCAACAAGTGGCCTTTTTATGGCCATTTATGTCAAATGATTGCAGTATGTTTTCTTCCTCCATATCTGCTTAACCTGTTTCTTTTCATGTTGTTGAGAGGGTCTTTCACACCTCATGAATGCTGCCATTCTTTTCCAACACTTAGAAAAGGTATGGTTAGGTAAACCACAAAAGGTACATCTTTTTCGATACCTTGATCGAGATTAACAACATGATCATAATCAAAATGAACATTTGAAGATCGAAAGTGATTATACCTTCCTTTGTTGTCTTTGATGTTAGTATGGTGTTGAGAGCTTGCCTTAGCTCTCTCATTGCAATGGAAATTGCCATGGGATGATGGGGCTGTTTTCCCATCATTCTCTTTCCCCAATGATGTCTCGAACGAATTTGACACCTTCGAGCACTCTCCTTTAGTGTACCTAGAGCCTGCAAATGGATGTTCGTGCACAACCTCCAAAGGTGGAGTTATGCCTTGGTTATTAACACCAAGTTTTTCTTTCTCCTTGTGCCTCATCCTTATAAGGAGCCTCGTGTTTGTCCTTGTAATCAGGATCTCCAAATCTCCAACAGACATCATACTATGAGAAGATGAAACCAAAAGGAAATCAATAACTTTTACCTCCTCTTTCGATTTGGAAAGATCTGATGAGGGCTGCTCATCATTTGTTATTGGTGGTTCGCTAACTATCATGGCGCATCCCCAACTTTCTTTCTGACATACCCAAGTCTTGCCTTACAGGGTAATTCCTCTACTTTGATGGGGTTGAAAATGCCTTGGCCATTAATGCCAAATCCTTTTCCTTCATACCCCATCTCTTCAATAGCTTGGAGCCGATGCCTGTGGTATGATTTTCAAAACAGTGAAATCATCATCAGGAAACATACATGAGGGTGGAGAACTACTTTTTACCTCACATGGGTTACGCTATAGCTTTTCCAAGGCCTCGTCCTTAGCTTGTAGCTGTTGTAGCAAACTTTGTTTCTCCTCTTTCTCTTCATGTAGATGCATCTTCAATTCATCATTCTTTGTTTGAGGATTATGTTTTTTTTGCTTCAATTCTTCCATGGCCTCTTCTGTGGCTTGCAACTAAAGATGTAATCACTCCTTTTCCTCTGTCTCTTTCTGTAGAGTTTCATACACGATTTCCACTTTCTTGGAAATGTCGACCATGGTCTCGTACATCGCTTTTTCATTCTTTGTCACTGCATGTTCCATTGTTCACACTGCAATTCACATACACGTAAAGACCACTCTGATACCACTTGATCCAACTCTGGGTGTGACAAAGGACCCTTCCAAGACCTTTACTTTCATGATGTGTTAAATTCCATTTTAGAAGAACATTAATGAATACATCTACATGCAGAAAAGAAGAGGAACATAACAATCATCAAAACATGAAAACATAAGCGTTGATAACGAAGTTCGTCCAGGAGGGACTATGTCTCTGGGCTCTGGTGTCAAGATTGTGTAGGCCGTTGCATTAAGTGTTGTCAATAATGATGATGTACACAAGAGATGATGTCGCAATCATACAAGGAAAAATTCCCTCACGTAGGAGTGGCTCTAAGAGATGTTCCACTACAGGAAATCTCAGTCAAAAGACTCCTATCAGTATGACACAAAAACATGCATGATGAGCATCCCGCCAACATGGCATAAAAGGGATCTCAATGCAAAAACATGCATGATCACAACAAGAGTATCCCAGCAACATGCAACAAGGGATATCGAAACATAACCTGATGAATTATGACAACAAGTACATCACATAAATGATTCTGCATCAAATCAAGAAAGGAATCATGAAAACATGTAATAAACAAGATCCTGCATCAACATCAAGCAAGGATCTATGCAGCACAATGCATAAAGAAGAAGTAAATGAACACATCATATACCTCACAACCAAGGTCCATCTAAAGAAGTGGATGTCACACTGTTGAAGTTGTTCAGACCATCGATCTCACAGCATCAATCGTATGAAAAAGGCTACTTGCACATGAATGTGGACATCTGCACTAGCACATAGAAAAGCGACGAGAAGAAGAAATGAGAGAATGACAATTCTGAATGCGTCATCAAATTTGTGGCATCAAGTAGTGCTGAATTGACTATCCAAACTCTGAATTCTGAGAGGCTGAGAATTCTGGCCTCAAGGAATATTTTAGATTCTCTAGGATTCCTCAAAGATTTTGCTCCATGGATGGACTGGAAATATACAACTCAGATGGAAAATTTGATCTCGCCATTGCGATCCCTGTGGAAAGCCATGAAAAACAAGTATAAACTTGACTATATTCTCACATGACAAAGTTTTACCTCCTTGGGAAATTTTCAAGGCTCATGGTTCTGCTCCCTGTTTTTGCTGAAATCATGGTTCCACGTGCATTCTGAAAATGACCAAAAAAAGCAGAAATCTGATGAGGAAACGAACAACACCGTTGCACCTGTGGTGACGAGAGGTGTAAAAACCATATAAAATTTGTCAAAATCTATCAAAGTGAAAAAATTTCCCTCCTGCAAAATTCATGGTTCCTACATTAAAATATTAATTAACTGCCTCAAAATTTGTGCCCACCTACAACCTCCTCAAACTGTATGCACTAGTGAAAATATTGGGTTTATATAAAAGTATAGGCAGAATTACCAATGAGTTAGTTTGGCTCAATGCTAAAAATGTAAATTGGTTGAGGAGGGGTCTAAGGATCAAATCCCACCCCTCAATATATATTTTATATAAAACTGCAATGATATATTAATGGGGGTCGGGTCCACGTTGGGCGACCCGCCCCTTAAACCTCACACTAACAACATTATCTCTGCATTACACAATTGGTGATCGGCAGTGATCGGCGCCTATTAAATCGACGATTAGAAATGATCAGTGCCTATTAAATCGGTGATCGGCAATGATCGGCACCTATTAAATCGGCGATCGGCTCTTTGGATGGTTTTTGGCACATACATATCGGCATAATTGAAGCTTTTGGGACGATATATATTATGGCTTCGGGGTGTGGGCCGGGTCCACTGCCAATGGCTTGCGCCCACCCCTTAATACAACAGTATATATATGCGGCATACATATAATTTGGAAGGTTCAGTGGGGGTTATGGCTGCTGATCCTAAACATATGTGATTTGTTTTGATTGTGATGGTTATTAAAGGGTTCAGCAGGGGTTATGGCTGCCGACCCGAATCCATTAATTTTTATTGCGATTGTGATTTGGCCGACGGGAGGTTGTGACCCATCGGCTTTATAATAATTATGTTTCATAATATGCAATGGATGTTTAAAGGGGTTGGGGTGATTAGGCCGGTGGGGGTTATGGCCATCGACCTTATAATAAATCTTGGTTACGAATAGTTGGGTTGGCGGGGTGGTGGTCTGCCACCTCATAAACAATTATATTTGATTTTTATAAAGAGGGGTTATTTTCAAACTTATGAAAAATAAGGGTCATTGGGAAAATTAATGGGGCAACAATTTCAACCGATTTCGGGAGCTAGATTTATGCCTCGGGGTCGGTCAAATTGTAGGACACTTAAACCTGGTGCACAACCCAACTTTGACCAAACTTTGATTGGCCCGTTCTCCCTCATATGAGCTCGGTTTGATGAAACATTTTCACCTCTATGATCAGGACGATGCGATCTACGTTGTGGTCCTAGTTCGAAGTCATTTTGAGCACTTTGATTTTTGAGACCTCTTTGTCCTGTGTGTTTCTCTGGAGCCACCTGGATCAATCCTCCCTACTGAGGAGATTTTGGTCCTCCAAAAGCATGAAAAATAATCTACAACTTTCTTTGTACCCTGTCTGCATCACAAGCGTCCTCAAAAGGTCTCGCTTCCATCTCCTTCACCTTTGTTCTTTGGAGCCTTAAGCGACGAGCCGACACCTACTACCTCTGCAACCTGTAGTACATTGTTTTCAAATTACATGCTTGAATGACATGACCAACTAATGACCCAAACTTCCCATACTTGCCATGAGTTTATAACACATACTCGATGGTCAAGTTTACAACAATATAGACGCAATACCCCAGCTATAACAACAAGGCCAACGTATCAATGTTGCTTCAAAAAGTGATGGAAAACGCATCATCACTACAACACATGATTTACAATCATAAGTCTAAACACTATTGTTTTGACAAGTGATGGAAACATAACATCACTTTCAAAGTGTAAAATATGACTCAAAACATGACTAGACATCATTGTTGCTGAACAAGTGATGGAATACACATCATCACTTTTACATTTTAAAATGCAACAAATGATTTACAAAAGAATGACCATGAAACGAAAACATGTCTAGAAACCATTTTTCACTTATCACAGTGAATGGGTCACCTCGTTGAGGTGGTTTTTCTTGTCGAACAACTTCTTTCTTGATTCATGCACTAACGCTTTGTATTTAAGGCGCTGCTCTGGATGGAGCTTCCAACAAGTGGCTTTTTTATGGCCATTTATGTCGCAATGACTGCAATATGTTTTCTTCCTCCATATATCCTTAACCTATTTCTTTTCATGTTGTTGAGAGGGTCTTTCATGCCTCATGAGTGCTGCCATTCGTTTCTAACACTTAGAAAGGGTATGGTTAGGTAAGCCACAAAAGGTACATGTTTTCTGATGCCTTGATCTTCATTCATTATTAACAACATGATCATAATCAAAATGAGAATTCAGAGATCGAAAGTGGTTATACCTTCCTTTGTTGTCTCTGATGTTAGTATGGCGATGAGAGCATGCCTTAGCTCTCTCCCTGCAATGGAAACTGCCATGGGATGATGGGGATGTTTTCCCATCATTCTCTTTCACCGACAATGTCTTGAACGAATCTAACACCTTCAACCACTCTCCTTTAGTGTACCTCGAGCCTGCAAATGGAGGTTTGTTCACAACCTCCAAAGGTGGAGTTATGCCTTGGTTGTTAACACCAAGTTCTTATTTCTCCTCATACCCCATCCTTGTAAGGAGCCTCGTGTTTTTCCCTATAATCGGAATCTCCAAATCTCCAACAAACATCATACTATGAGAATATGAAAATGAAGGGGTATCAACATCTTTTACCTCCTCTTTTGATTTGGAAAGATCTGATGAGGGTTGCTCATCATTTGTTGTTGGTGGTTTGCTAACTGTCGTGCCGCATTCCCTGACTTTCTTTCTGACATACCCAAGTCCTGCCTTATGGGGTAATTCCTCTACTTTGATGGGGTTGACAATGCCTTGGCCATTAACGCCCAAAGCCTTTCCTTCATACTCCATTCTCTTCAACAGTTTAGAGCCGATTCCTGTGGTATGATTTTCAAAAACAGTGAAATCATCATCAGGAAACATACTTGAGGATGGAGAACTACTTCTTACCTCACATGCGTTACACTACAACTTTTCCAAGGCCTCGTCCTTAGCTTGCAGCTGTTGTAGCAAAATTTGTTTCTCCTCTTTCTCTTCATGTAGATGCATCCTCAATTCATCATTCTCTATTTGAAGATTATGTTTGTTCTTCTTCAGTTCTTCCATGGCCTCTTCTGTGGCTTGTAACTGAAGCTGCAATTGCTCCTTTTCCTCTGTCTCTTTCTATAGAGTTTCATACACAATTTCCACTTTCTTGGAAATGTTGACCATGGTCTTGTACATTTATTTTTCATTCTCTATCACTGCATGTTCCATTGTTCACACTGCAATACACATACACGTAAAGACTACTCTGATGCCACTTGATCCAGGTCCGGGTGTGACAAAGGACCCTTCCAAGACCTTTTACTTTCGTGATGTGTTAAATTGCATTTTAAAATAACATTAATGAATACATCTGCATGCAGAAAAGAAGAGGAACATAACAATCATCATCACATGAAAACATAAGCATTGATAACAGAGTTCGTACAGGAGGGACTATGTCTCCAGGCCCCAATGTCAAGATAGTGTAGGTTGTTGCATTAAGTGTTGTCGATAATGATGATGTACACAAGAGATGATGTTACAATCATACAAGGAAAAATTCCCTCATGCAGGAGTGGCTCTAAGAGATGTTCCACTACAGGAAATCTTAGTCAAAATACTCCTATCAGTATGACATAAAAGCATGCATGATGAGCATCCCGCCAACATGGAATAAAAGGGATCTCAATGCAAAAACAAGCATGATGACAACAAGAGTATCCCAGCAACATATAACAAGGGATCTTGAAACATAACCTGATGAGTTATGACAATAAGTACATCACATAAAAGATTTCGTATCAAATCAAGCAAGGAATCATGACAACATGTAATAAACAAGATCCTGCATCAACATCAACCAAGGATTTGTGCATCACAATGCATAAAGAAGAAGTACATGAACACATCATACACCTCACAACCAAGGGCCATCTGAAGAAGTGGATGTCACATTACTGAAGCTGTTCGGACCATCGATCTCACGACATTGATCGTATGAAAAAGACTACTCCCACATGAATGTGGACATCTGCACTAGCACTTAAAAAAGTGACGAGAATAAGAAATGAGAGAATGACACATCTGAACACACCATCATATTTGTGGTGTCGAGTAGTGCTGAATCAACTGTCCAAAATCCAAATTCTGAGAAGTTGAGAATTCTGGGCTTAAGGAATATTTTAGATTCCTCTGGGATTCCTCAAAGATTTTGTTCCATGGATGGACTGGAAGTCTGCAACTCAGATGGTGAATCTGATCTCACCATTGCGATCCCTATGGAAAACCATGAAAAAAAAGTATAAACTTTATTACATTCTGACATGGAAAAATTTTACCTCCTTGGGAAAATTTCAAGGCTCATGGTTCCGCTCCCTGTTTTTGCTGAAATCATGGTTCCACGTGCATTCTAAAAATGACCGAAAAATGGAGAACTCTGATGAAGAAATAGATAGCACAGTTGCACTTGTGGCGACGAGAGGTGAAAAAGCCATATAAAATCTGTCAAAATCTGACAATGTGAAAATTTTTCCCTCTTGCAAAATTCATGGTTCCTGCATTAAAATATTAACTAACTGCCTCAAAATCTGTGCCCACCTACAGCCTCCTCGAACTGTGTGCACTGGTGAAAATTTGGGTTTATATAACAGTATATGTGGAATTACTAATGAGTTAGTTTGGCTCAATGTAAAAATGTAAATTAGCTGAGGAGGGGTCATGGGATCAAATCCCGACCCTCTATATATATTTTATATAAAACCGCAATGATATATTAATCGGGGTTGGGTCCACAGTGGGCGGCCCACCCTTTAAACCCCGCACTAACAACATTATTGTCGCATTACACAATTGGTGATCGTCAGTGATCAGCGTTTTAGGATGGTCGTTGGCACATATATATCGGCGCGATTGAAGGTTTCGGGGTGATATATATTATGGCTTTGGGGTGAGGGCAGGGTCCACCGCCGATGGCCTGCGCCCACCTATTAATACAACAGTATATATATGCGGCATACATATAGTTTGGAAGGTTCGACGGGAGTTATTGCAGCCGATCCTAAACATACTCGATTTTTTCCAATTGTGATGGTTATTAAAGGGTTCAACGGGGTTATGGTCGCCAACCCGAAACCATTGATTTTTATTGTGATTGTGATTTGGCCAGCAGGAGGTTGTGGCCCATCGGCCTTATAATAATTATGTTTAATAATATGCGATGGATGTTTAAATGGGCTGGGGCGATTAAGCCGGCGGGGGTTATGGCCGTCGGCCTCATAATAAATCTTGATTATGAATAGTTGGGGTGGCGGGGGTGGTGGCCTGCCACCTCATAACCAATTATATTTGATTTTTATATAGAGGGATTATTGTTAAACTTATTAAAAATAAGGGTCATTGGGAAAAATTAACGAGGCAACAATCTTGACTAATTTTGGGAGCTAGATTTATGCCTCGGGGTCGATCAAATTGTCAGACACTTAAACCTAGCCCACAACCCAACTTTGACCAAGCTTTGACTGGCCCGTTCTCTCTCATACAAGCTTGGTTTTATGAATTTCTAACACCTCCATGATCAGGACAATGAGATCTACGCTTTGGTTCTAGTTTGAATTCATTTTGAGAACATTGATTTTTGAGCCCTCTTTGTCTTGTGTGTCTCTCTGGAGCCACCTGGATCAGGTAGTTACACTTAGAACAACAAAAAGAAAGTGGTTTAACCTTTTCCTATAATAGATAGATGAGATGAAGGAACTTACTTGTGATCTTTTGCTTCCTTTGATCTCCTTTGAATTGCTCCCGTCGCTCCCACTTGAATTGAATTCGCACAATTAGTACCTATCAACAGAAACAAAAAATGACAATGATCAAAGCATATGATCTATCTACTATAAACAAATGGAATCAACAACATTTAAACATATATGCATCATAGATATGAACAAGAATATTGGAAAAGGAACAAACAACTTTATTGATGTAGAAGGAAGAGTTACACCAATGTGGTTCGATCCCATGTCACTCATCCAGCTTCAGCCAAACCCTCGTCACATCAAAAGCACATCAATCCAACATCATAACATTACCTGACATGAACTCAAATCTCAAACCAATAGTATTTCTCTACAATCTTCAAATTCCGTCCTCCTGATCACTATGATGAGTGGTCAATTTATAGGGAAATGTAGGTGGTTATGTCATAAATTGGGCATTGAATGGATTTCCAAAATTGGAGTTAGTTTCCATGGAGAAACGGATGAGAGGATAGAGGAGTAATTGATCCATATGTTATTCAAAGTTGACCTCATAGGATGAGATAAGAGTTGGGCATCCTTCTAGAATGCTCTAGAATCAGAGAATATTCCCATAATCCAATGCCAATTTCGCTCATTCCCACCTAGCGCAGGTCAAAGAGGGACTAAGTGCACTGTAGTGCATACCTGAATGGGCCTACCTGATCTACAGTGTATGCTAAATGGGCCTACCTAATCTACAGTGCAGTTATCCCTGACCAAGGCGACGTTGGTATCCCAAGGAGGCATTTTAGTAGGGTTTCAAACTAGGAAACTTTCATGGTTGGAAGCATTCAATTTGATGACTTGTCTAGGGCATGTAACAACTGAATTAAGGTTTGATGAGCCCTAATTGTACTGATTTGAATGTCAGAAGTGATTTTCCCAAATAGACCTATAATAGTTGCCCCGTAAAGAATTAAGGCAAAAATGATAATGTCAAGTGATATTCTTTATGATGTGTTGAGGATGATGAAGTGGATGGTGACCTGCATCAATTACAATACAAAATATCGTGATATATTTGAATTTTTCATGAATTGTTGAGGGAAGGCATACCCATACTCAGCATATAAAATTTTCATTACATGTACATAAATCAAATAGTCATCTACAAATATAGACCCATGATAGGATGACCATCTGTGTAAATCCATCGTATGGATGATTTAGAACTCTCCTGAAATCGCTGCCCATATGGATGAAACTAGTTCTGGGGTCTTCTATCTCTTCCAATTGTTCACTCAAGTACGAGTGTAACCATGTGAAAATGTGATTTGGAGTCGAACATGGGAAGACACTGTCTAATTACCAGCTAATGATGTAAGCTAATAACAAATGTGAGATAAATCGCCGATAATAATAATGATTCTCAAGGTATTGTAGTACATTCTGCATGGTGTGAATAGATGTTTTGATTTCGAACACCATACAAAGTCTTTCGGTCGAAGGCCAGTGATGTCAACTTGTCGTCGAAAGTGAGAAACTTTCCATTGTGTATGCAAGACTCAAGGTACTGGAAGAGTGTTTCTAAATCAACTTCTTGGATAATGTGTTGATTTCCACAAGAAGCAACTCATCGCAGGAGGGCCTTGATGTATCACCGATCAACAACACGAAGTGAGTGTAATTATTTCGAAGAGAGAATGTGACTTACGACACAATGTTTAGGAATGATGGCCATGAAAATCAAGGTTTATGAGTATTGCAAAGGATGAAGTTTACTGAGTGACTTCTCTTGAACGTGTCGACGACACTGAATGAATTGGCAGCATTGACCCAAAACCAAAGTGATGGATGGTATGACAGACCATAGGTATGATAACCATCAAGCAGATAACCCAACCCAAATAGTCATAGAGATGGAGTGAATGTGTCATGTTCAAGAGTGACTTGCTACCATGAAGTGGTTTATCCCTTTTCCCATTTTCCCCAGTCATTGCTGACCAATACCTTCTTATTTTTTAACAAGCTTGAGGAGGATAACATATGCTTGTAGTATATTTCAACCCTTCAAGTGAATCCATCGCTATGTGATGTTTTAACGAGCCTAGTGAAGGTGAAACTCGGTCTTGTCGTGATGGACAAGTTTGTCACTATTTGATGTTTTAACGAGTTTAATGACAATGAGAACTCGGTCCTTTTCATGTTTGGAGTGTTTGAAAAGGGAAAGAAATAAAACTCCACACGTTCTTTTTCATAAATTTGTCTCTCAAGTCCAAAAAAGCATAAAATAATACAAGCAAGAACCTATTGACCATGTTCGATCAATGTATTCCTTTTTCGTAATTAATCTATCTTTGTCTGGAAAAGGGTTAAACTTATACTAAGTAGATGTCATTTCCAGTATTTTTACGAGTTGAAAAGGACAAGCGCTCAACAATATTTTCATATTTTAAGAGTCTGAAAAGAGCTTAAAGAGGACTCCACCTAGACGAACGAGTGGTGTCTAGGATAGCAACTGGTTCCAGTGATATTGGAACTTCTCAAAACATGTTGATTTATGTGAAGAGGCTGGCTAAAACGACCACTCCTTGCAACTACTCCTAAAAATGGTAAAACAACCAAGTGAAAGCGTATGATCAACCAAGTAGATAGTGATGATGGAAGGATAAAAACCAAGGCTCATCTAACAGAAGAGGCTGATAGAATGGCAATTATGAGGGTTAAAATGGAGATAGGTTCACTTTAATATAAGCTTGAACCATGGGGAACTACGCTCGGAATTTGATTTCATGTTTACACAAGCTTTAAATGAAAAACTATGCTTGGGATTGGTTTACATGCCCCTAGCATGATGACTCGATTCTAGGTGCATAACCCACAAGCTTCATTGCATTCACCTAAATAGACTACTCGTGGCTATGAGGTGGATGGAATGAAGGTTCATATGCAAACTCAAGTGAAAGACTCGACTGGGATTTTACGAGATCTAATCAAAGACTCGAATTGGAACTTTTCTCCAGGGGACCTTGTTTCATTTTTTAATTAGCTTGACACGATAGAAGGAACTCTACTCAGATTCCTTGTTTCATTTTTTTATGAGCTTGACACAAGACAAGGAACTATGCTCTACGACCTGTTTCATTTTTTAATGAGGTTGACATAGTAAAAGAACTATCCTCATATTCCTTGTTTCATTTTTTAACGAGCTTGACACAAGAAAAGGAACTATGCTCATGATTCCTTGATCACGACCCATAAGAGGTCATGACTTCCAAGAGGTTCTCATCAGATGGGAGAACAATGCTCTGGAAGGGATATGTAGCAAGGAATCCATTAGAGAGATCTGGTTCCAATTCCCCCAATACATAATGCACAACATCACGAAATTGATCGTCAGTTGATGTAGGCATGGAACGGGTTGCCACATAATTGACCCATGGCGGGGAAGATACCATTGGGACAAAAGGACCATTTAGGGAAGATGGTTGACTGGAAGCCATATTTGGACCGGGAAATGAAAGCTGGTCAACGGTGACAATTCTGCCTTCATGCGGGAAACACATCACTCAAAAGAGTGTTGAAACAATAGCTCCCATGTCATAAACATAGTCGTGCCCAAGAAGTAAATTGTAATCTAAAGGGCTTGAGACTACCATCACATTGAGATAAACAATTTTTCCTCCCAATGTAATAGGCAACTGAGGAAGGATCCCTAATGGTTGATTGGTTCCTCTATTAAAAGCCAATAGATTCTGGGTAACGAGCATAAGTGGTGGTGAACCGAGTGCCTACCAAGCAGTGGAGGAGAGGATACTCACAGATGCACCTTCATCTATAATAGTGCTAGATACAATCATATTATAATCCTGTACTATGATCTGGAAAGTAACATAAGAAGGAAGACGAAATCCTACCAGTCGATTCCAATCAAAGGAAGTGACCAACTACTTGGAGGGGGTACCGTAAGAATGGGAGAATTAACCCCTTGAGTTACGAGAACGGGGCGATTTTCCTCCTGTATTTATGGAATAGGAGGGTTGCCTCCAAGCTCATTGGAATCTGAAGAAACAAAAAGAACCTTAGTGGTATCATACTCACTCTCTACGGGAAAGGTACGTTTAACTGAAGGCAAAATCGGGTCAACTATTTCCTCGAACTGTGATTGGTCAGGTATAGACTCATGCGATTCACATTCAGAGAGAGTGGGTTTGACCGACGGTTGATATGGATCAGTCACTTGATCAACTAGTGAAGGATTAAGGGAGAGTCTCCTGTAACCAGATGGAAGTCAGTGTGGAGAAGAAGGACAATTATCCAACACTTTTTGGGCTTCATCTAGATAGGGACAAAGGTGAATGGGGTGATTCCCTTCGCATAAATTACAGGGAAAATTAACTTTACCCTTCTTTCCATGAACAATACTACCACTAGTTGATAGTGTGTCACCAGTTCTAGAAGTTAATGACACAGGATGATGTGAACAAGAAGACCATTCTTCTAATATGTGAGGAATACCAGAACAATTTCGAAGAAGATGGTCTCCCGTACAAAGTTTGCAAGGATATCGAAGTTTGTAAGGCTTATCGGATGATTTCTCATCAGAAGTTGCATTGGAAGAAATGGTTGCTTGGTTGCACCCTTGCTAAAATGTCTTCTTCTTCCTCTTCTTCCCTTTCTTCTTCTTCTTATCCACCTGGTTACTAGTGTCAAGACTTTCACCAGGCGAAGAGGAAGAATGGGAGGAAGAAACAACCAACGAAGAAGGTAAAGGGTCAACTTTAGGATCAACTAGAGATTGGTTTTGTCTAGTTGTAGGAATATTCATTTACACGGCCAAGGAGATTGAGAACAGCCATACTGGTAAGCTGATGGTAAGTCTCATTAGGGACAATGTAGCCATATAAGGAGCACTAATATTTCTGAAAGGAGGAAAAGGACTAGGATTCCCATCAAAATGAATTCCTTAATTGGTGGACTCCGAAGTTGTTGCCATATGTCTCAACCTAAGATCAACTAAGGAGTGACTTGGAGGATGTTATCCATACTCAATTAGTTTTATTTTAATCAAAATAACATAACAAAACAAAAGAGGGATAATCTAGGCAAAAGGATCACCAAGTAACTGTGAACTCCAATATACTGCATCAGTAAACCAAGGACTTATCATACGTGCAGGCAATATCCCCGAATGTTGTTTTCAATGTATCACAGTATACAAGGGGGTCGACTCGGTTACCTATGGATGGATAGAAACCTAATGTAGCCCTCCCAAATATACTCGAAAGTACGTGGAGGCCCAATCCGTGTTAGCGATGTCTAATGCGAAACCACACAATGAGAGCATTCCCTTATATTTTTCGTACTATAACACCACCCGATATACCTGAAAGTATGTGGACGAGCTACGATATACTTATGTACATGGAATGAGGTATCACACTCGGAATGTATCGCAAACAATTAGTGACAGCTACTATGTTTAATGACGTCAGAACACGTCTCTAGCCTAGACCTCTAAATGTTATGCGTTAAGTTACAATGCTTCATTAGGTTAATTGAGATAAATTTTAGTTCATATTGTTTAAAAGTTTGCCTTTTAGGTTCGACATGTGATGTTTCTAAAATTTCTAGAATGCAACTAAAATGAGAAACATTCTTTTCATATGATTTGAACAATGAAAACCATAACTAAAAGGGATAGAGAAATCATAAACTTTAAACAAAGTGGATAGAGCACATCTAATGCAACATTCCCTATACTATTCCTACAAGCACACACAAACTTCTAAATTCATAATGCATGTTTTTCTTTTCATTCCTTTAATGTTTAGATGAACAAAAGGAAACTAAATGCACATACAATCAATCAATTCTTTTTGCAAGAAAACAAGACTTTACGATAGTTTCTTTTTCAAAGAAATGAAGACTTTAAGACACTTATTTTTGAGAAAAGACTAATCGATGTAAGCTAACTTTGACAATGAATTGAAAATGATAAAGAAATCTCTTAAGAAACACTAAACAATCAAGGCCAAATAGCGCTAGGAGAAGAAATACAAACTGATTTCAGAACCATAGAAAACATTGGTATTTTAGCAAACAACATCATAAGCAAATTTGGGAAAAACCAAGCCAAAGATGGGTTTTTTAGCTTGAGAAGGATCAGTGCAGCCCTGAATGGGAGATAGTGCATTGTCTCTAAGCTAAGGCTGCTCTACAAAGCACTGTGTCAAGACCAACACTGTGCTGGTGCTAGAGAGTCAAATCAAGAGACATTCAAGCACACTTTTTAACCAAAAAACACTTCAACATGAATGAAAAGAGATCAATGAAGTCAAGTAAAGTCCACTAGGATGTAATATGATGAGGATAAACTACCAGTAATGATAGTCCTTCCCTGGTATGGTCCCCAATTTGTTATATGGAATTTATACCTACGGATAAGTACCTCTTCCCTAAGTGGGTAGTTACACTTAGAACAACAAAAAGAAAGTGGTTTAACCTTTTCATATAATAGATATAGGAGATGAAGGAACCTACTTGTTATCTTTCACTACCTTTGATCTCCTTTGAATTTCTCTCGTTGCTCCCACTCACACTAAATTCGCTCAATTAGTACCTGTCAACAGAAACAGAAGACGACAATGATCAAAGAATATGATATATTGTTGGGTCCCTATAATACTATTAATTACCTCATTACTATTGTGGTTGCATCCCTTATTAATATTGTTGTGCCCCTTATTATCCCCATATTGTTATTACTGTGCCCCATAGAATCCCTCTATTATTATTTTTGTGTCTTTATATTATTATTGTTAGCTCGGCTGGTTATATTGTGACTCCTTAGACTCCTATATATAGAAATGAGGTTTTGACATTTGAATCATCGAAGAATTGTTCATTTATGTAATGTAAAGGAGGTTTCCCCTTTAAGAGGCTGAATTCTAAGGCGTTGATCTATCTTTTCTATCTTTTCTTGAGCTGGTTTCATAAAATTTGGTACCAGAGCTTTGGATTCTAGGGTTTCGCTGCTCCAAACAGGTCATCGTGGAATTTTCACTATAACTTTTTTTCTGCAACGTTTCAGAAGTTGTAAAAAAAACCCATTTGAGAAGAAATTGCGCTAAACCTCGGATCCGAATTTCAGAGTTTTGCGTGCTATATTTGCAGAGATATGATCTGAGGAAGTTGGTTTTTTGCAGACTCCTGAATTACATTCCAAACAGGTGACCTGGGGAAAATAGTCATAACTTTCTCTCTGGGGATCAGATTGAAATTTCGTAAGAAGGTGCAGAAATAAGATGGACTTTAGTTTCTTGTAGGCATTTTTTAGATCCAAAGGTCGAAACAGTGACTCGTGGCACGTCGTACAAGTTCGCTCTACTGACTAGTCTATAATCAAGTCACGGTGGGAGATGTCACATAACTCTTCCTTGGAGAATCCAATTTGGGTCAGACTTGTGGCATTGGAAAGAGGACACAGAGGGCTACTTCAGGTCACAAATACAGAACTAGATGATTGGAAAGGACAAAGATACATCAGAGGCAATATCGAGCTCCCACAAAGTGAAAAAAGGTGTGTAGATTTTCTTAAATTTTTGCTTAAGCTTGGTTTGAAAATTTATTTTGACGGAATTCAAAGGGCATAGTAGAGCATTATTATCGGTAACTGATGCCCCGAGGAAAGAAAATGGAAACACCTAGTAAGGAACCTGAAAGCTCTAGCATGACTCATGAAGAAGAGGAAGAAATGCTACATGATATATCAAAATTACAAGAACAAGTGCAACAAATGTCACTGTCACAAAAGCTAATAGAAGCTAAGATAAATGGCATGGAAGCTAAGATGGACAGCTTGAAGATAGATTTGAACACAAATTTGAAGACAGGCATTGCAGATTTGAAGACAAATTTGACAAATTTTCTACAGGAAATACTTACCAATGGTGAAAAGGTGGTAAAGGAAACTCATGATGAGAACAAAAGAAATGTTAATCATGATTTCTTAGACTCTAATGTGGGATCGAAAACCCACCAATTCCAAAAATCGATATGAGGAAGTTTGATGGTAAGGATCCCGCAACGTGGATAGTACAAATGGAGCAATTTTTCGATCTCAATAATGTGCAAAACACACAAAAGGTACGTATGGCAACTTTATATTTGGAACCAAATCAGTTTGTATGGTGTCAATGGCTTTGCTCTCGTAAACAATTTATCACTTGGGAAATTTTTACGGAAGAATTGATAGCACACTATGAGGATACAAAAAGCAACACTTTTTTTAGCCAATTCATAAGTCTCAAACAGAAGGGTTCAATAATGGAGCACATTGAGGAGTTCCAAAAATTGAACATAAGGGTAAAAGATATTCCAGAGGAGCATAGTATTGATGTGTTCATAGGGTCTTTAAAGGATAATATCCAACATGATGTTCGCCTTTGGGAACCTGATTCATTAGAGAAGGCATTTAGGTTAGCAAGAAAAATGGAAAGCAAAATTATGGAAACCAAGAAGCATACCACTCTCAACTATAAAGATGGAAGTGTGGTTGCTCCTAGTCTTCCACAACCTATAAGGTTGACGCCACAACAATTGGAAGAAAAAAGAGCAAAAGGGCTTTGTTACAGTTGTGATAGAAAATACACTAAAGGTCATAAGTGTGCTGAGAAGAAATTATTCTACATAGATTGTGAAGAGGAAGAAGAAAAGGAGCAAGAAAGGTCAAAAGAAGAGGATATACTCCAGGAACAAAGCCTAGATAAAGAAGAAATGAATCCGACCATATCTTGTAATGCATTGGCGGGAATTACCACTCCTCAAACCATCAAGATAGAAGGACAAAACAAGAAGAAAAAGGTACTAGTGTTGATTGATTCAGGAAGTACCCACAATTTTATTCATTGTAAGGTAGCAAAAGAATTGAATTGCTTCTTATACCTAGCACCAGAGTGTCAAGTGATGGTTGCAAATGGAGGAACAATAAATTGCTCTGGAAAGTGCCATAATATCAAGCTATCGATGGGAGAATATGTATTAACTAGCCCAATGCTTTCCATTCCAATGGGAGGTGCTGATGTTGTACTAGGAGTACAATGGCTACAATCCTTGGGTACAATAGCTTTCAATTTTCAAGAACTTTTCATGAACTTTTCCATGGAAGGAAAGGAAGTTGAATTAAGGGGTATTGCAGGGAAACCGGGAAAGATAATTATCTCTAATGGTATGACAAAGCTTCTAAAAAGGGAACAAAGGGGTGTAATTGCACAATTATGTTCACTAGATGTTTCCACATTGCAATCATCTATTTCTCCAGATCTCCTAAAAGTCTTGGACAATCATTCCAAGGTATTTGAGACTCCCAAAGGTCTCCCACCTATTCGTGATCATGATCATGCTATTCATTTGATTCCAGGAAATGTTCCTCCAAACATCAGGCCGTACAGATATCCCTATGCCCAAAAGAGTGAAATTGAATGTATGGTTGCAGAAATGCTAGAGGCTGGTATAATTCAACCGAGTCAAAGTTCTTTCTCTACTCCAGTAGTATTAGTGCACAAGAAGGATGGATCATGGCGCATGCGTTCAGATTATAGGGAGCTCAACAAGCTCACTATTAAAGATAAGTTTCCCATTCCTATCATTGATGAATTACTGGATGAATTGCGTGGATCAATTTACTTCACCAAGTTGGATCTTCATTCAGGATATCATCAAATCAGAATGAAGACTGAAGACATTCCGAAAATAGCATTTAGAACTCATGAGGGTCATTATGAATTTTTTTTCATGCCTTTTGGCCTTACCAATGCACCTTCAACATTTCAAGGTTTGATGAATTCCATTTTCAAACCATTCCTTAGAAAATTTGTCTTAGTATTTTTTGATGATATACTAATCTACAGCAAGTCTTGGAAGGATCATGTTGAACATGTTGACAGGGTGCTACATCTATTGGAGGAGAAACAATTATATGCAAAAAGATCCAAATGTTTCTTTGGAGTGCAAGAGGTGGAATATCTGGGTCATATTGTATCTCATGAAGGAGTTAAGGTAGACCCTGGCAAAATTAAATCCATTAAGGAATGGAAAATCCCCACATCCATAAAGCATCTGCAAGGATTTCTCAGGTTGACAGGGTATTATTGCAAGTTTGTTAAGAATTATGGGAGAATAGCAGCACCTCTAACAACATTATTGAAGAAAGATGCATTTTCATGGACTCCAGAAGCAAAAAAGGCCTTCGAACATATTAAAGAGGCAATGTGCCAAGCACCGGTCTTAGCTACACCAGACTTCACAAAAACCTTTATTGTGGAATGCGATGCTTCAAGAAATGGAATTGGTGATGTTTTAATGCAAGATGAAAGACCCATTGCTTTTGAAAGTCGTCCAATCAAGGGAAATTTTTTACACAAAGCTATTTATGAGAAGGAAATTTTGGCAATACTCCATGCACTTAAGAAATGGCGACCCTACCTAATGGGAAGACACTTCAAGGTAAAAACGGATCATGATAGCCTTAAATACTTTTTAGAACAAAGATTATCCTTTGAAGAGCAACAAAAGTGTGTCACAAAGATGTTGGGTTATGACTTTGAAATCATCTACCAAAGAGGGAAGCAAAATGTGGTGGCAGATGCACTCTCAAGAAAGGATGAGGATGTGGAAGCATTGTTGTGCGCCATTTCTATTATCCAACCAGATTGGATAAACGAAGCAAGGGAGGAATGGAAGAATGACGAAGAAGTATGGGCACTTATTCGAAAGTTACAACAAGATTCCAGTACGTCTGATACATTTAGCTGGCAAAATGATTCTTTATGGTACAAAGATCGCTTATACCTCTGTAAGAATTCCCAACTAAAACAAAAGATTCTTATGGAATTGCACACTTCTCCCTTAGGAGGGCACTCAGGATTTTTAAAAACTTACCACAGGGTTAAGAAGGAATTTTTTTGGAATGGCCTTAAATTGGATATTCAAAATTTTTTGGCGGAATGTTTGGTTTGCCAACAAAATGAAGTTGAAACAATTAAGACATCGGGTCTATTACAACCTCTATCCATTCCAAGGCAACGTTGGGAGGAGGTTTCAATGGATTTTATCACAGGTTTACCCAAGTTTGAGGGAACAAGTGTCATCATGGTGGTAGCTGACAGACTTACCAAGTATGCACACTTTTGTGCATTATCACATCCATTTAAAGCCAGCACAGTTTCTACTGCATTTATGGAAACAATTCAAAAGCTACATGGAAACCCAAAGATTATTGTAAGTGACAGAGACCCCATTTTCACTGGACATTTTTGGACAAAATTATTTTCTTGTCTTTGTACTCAGTTAGCTCATAGCTCATCTTATCATCCTCAATCTAATGGGAAAACTGAGATAGTAATCAAAATGTTTGAAGGATATTCTTCCGTTGCTTTGTATCCTGAAAAACAGACACACTGGGTCAAATGGTTGCCTTGGCTGAAAGGTGGTATAACACTTCCTTCCATATACCAACAAA